>CM069917.1:7582019-8182019 GCA_036172215.1 Camellia granthamiana
TCCCTTAACCCACCCCCTAAATAAAAGTATTGCTACAGTTATTCTCCAAATGTAGAGAGTGACTGTTCATCCCCAAAATATAAAATTATTTTTTATTCAACCTTGAGCATCTCTATCCCCAAAAATATAAAATATAAAATAATTAAAAAATAATATTTTATTAAAATAGAGAAAGAATATGAAATTTGTTGGAAAAAATAGATGAAAAAAATGATTCTTAAAATAGGAAATGAAATTTTTAATAATATTTTAAGATAAATTCTTATTTTATCGTTTTGAAGGCACGCCCGGACATCCCGACATCCACCCGGTCGACTGGCCAATCTGTTGGTTTTCTTTCACTGCAAAAGCTATCTTGCATGTTGTGCTTTTGCTTTTGTTTTTATTATTTTATTATTAAAAAAATATTTAAATTTAAAAGTAATTAAAAATATTATTTTAACAAAAATAGAGAAAAAAATGGGGAGTTTGTTAGGAAAAAGTAAATGAAAAAGTGATTCCTAAAAATAAAAAATAAATTTTTAAATAATATTTTAAGATAAAATTTAGATAAACCGATAGGTATGCTCTAATAAAGTCCAAACCAATTACTCCTTCCGTCCTAAAAAAACCGGCTAATTTTGGAAAGATGGTTTAATCCATTTTGAATAACATCGGTCTTGTTTGATTTAACTCTCAAAATATAATTTTTAAAAAGAAATTTCAAAATTTTATTTGGTTAAAAAAAATTTCAAAAAATTTTCAAAATCAATTTTTCTTTCTTACGCATCAATCAATCATATTTTCTTTCTTATCTCTCATTCTCAATCATTTTTTTTTTCACACTCATCTACTCAACTACAACAAAATATCAAATCATTCTAAACTCCAAAATTATTTTTAAAATATACAACCAAACAAACCAAAAAAATTTCTAAACTCTTTTTCTAAGATTTTTTAAAAAAAATTTATCTCAAAAAACCAAACCAAACACAATCTCTTATATTTTTCACATATTTAAAAAAAAATAAAATAAATCAAAACAAGTCAAAAAATCAATTGATAATCATTTTTTCAAAACAATCCACCATCTTTATCGCTTAAAACAAGGTTATGTTAGAGACCCAAATGATTTATCAAATTTTCTATCAAACCTCTTACATGGTATGAGACCTACACACATATGAGTTTGTGTGGATTCTACATCTATGCAAGAGATTTGATAGAAAATTTGCTAAATTATTTAAAATTCATAGCATTTTCTCTTAAAATAATACACAATTTATATATACATTTTAAATTTAAATTTAAATTTGTATTTTATAAATGTAACACACATCACGAATACTAAATAGTATAAGAGTGCATGGAGCCTTGTTTTTTTATATGACGCCTTGATAAAATACATTAGTTATTATTATTATTATTTAACGAAGGGAGATTTGTGTTGACTCACTTATTAAATTTTTTTACTATATTATTAATTGGAACCGTTACAAATAATATCATATGGTATTTTCATATTATTGAATAATTATTTACAAATTAATTCATTATAACACCAAATTTTTATAAGTTTAAATTCTAATTATTTTTTTAAAAAAATAAATGACATTTGTGCTTAACTTGTTTTTTACCCTTTTTATTTTTTTATTTTTTTTTAATTCTATTTGGTGAGATATTAACAGGTTAATTAATTAAATTAATGCAAATGAACTTTTTTTTACTACTTAATTATCTCAAGCTCCAAATCAATTTCTAAAAATTTAGAAGTACAACCCCACTTTTCTGGTTCATTTTCTTCGGCAAATAAATGATTTATGGAAAATGTTCTAGTTTTAATTTTTAATTTTTTTTTGTGAATTGGATGATAATTTTTTTGGACACTTGCCTAAAATGAACAACTAGCTTGTGGGGGGCTATTATAAATTTACGATAAGATTACTGTTCAAAAAAAAAAAAAAAAACTTACCATAAGATTGAAGTGTTTACCAATTGACCCAATTGACTTTCATTGGTGGAAGCAACTGCGATGGTACATACAAAAAGTGTTTTTTTATTTTATTTTATTTATTTATTTATTATTTTTTTTTTTACTTTTGTGTAAATTACACTTTGCCCTTTTTTGGATAAGATGGAAGAGAAAAAATGGCCAAATATAAGGGGGTAAATTGTAATTAGCCTTTTTAAAAAAAAAACAAATGCGCTTAGATTATAAATTTGTAAAGAGAAAATAAAAAATACACTAAACGAAACAGGCCTTGTGAATCCATTAAAGTAAAAGATTGACTACCTGGTTTTTTAATTTTAATTTTAATTTTTATTATCAATTCACTTTGAGAGAAAAGAAATTAAAAGAAAAAAATGTAAACCCCAAAGAAAAAATGTACCAAAGAAGCAAATAAATTTATATATTTTTCTCTTCTTTTTTAATAAATTATTTTACAAATTCAAGATTCCAACAACATAAAAAGAAATTTTAGAATTTGTAAAAATTATTTTCTCTCTAATTAATAAAAAAATCATAGAAAAATAATGATTATTTTAATAAAAAAATGCCGCTTGAAAAAAATATATTATGAAAATTCAGTCAACACAATCAAACATGAGACATGCAAGTCAATTTTATAAATCAAAACAATCAATAGTGTTTTCATAATTTCAATTGTAACACAGTCAATAATACTAGATTAATTTGATTCTCAGGACCTACTCGCGGGTGGAACCGAGAGCTCGGCAGTAACTGTAGAATGGGCAATCTCGGAGCTCCTGAAAAAACCCGAGATCTTCAAAAAGGCAACTGAAGAGCTAGACCGGGTCATCGGGCGAGATAGATGGGTTGAAGAAAAGGACATAGCAAACCTACCTTACATCGAAGCAATCGTCAAAGAAACAATGAGAATGCACCCGGTGGCTCCAATGCTTGTCCCCCGGCAATGCCGTGAAGATTGCAAGGTGGCCGGCTACGACATTGCCGAGGGAACGCGGATCCTCGTCAACGTCTGGACAATCGGGCGTGACCCAGAATTATGGGATGCCCCAAATGAATTTTGCCCTGATAGGTTTATTGGGAAGGCAATGGATGTGAAAGGGCATGATTTCGAGTTGTTGCCGTTCGGGGCGGGTCGAAGGATGTGCCCGGGTTACAGTCTCGGGTTGAAAGTGATTCAGGCAAGTTTGGCAAATCTTTTACATGGGTTTACTTGGGATTTGCCGAGGAATGTGAATAGAGAGGATTTGAATATGGAGGAAATATTTGGGCTTTCGACGCCTAAGAAGTTTCCACTCGTCGCCGTCGTTCAACCTCGGCTTCCACTTCATCTCTATGCTATGTGAAACAGTGGTGGTTTGCTTTTGATGTTTCAAAAATATTAGTAATAACATTTTGCCAAAAGTGCTACATATAATCTGGGCTCATAGTGGGCTTGCTTGCCTTCATAGATATTTAGTCATTTTGTAATAATGTTTAAAATGTTGTGTCTGATCCAAATATAAACTCTCTGTATTGTGTTATGTAACTTATTTTGAGTTGAAAACTTATTTCACCATTGATAGGAAAGTGTAATTTGCTTTTAAAAAATTAATTTGGATAAAAAAGAACACAATCTTTTTTCCCATCACCTAGCAGCTGCAGCAGTAATAATAATAATGCCATGAACACAAGAACAAATGTTTAACCCAAATTTATTTTAAATATAATACACACATCAAATTAATATGTATCATTAGAAAGAAAGAGAGTTTAAATATTGGCTATTACTTATCATATTGGCTCCTTATGAAATTTGAAGTTTTTAATGCCATTATTTATCAATATATCAGTTAATACTGTCTGATATATAATTGAATCACCAATATCAATATATATCTCGATATTTTTATTTAGAACCATACTAGCAAGAGAGAAACCTGACAATCATCATAGAGGTTGATAGAGATGGCAAGAAGTGGAATCTTTTTAGGCGTTGAAAGCCCAATATTTGTTCCATATTTAGATCCTCCGACTTCATCGTTCAAGACAACTTCCACTTGAATTCATGCAAAAGATTAGCCACACTCAATTGAATTGTAACACTATAACCTAAGCACATTGTCACAACTCAAACCCGCCCCTATAAGTTTAGTATCGTAACTGGCCAGTAATCCGTAGATTACCTACGGCCTCAAAGATAAAATTTCAAAATATTTAATTTTATTGGGACCTGAAGTGGAAGCAAAACAAAAATGATGATGTCTGTCGAACTGTGTGTACATGATCAACTGCAGTAATTAAAACATTCTTAACACACTTTCATATATACATGTACGAAGACATATTTTATATCATATCTCACACACTACGTGAAAGACCTCTAACCAAGTACAAAGGTTATCCTAAGCTTGACAAAACAAAAGAGAACAAAGCCTCTACATAGAGGCACTCTTGCATGGCTTGACAAAGAGGCGGACTCCTGGGCAAACTGTAATGTTGATCCTCCAGTTGTTGATCCCCCAGTTGCTCACCTACACCTACATTTATATAAATAAAGAGTGAGCCAACACCCAATGAATAACACCAAAGTAAAGAGGTTATATGAATGAAATTCTTAATTAAGTAATTCATATTTATGTATAATACATTTAAGTCCAAATTAGAACGACTTCAAGTTCAATCCATCATGTTCAAGGTGTATCAGAAGGGTAAAACGAACTCGGGTCCAAGTTCTCATTCATACAGAACGATCTCGGGTCCAAAATACTCATCATACAGAACGACCTCGGGTCCAAAATACTTGTCCAATGATATTACAGAACAGCCTTGGGCCCAATCATAGTACAGAACGACCTCAGGTCCATCATTTCCATATTCATATCTATGCACATATTTATATTGAACGACCTCAGGTCCATCATTCCCATATTCATATCTATGCGCATATTTATACTGAACGACCTCAGGTCCATCATTTCCATATTCATTCCTATGCGCATATTTATACTGAATGACCTTAAGTCCATCATTTCCATAGTCATTCAGAACGGTCTTTAGGCCTATTTCATATTAACCCAGAACGACCTTTGGTCCATGTAATCAGACGATTTCGTACTATTCAATTTCATTATAGAGTCTTGCACAATCAGATGAATAGAATGCTCATTCATAATTTGAATTCACAAATCCAGAAAACTTACACATGAGTAGTATTTACAAATAGCATATATGAACATATCTTTACTAAAGTATTACTCACAGTATTCAAATGCCTGGTTCACCCTTGTAGTTGACCCTACACAATTCATAACACACATAGAAATCGGGTCACAATACAATTTATTTCATTCTTAACTTGTTTAATTCTCTTAGGCTTCTTTCTTACTCTTTTAATTCATTTAATGCTTAATGTATGCCTAAGAGTGCTTAAAAATAAAAGAGGACAAAAATCAGAACATGAAACAGCTTTTCAAAATTTTCTGAAACAGGGCTCTTCACTCGAGCGCAACATTGATCACTCAAGTGGACCCCTTAGCCTGCAAAAATACTGGTTGCTTGCATTCTACACTCGAGCGACAACTTCTCCGCTCGAGCGATGAAGTCGATTTATGGGTTTTCTAGAATGTTGTTTGTGCTTCAAAACATAACTTTAAATGATACAACTTACATGTTTTGTCCTATATAGCAACCATACAACTTCTAACATGATATAATGTCAATTCTACAAGATTTGAAGCTCAAATCTCCAAGGATTCATCATACAAGCCCAAATTATTTCAAATTCATTTCCTTAAACTTCATAACTCATGCACATAAATTCTACATTTTCATGGATTGTGCATACATGTGAAATGTAGACTCTAATTTCATCTCAAATGGTAGAAATGACACTCAAATTCATGAGATTCAACAAAATTATGTATGCATGTGTGATTTGGCGCCAAGTTCTCCATGTTTCAAAAATCATCTTTCTTTATTTTATGAAACATAAATTGAAACTATAAAACCCTTTCAAAAATATTTGCATGTATGAAATTTAATTCAAAATCAAACTAATTTTTTTGATTCCCAAATATAAATTATAATTTATTTCGATTTGTCCAAATTTAAATTTAATTCATATTCTTCATATGAAGCCTTATTTCAAACCCACAAATTCTAAAATATGAATTGAACTTTCAAAATATAATCTCAAAACTTTCATTCATACATGGCTTGTCTAAACCACACGAACTCTTAATTAATCAAGAAAATATGATCAATTTTAAAACATTTAAATCAAAACTCCTTTAATTTAAAATTTTAATTCATTTGTTCATATACTCATAATTTTCCAAAGCTTAGTTCTTGTTTCATCAAAATATGAAATAAATTCTAAGAAATCTATGATGGCCGCTGCCTTGCTCACATAATACACTGGCCGCTGCTCACCCAACTCTTCCTTTATCAGTACGATGCTGACGGCCCGGTCGGAAACCGCCAGATACAAAATAAGCGGGTCACCTGCCGAAAGTGTTGTCAAGAGTGGAATTGATCAGAGGTAGGTCTTGAGGCCGTTGAAAGCGGCTTCGCACTCGGAGGTCCATTCAAAAGCCTTGCCCTACCGTAGAGTATGAAAGAATTGTCGGCAACGATTTGTGGACCGACTGATGAACCTGTTGAGTGCGGCAGCCATCCCCATCAACTTTTGAACCTCTTTTCCTGAACGAGGGGAGCCGAGCTCCAAGATTGCTATGATTTGCCTCGGGTTGGCTTCGATTCCTCGGTGGTTGACAATGTAACCCAAGAATTTGCCAGAGCCAATCCCAAATGCACATTTGGAAGCGTTCAGCTTTATTTTGTATTTGCGTAAAATGCCGAATGTCTCTTCCAGATCGGCTAGATGAGTTTACTCTTCTTTGGACTTGACCACCATATCGTCAATGTACACTTCCATAGTGTGGCCGAGTTGCTCCTTGAACATGGCAGTGACTAGTCTTTGGTAAGTTGCCCCTGCATTCTTCAGTCCAAAAGGCATAACCTTATAGCAATAGGTTCCTCTTGGGGTGAGGAATGCAGTTTTGTCTTGGTCCTCCGGATGCATGGCAATTTGATGGTAGCCTCTGTAAGCATCGAGGAAGCTCATACGCTGATGGCGTGCCGTCACATCTACAAGTTGGTCTATTCTGGGGAGGGAAAAACAATCCTTGGGGCAGGCTTTGTTTAGGTCCGTGAAATCAGCGCACACTCGCCAAGTCCCATTTTTCTTCTTTACAACCATAGTATTTGAGAGCCATGTAAGGTAGGTCACTTCCCTGATTGCCCCGGCGTCAAGCAACCGGTCAACCTCTTCAACAACGGCGGCAATGTGCTCTGCGGCTGACCGCCGGCTTTTTTGAATAATCGGCTTGCATTTAGGGTCAACATTTAAACGGTGCTACGAAATAGACGGATCTACACCTAGCATCTCATATGGAGTCCACGCAAATACATAAAGGTTGCCGAGCAGGAAGGAAATTAGTTGCTGCCTGTCGGCTTGATTTAGGGAGGCACCGACCATGAAGAACCTGTCTGGGTTTCCGTCAATTTCAACTTGATCTAGGGCTTCCGTGGCCTTTTCACTTGGGAGCCGCCCAACATCGTCGAGGCTCTCTCGATCAAGCACCTCAATAGAATTCACTTTTAACTCTTTTGGCGTCTTTCCAGCAAGGAGATAACATGCTTGTGCCAATTTCTAGGAGCCACGAATTTGCTCAATGTCGCGTTCTGTCGGGAAGCGTAGCAGCTGATGATAGGTGCTTCACACGACCTGCATAGTATGCAATCAAGTTCGCCCCATGATGAGATTATACGGCGATGGCAGCTTGACGACCAAGAATTTCACATCCACTATTCTGGAGCCCGCTCGAACGGGTTGTGTGATTTTCTCCAACAGGTATTCTGGATTGGCGTTGAAGCCGAATAATGGATAAGGAGCTGGAGAAATATCCGATTCGGAGAAGCTGAGTTTGGTGAATGTCTTGTAATACATAACTTTCGATGTGCTCCCCAGATCAATGAGTACGCGCTCAACAGTGAATCGGTTTACGCGTAACTCGATTACCAAGGGATCGATGTGGGGAAGTGTCACTCTGGCCAAATCTGAATCATCGAAAGCAATGCTCCAGCTTCATGGGGCCGTTTAGCCGGAGTGAGTTGATTTTGAGGGTCGGGATTCGACTAAATCGTATGCACCACGGATGACATTGGCAGGCTGTATATCATGTGGATCACGCCGAGTGGAGGTGAATCCTGTCGTAAGGCTATTGCTTTGGTTGAGTTGCTTTTTCGGACGTACTGTTGTAGCCGACCATCTTGTACAAATTCCTCCAGGTAATCCTTCAATGCATAACAACTCTCAGTATCATGGCCGTGATCTTTGTGATACTCGCACCGCCTATCCCATCTTCTTATGTTAGGAGGTCCCATCATTTTGGACGGTCATTTGAAGAACGAAAGGTGTTGGACTTTGGACATAGTCGCGCTAATCGGCTCTAACAACTCCGTATATTTCTTGTATGCGCGCCGTGTGCGCCTGCTATCAACTTGCAGTTGTTTATTTACTCGATGGGTGGTCGCTTGATCGGCGAGAATCCCGTCTCTTGTCTCGTTTAGCCCGATGCCGTGGTTCAGGGCTCTGAGGTGATACAGAATTTAACGGCTAAGCAATTTCAGAAGGGGCTGTCTTGTTGGCCATGTTTCCGGCTTTAACCCACAAGGCGTCATCTTCCACTTTGCAGTATTCCTCAACTTTCTTCATCAATGACCAGACTGTTTTGGGGGGTCTTCTAGTCAAGGAACTACGAAGAGCACTATCAGGATGCAAACCCATTTTAAAGGCGGTAATGGCGATGGAGTCGTTGCAAGCATCATCGACAAGATTAAAGCATTCCCAATAGCGCGCCGAATACGCTCGTAAGGTTTCTCCCGGCTGGATCTGCATTGCCTAGAGAGAGTTGGCTTACTTCGGCTGGACCTCGTTGGTGATAAATCTTGCCTTGAAGGATTTCTGTAGTTGATGGAAACTCTTAATCGACGCCGGCTCCAACTTATAATACTATCTGACGGCCAATGACCCCAAACTGCTCAGAAATATTCTGCATATGAGAGCCTTGTCGTCTGCATGCAGCGTCATGGCTTGCTTATAATGACAGATATGATCAGTGGGGTCCGATTTCGTGTCGTACAGGGTGAACGACGGGGCTTTGAACTTCTTGGGTAGTGCTGCCTTTGTGATCCGTTACACGAAGGGATCGTGCTGGTCTTCTTCGTCCGAACCATTTCGTCTTCGCTTATGCCTTACACGTGGACTCTCTTCAGAGGAACTGGTAGTTTCGAGTCGTCCCTTCTTTTTGGGCTCTGGGGATAATGAGTCAGAGTCGCTGTCACTATATTACTTCCAAACTCGAGGTCTTCGACCACCCTCTCTCAGAGGTCATCCCGGATCTTGGCGTATAGCTTGATTGGATTTTGCTACTTCCAAGGCTAAGTCCTGACGGAGGCGCTCGTTCTCAGCGATCATGTCTTCCAGCCTCTGTTCGTTTTGCTTCGCCTATTCCATGATTGCTTGCATTGTCTCATGTGCTGAGGTCGAGGGCGAGTTCTGGGCAAGTGAGTCAAAGTTCAAGGCACGTCTTGTGGTGATAGTCTCCGGTCCGAGCATGTTTGTTGGAGTGAGGTCGTCTCTCTGTATGGTCTCATCAGTGACTATCGGAGGGTCTTCTGTTACGCCCGGCATGGATGTATTTGAGTATTCCCACAGACGGCGCCAATTGTGGAGAAGTGGTTTTGGAAATACTCTTTTGATCCACTGGGACGCTCAAGATCCTCAGCTAACAACCTGAAAAGGAATAAACACTTCGGTCGGGGGTGCCGAAATTAGCACTCCGACGGATAAGTCAATATATACTCTCTTGATTGCTTGTATCTTAAGTTAAGTGTACTAATTCTTACATACCTCTCTTTGGATGATATTCTTCTATTTATATGTTTTATCTCTTGGGCTTTAGGGCTGGGCCCACCTTCAATTCATCGTATAACTATTTATTCGGCTTCTTTTGTTGCAAGCCGCCCTTCACTCGGCCCCTTAGTCAACTGGTTATTTGGCCGAATCGAGTACCTCTGGATTTGTGTATAAGACGGGGCCGAATACGATATATGAATTTTGACTCTCAAGGTCCAACTATTCGACCTCTTTACGTCTCCCGATATTCAACCCTCACAGATCTATTGACCTCTGTTCTATTCTGTTATGTACCGTGGTTATGGTTATTTATTTACATAATTTATGTATTTCAATTTCTACCACATTGAATAAATTGTTTATTCAAATTAAGTTATGTTAATGTTTTAGCTGAAATAATTATCCATGGTAATTTTTGTACCCTCATGCTCACTATATAATATTTCTCACTCTGCCATGTGCTTATAGCTATTAACCACTTTCAGGTGACATGTCAAAACCAGTGCATAGGGTAGGCACAAGGCACTTTGTAGTTATAGTACAGCTCGGGTATTGCAATCAAATAGAAGCTCCAATGTACACATTTTTGTTATACTTAAATGAAGATTTGGGAACCCTTTTTATTTTACTCTACTGCACTATTAATTTGTTATAATTTCAATTATTGTCTTGTTATGATGTCGAACCTCCGGTTACCGAGTTTGGATCGTAACAAAATGTGTAGGTGTCACATACTCGGGGAGTACCCACGCGCATTAAACAGTTCAGACCTTCTGTCTCTTTGATCTAGTCTCACAAGTGCAATATGAAACATAGTCAAGAATCCATATTTGGCAAATTTTAGAAAATCCATTTTATTGCAAAAAAATATTTTTCCAGAAATGGACTGCGTTATCAGATCTCAGAGTCGCCACCTAATATTTTGGGAAATTAGAAAACCCATGACTGGTGCCAAGGCCACTGTTCATCATAATCAAAGTTGTCTCGGTTCAGAAGCTTAGGTATGAGAGGGGAAGGTCATTAATTGAGCACCCCCGTTCACCCGATCAAAAGATTGGCCTTTACTAAACCATGATATGAATTTTATTTACTTTATATGTTCATATTCCAATTATTTAATAAATTCTAAAAAAATTACTATGTGAGGCATACAAGTATAGACTATGTCACCCACTTTGGAACAACTTGATTTCATGTAGTTTTGAAAGAGTTTTGAAGATGTACAACCCAAATAAATTGAGTTTACAAACATGAAAATCAATATCATTCCAAATTAAGCGACACAACCTCCATCCACTGGCATCATAGAGTTATATCACATAAGAAAATAGCATCATGGTAGAATGCTAAACATAGTAAGAAAAACACACACAAAGGAGATGCTAAAGCATAAAAACTTTCATGTTTGACGTCCCGCGAACAAACTACAAAACAAAGTTAGTAAAACATGTATGATCTTATATATAAAATTGTAATGCAATTCACTGATGAGATGCAACTAAAGATTCGGCTTCTAAGATATGACATGTGAATCATCTCAAGAATATGAGATAACACACATAATCACATAGGAATTAATTAAATCCACAAATGCAAAATTAGCCGAATCAAGATGCATGAAACATGGATGCAAAGCATGGATATAATGAAAGACAAAATATGATGCATATTCACAGATAAAGAAAGCAAGTAAAAGAACGAGATAGAAAGAAACGGGGCGGGGAATTATTACAACACTTGAAAGAATAATTACAAACAAAATTAGAGAGGGATGAGGAGAATATTACATCAAAATAAAAACCTTGCAAAACACTCAAAATAAAAATAAATAAAATAAAAGTTTCATGTTCCTTGAAACCGACAGCAGAAATTGGTCAACATTGGGAGATTACGCCATCTTGTCCGAAAGAAGCTAACCGACTGGCCGACTAGGCCGAGCAAAACCTATCTTGTTACGAAACCAGGAAAAGGAACAAACAAGAAATATGTAGGTGGCTCAACTAACCACTACCTGTTAGCTTACAACATAAATAATATGAACCCAGAGCAAGCAAATAAGCAAAAAAATAAAATAAAAATAATAATAATAATTATGAGCTAAACAAACCACTTAGATTACAACAACACACTATGAAATATAAAGTATAAAAATAAATATGAGATAAACAAGCCACTTGGATTATAACAAAATACTATGAAATAAAAAGCAAGAAAATAAATATGAGATAAACAAACCACTTGGATTATAACAAAGCCCTATGAAATATAAAGTAAGAAAATAAATATGAGATGACAAAACCACTTGGATTATAACAAAACCTTATGAAATATAAAGTAAGAAAATAAATATGAGATAAACAAACCACTTAGATTATAACAAAACACTATGAAATAAGAAGTAAGAAAATAATATGAAATAAACAAACCACTTAGATTGTAACAAAACACTATGAAATAAGAAGCAAGAAAATAAATATGAGATAGAAAATATAAGAAAATGAAAGACTAGAAATTCACCTTCCAAAGAAAGATTGAACTTCTTGATTTCCAAACTTCATTTTGCTCACCCTTAAGTTTAGGAAGTATGTTCTCAATCCTCAATTCGAAACTAGAATGGAACTCTGGGTATGTATGGTGGAAAAGTGGCTAACTCTCTTATTTTTTCTCACTTTCAACAACACTCACTCTTTCCTTTGATCAATCCCTACTGAAACTTAGCTATTTCAAAATTTTTGGAAGAGTTTTGGGTGTAGGAAAGATGGAATTTCAGTTTGTATGGAAGGTATGGGGTGTATATGGAAGATAGGAGTGTTTTTGGTTCAAAAACTCAATTTTTCTATCTTTTTTCATCATCTTCTCACTCTTTTCTGTTCAATTTCGTGGTCTTTTCTTTCTCTTACAGTATGATCATTCTATATAGGCAATGAGGGAGAGTGAATGTCAAAAAGAATGTGGGAGACAAGAATGTGATAAGGGGGCAAATTTTCAAGGTGGTTGCATGGGATACTCCTTTATGGATGCAAACAAAACCTCTTTTTGACAATAGGGGATGATTAGATATGTATTTGGTGATATATAGGTCAGCCAATGGGGTAGGGGAATGTCCCACACACAAGAAAAAAATATAAAAAATACACCTTCTTTGCCTGCTGGTTTGAAATGGTCAAATATTATTTGAGGAGAAATATAACGAAAGACAAAGTTTTAGCAAAATGGTTAAGGTGTTGGGTGTGGAGTCTTAGGTTGGGGGTTCAAACCCCTTCACTAGCATTCTTTAAATTCATTTTTTTGGATAAAGACAAGTCAACGCTACATCATTAGCAAGGACCAATCCCGTTATGCCACGCCAGCATCACAGTTAGCATTGACGGAATATTCTGCATATGGACGAAATATTTCCTAACTTAACAGAATATTCCCTAAGTTTTGAAAATTACAATTTGGCCCAAAAGTTTCAAATAATTGTGTTGTAACCTAGATTTCAGGAGAATTTTTCAGTGAGGCCTCCGGAAGTGCAGCAAAGGTTAATCCTAGCTACACAAACCATTCTGGACGCAACCATGAGGTCAAAATATTCCCTCAGAAAGGTAATTTGTGGCTGTTTAGGGTTGGAAACAGGGCTCAAATTCTAAGTTTTCTTATTGAGGAATTTGTGAGATACACCTTGTTTTCATAATCGGGTGATCAAAAAGAAGTGCCCAAGTCTTAAGGCCGGTCAAAATGGGGTGTCTACAGTTGCCTCTCTTTGACAAAGCTCAAAGTCATTTCTTAACGTGAGTAAATGTCAAAGCCCGAAGATAACCCTTTTGACAAGGCCATAAGACTTGGGCAAACAAACAAGATGCAGATGCAATTGGTTGAACCCGAAGGTTGCCTACATATCCCTTTAAGATATGACATGTGAATCATTTCAAGAACATGAGGTAGCGCACATAATCACATAGGAATTGATTAAATCCACAAATGCAAAATTAGCCGAATCAAGATGCATGAAACATGGATGCAAAGCATGGATATAATGAAAGACAAAACATGATGCATATTCACAGATAAAGAAAGCAAGTAAAAGAACGAGATAAAAAGAAGCGGAGCGGAGAATTATTACAACACTTGAAAGAATAATTACACACCAAATTACAGAGGGATGAGGAGAATATTACATCAAATAAAAACCACGCAAAACACTCAAATGTAACCTTCCCTCTCTCCATATGAGATACGGTCAGGTATGTCTGTTGGTTACACCACTTTTGCTCATTTCACGTGAAACGTGTTAGGATTTGACGTTTACCTAGTTAAAACCTTCCCCCTCTCCGTATGAGATACAGTCAAGTATGCCTGTTGGTTACACCACTTTTGCTCCTTTCACGTGAAACGTGTTAGGATTTGATGTTTACCTGGTTAAAACCTTTCCCCTCTCTATATGAGATACAGTCAGGTATGCCTGTTGGTTACACCACCTTTGCTCCTTTCACATGAAACGTGTTAGAATTTGAAGTTTACCTGATTAAAACCTTCTCCCTTTCCGTATGAGATACGGTTAGGTACGCCTGTTGGTTACACCACCTTTGCACCTTTCACGTGAAACGTGTTAGGATTTGATGTTTACTTAGTTAAAACCTTCCCCCTTTCCGTATAAGATACGGTTAGGTACGTTTGTTGGTTATGCCACCTTTGTTCCTTTCACATGAAACATGTTAGGATTTGATGTTTACCCGATTAAAGCCTTCCCCCTCTCCGTATGAGATACAGTTAGGTACGCTGTTGGGTTCACCACATTTGTTCCCTTCACATGAAACGTGTTAGGATTTGATGTTTACCTTCTTCCTCTCTGTATGAGATACGGTTAGGTATGCTTGTTGGTTACACAACTTTTACTCCTTTCACGTGAAACGTGTTAGGATTAGATGTTTACTTGGTTAAAACCCTCCCTCTCTCCGTATGAAATACGGCTAGGAACATCTGTTGGTTACACCACTATACCTCCTCCCGTATGAAACGCGTTTGGATTTCGAGTTCATTATTTTCTTTTCTTGCGTAAGATGCGTTTAGATTTCGAGTTCACCTATCATTTGTGTTGTGGCACATTTGTATGTGATCTTGTGGCACATTTAATGCAATGCACCCCCTGTTATATTTCATATCATTTGCACGAAGCTTGCCTCTCATGTTGCCATCTTCATATCTTTATCATCACTCCATGACATTGCATTACATTGTATTGTATAATCATGAATTTTCAAACAATCGGCTTCCCGAAGCGTGTAAGTCCAACTTTCAAACTGTATTTTGAGCATGTCATTTGCATTCTGCCCCTGAACTACGCTGGTTTGATTCCTTGCAAAGGGATACGTAAGCAACCTTCGGGTTCAACCAATTGCATCTGCATCTTGTTTGTTTGCCCAAGTCTTATGGCCTTGTCAAAAGGGTCGTCTCTGGGCTTTGACATTGACTCACGTCAAGAAATGACTTTGAGCTTTGTCAAAGAGGGGCAACTGTAGACACCCCATTTGGACCGACCCTAAGACTTGGGCACTTCCTTTTTAATCACCCGATAATGAAAACAAGAAGGTGTATCTCACAGAATCCTCAATAAGAAAACTTAGAATTTGAGCCCTGTTTCCAACCCTAAACAGCTACAAATTACTTTTCTGAGGGAATATTCTGACCTCACGGCTGCGTCCAGAATGGTTCGTTTAGCTAGGATCAACCTTCGTTGCATTTCTGGAGGCCTTACTGAAAAATTCTCCCGAAATCTGGGTTACAACACAATTATTTGAAACTTTTGGGCCAAATTGTAATTTTCAAAACACAAGGAATATTCTGTTATGTGAAGGAATATTCTGTTAAGTCAGAGAATATTCTGTCCATATGAAGAATATTCCGTCAATGCTGACTGTGATGTTGACGTGGCATAACTGGATTGGTCCTTGCTGATGATGTGGCGTTGACTTGTTTTTACCTAAAAAATTGAATTTAAGGAATGCTAGTGAAGGGGTTTGAACCCCCAACCTAAGACTCCACACCCAACACCTTAATCACTCTGCCAAAGCTTTGTTATTTGTTATATTTCCCCTTAAATAATATTTGACCATTTCAAATCAGCAAGCAAAGAAGGTATATTTTTTGCATTTTTTTCTTGTGTGTGGGACATTCCCCTACCCCATTGGCCGACCTATATATCACCAAATACATACTTAATCATCCCCCATTGTTAGAAAGAGGTTTTGTTTGCATCCATAAAGGAGTATCCCATACAAGCACCTTGAAAATTTGCCCTCTTATCACATTCTTGTCTCTCACCTTCTTTTTGACCTTCACTCTCCCTCATTGCCTATATAGAATGATCATACTGTAAGAGAAAGAGAGGACCACGAAATTGAACAAAAAATAGTGAGAAAATGGTGAAAAAAGAGAGAAAATTGAGTTTTTGAACCAAAAACACTCCTATCTTCCATATACACCCCATACCTTCCATACAAACTAAAATTCCATCTTTCCTACACCCAAAACTCTTCCAAAAATTCTGAAATAGCTAAATTTCAGTAGGGATTGATCAAAGGAAAGAGTGAGTGTTGTTGAAAGTGAGAAAAAATAAGAGAGTTAGCCACTTTTCCACCATACATACCTAGAGTTCCATTCTAGTTTCGAATTGAGGATTGAGAACACACTTCCTAAACTTAAGGGTGAGCAAAAGGAAGTTTGGAAATCAAGAAGTTCAATCTTTCTTTGGAGGGTGAATTTCTAGTCTTTCATTTTCTTATATTTCTATCTCATATTTATTTTCTTGCTTCTTATTTCATAGTGTTTTGTTATAATCCAAGTGGTTTGTTTATCTCATATTATTTTCTTGCTTCTTATTTCATAGTTTTTTGTTATAATCCAAGTGGTTTGTTTATCTCATATTTATTTTCTTACTTTATATTTCATAGGGTTTTGTTATAATCTAAGCGGTTTTGTCATCTCATATCTATTTTTTTACTTTATATTTCCTAGGATTTTGTTATAATCCAGGTGATTTGTTTATCTCATATTTATTTTTTTACTTTTTATTTCATAGTGCTATGTTATAATCCAAGTGGTTTGTTTATCTCATATTTATTTTCATACTTTATATTTCATAGTGTGTTGTTGTAATCCAAGTGGTTTGTTTAGCTCATAATTATTATTATTATTATTTTATTTTATTGCTTATTTGCTTGCTCTGGTTTCATATTAGTTGTGTTGTAAACTAACTGGTAGTGGTTAGTTGAGTCACCTACATATTTCTTGTTTATTCATTTTCTTGGTTTCGTAACAAGACAGGTTTTGCTCGGCCTAGTCGGCCGGTCGGTTAGTTTCTTTCGGGCAAGATAGCGTAATCTCCCAATTTTGATTAATTTCCGCCGATGGTTCCAAAGAACATGAAACTTTTATTTTATTTATTTTTATTTTGAGTGTTTTACGAGGTTTTTATTTTGATGTAATATTCTCCTCATTCCTCTCTAATTTTGTTTGTAATTATTCTTTCAAGTGTTGTTATAATTCCCCGCCCTCACTCTTTTACTTGCTTTCTTTATCTGTGAATATGCATCATATTTTGTCTTTCATTATATCCATGATTTGCATCTATGTTTCATGCATCTTGATTCGGCTAATTTTGCATTTGTGGATTTAATCAATTCCTATGTGATTATGTGCGTTACCTCATATTCTTGAGATGATTCACATGTTATATCTTAGAAGCCGAATCTTTAATTGCATCTCATCAGTGAATTGTATTAGGATTTTGTATATAAGATCATGCATGTTTTACTAACTTTGTTTTGTAGCATGTTCACGGGACGTCAAACATGTAAGTTTTTATGCTTTAGCATCCCCTTTGTGTGTGTTTTTCTTACTATGTTTAGCATTCTACCATAATGCTATTTGCTTATGTGATATAACTCTATGAATGCCAGTGGA
This sequence comes from Camellia granthamiana, assembly GCA_036172215.1. Lineage (NCBI taxonomy): Eukaryota > Viridiplantae > Streptophyta > Magnoliopsida > Ericales > Theaceae > Camellia > Camellia granthamiana. The sequence goes on from CM069917.1 coordinate 7,599,896, forward strand.
TGGAGGTTGTGTCACTTAATTTGGAATGATGTTGATTTTTATGTTTGTAAACTCAATTTATTTGGGTTGTACATCTTCAAAACTCTTTCAAAACTACATAAAATCAAGTTGTTCCAAAGTGGGTGATATAGTCTATACTTGTATGCTTCACATAGTAATTTTTTTAGAATTTATTAGATAATCGGAATATGAACATATAAAGTAAATAAAATTCATATCATGGTTTAGTAAAGGCCGATCTTTTGATCGGGTGAGTGGAGGTGCTCAATTAATGACCTTCCCCTCTCATACCTAAGGTTCCGAACCGAGACAACTTTGGTTATGACGAACAGTGGCTTTGGCACCAGTCATGGGTTTTCTAATTTCCCAAAATATTAGGTGGCGACTCTGAGATCTGATAGCTTAGTCCATTTCTGGCAAAATATTTTTTTGCAATAAAATGGATTTTCTAAAATTTGCCAAATTTGGACTCTCGTCTATGTTTCATATTGCACTTGTGAGATTAGATCAAAGAGATAGAGAGTCTAAACTGTTTAATGCGCGCGGGTACTCCATGAGCATGTTACACCTATGCATTTTGTCATGACCCAAACTCGGTAACCGGAGGTTCAGCGTCACAACAAGACAATAATTGAAAGCACAACAAATTAATAGTGCAGCAGAGTAAAATAAAATGGCACCCAAATCTTCATTTAAGTATAACAAAAATGTATACATTGGAGTTTCTATTCAATTGCAATACCCGAGCTGTACTATAACTACAAAGTGCCTTGTGCCTACCCCATGCACTGGTTTTGACACGTCACCTAAAAATGGTTAATAGTTATAAGCACATGGCAGAGTGAGAAATATTATACAGTGAGTATGAGGGTACAAAAATTACCATGGATAATTATTTCAGCTAAAACATTAACATAACTTAATTTGAATAAACAAATTATTCAATGTAGCAGAAATTGAAATACAAAAATTATGTAAATAAATAACCATAACTACGGTACAGAACCGAACAGAACAGAACATAACAGAGGTCACTAGAGTGACAATCAGAATAGAGGTCAATGGATCCATGACAAACAGAGAACAACAAAGTGGTCAAACAGAGGCCAATGATTATTTAAGTTCCCCAAGGCATGGAACTCCTATGGTGGTACCTACAGAAAATAATTATTTATAAAACCATTGTCAAATAATTTCTAAAAGTTAAACAAACATATCCATGGGTCTCAATTTAAGCAAATTGAGTTCAGAAAATAATTAATGTAATCAAAATATTAATATAATTTATAAAACATAGATTGTGTAAAATAATTTATGGTAACCCAAAATATACGTAAAATATATTATGGTAATTCAAAGTATAATATAACTCATCATAAAATTAATGCCTCACTCTTTCTTTCTACTATCAAAGACCTTCTTTACCTTTAGTATTTTCTTTCCCTTTCTTTGTTTTCCTTAACTTGAACATCTCCTCCCTATTTATAGGGAGTCAATCCGTGAGCCCCAAGCCACCACTCTACATGGCTCATCCAAATGCTTCTCCATCAATTCATGCTTATCCAACATATGCCTTGGAGGTGACTCACCACACCTATGCATGCCTAATCTAGACTATGTGTCACTTGCTCCATTTTGCTTTATTTATTTATTTAATCATTTATTTATTTTGTTTTCTTTTTATAATTTAATCAATTCCAATTCGGACCCAATTAATAAAATTTCAACATTACTAAACTGAATGAGATATTTAATTAAACTCTTATATAGTCCGATACTTGAAATTAAAATAATTCAATTCGTCAATTTTACATTATTGAGAATCCATAATTAAATTAGAATAAGAATTAATTAAATGTAAAATATTATACGTGGTGAAACACTGCAGTTCATTTCCAATCTTGATCCCACTAAATCTCATCACCTGAAAAGGGATAACAGCTATAAACACATGGCAGAGTGAGAAATATTATACAGTGAGCACGAGAGTCCAAACCAAATCCATAGATAATTATTAGGCTAAATAGAAATTAGTTTGGTAACTGAAATACATAACTAATTTTAATTAACAGAAGCAGAATGCGGAAATCATATAAGCAAATAATCATAACCATGGTACAGAACAGAACAGCGCTCACTAGAGTGACAATCAGAACAAGGGTCAATGGATCCATGACAAACAGAGGACTATAAAGTGGCCAAATAGAAGCCAATGGTTTATTTAAGTCTCCCAAGGCGTGGAACTCCCGTGGTGGTACTTACAGAACATAATTGTTAATAAAATCATTGTCAAATAATTTCTAAAATTTAAACAAACATATCCATGGGTTTCAATTTAAGCAAATAGAGTTCAGAAAATAATCCACGTAATTAAAGCATTAACATAACCATAAAACATAAATTATATAAAATAAATTGTGGTAACTCAAAACATTCGTAAAATATATTATGGTAACTCAAGGTATAATACAACTCACCTTACTATTGACCCTTAGCCTTCACTTTTCTATGATTGTCTCATTATCCTTCATGACAGCCCAACGGCTTCTAAGAAAGGGTTGTTGTAGTTATATATGTTATGTGATCGATACTCAACAAGAAGCCCCCATACTTGATGCAATCCCTGTGGTTCGAGAATTTCCGGATGTATTTCCTGAAGACCTACCTGATACCCTGGTTGACCGAGAAATCGAATTCACTATTAAAACCCAACCTGGTACCCAACCAATCTGAAAAGCCCCTTACCGCATGTCCATGACAGAATTAAAAGAACTGAAGACTCAACTCCAAGAACTACTGGACAAAGGTTTCATTCGACCTAGTACTTCACCTTGGGGAGCTCCAGTACTATTCGTAAAGAAAAATGATGGTACGATGAGGTTATGCATCGATTACCAGGAGCTGAACAAAGTCACCATCAAAAATCGGTACCGTCTGCCACGAATTGATGACTTGTTCAATCAACTGCTAGGTGCCCAAGTATTCTCAAAATTTGACTTGGGTTCTGGTTACCATCAACTAAAAGTCAAAGCAGAAAGCGTAAAAAAGATTGCCTTCAAAACCCGTTACGGGCATTACGAGTTTCTTGTCATGTCCTTTGGCGTCACAAATGCTCCAGCAGCCTTCATGGATCTCATGAATCGAGTGTTCAAACCCCTATCTTGATGAGTTTGTCATCCTCTTCATTGACGACATTCTCATATACTCTAAGTCACCGGTGGACCATGAACAACACTTGCGAATGATTCTGCAAACACTACATGATCACAAACTTTACGTCAAGCTGAAGAAATGCGAATTCTGGATCACTAGTGTACACTTCCTCGGTCACGTCATTAATAAAGACGGCATCTCAGTTGACCCCCAAAAGGTTGCAGCAATCGTGGATTGACCACGACCTACTAACATGTTCGAGATTCGAAGCTTCTTGGGTTTAGCCAGCTATTACCGGCACTTCGTGCAAGATTTCTTGAAGATAGCATCACCCTTGACCCAGCTAACTCAGAAAAACACACCCTTTGAATGGACGGACAAGCAAGAACGTTGCTTCCAAGAATTGAAGAACAGACTCGTGACAGCTCCTATACTAGCACTCCTCGCGGAAACAAAAAGGTTCGTAATTTATAAAGATGCCTCATACAATGTTTTGGGTTGCGTTCTTATGCAAAATGGGAAGGTTATTGCTTATGCCTCCCGCCAACTAAAGACTCACGAAAGGAACTACCCAACCTATGATCCAGAATTAGCTGCGGTGATCTTCACCCTCAAGATCTGGCGTCATTATCTCTACGGTGCAACCTACGAGATTTACACTAATCACAATAGTCTTAAATATCTGTTTATACAGAAAAAACTGAATATGAGGCAATAACGATGGCTAGAATTTATGAAGGACTACGATATAAAGATCCATCACCATCCCGGCAAAGCTAATGTAGTAACAGACGCGTTGAGTCGAAAGATAACCAAAAGTTTGGCATGTACCCTCGTTCCCCGCAAGATTAATGGACTGCTCGCCAGCATAATCATGAAACCCGAGTTGATTGAAGAAATTAGAGTCCGCCAATGTGAAGATAAACTTTTGAAGAAAAAGTACGAAGAGCAAAGAGGCACGCCCGATCCTGACTTCACGATAAGTAATGGGATGCTAAAATTTCATAATCAAATTTGAGTACCTGACCTTCCAGAACTCAAGAAAAAGATATTTGTAGAAGCTTATAGCTCGAGGTTTGCGATCCACCATGGCAACACGAAGATGTATCACGATCTGAAGGAACGCTTCTGGTGGACAGGAATGAAGAAAGACATAGCAAGCCACGTCTCTAAATGCCTGCATTGTCAACGAGTTAAAGCAGAATATCAGAGACCTACAGGAATGTTGTAACCACTCCCCATTGCTGAATGGAAATGGGAGCATATTACTATGGACTTCGTGGTCGGGCTATCGCAATCAGTCTTGAAGAATGACGCAATATGGGTTATCGTAGTTCGATTAACGAAGTCAGTGCATTTTCTACCAATCAGAATTACGTACTCCCTTACTAAGTTCATCACTCTGTACATTAAGGAAATCATTCATTTGCACGGCACCCAGTTTCAATCGTATCTGATAGACCCCCGCTTCGTGTTTCACTTCTGGAAAAAATTGCAAAAAGCTTTGGAAACCACTCTGAAGTTTAGCACGACTTATCACCAGCAAACTGATAGTCAATTTGAAAGAACAATCCAGACTTTAGAAGATATGTTACGTGTGTGTGTACACTAGACCTCAAAGGTAATTGGGACAATCACCTACCTTTGGTGGAGTTTGCCTATAATAATAACTATTATCCAAGCATCGGAATTGCACCATATGAGGCACTGTATGGAAGACGATGCCGATCACCTTTGTGTTTGACGAACGTTGGAGACAAGAAACTGCTAGGACCCGAAATCGTGCAAATTACAAGTGATAAAATTCAACTCATCCAACAGTGAATTCGCACTGCTCAGAGCCGCTAGAAAAGCTATGCTGATACACGAAGACGGGACTTAGAATTTCAAATAGGAGATCATGTGTTTCTAAAGATCTCACCCATAAAAGAGGTCATCCGATTTGGAAAACAAGGAAAGTTAAACTCACGTTACATCGGGCCATTCAAGATACTAGAAAGGATTGGTTCTGTGGCATATCGCCTTGCGCTTCCACTCGAACTGTCCAATGTCCACAACGTGTTTCATGTTTCGATGTTTGTCGATATCTTCGAGATCCAGAACATGTTGTCGATTATGAGAACCTGGAGCTTCAAGAAGACCTCTCTTATGAAGAACAACATGTGCAGATTCTCAATCATTGTGATCAGATCCTTCGAAACAAGACTATATCCCTTGTAAAAGTTTTGTGGAGGAATCATCGAGTTAAAGAAGCAATATGGGAAACTAAGAGTCAAATGTAAGCCAAGTACCTGCACCTCTTCGAAAAGCAAGGTATGGCAAGTTTGAGGGCAAGCTTCTTTTAAGGAGAGGAGAAATGTGACACCCGAATTTTTTTTAATTTAATTCAATATCGTGATTAGATCAATTACTCATGAATAGAATATATTTATAAAAAAAAAAACTAATAAATAAATAAATAATAATAATAATAATAATACACCCCAAATATGTAATTAATACCATAACCAATCACGATCATAATAACAATAATAATAATAAAATAAAATAATTAATGTTATGGTTGTAGGTGATAAAATGTAATCTAATTAGATTATTACAAACTTGGGCCAAATGCGAATTAAATCAAAGGCTAAGAAAAAAAGAAGAAAAAAAAAAAGGGTTGTTTATCACCATCCTAATATATAGGATGGTGACTAAGTAATATAGCCAAGGAGAATCATCATAGTAGAAGGGGGAAATGGCACCTGTTAGACATATGGCCAATTTTGGGCAATTCACTTAATTAGAAACCAGCCAATCACCACCTATAAATAAGGAGCAACTGAGGGAGCTTCAAACACACAGTAAAGATACAAATAACTTAGGAGCAGATAATACCGAGACAATCATAGAAAAGTGAAGCCTAAGGGTCAATAGTAAGGTGAGTTATATTATACCTTGAGCTACTATAACATATTTTATATATGTCTTGAGTCACCATAATATATTTTACGAATGTTTTGAATTACCATAATTTATTTTATATAAGTTATGTTAATGTTTCGATTACATGGATTATTTTCTAGACTCTATTTGCTTAAATTGAAACTCATTGATATGTTTGTTTAAATTTTAAAAATTATTTGAAAATGATTTTATAAACAATTATGTTCTGTAAGTACCACCACGGGAGTCCCAAGCCTTGGGGGACTTAAATAAACCATTGGTTTCAGTTTGATCACTTTGTAGTCCTCTGTTTGTTATGGATCTATTGACCTCTGTTCTGATTGTCACTCTAGTAACACTTGTTCTGTTATGTTCTGTACCGTGGTTATGATTATTTACTTAAATGATTTCCACATTCTACTTCTGTTAATTAAAATTAGTTATGTATTTCAGTTACCAAACTAATTTCTGTTTAGCCTAATAATTATCCATGGATTTTGTTTGGACCCTCGTGCTCACTGTATAATATTTCTTACTATGGCATGTGCTTATAACTGTTATCCTCTTTCAGGTGATGAGATTTAGCGGGATCAAGACTAGAAATGAACCGCAATGTTTTTTTTTATTTTGTTTTTATTTTTTATTTTTTACTATATGTAATTATGATAGGACTCTTATAATAAAATGAAGTCCATATGACTATTTTTTTTTTATTAAACTTTTTGGTACCCATTTATTTTAATTTATTTAATTTATCCGTTTGCGTTACTACTACTAGAAAAATTTTAGAATTTTTTTATTTTTATTACCTTGTTGCAACGCCGAACCTTTGGGTACCGGGTTCGGATCGTGACAATTTCGGAGCTCCTTTAAAAACCTGAGATCTTCAAAAAGGCAACCGAAGAGCTAGACCGGGTCATCGGGAGAGAATGATGGGTCAAAGAGGAGGACATATCAAACCCACCTTACATCGAAGCAATCGTCAAAGAAACAATGAGAATGCACCCAGTGGCTCCAATGTGCCCCTTGGCTTGCTCGTGAAGACTACAAGGTCGCCGGTTATGACATTACTGAGAGAACCCGAGTCCTCGTCACGTGTGGACAATCGGGCGTGACTTGGAATTATGGGATGACCCGAATGAGTTTTGCCCAGATAGGTTTGTTGGAAAGGCAATTGATGCGAAAGGGCAAAAATGATTGAGAGTTCTAATTTTAAAACTCTAGAAAGAGTTCTAATGGTAAGACCCATCATGTGATGTGATGTTTATATTTTTTATTTTTTTTATTTTTATGTCATATCACTAAAGCTCAAATTAAAACTCTTAATCACTACTCTTGATGTGAAAGGGCAGGATTTCGAGTTGTTGCCATTCGGGTCAGGTTGGAGGATGTGCCCGGGTTATAATCTCGGGTTGAAAGTGATTCATGTATGTTTGGCGAATCTTTTACACAGGTTTAATTGGAATTTGCTGAGGAATGTGAAGAGAGAGGATCTGAATATGGAGGAAATATTTGGGTTTTCGACGCCGAAGTTTCCACTTGTCGCCGTCGTTCAACCTCGGCTTCCACTTCATGTCTATGCTATGTGAAACAATTGTGGTTTGTTTTCGACATTTCAAAAATATTAGTAGTTATAACAGTTTGCTAAAAGTGCTACACATAATCCTAATGGGCTCTTAATGGGCTTGCTTGCCCTCATAGATTTGAAGGCATTTTGTAATAATGTTTAAAATGTTGTGCGTAATCCAAATCTAATCTCTCTGTCTCTCCCTCGTTTGATGTAAAGAGGTTACTTTGGAAGTGTTTGATTAATATATTTTTTGATGTTTTATAATAAAAAAAGTATTAAGTATAAATTCATATCGAAATAATATAATAGAGAGGTGATATGACCAGTGGCAGAGTTAGAAAATTATATTAGAGGGGACACTTATTAATTACAATAATTTTTACAAAAATATTTCACGTAAGTGTTTATGATTGATTTCAAGAAACGTAAAAAAAAATAAATAATAATAATCAGTGTGTTTGGTTTCAGTTTTCTGAATTTAGTTTTTTGAAAATTGAGTTTTTTTTATTTTTGCGTATTTTTTTGTTTTTAGTGAATATTTTTTGAATTTTAAGTAATTTTTTTACTTTTTTAGATGCACCTTACTTAGATATATCTAAATAATAAAATATTTGTGAAAAAATATTTTAAAAAATTAATAAATACACAAAAAATATACTGAATTTCCTTATATATTTTTTTTGTATTTTTTGGTATTTAATGTATTTTTTAAATATTTTTTCATAAATATTATATTTTTTAAGTGTATTTATGTTAAGTGTATCTAAAAATTAAAAAAAAAATTGCTTAAAATATTAAAAAAAATTCATTCAAAACATTAAAATACGAAAAATAAAAAAGTAGAATTTTCTGAAAACTGGAAACAAACAAGCTGAATGTTATTTGTAACTAGTGTATCATGGACAATACAAAAAAATATATGGATATAAGCCTTAAAATAAATTATATAATGATAAATTATTTTTTGATACAAAATTTGATTAAAAATTCAATAGGATGGTAACACCACGTAAATTAACACATAGAGGGTAAACCTCACATGTCAAATATAACTAACAATCCAATAAATTTCATATATTTGTAGTGAAATTATTTATACTTGCATATTACTAATAATGACATTGCCGTTACATTAAAAAAATTTCATAGCTAATATGGTTTATTTATAGTAGTCTCTTCATTTTCAATCAAAATAACCATTATTGTTCTCATAATTTTTAAAATTTCATTAACATTTCACTCTAATAATGTTTTTATAATTTTTTATTTAAAATATTTTCTCTATGTTTGCAAAAAAAAAAAAAAAAATTCAAAATTCAGGGGGGGCACGTGAACCCCCTGGCTCCATGCTCCCTCCGCCACTAGATATGACATAAATAAAAGATTATGTAACTCAAATAAAATGATGTACTAAAATAATATTTAGCACATGCGAAACAATACTTTTTTTTTAAATTGAAAACTTACTTCACGATTAATAAGAAAGTATAATTTGTTTAAAAAAAATAATATGGATAAAAAAAACATATTCGATAAAAAAAAAAAAAAATGGTTAACCCAAATTTATTTTAAATATAATACACACATCAAATTAATATATATATATATATCATTAGAAAGAAAGAGAGTTTAAATGTTGGGTATTACTTGTCACATTGACTCCTAACGTAATTTTAGATTTTCACAGCAAACAATGCGAAATGTTAGATTTTCACATTGAAATAATCACGTTCAAATGTTAGATTTTCATTGGAAATTTTAGATTTTATATTGACTCGTAACAAAATGTGATTTGATCAATATGATTATTTACGAGGATGAAATATTTGACGTGCCCAAAATGGGCTAGACTGGACTGTCCAGAGAGTCCAATGCCCATTTTGATGTAACTAACCTCTCAAAAAATTAATAAAAATAAAAATAAAAACTGTATAATACATAAAATAAATTAGAGTAAAAAAAAAAATCTTGAAAATACTTAAAAACATCGATGACTAACATCTCAGGTCATTTTTTTTCTTTCATCAATGAAAATCAGTAATTAGTTGTTAGGTTAGCACCTCGGGGGAGTTGAAACTCACACACATACACCTTGCAATAAAATCTTACCTTCCTGTGGGGACATAATTTTTGAATGACAACACGTGACCGAGGTGACACCAAAGTGTTAGCCGATGTGTCACATGTCTTGGTCATGACACCGAGATTATCTCGGCTAGACCAAGGTTATCTGCGAAGAAACCGGAATCTGGGATAAGCGGATAAGGGACAAAAGTCCTAGAATGGGAGAGGATTTTAGTTTGGACAAAGATAAGACTCTTACAGAGTTTATCCCAATCCTACTGAGAATCCAAGATTAACAATAATCCTAAATCCATTGAAGCTAGGCTTCTATTGAGATTAGGTAGGTGTTGGCTATGAAAAAGAGGCACCCCCATAGGTCTAAGGTATGCTTTTTATGCTCTGAATAGTGAGTTAAGTACTTTTGCTATCTTTGAGAGACAACTGACTTGATCGTCGGAGTGTCCCGGGTGGACGAACCACCGCCGGAATCTTTTCTTTTTGTGATAGGTCGTTCGAGCTTAATCCATTCTGCTAGTGTTTTCCAGCTGAGTGCTTGATTAGCAGTATGGTCGGAAATTAACACACACAATTTGGCGCCGTCTGTGGGAAAGAAAGGAGAATAGATGGCCAACGACGGACAGAAAGAGAAGGTTGGGGACGACACCCTACTGAAAGTGGAAAACATATTGACCTTGATGTCAAAGAAGACAACTGCAACGAAGAGACTCGTGATAAGAATCACAGAAAAAAGACGTCAGCTAGAAGGGCGGCGTACTGAAGAAATCAGTCCGGAGCGGGTATTATAACGAGGACGACCTCCAGGTATGGAAAGATAGATGCCTACAGAGAGACGACGAGATGAAGGGAATGTCGGACAAATTGGCGGACCTGCAAACGGTCTTCAATTTCATGATGCAGAACAACGTCATGCAGCCACCGTTCCCGCTACAAGATACGCCGATTCCAGCGGCCAAGAAATGTGTCCAGAAAGGGGGGCAGAAAACGGTTCTTGCAGTTCCTCAGCATGGCGGGACCAAGGGACATTATCACCGGCCTTCGCGAGAGGTCGAGCATGGAGAATCCCAGAAGACACGTCGAACAAAAGAAACCTACACCAAAGAACATCAGGATGTTTAGGGGAAGGAACTCCGTTTCGACATGACCAATGGAGGGAGGTCCAAAGGGACTCACAATGACACTGGAAGTAGTGCACCAAAGAGGCTGAAATCCAGAGATAGCCGAGCTCCTGAACGAATCAATGAGGATCTAAGAGATTACCTCCAGAGAAAACGACAAGATGCCGATGTGACCTCCCCAGTCAAGCCCAGGACACCGTTCTCGGTAGAGTTGGACAAATTTGAGGCCCCGAAAAGGTTCCACATGTCGAGATTCCAGATATACGACGGTAAGTCAGACCCGAACTTTCACGTCGGCTTGTACCTGAACTCGATGGCATTATACATCGGGAATGAGCCGTTGCTCTGCAAGGTGTTCCCCTCATCCTTTGGGGAAATTGCATCAAACTGGTTTCACAAGTTACCGAAAGAAACTGTGAAAACCTAGGAAGGCCTGGCCGAGATGTTCATGGCCAGGTTTGTGACAAACAAACTACAGCCATTAAGGGTGGACTCCCTGATGGCCCTGAGAATCGGTGAGGATGAAAGCCTTAGGGCTTATGCCAAGAGGTATTACGAGGTGTTCAACAGAATACTAGGATGCAACCAAGAGGTGGTGGTCGTGTCCTTTAAGAACTGCCTGAAAGATGATTGTCTGCTACGAAAATCATTGGCAAAGACACTGCCAAAGAGTATGGAGGAACTCATGGCCAGAATAGAGAAGTATGCAAGGGCTAAGAAAGACACGCCGGGGACAAAGGCGTCAACACAAGAAAAGAGAAACGGCTCGCCGAAGCGAGGCCGGGGTAACACTGGATACAACAAGCAAGAGACAGGATTAAGGGCTGCACAAGTAGTCACAATTGATCCCTTCAACCTGAGTAAGCAAATCCAAGATTCCAGAAGACAAGATCTCGGCCTAGATGATTAAGTCCGAGAAGAGAAAAGCTCAGCCTAAGTTAAAGACTTTTCATATAAGGTCCACAAAGGAGTAAGTGGAAGCCATGCAGGGGGCAAATCCCTTGCCCATAGAGCAATATCGTAGGGATTCTTTTGGCCTTACATGCAAAAGGAAGATGAATCCTATGTAAAAAAACATGAAAATGTTGTTGAAATCCACCTACAACATGCGAAAGAACAGCAATTCAGCTGGGGGCATACCAGCAACAACTTGCTAGGGCTTACAACAAGAAAGTCAGCCTAAGAGAGTTCAAGGTTAAGGACCTCATCCTAAGAAAGGTTGTCGGCAATAAGAAGGATCATAGGGAGGCCAAACTTGGCCCAAATAGAATCATCTCGGTTACCGGCAATGGGGCATATCGGTTGAAGTAATAATAAAGTGCTAGTTTGATTTTTGTGAATTTGAAATCTGTGCGATAGGACCGACCAGTCCTATGACAATGTTTCTGATTGAAACATGACGAATAACTTAGACTTATTATATGGTAGAGTTTTCTACTTACATATAATAGAGTTGAACTAAGTTGGTGATGTTTCTGATTGAAACATGACGAATAACTTAGACTTATTATATGGCAGAGTTTCTACTTGCATATAATAGGGTTGAATTAACCTGTATCAGTCAAATTAACAGGGAGACTGAGGTTGATGACCTCGGCAAGCCTCTGTTTGAATCTAATCTCGGCGACAAGATCAACACCACATACTTAAATGAGAACCCAAGTGGAACTTAAGTTCACATTAGGGGGCAGAGGGCTAGAGAATGATGCTTGGGAGTTGGAATTTTCAAGCCAAGATCGGTTTAACACTTGTTGAAATTTTAAAGAAAAATTTACAAGTTGAACTTAAACCGAAATCATGTTTAACACTTGTTGAAATTTAAGAAAAATTTACAAGTTGAAGTTAAACCGAGGTCATGTTTAACACTTGTTGAAATTTTATGAAAAATTTACAAGTTGAAGTAAATCTGAGGTTATATTAAAGGAAGATTGGTTTAAACGGTTGTTGAAATTTTTAAGAAAAATTTACAAGTTAAGCCAATGATGTATTGAAAAGAAATACCTATGTACTTGCCGAAATAAACCGATAGTGGTTTAACCGAGGTATTCCACCTCGAGGAGGTTGCACAGTTAAGGTGTACATTGAAGACATGCAAATTATTCTAAATATAGAACCATGCAAGAGTAAAAAGAAGACAAACATTCAAAGCACTTGAAAGGGAAAAAAGTTGTATATGCATTCAGATAAGGAAAGAAGGCACCTCGGCCTGACATTGAAGAATGATTGTTTAGATTACAAAAATGGTACGTCGGCCAAATTAAAGCTTACATTGTTTCAAAAAGTAAGAAAAAAGTACAAGGTACAAAGAAAAACACAAACTGATAAAGGAAGAAATAGTGACTCACCGAAGAAAAATGAAGCCGGTGTTGAGTACGCCAGAGTCAGATGATGGCAGCAAACGGAAAGGATCAGCAAAAACCTCACCGAAGGAGGTGAACGGCGGTGATTGCAGAGAGCTTTAGAGCTTGAAGCAATAGGAGGATTAGAGAAGGTTAGAGAGAGAAAGCTTGCTCGAAAATGAAGATGCAAAAGTGAAAAGACGGAGAGAGAGAAGTGATTTTGATCAAACACACGAAATGGCAACAAAAACGCATTTAGTGTGCCTAGGACGACGTGTTTGTCAGACGGCGCACGCAAGTGCGATGCGACTTAATGGCGCGTGTCGGGCACGGCTCAGTAGGGGAAAGACGCGTGGCAAAAACGGTTGAGTTATTGTGCGTGACAGCTCATACGCGTGATGAAACTCTTGGAGTTCTTAATTTAATGGAGCAAGATCTCGGCTAGGAGGACAATCTCGGTTGTGAAACTTGAACAAAATTTGGTTTTTTGGTTCTAAGGCATTGATGAAAACAGACTAAGTCTTGGTCATATTTGAGCCGACGAATGATAACCTCTGTAATGAAGGATAAAGAGAACTTAGCTGATGTGCTAAATGAAAGGAATGATATAGGTTCCATCATCTCAGGATGCCGAGGTAATAGAACCTAGAGGCAATTGTGGAGACATAATTTTTGAATGACAACACATGGCCGAGGTGACACCGAAGTGTCAGCCGAGGTGTCACGTGTCTTTATCATGACACCAAGATGATCTCAGCTAGGCCAAGGTTATCTGCAAAGAAACTGGAATCCGGGATAAGCGGATAAGGGACAAAAGTCCTAGAATAGGAGAGGACTTCAGTTTGGATAAAAATAAGACTCTTAGAGAGTTTATCCCAATCCTACTGGGAGTCCAAGATTAGCAGTAATCCTAAGTCCATTGAAGTTAGGCTTGTATTGGGATTAGGTGAGTGTTGGCTATAAAAGAGAGGCACCTCCATGGGTTTAAGGTATGCTTTTTATGCTCTGAATAGTAAGTTAAGCACTTTTGCTATCTTTGAGAGATAACTGACTTGATCGTCAGAGTGCCCTCGGGTGGACGAACCACAGCCGGAATCTCTTCTTTTTGTGACAGGTCGTTCGGGCTTAATCTATTCTGTCAGTGTTCTCTAGCTGAGTACTTGATTAGCAGTGTGGTCGGAAATTAACACACACTTCCTATTCTACTTCTTAGAGTAAAACCCAAGATTTCCCAGAGACTTTGTGGTCAAAGGGTGACACTACAAATTAAAAATGAATATGACCAAAAAAATTTGTAACCAAGAAATGGACCAATCTCTCAAAACACAAATAAATAAATAATAGCAACACGTAGAATGTCAAGCAATCTTATATTTTAAGATCAAAGGAAGAACAATATGTGGCTTATCTTAAAATTGAATCTTTATTTTTAATTTTTTAAATGCAGTTTGGTCAGCAAACATCATGGACAATGCAACCTCACCAACAATTTTAAGTTGCTAAATTCTCTATGGTCGAAGTGGGTAATTATTCAATAATTTCGGGATATAGACACGTGATGTTTCATAATATTATGATTGATAAAGAAGGTAAGTAGGTGGAGTATTGTATTAGGTGATTAGAAAACATGAAGAGCATATTAAATGATGATTGGTTAAGAAGTACAGACGCATGATACTCCGAAAATATTGAATAATTTTCCAATAGCAAGATCCCCTGTCACACTCCAGCATCCCCAAAATTAATCCTCAAAAATTGATCGAACTTTTTTCCCCTTTTTGTATATATAACACACAATGACAACCGCTGTCGGACCTTTTTCTTCATTTTGTTACTTCATAATATGTCCATGCATTCCTCATAAAATCACACATATCTAGGGTAATAAAAAGTTTTTTGAACTTTGATCTTCAATAAATGAATAGTATTACATACACAATAGGGTCTTATCTACTGACCGCAGACCCCATTTCTTGAGAAATTGTTGGTGGCTGTGATGGAGCATCTTGTACCTATTACATGAAAATAGGGTGCAAACCACATCCACTTCAATCTGGACAAGAAACTTATTACCAATGTTATATGAATTCAGGTAAGTGTGCTGAGTATGGGTGCATATTTAGTGATCTGATTTATTAAATTTTTAATTTAAAAGCATGCAGATTGAGTAAAAACAAATGTTATATTTTTACATTTTTAATTTAATATGTAAAATAAAATGGTATTATATAAATCACCTTAATGAACCTTTAATTTCAAAATGATATGACTCAAGATTGTCATAGTATTATGGATAAATTCTATATAAGTTTTCTGTCTGTATTAAAATATTCTTGAAAGAAATCCAGCTTTAACAAGAGCTTGTTAGAGTGATTTAATTTTTTTTTAAAAATGCAATTGGTGTTTCTTTGTAATTAAATATTATTTTAATGAGCACTTTGTTCTAAAACAATAAAATATATATATATACTTACGTGATTTTTATGCTAAATCAATGATAAGAATGATTTGACAATAATTATGCAATTACGAGGATATTGATGAGTGTTTTCATTAAAATTAAAGGAGCCACAAATCATAATGTATGAAAATTGGAAAATGATTTGGAGCCCTAAAAACACCCCCTAATCCTCCTAATTTTCAATTTGGGCAACTGTTTCCTTTTTTTTTTTTTTTTTTTTTTTACTTGATATGGAAATTAGGGGGATTAGGGGAGTGTTTTTAGGAGGATGTAGCAAGGTCCATGAAAATTTTAGACAAAAATTATGGTTGTATCCTTGCTGTAAAATGATAGTGGAAAACTAAGGACACTAGGTTGAAGGGTGCTGTTGGGTCCGTAGGGATTCATCATGGGTTTTGTTTCGATAATTCGAACCGTTTAATGTATAGAACTCGTCGAGTACTATATGCTTATGAAAAATCACGTTGATCGGATATCGATAACTACGTGATCAAATAAGTTTTGTAAAAAAAAAAATAGATGGTGAAAAAATAAACGGTTGACTGAATACCGATCCGATGAGATAGTTATCGATATCCGATCAACGTGATTTTTTTAGGCATATAGTAATCGACGAGTTCTACACATTGAACGGTTCGAATTATCAAAACAGGACCCATAATGACCCCACAGGCCCAACAGCACGCTCCAGTCGGATCTGGGACTGGAGGGAAGCTAGGCCCAAATGCTTTGCCAAGAATTTTACCTAGAATCATATAGTGTGTTGAGATTTATTGTTGTATTGTGGAATTCATATATAGAATAAACCTAAATCATAAATTGATATTTTTTAGTATTATTTTAGATATAAAATATTACTCAAAATAATAGTCTCAACGCAACTATATCATTCTATATATGTTATCTGTTTATATATTTTTACTCTTATTTTATATATTATCACTCACAAAATTGTTGGTGAGGTTGCATTGTCCATGATGTTTGCTGACCAAACTGTATCTAAATTTTTTAAATAATAATAAAAATCATAATGTTCTTCCTTCTATCTTAACAATATAAGATTGATTGGCATTCTATGTGTTGCTATTATTTATTTATTGGTGTTTTGATAGATTGGTCCATGCCTTGGTTACAAATTGTTTTGGTTTATTTATATTCTTTTTTAATTAATTTGTAGTGTCACCATATGACCTGAGATGTTACTTATCATAGCTCTAAATATTTTCAGTTTTTTTTTTTATTCTAATTTATTTTATGTATTATACAGATTTATTTATTAATTTTTTGGGGGGGTTAGTTATATCAAAATGCTTCTTACATCAGTCTTGGTCGGCGTGTGATTCCATGTTCAGGTATGTCAATCAGAAATGGTATATTAGTATATGTTTCTAAATATTTTTTTATATTTATATTCAAAGTTTTAATTGTAATTTTAATCTCATACGTAAGTTTGAATTTATAAATTTTTTAACTCATAAAAACTTGTGAACAGACTCGAACTCGAGTCAAATCTAAGCCAACTCGGTTCGAATTCGATTCGTTAAATTTTTATTAAACTCGAGCTCGAATTCGTTAAAATCTTAATAAACAAATCTAAACATACTAAAATTCGATTTGATTAGGCTCGACACGTTAAATAGAGAGTAAGACAACATTGTGAATTTATATGTTCATATAGCATTTTTACTTGAAAATTTGTGCAAACTCCAAGGACAAATAATAACCTTGTATTTGGGTTACTGCAGTGCCCATTTCAGAAGCTGGCAAGTGAGCACAACAATGCACAAGTTATGTAGTTCCACCAATGAATTTTTTAGCTGTATAGATCAATTATATCTCTTGAGGGCCAGGCACAAGAAGCATGCTGTGAAATGAGTTTGAATTTAAATATTGCCAAAATTTATATAAACCGCTCAAATGATAATTACAAATGCCTAAAAAACTAAACATTTAAGCAGATATTTACTTATTCCTAGTGTTAAAGTTTTGGTTTCATTTCTACTTAAATGATATAGGACCAGATCTTGACACAGCAAACCTTGGCAGGTGACTGGGACCGGTGCTCCCTGACGTTGAGCCTTCGACGAACTTCACTTTGCGGCTCGTGCTATTCTTCCACTATCAGTGTCATATGGTTGATCCTGGCCGTGAGCTGATGATGCCTTAAAATAAACCAAATCAGTAACAATTGACTGAGGAGTTGAATCTGATTTGCATGCCTCTATTCTCATGGGTGCTTGTTAGTGCATACACAAATTCGGCACACCACCTGTTTGACAATATGCCTCAATATGCAGACCAAAAAATTGGAGGCTTCCTTGCATTGAAACTGGGTGAATGCTCATAAAAGTTAGACAACTTATGAGCTGCTGTTGCAGAGAAGATATAGACAGATATATATATATATATAGCACGTTATTCTAAGAGAGGTTGTCCTGCAAAGCGGTGGTATGAAAGAAATTGCACCGATATATCTATTCTATGCGGTTGTAAGAGAAGAGGCAAAGTTATCTCTAATATGTGGTTGTAATTTTTTGTTAAAATTTGTAGATACAGATTCCAGATGCTGAGAATTGGTTGGACCTCCAATTTGGACAAACCGTGTTTTCATGTGCTTTGTATCAGATGTTAAGATGTGGAGGATCCTATATATATGGCTCTTGCTTCTACCGTTGGTGTCATCTACAACAAACAAAATACCTGGTATGTTCTTCTTCTTTGTCTGATCCTATCTTCAATGCTGTATTTTGTTTGGTTTTTTGCCATAGATTCATGCTCTTGTTTTATTCACTGTGTGTTCCCTTCAAAATCTGTCCACTATGTGTTTGACAATATGTCTACACAAGATCACACGTCCTTGCCTCCATAAATGGTCCACCAAATGCTTGTGAATATGTCTAAACCAAAAATTCAATTGTGTTGCCATATCTCATCTCTCCGCATAGATACAAATACAAAACCACAAAAAATAAATTAACAAATTCCAGTCCTTGGGTAATTTATAGGAGGCAAAACCATACTGTCATGCTAGAAAAAAAAAAAATGCTTTTGTTCTGACGTCCATACACTTGCAAGATGTTCAAGTATCTTCAGAACCAAAAAAAAAAAAAAGGCCCCAATTTATTTTATTCAGAGTTTATGTAGAAAGTTACTATTGTGATTGGGCCTTCAAATCCACCAAGAATTCCTACAGATTCTTAGACATTCAAAAGCTTTCATTAATATTCTTGATTTATGATCCACTTGACAATAAATTAACCAAACAACGAACCAAAGATCCAAAATATGATTAATTTTCTAACACTTTTGAACCAGAAATTCAATTGTTTGGCCATATCTCATTCCATGAGAACATATACAAATACAAAAAGATTTTAAAAAAATAATATATCAGCCCTTGTGTATTTATAGTAGGCAAAACATATTACGCTAAAAAAAAAAAATTGTTCTCATCTTCATACACTTGCAAGATGTTCAAGTATTTTTCAAAAAAAAAAAAAAATGGCTCCAATTTATTTTATTGGGTGTGTAAGTAGAAATTAAGTATTGACATTGGATCTTCAAATCCACCAGGAATTCCAAACAAATTCTTAAAATCCAAAAGCTTCCATTAATACTTAGGTTGATCACTAAGGTTGTAAATGACATTCAAATAGCTGAATTCCAATTAGCCAAAGAAGAACTTGAGAAGTTTGTCTGATCATTAAAAGAAATTAAATAATAAAAAAAAAAAGGAAAAGAAAGATATTGAGAATTCTCAAATCAAAGAGAGTTTTCAGGGAAAAATTGACCTGGATGAATTTATCAATGAATCAATCTATCCATTGTATTTGACAAATAAATCATTATGATTTAATAGGTCCAACAATATTGTCTAGCAATCATTCTGAATACCCGATGACTCATAACATGTCACATATGACACCATAATGAAGTTTCATAGTAGTTTTTTTAAGCAACTTCCCTAAGCATTCTGAGAGGGGATTTGAAATAAAAATATCATATCAAACTTCTTGCCTAAAGGCACAAGATATATGTAGAACAGTAGAAAATTAAACAAACGGAACAAGCTCTTGGTCATGATTCATGAAGACTTGATGTGGACACCTCCTATATAATAAAGAAAACACACATCATGGAGAAAAGCAAGACAATGAACTTCACATATCATACACTCATGTCTTCTCAATTAATTCACTCAAAACTGTTTATTTGAACTTCACATATCATGAACTCTCAATATGGTGGATGCATGATAATTTGATGAGATTTACCTTTGGCTACATGGGTAGATGTTGTGTAGATTCAATTGCCAATTCAAATGTTAATTAAGAATGCTATTTTTTTTTTATTTCCCTTGTTAAGAAAATAAAATAAGTTAGAATTCAAGCTGATATAAATTGTGGGTTTAATTATTTAAAATGAACGGGTTGTTGTTTAGCTTGAAACAACAGTGTGGGAGTTTTCATTACCTTTTACATTTAGGAATGTACATAGCAATGAGTGGATAGACTGCAGTAGAATGAATTGACAATAGACATTTTTCTTCGCCTTCTTAAAGTCAAAAAGTAATTCCTTGAGTAATATTCAATAATTATCATGTGGTCTTTTTGAGTTATCCATTTAAATGGGATCTCAGTCACTTCCAAATTTGATATTATATAGCCAGTGTATCAATCATTAATCATAGCTAACTTCTGATTTTCATAACTTTTAAGTTGTCTTCTAGAGGAATAGCCATGTAGTTGCAATTGTCATGCCGCAATTCGTTATGTACATAATTTTGGGACCTTTTGGGATGCTACCTTCCAGTTTGATGAAGGTATCTGAATTATTTCTCCTCCAGTAGTGATTGAAGATGCAAAGCAATGAAGAAAGGCTACCTATGGATAAAGTGGAGTAAGTATGGCAAGATGAACAATTTATTTCCTTTTGCTCATTGAGATGTGAAGTAATTCAATTTAGAAAGATTGACTAAAGTTTGCAGCATCGTTGGTGGTAATGGAATCACTGTTGAACCCACTCTTAATGTAAGTCATGTTGGACCTCTCAGCATGAATATTTGTTAATTCTGTAACTTTTAGTAATTCTTCTGGTTGAATCCCTGGATTTTACCTCGCCTGATGTAGCATACATTGCCATAACTGGTCATGGTAGCTATGATTTATCTCTTTTGCATCTTAAAATCATTCTAATACATAATGACTATGGAAAATTAGCAGTTATTGGCAATTTTTTAGGACGCTGATCACTAGATACTGGTAGCATCAATTTTTCATTTTATTCTTTATGAATTGGATATAAGATATTTGGTACGTAAAGGCACCTGAATTATATTCTAAAAGCATTTAATTCTCGATTAACAATAGCGCAAGCGCGTGGGGGTCCAACTATATTACAAAGACTAGACTTGGTGGTGTTGATGCATCATCTGTTACGGTTTTTTTTTTCTTTTTTTTTTTTTCAAAACATACCCATGCATCATCTTTTATGAGAAAATTTATTTGCATATTCAAAATTTTAGAAACGATTTTTTTTCATCTTCTCATTACTAAATTATATATACTTTACACATGCATTGCGTGTTCACTTACCACCAGTATTATATAATGCAAAGGACTGAGTTGGCATCAACATTTTTTTTGTCACAAAATTTTTATTCTTAGATTATCCTTCTATAACTGATAAATCTTTCTGGAAATGCCAATTTCAAATACATCCACATAAATGTGCACAGCATCTAGCATATGCATATGTATGGACGGCTGTTAAAAGCCTGCTGATTTAAATAATAAAAAAAAAAATCCAGTGGCATTTTTTAAAAATATTAACATGGCTTTCCTCTACTTATTAATGTTTATGGCTATACAAACAGAAAAAATATTAGGTACTACCGAAAATAAAAGTCAAATGCCATTGCCCAAATTGTTTTTGTAGGCTTTATGTCTAATCAAACCCCAGCCGATTTCACATAACAAAATAAACAGAAATCATAATGCCCATGTTGTGTACATGCTTTGAGTGTGTCAAATTCGACTTAGAAAATGTATTATTGATTGCACAAGCATGACATGTATTATTTGATATTTATATTTGGATCTATTTTGACACAATTTACTACCTTTAAATCCTTAAATATATTATTTATTATAATATTGCCAACTAAGTTTTGAGAGAGAGTAGCAGCTCATTTTAATCTCTATATTGGTTGGGAAATTCTTTTGTCATTATTCGTTTGTCTATTGCCAAACTACATAAATCTTTTTATGTTATAGTATTTCTCATATTTGTCTTTGCCATAACAATATATTTAGATAATTAACTTTTGTAATTTTTAACTATGTAACTAAAGTAATTTCAAACATCTAACTTGGACAATCAAGTGTCAATGTGTCACAAACTTTGGCAGTGAAATTTCTCAAATTAAGAGAACCATGTACAACAAAACCATTCACTTTTTTCTCAAATTAAGAGAACCAAGTTAATTTCTCAAATTAACTTGGGCCATTGTACAACAAAACCAATCACCTTTTTTTGTTTTTTTAAGGATTTAATCCTGAGTATATATATAACACTTGACAAAGACTCAAACTTGTCTAAACAAAGAACTTTAATTCTAATTTTACACTTTGATTTGCATTTTCTTCTACTTAATGCCTCCTTCCCTCTCTCTTGCTTAATTGGGAGAGTTTAAACCATTCTTGAACTTTTTATATAGAGCAGTGTCAGAATAGACAGCCCGTGATCGAAACGACCTATGTCGGCGCCTTGGCCTCTGATCCTTTTGTTGCTGATTGCAACCACCGATCTCTTTTTCTTCATTTTCATTTTTTTCTCACTAACAACACTTGGTTTGTTGTCACCTTCAGTGGGAGCAATGTACACAAATGACTCTGTTGGGTAGTCATCTAGGTCCATAAGAGGTTCCAAGGTCTTGACCACATGACTCATTGTGGGCCGGGCCTTGGCCTGGTGGCTCAGGCATTGATAAGCCAAGCATGCAGCCTTCCTAGCCCCTTCTTTTGAGTACTGGCCCTCGAGTCTCGGGTCCATTATCCGGTCCAACTTTTGGGGATCCTTCAAAAGTGGCTTGGCCCAGTCCACCAAGTTCTGCTCTCTCGCGGGACGTTTCTTGTCCACCACTCTCCTCCCTGTTAGTAATTCCAACAGAACTACTCCAAAACTGTATACATCGCTCATTGTTGTCAAATGACCTAAAATTCAAATTTTAAAAAAATTAAAAATTTAGATCATATACTTTAGTGGTATTAATTATAAGCTAATTCAACGCTTAAAATTTAGTGACTTGCCAGTCATGATGTACTCGGGAGCAGCGTAGCCATGTGTGCCCATGACACGTGTGGTGACGTGTGTCTCATCTCCTTCCGGACCATCCTTTGCTAGCCCAAAGTCAGAGAGTTTGGCAGTGTAATCCTGAAAATTAGGATAATAAATTATAAAAAGCCATTCATGTCGTGTTAAATGCATAATGAGACATTAGATGTTCAGTGGAGTTTAAGACATAGTAGATTACAGCATCGAGCAAGACATTCGAGGCTTTGAAATCGCGATAAATCACTGGTTTCTCTTCGCCGTGGAGGAAAGCAAGGCCTTTTGCAGCACCAATTGCTATTTTTAATCTTGTTGACCATTGCAATGAAATAGAATACCCTGCATTTATTCAAATAAACCAAAAATATATATATTTAACAAGAAGTCTATGTTTCTGTTAATTTTTGTTTTTGTTTTTTTCAAAGCATATCATATGGAGTATATATAATTAAATAAAAACAGTTGAAATCTGTATTAACAAAATTAGAATATACGAAAAGCCAAAACCATTTCTGTTTTGAAAAACCCAAAAACAAATTATGTAAAAGTTTTTGAAACATTACTTCTAAACAGTTGGTTCTCTAGATTGCCTCGTGCCATGTACTCGTAAACCAGAAGCCTATGTTCATCTTCGCAACAATATCCGATCAACTTCACAAGATGGGGATGCCTCAATTGCCCAAGAAAGATGACTTCAGCCTGATCAAGATTCAAGAATAAAAAATGATTGTGAGAAGAAACAAAAAAAAAAAAAAAAACATTTTCCAGGAAAGAAAATTGCAAGGAAAACAGAGTTTTAAAAGCTCACCAGCCATTCCCTGTGGCCCTGAGTGCCATCCAAATCCAGTAACTTAACAGCAACCGGTTGGGCCTCCAACCCGGGCCTAATCTTGTCATCGACAAACCCTTTATGGACCGGTCCAAACCCGCCTTCACCAAGATAATTGCTGGATGAGAAGTTGTGGGTGATCATTTTCAACTCTGCAAGTGCGAAAATATAAAGATTTGATCCAATCACAGAATTTGAGAGGTCTTCGATGGAGAGGGGTGATCCGGGGTTACTCAAATCCGAAACAGAAAGCCTCTGGAATGAGTATTGTTTGGAAACTAGAATTTTTCGATCCGGCTTTGGATTTTCAGGCTTGAAGCAGCTGGAAAACACACTTCTCAACTGGTTCTTGAGAGCCATAATGGTAAGTACTCTTTAGATATGATTTTTTAAGTGTTGAAGAAAATTAAAATGGGAGAGATAGTTTATATGGGGGTGATTGGTGGGAATTGATAATGGGTTAGAAGAGCTTTCCAAAGTCTTAATCATAAACCAACCATTATTTTCTATTACAAGATTGAGAAATATTTTTCTAGCTCTAGAAGGAAATGGTATTTTGGTTTTTATCTTTTTGTATATGTACACTTTATTAAAGTCTTGGGTCTCTAATCTCTCAATTGGTTAGAGAGTGAAATGACATAAGCCATGGCTTGACTTTGAAAAGCTCAACGACAAAAACATTGATGGTGGTCAGGCTTATAATTGTATTCACAATTAACTAAAAAAAATTAGGTAGTGTGATTTTGCTACTTGGGAAGGAGTTCTATGTAGTTCACTGTTGGATCAAAGGGGTGTTGTTGGGGTTTGTAGAAGTTCATCACGAATCTCATTTCGATAATATTAATCATTTAGTTTGTAAAAAAAAATTTGTGAAAATCATTTAAAAAAAAATTAAATTGATCTGATATTCATAATTATATAATTTTATCATATTTGTCTGAAAAAAAATAACTAGATTATTTTTAAAATTATACTTCTTGTTGATCCCAAACCATACCTCCACCAATTCTCAGGGCTTCACAGGCCATAATAGCACCTTTTCAGTCTAACCATAGACCAGAGATAATCTCTTCTTCTATTTCTAATAAGTACGTGACATTAATCACTTCAATACAAATTCTGAAATTGGAATAAGGATATTTTCACACTTGTGATGTGTTGTCATAATTTTTATCTACATATAATTGAGGAGAGGCCGTTTTACAACGATGACCGTGAACCTAATCCAGTTCTAGAGTGAATAACAAAAATATTGTGCTCTGGGTCTCTAAGTGGGATATATATTCTTTTCTATTTTTGTGTCTCTCTAATCTTGATTAGTTGTTAGATTTCAACAAATATTTCAATAGTTTCGTATTAGTTGTATTTTTTGGAAGATTACATAAAGACGTTTACACGCGAAAAGACCCTTCAATGCCAAGAATATCCAAACGCATGTTGTCACTTTTTTGAAATAGAAGTGGTTGGTAGCTCGAAAGAGAGGCCCCCGAATCTCCCCGAATTCAAAAACGACGTCGTTTTGTCGTTTTGATTTTTTTTTTTTTTTTTTTCAGAAGAAGAAAATCAGAAGAAGAGAAGGAAGAAGAAGAAGAAGAAGAGAATGAGGAAAAAGAAGAAGAACTGGAGGGGCCAACAAAATCGGGCTGGAGGCGGAGGCGAAGGCGGGGGCGGGGGGCGGAGGCAGAAGCAAGAGGCGGAGGCAAAGGCGGGGGTTGCGAGGCGGAGGCGACGGCGGAGCTGTGACGAGCTGCTGCGACGAGGCGACGGCGGGCGACGATCGGATGAGTTGCGACGATCGACCGGGCTATTGGCAGAGGTGGAGGGGCCTCTCTCTTTCTCCCTCTCTCTCTCTTGCCTTCCCCCTCTTCAGATGTAAGCGAGAGAACAAAAAACAAATGGGGGATTCAGGGAATGATTTTTCGGGGGAAAAATCATTTTTCTTTTTGAAATTTAGTATTTGGTAGAGTTTTAGAATTATGTATTTGGAAAGGTTTTGGAATCATAATTCTACCCCAATATTCTAGTATGATATTTGGTTTAAGTTTTGGAAAATTAATTCCACCCCTTCTTTTGAAAACTCATTCCAGGCGGGCTTTTAAATTTTGAAATTTGGCCTACTGGTCGTCACTCGAACGTTCAGCCGATTGACCTGACAGTACCATATTTTTTTTTATTTTTTATTTTTTGCAATTGGCACTTGTGTTTTTTTTTTTTTAATATTTTAATAAAACAATATTTTTGAAAATTTTTTAAAAAAAATTATGAGCTTTTAATAGGTTTTTGAGTTGTGTATTTGGTTATGAGTTGTAAATTTTTGTATCAAATATCGTATGTCACATCAAAAATTTCCCACTCAATTCAAAACTATTTTCAAAACTCATTCACGAAACAAATTTTCTACACTCAAATCATAATTTCAAAACTCACAAACTCAAAATACAACTCCTATTCTCAAATCATATTTAGAAAATTCTACCAAACGCTACCGAATTATATTTTGAGTTTATGAGTTTTGGAATTATGATTTGAGTGTAGAAAATTTGTTTGGTTATGAATTTTGAAAAAAAAATTGAATTGAGTTTGGAATTTTGATATGACATATGATATTTGATTTAAAAACTTATAACTCATAACCAAACACACAATTTAAAATTCTATTCAAAACTCATAAAAAAAATTAAAAATTCTAAAAATATTTTTTATGTAAAATATAAAAAAATAACAGGTGCCAATTGTCCCTTCCCCCAAAAAAAAAAAACTGTCCTGGTCAACCGGCCAGACATTCGGAAAGATGACTAAGTAGATGTATTTTCAAAAGTGAATGCGGAATCTATTTTAAAAAATTCTAACCAAATATAACATTCAAACCAAAATGTGCATTTCCAAAATTTCACCAAACACAGCATATTTTCCAAGAAAGTAATTGTCCAAAGAAACATATGAATCTGTATAGTAATAATAACCTATAATTTATGTATAAAATGACAGATAGTTTACTGGGTCAATTATCAAGAATAATTCAAATATTTTACTTCCTCAGCTTTTATGAAACTTTTTAGCCAAATGATGAAAACCTAGAAACAAAGCTCTGCTGATTAAGCCTCCATCTTTATAAAATTCTTATAATGATATGATTTTCTTTTGAAATCAAACTTTTTTCTTTTTTTTTTTTTCTTTTTTCATACTCATTTTGAGAAGAAAATTGTGTTCGAGTCCAAAATAAGATAACTTTTTAGAGCATTGCAATGATGGGAAAGAGGCCCTCATAAAGTCAATATTTCAAGCTATTCCCAACACGTGTATTCTTGTTTGTAATATTTATGATTTTTTTTTTTTTTTTTGGCCGGGGGGGGGGGGGGGGGGGGGGAGGGGAAGAGGGGATTTTTTTGACAGATCATTTGCTATAACTTCTGTTTTTAACTTATAGGTTACATAAATTATTTAGATAAGTTGAAAAAAAAAATTATCTTAAAGTTGGGGTGGCTTATTAGAGTGTTCAAAGTATCGTTGAATTAATTTAGCGGGTACATGGAATCTCTTATCCCCTATAATTAGACACTAAATTTATCACCTCTAAAAAATATCCTTAATGATATGTCTAATAAGTATCAAATTTTAATTTGTCAAACATTCTATCATATGAGGTTTAATCTCATGTCATGTTATTAGGGATGATTTAAGGATGATGTTTATATTAAAGGATAGTATTATTGAATAAAAATTTATGATAATAGAGTATTTATATTTTTTCCAAACCTACATAAATCAATCTAAAACATGGTGGAGACGCTCATGGAGATGGAGAAGCTTATGGCAGAGATTTATTGCAAAAGAAAAGTTGTTAGTTAGGGTTATTTTAGGAAATTGATTTAAAGTTAATTTTTTTAATTTTTTTTGAAAAAAAATTGTAAAAATATGAGAGATAATATGATTCAAAATAAATTAAAAGTTGAGAAGTGATTTTTAACTCACTTCCCAAAAGAGACCTTTAAGCCAAATTCTCAAATTGAGCCCCGATTTAGTTTTCTTTTTGGATTAAAAAATCACAAAAGGATAAAAAAAAAAAAAAGTCAAAAAAATTAAAAACTCAAACATCACAAAAAGACAAAAAAAAAATTTGTCATTCCAAAACTAAAAAGCCAAAAAAACCAAGCAAAAAAAGCCAAAGTTTGTCATTCTGTTTGGAATGATTTCCGAACTATATTTCTACTCCGGAAAATGCCCCAGACCCTCACTGGGGTGACCCCAGAACCCCCAATGGGTTGTTATTGGTCTGTTTTTCTTCTTTCTTTTTTCTTTTTTCTTTTTTTTCCCCAATGACCAACTCCCACGTGTGTGTGGGAGTGGTTGGAGACTGGGAGTCTCAATCAAAGCCCTTTCTATCCCCACATTCCAACATGATATTTGGATACAACACTCAAATCACATTTTCACAATATTTACAAAACTCTGCACAAAACTCTGTCTGAAGCATGATTTTCAAAAAAAAAAAAAAAAAATCAAATTTGGCCTAACCGATCGTCCCACCAGACGTCCCACCGATCGTCCGGCCGGTTGACCGGAACGGGGCAAATTTTTTTTTTTTTTTTACAATTGACATATGTTAATTTTTATATATTCGAAAAAAATATTTTTCGATTTTTTTAAATTTTTTTTATGTGCTTTAATAGAATTTTGAGTTATATGTTTAGTTATGAATTATAAATTTTTGTATCAAATATCATATGTCACATTAAAAATTCTCCACTCAATTCAAAAAAAATTTCAAAACTCTTTCACCAAACAAATTTTTCACACTCAAATTATTTTTTCAAAACTCACAAACTCAAAATACAACTCATACTCTCGAATCATATTTATAAAATTCTACCAAACGCAACCTAAATAAGCAAAAAAATCACAAACTAAAAAAGTTAAAAAAAAACTAAAATCTCAATTAAAAAAGTTTTTGCCCAACCACCCCTAAACCTTTAGTTGGTATGGACCGTTGTTGATGACGTCGGTAAACTGTGGGTCTTCTGTCACACTAGATAATAAATTTATGGAGGAAAAAAGGAAAAAAGCTTCGCACCCCAATTTAAGGACCTTTATATGTGTTTTAAATGCGTGTAACGGGTGTTTTGAGAAATTGGTAAAAAGTTAGTTTTTGATTTTTTATTAAGTTTTTTAACTTTTTAAAAAGTGATTTGAGAAGTTGGTAAAAAGTTGACTTTTGACTTTTTAGTTTAATATTTGTTTATGATGTCAAATCAAATTAAAATGACTAAAATATCCTTACCCAACATAAGAAATTTATTTTTTTATTTTTTTGTCATAGGCCCCAATTTGTAATTTCACACTTGTGTTTTTATAGCTTCCCAAACCAATTTTGTTGCGTTTTTGCCACTTGCGTTTTTGGACCTTTTGACAAAAACATGATTTTTTATTTTGGTTCCCAACACGGCACTAAATGTGTGTGATTGGTTCATGTATTTTTTTTTTTGGTTTTTTTTTTTTCTTCCTCTGTCACATAGGATGATGTGGAGGTTGTGAGGGTAAAGTTTTTGTGGAGGTCTCAATCATTGTTTGGAAAAAAAAGTAAAACTTAAAAAAATAAAATTAATTAATTTTTACTATAGGTTATTTTTTATTTTTTTTATTATTATTGTGGATTATGACGATCCAATTGAAAAGGTGTTGTGGGATGATTTGGCCTATTCAGAGTAAATTTTTATAATTTAAATAGGTCATATGTAATCCATTGATAAAATAATTTATATAAAAAATAAATTAATTAAATATTAGTAATTATATTGTCAGATCACATTTTTCTTACAAAATTATTGGTTAAAAATGATTTTCAAAATAAAGTATTTATTCTTTATTTAAAGACAAATATAATTTGATAATCTGGTCACCGCTATTCGATCAATTTAATTTTTTACAAAAATAATTATTCAAAATCAATAATTTGGATTATTAAAAGTGAATCTCAGATTGAGGCCACTAGTAAGTCTAACAATACATTTCTAATTGTATGAGCTCAACCTTTTACTTTACATACTTTTAACTTTATATACTTTTCTTTCCATAAATTTTATTATAAAATTGAAGATTGAAACACAATCTAAGACAACGTTAGATCACCGGAAATGGAGATTCTCGATGGAGATGAAAATGGATATGCAAAACAAAGAACTACAATGAGGTAACAGAAGGAACAAAGGAAAGTCATGGGTATGAAGCCTATGGAGAGGAGAATGGACCACTCAGGAAGCTGCCCTATTTTTTTCACAATTATTTGAGTGACGAAAAAATTCACAGAAATTAGTCAGTGGTGAAAAAAAGTAAACAACGGGACTATTTGTTACAATTTTTGAGAGTTATTATAATTTATTTTGATTTAGAAGTCTGTAACAAACTGTTTGGTACAGTTTCTGCTTATAACTTATTAAGCAGAAATATCTTAAATAAGCTATAAAAAAAAAACTAATTATTTAAAAGCGGGAATAGGGGTGCTTTTAGTTTCTGATTTATTATTATCAACTTTTAACTTAAAAAAATTCCACCAAACAGGACCGAAGTTCAATGGCTCAAGTATGTTAATTTTCTAGGATTCATAGTCAGCGTAAATTTTTTATTTTTTATTTTTTTTTTAAATTGGGCCGAGCTGGGAGTTGGGCCTAGATACTAAATTGGGCCGAGCTGGGCCGAGCTGGGAGTTGGGCCTAGATAGGCCCAAATACGAAAGATATTAGGTACACCGGTCAAAGGGGTGCTACGGTTAGTCCGGTTGGAAGATGAGCACGGTGTAGTTCGGTTTCAGCGTATTGGATTAGTCCGGTCGCTTCTTCTAACCTGAGTACAAGAGAAGCTTCTGAGGGACCATTTAAGTTAGTTCGGCTCGACACTTCTACGGATAGCCCGGTTTTAGCATGAGGAACCGGAGTAGAAACGAGGGGAAGAAGAGCCGAACTATAAGTTGATCATACCTGCTTGTTTAGTACAGCGGTGGGTAGTTCGGTCGTCATTGATTACTTCGGTCGTAGCATGTGGGAAACCCTGGTAAGCTATGATTCTGAATATAGTTCGGCTTAACTCCCTTATGTCTAGCTCGGCCTTAGCATGGGAAAGCCGAGGTAAGGGAGAGAAGTAAGGCCGAACTAACAGTTACTCCGGTCATTTGGAGTTCGACCATAGAAAGACCATCTCACTTGGTTTAAGCAGTGAGGGGGGTGTTGGAGGATAAGCATTATCTTCCAGGAATTTGAATCCTAGGAGGACTCTACATGGAGGAGTTAGAGTCCTACTAGGATCGTGCCACTCGAAACCTATATAAGCTCACCAATATCACCTAGGAAGAGGTAATGCAACTTTTGCTCCCTGACTACATTGAGCTTTTGCCTATTTCTTGCTTACTGACTTAGGCATCGGAGAGGTTTCCGGCACACACCCGCCGGCCAGCTCACTTTGTGTTTTCAGGTGTTAGAACGACGACGTGCAGAGGAACATAGGCTTGATCAACAGGATTATACGTGAAGGTGAATCTCTTTCCCGTACAATTGGCGCCGTCTGTGGGAAGAACAGACAAGAACAACCTCTTGATCAAGCTTTTTCTCTCAAAATTCGATGGCGAACAACGAAGAACTGCCTCAGTCCGCCATTGACGGACAAACTCCAGATGGAGGTGCAAGGCGCGAGGGCCTACCTTTGGTCCCTCCCATGGCGAACCTGGAACCACGAAGACAAGATTCCATGAGGGATGCCAGGGGTAGAAGGAGGAATAATAGCCCTCATCCCTCTCGTTCGCAGAGCCCAGAAAGACAAAGGCGCAGGGTAGATCCTCAAACTTTGGAGGATCGCGTCAGGGAACAAGACGAGTTGATACGGCAGATGGCGGCAGACATGGAAGCTCTAAAACGCCAGATGAAAGGAAAAGAAGTGGCGACAGGAGAGGGGCGCAACAACAAGACGCCCCCTCGCCACTCAGAGGGTCGTAGTAGGAATTCTACACCCTTCCAAGCAGAAAACAGAAGCCTCAGGATAGGCGACACGCAAGTTAGGTCTTCCAGGACTCGTCACTCCAGGTCTGAGAGGACGAGATCTGAAAGGTCTTACACAGAAGGGAGCACTTACTGGCCCTCGCATACGCACCAAACCAGGTCCAGACAGACCGAGATGCCCAGATCGTCCGACCTATGAACCGTGCTAGATGAAAAGGCACGATGCAGGGAGGATGCCAGGGCACGTGATCCACATAGAGTTTCTGCCCTACAGCGGTTGGCTCCTCGGACGCATGGAAGCGTCGAGGTTGGAATGCCACTACCGCGCCCGGCCTACGAACCAGCGGATAAGGCATTGGCGAGGCTGCAGACCTCACCATTCGTCCCAGCAATAGAGAACGCGCCTCTACCCTCAGGCTTCCTTCAGCCCAAATTCAATACATACGAGGGGAAGACGGACCCCTACTCGCACTTGAGCCACTTTCGCCAGGTCATGGCTGTATACCGACGGAATGAGGCCTTGATGTGCATCTTATTCCCTTCAAGCCTTGGAGACCTGGGCCTTACTTGGTTTGAGAAACTTCCAGAAGGCAGCATAGCCTCCTGGGCGCAATTGGCGGAGGCGTTTGTCACAAGGTTCCGAACGAACACTAAGACCCCGGTGGAGATCGATCAGTTACTCTCCATCGACATGGGTGAGAAGGAAACCTTACGATCCTACAACAGTCGTTACTGGGAGACATTCAACCAGATTGGGGACTGCCCAACCAATCTCGCCATTGCGCAGTATAAAAGAGGACTCCCAGTTGGGAACAGACTGAGGGATTCTATAACCATGACGCCACCTCTTACCATGGAAGCCCTGATGGAAAGAGTGCATCAGCACATCAGGGTGGAAGAGGATGGCGCCCGTGCCAAAGCAAAGTCTGGCACGACCGCAGCACCAGAAAAGAAGGCCTCAGCAAAGGTCAATGCGGTAAATCGGCCGAACAAAAACGGGCGTGGTAGACGGGACAACGGAGAAGACCGGGATGAAAGATGGTTGAGAGTCCGCACTGCCATCACCACGGTCTTCAAGAAGCCGATCTACCGAATACTTAGCGAGATTCGAGATGAGCCCTTCGTCAAGTGGCCAGCCAAGTTAGGCGAAGCACAGAAGGACTACGACGACAGATCACGGTGCACCTTCCACAAAGAAAAAGGGCACCGCACTGAGAACTGCACCCCATTGAGGCAGCACTTGGAAGAGTTGGTGGCGGCAGGCCACTTAGACAAATACATTGAAGGCGGGGCACAGCCAGCCCCCCAGGACCATAATAACAATGGGATGCCAATCGACGCTCCACCTCAAGGCATTATCAATGTGATACATGGAGTCTTCGAACCTGAGCGTGTATGTGAGCTTAGAGGTTCGATCAAGAAGGCTGAGCACTTAAGGGAGGTACTAAGTGCCCAACCTGTCGTCAAGAAGGGGAGGACAGAGGCCACAAATGTTATGTCTTTTTCGGATAAAGACTTGGACAGAATATATTGCCCTCACAATGATGCCCTGGTCGTCACTCTCCGAATCAAAGATTTTGACGTCAAGCGGATTCTGATTGACCAGGGTAGTTCATGCGAAATCATGTACTATGAGACGTTCAAACAATTGAAGTTGCAAGATAAAGACTTAGCACCTGCAGTGTCACCCTTGATTGGATTTAACTCGATGCCAGAATGGCCAGTTGGCAAGATCATCTTTCCAGTCAGAGCAGGGAGTGTGACGAAGCAAGTAGAGTTCTGGGTGTTAAAGGTCCCATCCACCTATAACATCATCTTGGGCAGGACATGGCTGCATGCCATGCGCTCGGTGGCGTCATCCTACCACCAAGTGATGCGGTTCCCAAACGACACCGGAGTAATAGAGGAAGTCTATGGAGACCAAATCATGTCCAAGCAATGTTTCGTCACAGTGAACGGAAGCCGCGCTGCGAAGGGGTATGTTCATTCGGTGGAAGAACCGGAGAGTAATGAACTATTCGCAGACGTCGGCAAAGCAGCAAGCCAGAAAGCGGTGGAAGACTTGGTGGAAGTCAGAATAGATGAAAAGAACCCGGATAAGTTCTTTCTGCTCGGTTCGTCGTTGTCCAGCGCTGAGAGGTTAGAGGTCTTGGAATTTTTGACCTCTAACATCGAAGTGTTTGCCTGGACTCCATACGACATGCCAGGCATTGATCCCAACTTCATCTGCCACCAACTCAATGTCCACCCATCTGCCAGGCCAATCATTCAGCGCACCCGCAGATCGGCACTCCACCACGCCGAGATAGTGGCGGAAGAAGTGGGAAACTTGTTGGAAGCAGGGGCAATCAGAGAGGTGCACTACCCCAGATGGATATCCAACACGGTCGTAGTGCCGAAGAAGAATGGCAAGTGGCGCGTCTGCGTCGACTATAAAACTGTCAACAAAGCATGCCCTAAAGATAGCTTTCCTCTACCACGGATTGACCAACTGGTAGACCTGACGGCGGGGCACAACCGTCTAAGCTTCCTGGATGCATACAGGGGCTACCACCAGATCGCAATGCATGAACCGGACCAGGAGGTCACATCTTTCACCACACCAAGAGGACTCTACTGCTACAAGGTCATGCCCTTTGGCCTAAAGAACGCTGGGGCGACATTCCAGAGAATGGTCACCAAGATGTTTGAGCCGTTGTTAGGCAGAACAATGGAAGCTTACATCGATGACATGGTGGTCAAGAGCAAGGATGAAAATGACCACCTCAGGGACCTAAGTGAGATGTTTGAGATTCTGAAGAAGCATAAGTTACGCCTCAACGCGTCGAAGTGTGCATTCGGAGTAGGATCAGGCAAATTCTTAGGCTTCTTGGTGACCAACCGAGGTATAGAAGCAGATCCTTCTCAGATCAAGGCAATTCAGGATCTGGAGAGACCAAACTCCGTAAAAGAAGTACAGCATCTCACCGGCATGGCAGCCGCGCTCAATCGGTTCATTAGCCGATCGTCAGACAGGCTACGACCATTTTTTCATGACCTCAAGGCCAAGTTTGAGTGGGACGAAGAATGTGACCGGGCTCTGGAAAGCTTGAAGGAATACATGTCTTCTCCGCCACTACTTGTAACACCAATTCCTGGAGAAGAACTCTTCCTGTACCTGGCAGTCTCACAGCACGCAATCAGCGCGGTGTTGGTCCGTGCAGAAGGAGTCCAACATCTGCCCATCTACTATGTTAGCAAGACACTGCTGGGCGCCGAAACAAGGTATTTGCCACTGGAGAAATTAGCATTGGCCTTGATGATGGCCGCAAGGAAGCTACCGCACTACTTTCACGCTCACACCATTGTTGTCCTCACGGCCTTCCCACTAAAGGCTTTGTTTGAAAGGGCGAACTTCTCCGGACGAATTCTGAAGTGGGCAGTAGAGTTGGGACAATACGACATCAAGTTCCAACCTAGAACCGCAATAAAAGCTCAAGCATTGGCGGATTTTGTCGCAGAGTTCACTCCTGGGAGTTATCATATCTGCCCAGTCGACCTGACTGACTCAACCGAACTAGGGACGGAAGTTGACGTCGGAATAACGCAACCCCTGGTATTGGTTACTCAGCCAAGTCCTAAGGCAAACCGGAGTAATACAAACAAGGAAGAAGTAAACCATGCTATACCAAGTCCAGACTCGCCAACAAAGAAAAACTTGGTACAACAAGATGACAAGGGGCAGGCAGCAGGCCTGGACTTAGAAGAAGAAATCAGCAACATGGAAGATCCCAAGGCATCATCCGATCCCTCCACTTGTTGGAAGTTGTTCGTTGGGGAGATGTGGAAGCTCTTCGTGGATGGAGCATCCAACCGACATGGAGCAGGACTTGGCATAGTCCTCATCTCTCCAGACGGCCTAGTGGTGGAGCAGGCAATCAACCTTGGCTTCCCAGCGTCAAACAACGAAGCGGAGTATGAAGCGCTTCTTGCAGGTCTCAAATCGGCATTCCACATGAAGGCCACCGAGCTAATGGTTTACAGCGACTCACAGCTAGTGGTAAACCAAATATCTGGTGACTATGAAGCAAAGGATGACAGAATGGCTAAGTACCAAGAGCTGATCAGAACCGAAATCAAAAAGTTTGAGGTGGTGAGGATAGAACAGATCGGCAGGGAGGAGAACAGCAGAGCAGACGAACTAGCGGGTTTCGCTTCAATGGCAGATACCTCCATCCCACATCCTCTATTGATCGACTACCTGCCTAGACCAAGTATCGAAGACCCAGAAGCAGAAGAAGTATGCTGCGCCGATCTAGGTCCTTCTTGGATGGATCCTATCATCTTGTTCCTGAAAGACGGCATCTTACCAGAAGGCAAGAAAGAAGCCAACAGAACCAGAGCAAAGTCGCAGCGATTTTGGCTCTCTCCATCCTTGGCATTATACAAGAAGTCGTTCACAGGACCTTACTTAAAGTGTGTGCACCCCAGCAAAGTGGAAGCATTCCTGTTCGAAATACATGAGGGAGTATGCGGCAGCCATCAAGGAGGACGATCATTGGCATACCGAGCTATTTCACAAGGATACTGGTGGCCGTACATGCAAGCGGATTCAGAGAAGTATGTCAAAAAATGCGAAAAGTGTCAGAAGTTTGCGCATCAAATACACCAACCGGCCAGAGAACTTCTACCTCTCACTAGTCCATGGCCTTTCGCAATGTGGGGCTTAGACATAGTGGGACCGCTCCCAACAGCACCAGGCAACAGGAAGTTCTTTCTTGCGGCAACAGACTACTTCACAAAATGGGTGGAAGCAGAAGCCTTAGCGTCAATCAAGGAAAAAGATGTGAAGAAGTTTGTCTGGCAGAACATCATCACTCGCTTCGGCATACCAAAAGCACTGATCTCAGACAACGGCACGCAGTTCGACGGTAAAATTTTCAGAGGCTTTTGTGAGGAGTACAAGATAGAATTCTACAATTCTACACCGGCGTATCCCCAAGCGAATGGTCAAGCAGAAGCTTCAAACAAGATAGTCTTGGATGGACTGAAGAAAAGACTAGAGAAAGCTAAAGGCAAGTGGGCAGAAGAACTCCCTCATGTTTTATGGGCTTATCGCACCACGCCTCGGCGATCAACAGGAGAAACACCATTCTCCTTAGCTTACGGTATGGAAGCAGTCATCCCATTAGAAGTTGGTCTCCCCACAATTCGGAGTGAAAACTTTGATCCAGACTTAAACGCCGAAGCAATAGCATTAGAACTTGATCTCGCGGAAGAAAGAAGAGACAGAGCATTGGTTCACATCGCCTCCTACCAACAAGAGTTGTCTAGAAAGTACAACAAAACGGTGCATCCAAGACAGTTCAAGATCGGCGATTGGGTACTTCGCAAAGTGATGGGAAACACCCTGGTTCCAGGAGATGGCAAGTTGGGGCCGAATTGGGAAGGACCTTACAAAGTGGTCGGTTTAGCAGGCAAAGGGGCATACCACTTGGAAGATAAGGACGGCAAAGCAATTCCTAGGCCGTGGAACACTGCCAATCTTAAGTTGTTTTATTTTTAGCCTTTTTCTTTTAAGAAAGTGTAATTTTTTACTTTCTCAATAAAACAAGTCGATTCTTTTTCAGTATATTTGTTTTCGGTAGAGAGTGATTTTAGTAAGTCAGTAGCACTGTAAACATAGTTGGCCGGAATAACCAACTTTGACCCCTCCTAAGCCCAGGATAAGGATCCAGGCTGCAGGACGTTTGGTCGGAATAACCAAACACCTTATTCTCAGTTGGCTGAAAAAACCAACTTAGAGGTTGGCTGGATTAAACCAACACTCTGTACTCTTCAGCCGAAGTATGGGAATAGGCTGAAGAGTGGTTGGCTGAAGAGTGGTTGGCTGGATTAAACCAACACTCTGTACTCTTCAGCCGAAGTATGGGAATAGGCTGAAGAGTGGTTGGCTGGATTAAACCAACACTCTGTACTCTTCAGCCGAAGTAAGTGTATGGCTGAAGAGTGGTTGGCTGGATTAAACCAACACTCTGTACTCTTCAGCCGAAGTATGGGAATAGGCTGAAGAGTGGTTGGCTGGATTAAACCAACACTCTGTACTCTTCAGCCGAAGTATGGGAATAGGCTGAAGAGTGGTTGGCTGGATTAAACCAACACTCTGTACTCTTCAGCCGAAGTAAGTGTATGGCTGAAGAGTGGTTGGCTGGATTAAACCAACACTCTGTACTCTTCAGCCGAAGTATGGGTATAGGCTGAAGAGTGGTTGGTTGGATTAAACCAACACTCTGTACTCTTCAGCCGAAGTATGGGTATAGGCTGAAGAGTGGTTGGCTGGATTAAACCAACACTCTGTACTCTTCAGCCGAAGTATGGGTATAGGCTGAAGAGTGGTTGGCTGGATTAAACCAACACTCTGTACTCTTCAGCCGAAATATGATATATCGGCTGAAGAGTCGCTGGCAGGATTAAACAAACTGTGTACTCTTGAGCCGAAGTGAGTTATATCGGCTAAAGAGTGGTTGGCTAGCAAGTTAGATAGTTAGACCGAGATCACAGTTAATGAAAAATTCATTGCAAGTATGAGCATACACACACAAAACCGGAATAAAAGTTCAAGAAATTTTCATTAAAAGTGCAAACGCAAACCAAGTACAAATTTGGGAGCCACAGCCCGGTTACAAAAGTTCAGAACAAAAGAAGAGAAATGAAAAATCAGCGGAGAAGATCATCAAGCTCGGCATCGAATTCCGCATCATCACTTGTTGGGAGCCCGGTGTCAACTGGGAGAACGGTTTGATCTGGGAGCTCGGTCTCGGCTTGAACTTCGGTTTCTGTTGGCTGTGTGTTGTCAACCAACAGCTCGTCAGTTAAGTCCTCAATGACCGGCTCCAACCGAACTGCCAGATTGTTTGATTGTTCGTTGACAGCCGGGGTAAGAGTTTGCTCATCTTCATCAGACTCCTCATCATCATCTTCATCAGAGCCTTGGCCTTTGAGAAATTGCCTCTGCAGATCGGCAGCGTACTGCGAGAGCGAGGCCGGAATAACACAAGCCGGAGCATTATAAACCTCGGTCTCAGCCCCGTAGCCGAGCTTCTCCGCAGCCGAGCTTAAACTGCACTTAAAGAATAAGTCCTTGGCGGCGTTGCACTGGAGGGTGTATGCATCCTCGGCATCTTTAAAGCCTTGTTTCTTGGCTTCCTTGACGTCCTCCTTCAGCTGGCTTATTTCGACGCCTTTCTGCTTTTCAATCCTGGCCAGAAGGCGCAGGTACTTGTCCTTCACTTCGGCAGCAACCTTCTTCTTTTCGGCTTCAACCGAATTTGCAACTTCGGTCAGCCGATCATTTTCTGTCTGGAGTTCGGCCAGTTGCTTTTTGGCCTCCTCCAGCTCGGCCCTCTTTACTTCGGCCTCCGCCATGGCTTCCCTGGTACTTCGCCTAAGTTCCATGACCTTCCTGTGAGTAACGTGATTTTTCTGGATGGCCTGTAAAGGAGAAGTGACGTTAGCCGGACTCAAAGTTTGAAAAGATTCACATAGAAAGAAGAAAGATGTTTACCAGGATCATAGACTTCGTAGAAGACCGGATTGACTTCAGCTCGGTGTTAAGCTGTTTGTAGTGGTGCTCCATGTCCTTGGGGAGGCACACACTTTTGGCTAAGTTGAAAGCCATCAAGTGGTCCTTCTCCGCAACAACCGAGTCAGTCTCCTGGATATCTCGGTTGTTGAAGGACAGCTCTGGAACCCACTTGGAAGAGGTAGCACGGTTGGGTTGCTCCGGTTGGATTCTTGGCTGGGGGCTGGGAGGCTGGATTGGTGGTTGAACGATCTCGTCCTCATCAACAAGTTGTTGCTCGGTTTGGCTAGTCCGGGCACGCTTGCGTTGGCGAGATGAGGATGGTTGTTGCGATGGAAGAGCTACCACGGTCTCAGTTGTTCGACCGGTTTGCGGTACCTCGGCTGGTGTTGTCTCGGTTAAAAGGGCCTTCAGCCTGTTCTTCTTTGCCATTTCTTGTTCGGCGGTTAATGGCACCAAGATGATCTGCGGCAAGTTTGGGTCCGGTTCCGGTGCTTCTTCAAGCAGGAAGTCAGTCACCTTTGCTTTTCGGCGACCGGAGTATCGGTAAGTTGGTTCGAATTTGAGAAGTTTAGCCCAACTTCTTTCCCGAACTCGTAGTGCGGCGCGCAGGGAACTGAGGTTGGGGTAGTTATAGTTTGAGAGGAGATGGGCTTTATCTGCAAAGAGAAAACAAGTGTTAGTTCGGTCCAGAGTACAACGCCGAAATAAAAAAAAAAAGAGAAAAAACGAATGATGAAAATGGAATGCAACCGAGGTATGTATACCGGGCTCTCCTTGTTTCCAGTTTATTCTCCAGCCAGGAATCTGGGCTTGAAGGTCTTCAAAGTTCCCAGATACCCAGAAGAAATCATCGTCATTCAGGTCTTTGTCCGGTGTATCCTTAATTATTTTTTCTCGGCCACGACGTACTCTCAAGTAATAACACCAGCCGTCGTTCTTGGATCCTATGGAGTATTGATGGAGTATTTCGGCTAAACCAAGGTTCAGACCGGTTTGGTGGTTCAGTGCGGCTATACCCATTATTATTCGGTATGTATTGGTGGACAGCTGGGTGGGACATAGTCTGGTTTGTCTTAAAAATTCACAAATTAAGGGTTGGACTGGGAATCTAAGTCCGGTCTCTATTATTGATTGGAGGGTAAAGGGGACAAAACCTTCGTTGCCCCATGGGTCAACGTCTTGTTCGGCTAAAATAAGGTTTACATCGGCTGGAATACGGTAATCCTTTCTGAATTCGGCTAAGCCGCCTGGGGTTTCTACCAAAAATCTGTACTTCCCCATTTATGGTATAACTTATCAAAATAAATTAGTCCGGCTGAGAATTGGTGCTCGGGAGCTCGGTTGAGCGCGGAGAAGAAGTATCTGGGCAACCTAAGTCTGCAAAGTGGAAAAACAAGGTGTTAAGCACAGATCATCGACCGTGCTATAAAAACAAAACAGGGCAGGGAAGTCTTACTTCGGTTATATATGGTGCTACGGGATCTACCTCGGTTTCAATAAGGAGCATGTTATCTCGGTTCAGCAGGATGTTTTCGTTAGCTCGGTTCTACCTACGAGGTTGGTTATTCCGGCTGAGCATCAAGGGGCAGCTTTCTAAGTTCGGTTTAGAAACTCAGAAAGCTGGCTTGGCCCCGAAGGCTTAGCTCGGTTGATGACCGAGTTGCTGGTTATTTAGGTTCGCACTTATTTCGGTTCGTTTATGTCGGCTATGGTACATCAGAAGATTCTACTGAGACTACAGTTGTGTACAAGTGCTAGTTCGGTTCCAGTTTACCTAAGTCTTCGTATATGCCAAAAACAGTGTCCTAGTCCGGTCGCTTCGTGATTTTGGATCAAAATCGGTATTCTACATGTTTATTGTGTGCATTCATATGTTCTATGGCTAAGTTTTTCAGAAACAACACGTATGGAAGCAGAAATGCGTTTTTCGAAAATAGAAATAAGAAGCTATGGATTGAAGAGTATACAAATGCAAAAAACAAAACAGATTTGAGGTACTTACCAGGTGGAGAGGAAGAAAACTGGAGGATGAAAGCAAGAGTGGGAAGCACCAACGCAGCAAGCTTGAGAGCAGTAAGAACTCGAGCAAGAGAGAGGATGAACAGTGAGAATGAGGGTGAATTCAAAATGGAAAAGGGTGTTTTGTTTAGATAGAAAAGGTGAAAGGACTTCTGGCGGGAACTGTTCAAAAAGTGTGAAGTACGAGGGCGGCGTTACAGCTGGGGATAGCCAATCAGAACCTGCCACGTGTCATTGGAATACTGAGCGGTTCAGTTTCTGCAAACTGAAGAGACGTGTTTGACCGGACACGCACAGTACAGTTGAAGTTTAGCTCGGCCGGATAAGTTAACTGGGTCTTAGCTCGGCTGGAGTGATTGAAACTGTAGCTCAGCCGGAAGTCGAGTAATCCCTATCATGCTTTGCAGATGGAATTAAGGGGCAATTGAGAGGGTAATTTATACTAAATTGGGCCGAGCTGGGAGTTGGGCCTAGATAGGCCCAAATACGAAAGATATTAGGTACACCGGTCAAAGGGGTGCTACGGTTAGTCCGGTTGGAAGATGAGCACGGTGTAGTTCGGTTTCAGCGTATTGGATTAGTCCGGTCGCGTCTTCTAACCTGAGTACAAGAGAAGCTTCTGAGGGACCATTTAAGTTAGTTCGGCTCGACACTTCTACGGATAGCCCGGTTTTAGCATGAGGAACCGGAGTAGAAACGAGGGGAAGAAGAGCCGAACTATAAGTTGATCATACCTGCTTGTTTAGTACAGCGGTGGGTAGTTCGGTCTTCATTGATTACTTCGGTCGTAGCATGTGGGAAACCGTGGTAAGCTATGATTCTGAATATAGTTCGGCTTAACTCCCTTATGTCTAGCTCGGCCTTAGCATGGGAAAGCCGAGGTAAGGGAGAGAAGTAAGGCCGAACTAACAGTTACTCCGGTCATTTGGAGTTCGACCATAGAAGGACCATCTCACTTGGTTTAAGCAGTGAGGGGGGTGTTGGAGGATAAGCATTATCTTCCAGGAATTTGAATCCTAGGAGGACTCTACATGGAGGAGTTAGAGTCCTACTAGGATCGTGCCACTCGAAACCTATATAAGCTCACCAATATCACCTAGGAAGAGGTAATGCAACTTTTGCTCCCTGACTACATTGAGCTTTTGCCTATTTCTTGCTTACTGACTTAGGCATCGGAGAGGTTTCCGGCACACACCCGCCGGCCAACTCACTTTGTGTTTTCAGGTGTTAGAACGACGACGTGCAGAGGAACATAGGCTTGATCAACAGGATTATACGTGAAGGTGAATCTCTTTCCCGTACAGATGGTAAGTCGGTGTAAAATTTAGGATACTTTGTCGTAGATTTGTGGAGCCCATCACGTGTCTACCATTGAATATTTAAACCATTCATCTTGATGATTTCTATATATAGATTATTTATGAAAAAAATTAAATTTACTTGATAATTGTAATTACATTATTTCATTATATTTGTGTTTAAAAATAAAAGTAAATGATTTATTTTCAAAATCTTTCTTGCTGACTTTTTTTTATAAAAAAAAAAAATATGATAAAATTATGTAATATGCATATCAAATCAATTTAAATTTGTTTTAATAGACGAACAAATTAGATCCAATACAATTGATCAATTCACAGACTCATGTCACTGGCCACGGATCCATTCTAATTATCTAAGTCATTCCCTGTTTAGCAAGTGGGTTTTTAGCCTTTTTTTTTTGGCTAAAATTCACAAAAAATATAAATTAGGTTAAAATAATTAATAAGATAAAATGTCATATTAAATTCATAATAATTTTATTTTTTCTCTCACAAATATCACATCCAACTGTAAAAAAATCTAACCATCTTTCTAAATACAAAAATTTTAACCCACTAAAATAGCTAACTTCTCAAATGAGTACTGTTGATTTCTATGAAAAAAATCCGACTAAACCCAATGATTATAATCACAAGATTTGATCATATTTCTCTTCAAAAAATAAAACGAATTATTTTCAAAATCTTATTTTTCATCCATTTGTTATAAATAAATATGATAAAATTACATGATTACTTGTTAAAATCATTTAGTACTTCTTTATATATATATATATAGATGAACGAATTACATCATAATTGTTATAGAACTCTTACTGTGGATTGCATACAAGTCAAGAACCTTAAATGTATGAAATCATTAGTAAGGGCAAAATCCTGAAAATGTGGCACAAATGGGAAACCAAGTCTA
The DNA here is from genome assembly GCA_036172215.1 of Camellia granthamiana. NCBI lineage: Eukaryota > Viridiplantae > Streptophyta > Magnoliopsida > Ericales > Theaceae > Camellia > Camellia granthamiana. The sequence continues at coordinate 7,643,505 of CM069917.1, forward strand.
GCATAGTACTATTTTACAGTCGTTAGTTTTTTGTTTTTTGTTTTTTTATTTTTTGTTTTGGGAGAGTGGATGAATGAATAAACCCCAGTTTGGAAGTCACGTTTGGGGGGGAAGGACAAAGCTGCGTCAACGCATTCTCTTTCTGAGATGATTCCTACTTTTCTTCCTTGACTGGGCCATTGATTTTGAATCCTCAACTATTTGAAATGAATGGCCTCTGTAGACTTTGCCTTTCAAAAACAAAAACAAAAAGCGAAAAAAGATGTAAATTAAAGGAGGCAATTCATAATCGATCTCACCTCAATAATTTGAATGGTTTATTTTTCAAAACAAAATGTACAGACTATTTACGAAAAAAATTAAATCGATCTAATAATCATAACACATTAATATGAAAATAATTTAATTTTTAAATAAATATCATAAATTAATGTGATTTATGAGTATCAAATCGATTTAATTTTTATATGTTGTAATAAAAAACAAATGATTTAAATTATTAAGATCAGGGGCTCAAACAGTGGCGCCCAATAAGTAGAGACAAGCTGCCTCCATATCAACTATTCTACTCGGACTACTGACATGTACATAGGCTCACAAACACCTGAGTAATTAGTAAAATAATTAGTAATTTATTTTGCAAGTGTAGTAAAGCTTAGCCACAACTCGTTTGTTTGGTTGAGATGAATCTCGTAGACTCTAGAATGTAGATGACATGAGTCTCCACGGTTAGTGTTTGTGCGGTGTAATTCGGATACTTTGAGAGTAAAATTATAAATTGAATGGTAAATTGACGGATCTCAATTTGGACAATTTTAGATAGATTGACAAATTGAAGAATATTATAATCAATTATTAAGTATTGACATAATATATAATATTAATTTGCATAATATTTTTTATATATATAATGCAAACTAATATTATACAATATTTTTCATATGCATAACTATTAATTTGTAATAAATTTCACATTTTAAATCTTTCTCACACTTATTTTTACTTTGATATTTCTTTAGAAGTTAAAAAATATATATGTATTAATTATAGCGGAACAGAGCAATTTTAAAAATGGATTATAAAATTTAAAGCTTAATTCGGGTTTAGCGGATTGAATGATAAAAATTAATGTGAATCTGTACGATTTTAACGAATTAAACGGTTTTTTACATAGCCCTATCCACACTGCTAATGCCCAACTAATTGCTATGACGCAATTAAAAAGTCCCATTTCGCATTTGGAAACTTCGTTATTTTTGTGATTTTTTTATTTTTTAACTATTTATTTTATAGTTGAATAGATGGTAGTGAGAGAAAAAAATAATTGATTGATATGTAAAATGTGATATTTTATTCTATTGACTATTTTATATTTTTTTTTCTTTAATTTGTCAAAAAAAAAATTAAAAAAAAAAGAAAAAATTACTCATAAGATGTAATAATAATAATAATATTAACAACAATAACAACAACAACAAAAAAAAAAAAAAAAAAAAAAAAGAGAAAACAAATAATAGAGGCATGAGGCAAGTCGATTTTTTTTTATAATTTTTTTTAACTGATATTTTTTATTTTACTTTTATAATTGATGGAATTCAAATTCTGACGGTCATTTCAAGCAAACTGTCATATTATCATTGGGGCAAAGACATCATCAATGTTATGCCCTATTGTGGAATCCCCAAGAAATAATCCTATGTATTTTGTGCATCAGTTGTGATTTGTGGCACTAAATTTTTGAGCACTAATGGCACTAATTTCTATATCAGGTAAAAAAAAAAAAAAAAAAAAACAAAGTTACCAAAACAGGAAATTAGTGCCATTAGTGCCAGCAGTTTTAGAGCCACAAATCATTTTTCTTTTTGCATATATTCACATTTACGAACATCTAAAAATTAAAAATCAAAAAATCAAAACCACAATATGAGATATAATTAAAGAGGACAATTTATATTTTTAAAACAAAGAAAATTTTAATTAAAACCTAACAATGCCAAATTTATCATGTTTTATATCATATTATGTGCAGGTTTTATTTGTGCACAACATTGGTATAATAAGTCTCGTAGTTCATGTTCATTTCAAATACTCATGTTCATCTCAAATTGAGTGTTGACACATAAGATGATATAATTAATACAGCATAAAAAAAATGTAACATTATTCATTAAATTAGTTAACAAAGACATTTAGCATATGCATATAAGTTTTTAAAACACCCTTCCCCAATTTGAAGAGTGAATTTTATCCAAAGAGATTCATATTATTTGGTACTAAAGTCAGTCAGTCATTACGTGTACTTTTTAAAGAGCCACAAGGCAACCTAAGTATAGGTCCAAACATTGGCCACGTAATCATTTAACAAATGCAATGCATTGTGAGCTGATTTTTAAAGAATTGTATAAAAGACCCAAGTGTGAAAGAACAATGTTGGAAGAAAGCATGTCATCCATGGGAACATTCTATTTAACGTGTTAAACTGGGAAACAAAAAGAAGAAATCTTCACTCGAGTTTATTATTTTTGTTCTTTCTTTCTCTCTTTTTTTATAATGTTAGGAAAATGATATGTATTTAACTTTTGTCAAAGAAACCAATCATGAAAATATCTTTTACGACGAAATTAGAATCTTGGTTGGTATGGAATTTGGAAAGTTGCAAGTGTTTTAGAGACTTTCTTTTTCTTTTTATTTATTTATTTAGTTTTGAAGACTTAAAAGCCACCACTTTTTTGCATACTATTTCTCTGGTCAGTGGTCACTATGAAAATCCCCCCAACGCATACATAAAAATAACTGGAGTCAAATTTTAGACATGGTTCTAAAATGGCATGTTTAAATGAAAAAAATGAAGAAAACTGATTTTTTTTTCTTCACACATTAAATACTATGTGCATATTATTATCAACACTAATCATATTTTAAAAAAATAGGTGGCGGCTTCCTCCGATTCTTGTTTTCCCTCCGTCCCAAAATATTAGTCCCTTATTTCATTTTTTATTATCTCAAAATATTAGTTCATTTTCAAAAATGAAGGAATAAAATAATATGAATTTACTATTTTATCCTTCTTTCAAATTCATTAGTAATATAAAAGTACAATTATGACAATTGATATTTCTATAAAAATGTACTATCAAAAAAATTTTAAAAAACTAATATTTTCAAAATGTAATAATTATATTATCAAAAAAAAGTTAGATTCCTCAAAAAAGACTATTATTTTGGAATAGAGGGAGTATTAGATTAGAGGGTCCAGTTTTGTGCAATTTGGGCACACATCAAGTCCGTTATGGTGATATGGATCATTCAATTTTTAGTATCTTCTAAATAGGTCATCTATGTAAAAAATTCAGATTGATCAGATATCGGTAGGCACAATTTTTAATTACATTTGTCTTTAAAAAATAAACAATTTATTCTTGAAATTATACTTATGATCTAAATATGTAATTATCAATATCCAATCAAGTAACTATTTTGCATAATGATCTAATTGAAAAACATTAAAAATTAAATGATTTGGATCACTGAGATAAACCTAAAATAAGCCCAAATTGCCTTAAACTGGACCCTTCAATCTAATAAGAGGACTCCCTTCTGAAAAAAAAAAAAAAAAAATCTAATGAGAGGACTGGAGGGAAATTCAGTCTAAAAAATATTCCTTTTGTCTTAAAATATTAATTTCTTATTCTATTTTTTATTGTTCTAAAATTGTTGACTTTTTGGCTTTCGAAGGGTATTTTTGTAAATGCAAGCGTGCCAGCAAGAATCAATCAGTCCTTACAGAAATTATAATTGCCAACCAATTATCAGACGATTGTGTTTTAGTTCTTTCAGTCTCAATGAAGAGGACTTTTACTGGTAGCTTGACTTATGAGAAATTAAGCGAAATAACAGTTAAACGAAGAGCAATTGAAGTATTTCATTAAAATGAAAACTTACAATGGTCCAAACTCAGCCTCATAGAGGTTTACAGCAACAATCTACTTGAATCTACTTGAAACTACTCCTATGAATGAAGTGCAGAGCAGGTATTTAAAGTGCAGGAATGTAAAGAACAAGTATTTAAAGTGCAGGAAATGTAAAGACTGAAAATGTAAAAACTGGAAAAGAAAATATGTAAAGTAAGACTGGTTTATATGATCTGAGTCTAGGGGCCTTTTTCTGGGAGTTTCCCTGATATTTATACTTGTCAAGGATGACCTTCGAACTGCACTTCAAACCGTCGAACTGCCCCTCCATGATCGCTGATCATGCTGCCTTAGAAGTAGTTCCACTACGCCATCACTTGCAGTTGGGCTTCCCTCCTGTATTTGAATTTGAAATATGAGTAACCGTTGAAGCCACGTCACCTTGTATCTCTTTACTGATCCAGTGCTACTCAGATCACGTGAGAACCAATATTCACTGCCACGTGTACGATCAGGATCGAAGACTTGAATAATCTTCCTATATTACCCTTACTCTGCCACGTGTCGAACTGTAACTGGCTTTTACAAAATATGTAGCCAACATTACCCCCCGCACTAATATGCCCAATACTTGGTAATATTAGTGGATCACGGTCTTTTCCCGCGCTTTTAGAACGTGCAGGGAGTCTATATTCTGGAAACACAACCGTTATCTATTTGGTGATCATTTGCATTAACTCTCCTTCAATTTGTCGAACATCCCAATACCTTAGCATTCGAACAGACTATGGCTAAATCAACTTCCCTTTCTATTGATCAAGCATATGAAGAGCCATTGAGTAATGCTGCTTCTCCTCGAAAGAAACTCCACGCATTCATTAGCCACCTTTACCCGCCTTTCTATATTCAGGTCATGGGAGCCTTTGTAAATTACCAACCTTTGGACTACGAACACATTGCCCTTAATCCTTCGATTCAACAAGTTGCAGATATAGATACAAGAAGTTCTTCTTCTAACTCCCCCTTGTACCTCGAACAAACTGCTCTCAAACCTTTGATTCGGCAAGTTGCAAATATGGTTTTGGGAAACTCTTCTTCACAAACCTCTGCGTGGGATGAAGCTGCAACTTCTTCCTCTTCTGGGGTTTTTGACTGGACAAGCTGGTCAACACCTGAGACCTGGGATTTGAGGGAACGAATCAACCATCATTTTGTTAAGTTCACTAACCCTTTAGAGTTTCCTTCTTACGCTCAAAGTTCAGTGGTCTACCCCTACGTGGCCATTGATCATCGACGTAGTTTGGAGGAGAATCTGCTTGTAGCATGGTACACATCCTCCATGCCTAGAAAGATAGTGTACGCTACCCGGCGCCTAGAAGAAGCACAAGGGTACAACCCATCATTCTTAGCCCAGAAGGCGAAGATTTGTTGTTCTGATTGGCTTGATTATATTAATGCCTTTGTTCCTTCTGCTCCCGTGCCATCTCCCATAATAGAAGCATCCACACCTTCTTCTTCATTTTTTGAAATTGAAGCATCCACACCTTCTTCTCCATCTTCTGAAACAGAAGCATCCACACCTTCTCCTCCGCCAACTCTTTGCTGGACAGAGAGACTGAGGCTTGCCCTTTCCATGCCCTTTCCATGGAAAAAGTCTTCCCACCTTACAAACCTCCACCTTCCCCTACTCCAGCTGAGCGGAAACAAACTCAATTTCTGCTTGTAGCTTTCTCTCATTTGCCCTTCAATGTTCTTGAGGACGAAGTCCCTCTCAAGAACCTTCGATGGGCTTGTGATATTCTGACTAGGGGCCATACCCTTAATCCCCTTGCCCAAGCAGAACTTCATATGTTCCTGGACCAACTTCCAGTGCTCCTCTACTGGCATCGAAATTCCATGGTCACTACACAATCTTTGGATCAACTTTCGTCTCTTCGAATTCATGCCCAGTACGAAGCAAAGAACTTCATCGAAGAATTCGATGATTTTAAGAATAAAGATTCTACGTATTGGGATGACTTGGTCATAGATGAATTAGAACAAAGATTAAGAGAGGAAGCTTTCAAAATAAAGACTGAAGAGCTCTACTACGAAGTGAGAGCACATCAACTCATGCAGCCAATGTTAGAAGAAATAGAAGATATAATAAAGAAAGAACAAAAATTCATTGATCATTGTTGGACTAAATTTCATGATCTTGTTATTTATTCTATTCCTTATTTTTATGAGCTTGAGTTTATACCCAGATAGGGTCATTCAATGTAATTGCTTTGGCTTTAATATAAATAGAATTCTTCATTTGGCATTGCTTGACCCTGTTTCCATTTGCCTTTTAAGGCCAATCCAGAGCTTCGAACTGAACAACCTTATTCTTCGAATATGGACTCAATTGTTTAAAAATGAAAACATTAAGAATCAACATGACTTTTCCAATTTATGGAATAAGTTTGACAATTCTGGCTGATATCATTTAGAATTAGTGCTTCAAATTTAACAACCTCATCCTTCAAACCTGGACTCAATTGATTTTAATGAAACACTAAAAGGGACCAACATGACTTTTCCAATTTATGGAATAAAGTTGACAGTTTCTTGGCTGATTTTCAATCAGAATCAGTGTTTCGAATCTAGCAATCTTATACTTAAAGCTTGTTTCAACCATAATCAACATCTGACCATGGTTAGTATGATCAATTTAGTTTTAAATTGACCATCCTTTGCTTCAAATAACAATTCATGCTGCTTTAGTTCCATATACAGCTTTTCTGTAAACCAACCACTGGTTTTGATGTTTCGAACACCAAATCCTGTCCTTGAAGAGTCTCAAGTTTTGCCTCAAAGGACATTACCTTCGTTAAGAAACCTAAAACAGGTCTTTAAACCTTTTGGAGTAAAACAAACACTTGAGTATTCTTATACTTTTTAAGTATGAATGTGTTTCGAAGCCGGCTTCTCTGTTTCGAAGCCGTTGTTTTTTGGTTTCTGGCGCCAAAATTTGGCTTCGAAGCCAAATATTTTACCTCGAAGCTAACCTCAATATCTGGGCTGTGTTTTTCCCTCCAAAAGTATCAATATTAAAGGAAACTATTCGTATTCATACTTCTAGTACTTAACGACTTACGCAATATATTTTTCAAACACAAAAGCTTTTAAAAACCCTTTTGTTTCGTGTTCTGAAATCACTTGCTCTTTTACCACACAAACCCTACCGATCTTCTGTTAACCCTCTCTTCCTCGCTACTTGCTATCAATGGATCCTTCCTCACTGAAAGTGCTCGCTGGCGACCGTATCAGCCCTACCATGGCTTTGAAGAAATGTATTGATAAAGAAATCGCCAAGTTAACAACTGGTGGGTCAAGCGCCATAGATGGACGTCTCTTCGTTCCTCGCCACAGCAACCGACAAGAGTACGTCCTAGGTTCCATCTTTCGAGAGGCCCCTAACCAACTTCCAACTTTATACCCCCGTTTGGAGGATCACTTTCTTCTCTACGAAGGAGGGCTTGACTTGAGCAATTGGAGAATGACCCGGCCTCATCGCTGCTGGCCGACATTGAGAACCGAATGGGAGGAATGGTATGACAGGGTTGTGCCTACGAGGGAAGATGACCTACAGGAGCTCTGCATCCTCGACCCTCTTCGTCTCTCCAGGTTCATCATTCCTAAGGACCCCTTTTTAATTTCTGCTGCTTTATGTTTTTGGAATATGGCTTTCGATTTCTTCCAATTTCGATGCGGCATGATGGCCCCCACCGTTCTTGATATTTTCCATCTTTTAGGACTTTCACCCCATGGCTCTCCTTTTACTCCCAACTACCCAGACCTCCCTGTCAAATTTTCCCTTCCAGCCTTAAACTCTTCTTACAGTGATTTCGTAAAGGCTAAAAATAAAAGGGAAGGCCCTGTGAGAGACAGAGAGCTGTTTTCCTTTATTTTATACTGGTTGTGCAAATTTCTCTTTTGCACTTCATCTCAGAGGATCATGCCTGAGTTCGCTCCACTTGCGAAGACACTTATCTTGAAAAAACACCTAGCTCTTGCCCCTTATCTATTAGGTCATGTCTACAGAGCTTGCTCCCAATTTTGCGAAAAACCTCTTGACGTTAACCAAGGAAGTCCCCTCTGGGTGCTCCAACTCTGGCTCTTCGCCTATTTCACTGACCTACATCCCAAATGTCTAAAATTCCTTGTTCAGGATCCTAGTACTTATGGGGAAAAGTATGCTAGGATTGCTCTCTATCCTGCTTCCTTTGCTTATTACCTTACTTTCTTTCACAAACTCCCTATTTCTCCATCTGCCTCCTTCTTTTGTCCTTTCGAAGCCAATAAAGGACCAACCTGGCTGCAGACTTTTCTGGCTGATAAAGAGTGCTCCACCTCACCTCATAAAGATATGTGGGCCTCTATACTGCTACCAAGGGAATTGTTCATTGGCACTTTGAACCCTCGAGCCTATAAATGCATATCTGAGATGTATTGCCCTTCTCAGTTCGCTAGACAATTTGGATTCACTCAAGGGATACCTGTTCCTCTTTGCAGTCTCTCGAATGTCCATCTTACTGCTAGAGACTTGAGAATATCCAAATCCAAGCTAGAGACGGCAATACTCAAACTGCTGAAGGAATTGAGTGAGTTCCAATTTGTCCCCTTTCTTCCATCTGGCTTAGTTTTGAAAAGATTCCAGAACTGGTAGACAGCCAATATGGAAGTGCGCCTATCTATACACCCTCATGACTTGCTAATAGGATTGGGAGTGCCTTCGAAGGCCAAGTCAGCAACAGCTGAGAACATTCCCCCTCTTCCTGAAGCTGCCACAATTGCTCCTGCAACTTCACCCCCTCCAGCTAGAGTTACTAGAGCTGCTTCGAAGAAGGGTAAGCATTTTCAGATTCTCTTTTTTTTTCTTTTGAATCTTTTGTTTGTTTCCTTTACACTCATGTTCTTTGGTGCAGGGTCCCCGCAAGAAGAATCCCCTAAGAGAGCTGAAACTTTAGCTACTCTAAAAAAGAAACAACAACAGAAACAGAAAAGAAAGCTAATCCTCCCTCCTGAGGAATCTGAATCTTTGGCAGAAGAAAGAGAGGTTGAGCAAGAGCCAGAAGTGCCTTGGCAAAGAACAAAGAGACAAAAGATGGCTGTCTCCTCTTCTGATATAGTCGAACATCCTACTCTCGAGGCAACTACCACAATAGTGGGGAAAGAACTTACTTCTGAAGAATCTAAACCCCAAGTTGAAGAAGGGGAGGTTGAAAAGGAACCGGTAGTATCTCTGCCAAGAAGGAAGAGAAAGAAAGTGACTGTTCCTGCTACTGACTCGGTTGAAGACCCTATTCATGAAGCAGCTACCAAGGCAGTAGAGCAGGAACATTCCAAAGCTATGATTGTCTTTGAGAGAACTGAAAAGAGATGGCAGCAACAATTTCTGAGAGATGAAGTTGCTGCTGCTGATGTATTACAAAGGGAAACGGCAAGAAGGCAACAGACTGCCGAACATTATTCACTTCGCAGCTCTCCCACTGTTGCCAACATCTCTGAAACAAGTAATATCTTTCATGCTTCTACTATTTTGCCTTATCAAATTTTTGACACTAGAGCTTGACCTTACGCTTCTTCCTTTTTGCAGCAACAACTACTGAGGCTATACTTCCAATGAGGACTCCCTCAATTTCAATTGAAATTGATCAGATGCAGAATGTGAAAGCCATTCAAATAATACTTCCACTTCCTAGGCCCACATTTCATGTACCCCCTTTGAGTCCTAGCATCCCTTTAACTCTTTCTTTTGGTTTGACTCCATATCTTCCTCACTTGACCCTTGACACTTCTCTTTCGAGCCTTACTCCTCCTCCTTCTTCTAAGGAAATTCCGACTGCTACTCCATCTATGATGGCAGTTGATTCCCCTATTGAGGGTGCTGGTAGCTTTCCAACATGTGGTTCATCACCTTTACCTAGCTCCAGCCCTTCCTCACTTGATTCATTGGTGGCTAGGACCATGAAGACTACTAAAGATGCTCCATCCACTTCTCGTATCCCTATGCAGTCCTTTATGCCTTCCACCACAACTCTCTCTGCACTCCTCATGTCTACGGATGAGGTAGACATCTTCGAAGCCAGACTAGCTAGTCTTTTCGACGTACCCTCTACCTCTCCAACATTGAATGTTGAAGCTGAGCCATTAGTTTTGGCTGACTCCTTGCTGGAAATTTTTGAGAGCTCTTCTTCTTCCAGCAGCAAGCCTTCCGTACCTTTGATAGACCTAGACACATGCCTGGAACTGTTGATTTCTTTTTCGAGGATTGCCTTCGAGGCTCTGCAAAGGCCTGTAATCAGAAATGGGTTCCTCCAATGCTGTAAAATTGCTGAGCAGTCTGGCATGAATATTTCAAGTCATCTATCTCAGGCAGCAGCTACTGTCGACTTCTACCTCAGCATTTGTCATACTGCTAAGGCTGCAGATGAGAAACTGGCTAGAGATCAGAGTTTTGTTTCCCAAGTGCACATCGAAGTGTCAAATCTGAAAGAATAACACTCCTCTGTCTCCCACTTTCGAGTCCAGCTGCTGGAGAGGAAAGCTCAACTTGAAGAGGAGTTAACTGCAGTGAATCAAGCCTTAATCCGAACTGATACCAAATTGCAAATCACCAACCAAGGACTGGCTGATCGAAAGGAAGAGATGGTTGCAACTATTCAACTAGTTTCATCACTTAGCAATAGGAAATCTATGGTACAAAAACAATTAAGACACTGTAATGATTTTTGGGCCAATTTGTGGCAAAATGTACTTAATTCTTTATGAAAGCACAAATTTTTATCTGTCATCTGAGTAATCTTATGTTCTTGTACTTAATGTTTATTTTATTCCCTGTGTTTCCCAAATGGTTGGAAAATAAGGTTTCAAATATCTGCCATTAATCTTTTTGGGATGTATGTACCCATTCAATTTCTCAAATGGTATGCTCCAAAAGGCAGAACTCTATGAATTTGATATGGTCCTTCCCAGTTAGGTGACCATTTGCCAAACTTATGGCTTTTAATTCCTATTGGGAGTATTGTCTTCCATACCAAATCACCTTCATCAAAGCCAATGTGTTTGACCTTCTTATTATAATTCTTGGCTGCTTTCTTCTTTTGGAAAAGACTGCTATTTAATGCCAAAATTTTGGCTTCATCTATGCCTTTTAATTCCAAGCACATACTTTGATGGTACTGCTCAGTATCTAACTGATCTTGACATCTTACCCTCAAAGATTTAACATTAATCTCCACAGGTAACACTGCATCATGCCCATATACTAAGGCATAAGGAGTGACTCCTATGCTTGACCTTGGGGAAGTTCTGTAAGCCCACAAAACATCCAACAACAGGTTATGCCAATCCCTAGGATTATCTTTCACAACCTTTTGTATTCCCTTTTTCAAGGACTTATTAGATGATTCAGCTTGACCATTGGCTTGTGCATAATAGGGTGTGGAATTAACAAGGCTAATTCCAAACTCTGCCACAAAAGGCTTCACCATTTTCCCATCGAACACAGTCCCATTGTCCACAGTTATGGTTTGTGGGATGCCAAATCTATGGATCAAATCTTTAATGAACCCAATGACTTCTGCCTAGTCTACAGCTTTGTATGGCTTGGCTTCGACCCACTTAGTGAAGTAATCAGTGGCCACTAGAATGAAGTAATGATGCTTCGAAGAAGGTGGGTGTATTTTTCCCATCATATCCATGGCCCATCCTCTGAATGGCCAAGGCTTCACTACTGCATGTAGGTCAGTTATGGGCACATGCCTTATTGTGCCATGCTTTTGACATGCCTGGCAACCCTTTGCATATTCTATGCAGTCTTTAAGGATAGTTGGCTAATAGTAAGAATGCCTTCGAAGCAACCATCTCATCTTTACACCAGGCTGATGAGCACCACAGATGCCTTCATAAACCTCAGCCATAGCTGTTAATGCTTCTTTTGGACCTAAACATTCCAGCAACAAACCATCTCTCCCCCTTTTGTAAAGAGTATTACCATATATCATATATTGCATAGACTGCAATTTAACTTTTCTGCTGGCCTTCGAAGATGGACCAGCCAAGTACTGCATTATTGGATGCCTCCAATCTTGTTCTTGTAAGTCATTATGATTGACTTCCAAGACCACATTCCTTTTATTCAGATGTGGTATTAATTTATGATATGTTGTCTGGCTTATGTTCCTTTGGGCATTATCCCTTCTCTTGAAGTTCGAAACTTTCTGAGCCACATCATTAGCTCTATTGTTCAAGAATCTTGGAACATGAGTTACATTTGCTATTTGAAACTGAGAAAGCAGATGTAACGCAACAACATAGTATGGCAAAATACTTATGCTTTGACACTTGAAAATCCCTTTCACTTGGTTAACCACCAATTGAGAATCTCCAAATATGTCAACTGCATATACTTGTAATCCAATAAGAATTTCTAGTCCCACTATTAAGGCTTCATATTCAGCCTGGTTATTGGAACAGGTAGCTTCATCCACTCTGAAACCATGTGTGGTTTCTATCCCTTGTGGAGATTTAATCACAATACCAATTCCAATTAAGCCATTGGCTTTTGATCCATCGAACCACATCTGCCATGGCTCAACACTAGCCATGCCAAGTTCCATTATCTCTTGGCTCTCTGTTTGAGATGGATGATCTGCCAAAAAATTGGCCAGAACTTGCCCTTTTACTGCCCTTTGAGGGACATATTCTAAATGAAATTCTGATAAGGCTAGTATCCACTTGTCAATTTTTCCCCTCAACATAGGTCTAGATAACATGTACTTAACCAAATCTGTGGTTGCAATTACCAAGACATTTGTAGGTAAAAGATAATATCTTAATTTCATTGCAGCAAAATACAAAGCAAGACACAGCTTTTCTACAGCTGAATATTTACATTCACAAGAATTTAAAAACCTACTAAGGTAATAAACAGCTTGCTCCTTGCCTTCTTCATTATCCTGAGCCAAGAAAGCTCCCAATGAATCTTCTGTTGCAGCTATGTACGACTTCAAGGGTTTATTACCCTTTGGTGGCATCAGCACTGGAGGGTTGGCCAAGTAGGCTTTGATACCATCGAAAGCAATTTGATGCTTTGCTGTCCACACAAATTCCTCTTCATCTTTCAGCCTTAACAAGGAAGAAAATACTTTAGTTTTCCCTGGAGTGTTAGAAATGAACTTTCGAAGAAAGTTAACCTGTCCAAGGAACCTTTGTAATTCTTTCTTACTTAATGGAGGCCTGGCTTCAATGATGGTTTTGGCTTTATTCTGATCAATCTGTATTCCTTTCTTGTGCACTACATAACCCAAGAAGTTTCCAGATGATACACCAAAAGCACATTTAAGAGGATTGAGTTTCAACTTGAACTTCTTCATTCTTTCAAACGCTGCTTCTAAATGAAACAGATGCTCCTCCATGGACTGGGATTTCACTACGATGTCATCAATATAACACTCTAAATACCCTCCAATGAGGTCATGAAAGATGGTGTTCATAGCCCTCTGATATGTAGCTCCAGCATTCTTTAGACCAAATGGCATTTTAACCCATTCGAAGGTGCCAATATTCCCAGGACATCTGAATGCTGTCTTGTAGATATCCTCATCTGCAATGCAGATTTGGTTATAACCAGAGTGTCCATCCATCATTGATAAAACTTGATGCCCTGCTGAACTGTCTACCAACAGATCTACTATAGGCATAGGGTACTCATCTTTTGGAGTTGCTAGATTTAAGTTTCTGAAATCAATGCATACTCTCATTTTGCCATTTTTCTTAACTACAGGCACAATATTAGATAACCATTCAACATACCTGGCTGTCCTGATAAAGCCTGCCTTGAGTAGTCTAAGAATCTCTTCCTTAACTTTCTGAATTACTTCTGGACTCATTCTTCTTGGTTTCTGCTTGTATGGCTTGAAGTTAGGCTTCACAGGGAGCCTATGTTCTACTAATGACCTATCCAATCCTGGTAGTTCATTATAAGACCATACAAAGCAATCTTTGTATTTCTTTAGAACAACCAACAACTGATCCCTGTCTAAAACATTCAAACAAGCACTTATATAGGTGGACTGTTGCATAGAACATTCCCCTAAATTTACTTCTTCTAAGGGGTCTTGTGTCTGAGAACTTATTGAAGCTTCTTCCTTGGTTTCTTCTACCTTCGAAACAACCTTCTCGCTCTGTTCTGCTCCCAGGTTCTTTAGTTCAACATCTTTGCCCTCCTCCTCATAGACAAAATCTGTCCATAAGGCATCTTCTTCCTGTATCTCCTGGACTTTTGTTTCAATGTCCAATGCACAGTATTTATCAAGGGTCAAAATTCTGACCCGTTGCTGCTCCTGTTTGCAGCCAATTATCATGGCTTTTCTCTCTTGCTCCTGTACTTTCTGGACTATTGATTTTACATCCAATGTTGAAAATTTAATCAGAGCCAAGGACTTGGCTTCTTGTGCTTCATCTCTTTGCCTACAACCAGGCATCATTGTCATCTTTAACGACAATCTCTTCATCAGCACTCTCTTGGACTAAGTGCTTCAGGTGTGTCACTTCCTCATCAGCCGTCACTTCGGCTGAGCCATCAGATTTCCTCAGTATACTGAGTGGGGTCACCCCTTCAATATACAGTTTGGCCTCTGCAAAGTCTGCACAGGCTATGAAGGGTTGAGGATCTGCATCACTTTCCTCCGTCTCTCCATTGCCGAAGGCCATCATAATTTTTTGGTGCAAAGAGGAAGGCACACATTTGTTAGTGTGGATCCAATCTTTCCCAAGTAAAGCATTACTGTCGATTACGAAGAATGCTGTCATGCAGTCCCTAGTTCCCACACTCAGGTTGATGGGTAGAATTCCCTGAGCCATCTGTTTGTCTCCAGCAAAGCCAACAATGGTTGTGCTAGTTGGGATCAACTTGGGATTCTTTTTCCCTAGTTTCTTCAGAGAAGATTTTGGTAGTAAGTTCACTGCTGCCCCATTATCTATCAGGACTCGGTTCAACTGTATCCCATCGAAGAAAGCCTTGATGTACAAGGGCTTGACATGTTGTGTCATAGAATTCGAGGGATATTCAAAAGGATATGAGAGGTTAATGCTCACATCTTCTTCGCTCTCATATTCAGTTTCCATTGGGATAGCCATTCCGGAATCATCTTGTACCATACTCACTTGTGAATCTTCACTAAAGACTGGAATTGGATCAGCTTCTTGACCATCCTGGTTCTCATCTCCAGCTTCGAACTCATGAGGTAGTATATGTACCATATTGACTGATACCGGAGGAAATAAGCCAAACTGGATGGCTGGCTGTGCCTGTTTCCCCTCTTGGCTACCTTGGTCAGTTACCTCAGAAGCATCCTGCATGCTGTATTCTGGCACTTCATTGCTAACAGGTTCCTTCAAATGGTTTTCCTCGACTGGTTTTTCAACCAAAAATGTTTGCTCAGCCATGAAGGCTTCGAACATTTCTTCTTCCACCATTTCTTTCTTTTGGCTTATGCCAATCTCTTCTTCTGTCTCGCTACTACTCTCCATCAGAGCCTTCTCCAACCCTGCTAAGCTAGCCTTCTCTCTGGCTTTTAGTTCAGAATGAACCTTGGCCAACTGTTCTCTGCTGCAAACCACTTTGTTCTATGGAATTGGCTTTGGAGCATGGTCTGACTTTGGATTCTTCTTTCCTTCTGTCTTGACCAGTGAAGAACTCTCTCCACTTTCTTTCAGATCTTGCTGGTACTGGGTGTACCTGCGCTGAATCTTTCTCCTTTTTGATCTTGAAATGACTGGGACCATATCTGGTTCCTTTGTCTTTGGGTGTTTAAGCAATATCCAATTGTTCGGAGCCACCAAAGGAGGCTTGACCATCCTGCCTTGGTTTCCAACATCCCTTTGGGTAGGCACTTCCCTAGGCTTGTTCTGCATTACAAACCAATCTGGAACCCCAGGTATCCACGAACTTACTGACCCAGATGTTGAACTGTTTCCTTCTACCTTCGAAGCCATCTTCGAGGCTGGCTGTAAAGGCAATTGCTTGGCCCTGACCTCATGTCTCGAGCCTGATTCAGGCCTTCGATGGAAGTGACCACTTTCTGTCCTGCGTGAGGATGGTCTAGGGGGCCAATCTCTGGCTTTGATCCCATAACCTGAACTCCTCTCCAGTCTTCTTTCAGAATGACTGCTCTCCATTTTATAATAGTTAGGTGGCCTGGACTCATACAAGGGTCTCTTGCCTTTAGCATGCATTCTGTCCACTGCAGGCTCAACCACTAACGGCCGCTGCCTGTCACTAGCCGGGTACGGCCTCTTGTTGTAAGCATTGGTTGATTTAGGACGTCTCTATACATCCTTGTAATATTGCTTCCCATCAACTAGAAGGCCTTTTAACCATTTATAACTCAGTCTGCACCTGGGACATATCCTCTGCATTACAGTTGCTTCTAAGGAATCATCATCCAGTGCTTCTTCATCAGAGTCTCCTCACTGGCGTAAGAAACCTTGTCCAATAGCTGGTAGATTTCCAGTATCCTTCTTGGTAGTTGTCTGGTTGGCAATATGCATCTGCACATTGACCTCTTCCAATTCCTGCAAAGATAAATTCTGGAAGTTTGGTACAACAACATTAGCTGCGCTTTCTCCAACTTCTGGAAATGGATTACTGTCAATCCCCATGGCATTTTCTGTTTTGGCTGGGAATTTCAAACTTCCTTTCCGAATTTGTTCTTGGATCCTGTCTCGAAAAACAATGCAGTTTTTAGTCGAGTGAGACCCAGAGTTATGCCATTTATAATATACTTTTCCCTTAAGTTCATCTGGAGATGGCAGTTTTACTCCTTTTGGTAACTTAAGAAAATTGGCCGCAAGCAAATGATCAAAAATGTCATCTGCCTTGGTTAAATCGAAAGAATACTTCCTGTGAAAGTCTTTCTTTTTAAACTGCTGGTCAATCGTTGTATCCTTATGAATTAATGCTGCACAGATTACAGGTTCTTTGCCCACAATCTCTGCTGCATCGATCTCATAATTAGGATCTCTATAATATGTCTTATACGATGCATTATTTCGATCTTGTTCCTCCTCTAATAATGCTTCATATCTAGACACCTTATAGGTTAGTTCCACCAAATCTCTGAATTCAGTTGAGTCAAACTTCTTTCGAAGCCTGAACTCTAAGCCATTTTGAGCCAATCTTACGAATTCTGGCTCTGGCAAGATGACTCTACATTTATTTCGAGCCCTTTTAAATATGGCAATAAACTGAGTGGCCTTTTCTTCAGGCCTTTGACTCAATCTTGCCAAGTCTGCCATGGAAACCTCTGGCTCACCTCTGGCTCCGATTGGAAGAATTGGGCATGAAACGCCTCTTCCATTTGTTGCCAAGTTTGAATGGAGCCAGGTGTAAGGTTGATGTACCATACAAATGCTCCCCCAGTTAGAGAATTTGGGAATAATCTCAGTTTCATATAGTCATGATTAGTAAATTCACCGCATTGAGCAGCAAATCTAGCAATATGCTCTACTGTTGATTGATTTCCACTCTCATAGAAAAAGGTAAAATCTAGTATCCTGAATCCCCTTGGATATTCATGTACCCTATCTACCCACTCTGGGTATGGCTTTCTATATACAGGAGTCTAGACCCCCCGAGCCATCGGTTCACGCATCTCCCTAACAATATCAGCAATTTGGTCCCTAGGGACCATATTTTGTGCCTGCTGAACCACTACTGGAGGAACAAACACAGGGTTTAGTGGACAAACTTGTGCTTGTGGTCCTCTTGGTCCATAAGGTGGTACATTTGGGACTGGTTGTCCCTGTGGTGCAGGTTGCTGTTGGAGGTGTGGGTAACCCCTTTGAGCCTGTCCTGCGAAAGGACCTGCGAAAGGTGCTGGAACAGGTGTTGTGTCCCTTCCGTTTGTGGGAAAACCTTCCAACCCCCCGGGTATAAATTCGAACAAGGGATTATTATACCCCCTAGCGCCAGGTATGGCTTCGAACATGGGATTTGTAACCATTCTTACGCCAGTTTCTTGTACTTGACCAGATCCACCAACTTGTACGGCTTCATTGTTGAGTACTGAGGCATTTTGGCCTGCCACAAGCCTCGAAATGGGTTCATACCAAGACTGAGGTGATGGTCTTTCATAATTCTGATTACTAGTTTGACCATTAGAATGTCCATTAACTTGCATAGGCTGTTTATCTCTAGCCAATCTTTGCTGAGGGACATTTAAAATTTCCTCTGTGTGTCTTGTGTTCGTTGGTTGGTGGTTATTCATTCGATCCAAAAAGGATGTTGCCCACCTTTCCATTGTGTTCATTAATTGTTGTCCCATGGCATCTACTAGGCCATCCCATGGATTTGTTGGCTGAGTAGATGGAACAATGGATGGTCCAATTCCTTGGTTTCGTCCAATATTATGAACATATGATTCTTGTCCAGAAGTACTGGTCTGTTCGACTATAGGTTCTGATAACATGGGAGTTTCCACAGGATGTGTTACCACATTATCCTCTAGATTAGGTATTTCTACCTCTCCTTCTACGTCTTCTTCCAAGCGTTCATTTTCTCCTTGTCTTCTTCGTCTAGCCATTTTAATTAGTTCCACTGGGCGTGCCAAAAATATATGTTGGCTTTTTGGCTTTCGAAGGGTATTTTTGTAAATGCGAGCATGCCAGCAAGGATCAATCAGTCCTTACAGAAATTATAATTGTCAACCAATTATCAGACGATTGTGTTTTAATTCTTTCAGCCTCAATGAAGAGGACTTTTACTGGTGGCTTGACTTAGGAGAAATTAAGCGAAATAACAGTTAAACAAAGAGCAATTAAAGTATTTCATTAAAATGAAAACTTACAATGGTCCAAACTCAACCTCGTAGAGATTTACAACAACAATCTATTTGAATTTACTTGAAACTACTCCTATGAATGAAGTGCAGAGCAGGTATTTAAAGTGCAGGAATGTAAAGAACAGGTATTTAAAGTGCAGGAAATGTAAAGACTGAAAATGTAAAAACTGGAAAAGAAAATATGTAAAGTAAGACTGGTTTGTATGATCTGAGTGTGGGGGCCTTTTTCTGGGAGTTTCCCTGCTATTTATACTTGTCAAGGATGACCTTCGAACTGCACTTCAAACCGTCGAACTGCCCCTCCATGATCGCTGATCATGCTGCCTTAGAAGTAGTTCCACTACGCCATCACTTGCAGTTGGGCTTCCCTCCTGTATTTGAATTTGAAATATGAGTAACCGTTGAAGCCACGTCACCTTGTATCTCTTTACTGATCCAGTGCTACTCAGATCACGTGAGAACCAATATTCACTGCCACGTGTACGATCAAGATCGAAGACTTGAATAATCTTCCTATATTACCCTTACTCTGCCACGTGTCGAACTGTAACTGGCTTTTACAAAATATGTAGCCAACAAAAATATTAATCTCTTTTCAAAAATCAAGAACTAAAATAATATGAATTTCTATTTTATCCTTCATTTAAATTCATTAACTACACAATATGACAATTGATATTTTTCAAAAAATATACTATCAAAGGGTAATTTTGGAAAATTAATTTTTGTAACCCGGAGGAGAGGGGGGGATTTTTTTATTTTTATTAAAACCTCAGTACACTATTGGCTCAAACAGTCACGTATCATGGTACTGTTTAAGTTTCTGTGGGTCCACCACATAACCCGCATCGATAATATGAATTGTTCAATATGTAAGATTCGTTGAATATTCTATCCATATAAAAAATCACGTTGATCGAATATCAATAATCACTTGATCAAATCATATTTGTATAAATAATTTTTTTTTTTAAATTCATACTTACCGTTGACATAAATGTGATATGATTAAGTAATTATCGATATCTGATTAACATGATTTTTACTAAATAAAATACTCAATGAGGTTTACATATTGAATAACTCGAATTATCGATATAAGCTCGGTGATGAATCCATAATGACCCAACAATACTCTCCAATTTGATTTGGACGGAAGAGCAGCGTGGCCTATGATTAAAACCTTTTGTTCTTTTTAAGCTATAAACCTACAAAAATGATTGAGGCCTCAAATTTTTTGACTCAAATTTGGCTCGAATTTGATTTTTTTTTTTTTTTTTTTTTTTTTTATGCTGGGTTGATACTTTGCTTGTTATTATTATTATTATTTTTATTATTTTTTTTTGTGCAATGTATTAGCCTAGAAAAATCAAAAAAAAAAAAAAAAAAAAAATGCCATTCGAGGCAATTTCGCGCCTCAGTTTCGAGGTCTCAATCAGCCCTCATAAACCTATAACTACAATGAAACTATTTTTAATTTGAGAACTAGGTTAAAAATTAATTTTTTAATTTTTTTTAAGGATAAATTTCAAATACATATTTGAGATTTATTTAAAATATGAATTATCCGTTGTGATTTAAAAAATTATAAATACTTCCTGTCAGAAATTTTTATTTAACAAAATTAATTGAAAAAGTGAAATTTCTAACTGTTCACCTGTACAATAATAAAATTATTTAAATTATTAATTAAAATAAAATTTTAATATTATTAAAAATTATTAATTAACTTGATGATTTATTAATAAAATGACTTATTTGTTATAAAATTAAAAATATTAAGAAGCATAATATAATTTTTAAAACTACATAAAATAATTTATAATTTAAATAAATTTCAAAAGTTATGCTTATAATTTACCTTTTTTAAAAAAATAAAAAATAATATGATCTTAAATAGATTAAAAATCAAAATTAATTTTTAACTAAAATTTCTAAAATAGGCTGATCTTTTTTTGTTTTTCTTTGGCAGGTGAGAGTGGGAGAGGCTGTCAGTCGGTGGTGGCTTGAAGTGACGTAGGGTTAGGATAAATATTTGACAGGTTAGGAGTGAAAGTAAAATTATAATTAAAAAAAATAAAAATAATGGTCAAAAACAAAATCAAAAAAAATTGGGACTATATCATATACCCTAAAGAAAAAACAAAAAATTTAGCCATTTGGCTCATTGCAACCAACATATCACTCACTCGTACTATTTACAAGATAAAATAATATATTATTTATTAAAAATATGATTATTATATTTAATTTTTTTATATTTTATTTCTCGTAAGTAAAATTTTATATAAGTTTAAAAGTTTTGTTTTAAATGTTCTTTTACTATAACATATATATAACATATAGTATATGAATGGATTAAAATTGTTATATTGACAATTAATAATTAAAATTATGCTTTGTTCTAAAAAAAATGACATAGTTTTAATATTTCACTATCTTAGAATAAAAATATATGAATTTTACAAGATTATCATATCGGTTTTTGAAAGGAAAATAATTAAAGAAATTTTAAAAACTTAATGAATAATAAGGAATCGTCATAACATGTAATACCGCTAAAATCACGGTTAAACCAGTAAATTATTCAAATCAAAAATAAACTTTGTTTTTTTCTTCTTCTCCCGATGTGATATTATAAAATAAATCATAAGCTAATTAGAGTTTTATTTTTATATGGTTAGATGAAAGTTAGCCAATGAAATTTTTTAATTGTTTAAAATTAATAAAATCAGTATGAGAAATCGTGATTAAACTAGCGAATCTGTCAAACACCTAAAATGGTTCAGCCCAATTGGTTAGGTCAAATAACCAACTAGCTTATATAAAAATTAATTAATTAAAATTTTTAAATGTTATATTTTAAAATTTAAATTGTCTTGAACTGAAGTATAAACAATATTACATTATTAAAATTCACTTTATATAAGTGAAACAACTCACTTTTTTTTCTTTTTCCGATGTAGGATTAAAAAATAAAAGTTAAACAATTATTTGGACATAAAGTTTATTTCTAATTAAGCAATCTCAGTCTTTCAATATTTAATCATATCAATCTTTAGTTTATTTCGAATCAAATAAATCTAATCAATATATTTTGATAACACCGCTAAAATCGCGGTTAAACCAACAAATCAATCAAATCAAAAATGATTTAGCCTAATCGGCTAGGTCAAAAGACCAACCAAGTTACACAAAAATTTATTAATTAAAATTTTTTAAATTTAAACTATATAATTGAAACATACACAACACTATAATATTAAATGGGATGAGAGTATAAGATTCACTTTATATAAGTAAAACAACTCATTTTTCTTCTTCTTCTCCCAATATGGGATTATCAAATAAAAACTAGACAATGAAAATTTTCTTAATTGTTTAAAATTAAAAAAATCAAGAAAATTAATATGAGATATTGAACTTTTACAAAACTCCTCACTAAAAACCTCATTTTCCTTATATAATATATAAATAGTGAAACAAACTTTATTTTTTCTTGTTCTTCCGATATGAGATTATAAAATGAATCATAAACTAATTAGAGTTTTATTTTTATATGTTTATATGGAAGTCAGCCAATGAAAATTCTTTTAATCGTTTAAA
Organism: Camellia granthamiana; assembly: GCA_036172215.1. Classification (NCBI taxonomy): domain Eukaryota; kingdom Viridiplantae; phylum Streptophyta; class Magnoliopsida; order Ericales; family Theaceae; genus Camellia; species Camellia granthamiana. The sequence continues at coordinate 7,665,895 of CM069917.1, forward strand.
ATTAATAAAATCAATATGAGAATCGCGGTTAAACCAGTGAATCGGTCAAATCCAAAATGTTTTAGCCTAATCAGTTAGGTCAAATTACCAACCAACTTATATAAAAAATAATTAGCTAAAGCTTTTAAATATTATTTTAATTTTAAAATTTAAACTACCTTAAATTGAAGTATACACAATACTACACTATTAAGATTCAGTTTATATAAGTGAAACAACTCACTTTTTTTTTTTTTTTTTTTTCTGATGTGGGATTATAAAATAAAAGTTAACAATTATTTGGACTTAAAGTTTATTTCTAATCAAGCAACCTCAGTTTTTCAATCTTTAATCAGATCAATTTTTAGTTAATTTCGAATCAAACAAATCTAATCAATATATTTCGGTAAGACCGCTAAACTCACGGTTAAACTAACGAATCAATCAAATCAAAAATGATTTAGCCTAATTAGCTAGGTCAAAATTAATTAATTAAACTTTTAAAATTTAAACTATATTGAATTGAAACATGAACAACATTACAATATTAAATGTGAGATTATCAAATAAAAGCTACAAATGGAGATTTTATTAATTGTTTAAAATTAAGAAAATCAAGAAAATTAATATGAGATATTGAAGCATGGGCAGTGGCGTAGCCAGGAATTTAATGGAGAGAGGGCACAAATTAATGATAACATCAGTATGTTTGGTTTGAGTTTTTTAGATTAAGTTTTTTGAAAATTGAGTTTTATTGTTTTCGTGTTTTTTTTGTTTTTAGTGAATATTTTTAAAATTTTAAACATTTTTTTTTTACTTTTTTAGATGCACTTTACTTAGATATATTTAAAAAGTAAAAAATTTGTGAAAAAATATTTTTAAAAATTAATAAATACATAAAAATACAAATAATGTATAGAATTCTCGTATTTTTTTTTTATATTTTTGGTATTTAGTGAATTTGTAAAGGTTTTTTTCACAAATTTTTTACTTTTTAGGTATATTTATGTTAGGTATGTCTAAAAATTAAAAACATTACTTAAAATATTAAAAAAAATTAGTAAAAATAAAAAAACGGAAAACAAGAAAGTAGAATTTTCTGAAAAGTGTTTTTGGAAAACTCTAACCAAGCAATTATTTTTTATTTTTTTAATAAATAACAATGAAATATTACTAAACTTAAATATTAAGAGTCCATTTAGATAAATGTGAATTTTAAATTAAAGGATTTAAGATTAAATTTTATATAAATATTAGGGAGTAACTATTTACAGGTAGATTGGAAAATTAAAAAAGAAGATAAGTTGATATAGAAATAATATATTTTAGTAGAGAAATTCTATAAAACACACCATAAAAAAAAGTATCTATCATATGTTGCAATTATAATCTTTGTGGTCTTTAGTTATGACACATTATAGTGTTAGATATAATTTAGTTATAACTTCTTGTGATTGTTATTTTGGTTATGACTATATATCAAGTAATAGTTAGTTATGACTCATTTTGATATTAGTTATAACTTATTGTAATTTTTTATTTTTATTTTTATAATTGAAGATGTGTTGCTTGATTATAATTTATATAGTGGTCATTTTAGTTATGAATGAAAAGAAACATATGGAGGACAAACTCTACATATCAAATGTACCTAACAATCCAATAAATTTCATATATCTTCATTGATGTTAATTATGTTTACATGTCAATAATGATAGACATCACCATTATATTAAAATTTTCATAAATAATAATATAACTTGTCATAGTCTCTTTACTTTCAATTAAAATAATCATTATTGTTCTCATAATTTTAAAAATGTCATTGACATTTCACTTTAAATAATAATTTTTATAAATTTTTTTATTTAAAATATTTTCCTTATGTTTGAAAAAAATAAAAATAAATAAATAAATAAATCCAAAAACCCAGGGGGGCACGTGACCCCCCTGGCCACTGTGTGCCTCCGCCCCTGAGCATGGGAGTATAAGATTCACTTTATATGAGTAAAACAACTCATTTTTTTCTTTTTTTCCTGTTGTGGAATTATTAAATAAAAGCTAACAAATTGAGATTTTTTTAATTATTTAAAATTAAGAAAATTAATAAAATTAAAATGAGATAGTGAAACTTTCATAATGTTACTCACTAAAAACTCCTTTTTTTTTATATATATATATATAGATAGATAGATAGATAGATGAGAAGGTCTTATATGGTGTTTAAATTTTAAATGTGTTAAAATTTAAAATAAAATAAAAATCTTTCTTTTTAACCACAATATAATCCTTTCTTTCCTTTTTTTTTTTTTATTTATTATTATTTAAACAAATGTTGTTATCAAACAGACTGGCAACTCTAATATGAGTTGGGACCATCAAAATATTCTTCCAACATGTATTGACAAAATACCAGCTGTTAGAATTGAAAAATCTTTTTCACTTGGAAAGTGACTTATTACTATTTCCTATTTCCAATTTCCAACCCACCCACTTTGATGGTGAAAAATGATAGGGGAACTACAATTGAAGGAAGGAAAAAGTTTTGCAATACGTACTGAGTGACATTATTTTTTCATCAATAACAAATATATATATTTTTTAGTATTCTTCAAACTCTTGATAATATGATTTATATTTGAGTACCTTTCATCAATCATTATAGTAGAAGGTATCACATGAATATATCCTAACAAAAAAAAATAATAAACCACGAGATATAATTCTTTATGAGGTAAGGTACAACTCGAAAAATAGGAGGGCATTGCATCTCTCCATATTTGTGTAAATTTTTTTTTTTTTTTTTATTTATTTATTTTTTTTAATGTATTCCACTGAACTATAATTCCCCCAAAAAGGATATGCCACGATGAATATTAACCTTAAAACGGATAAGACAGTAAGAAAAGTTAAGATCATGTCAGCAAATAACCTTAAAAACTTTTAAAACGTCACATTTTAATTTACTTACATTAACATAATAAGAACATTATATCTTAATTAACATGTAATAGTTCCGTCATTTGAAGTAAATTTATAAGTCTTTCAACATTTTTTTAGTCATCGACACATTTTTTTCAAGAGAATTCAACATTTGTTATTGGATTAAGAGTTGTTTACAAGACAAAAGATGAAGACATCTCCAAAAACAACCACACAAAATGGAGACAGATACATTCCTTAATGATCACAACAGGCATGACCAGCCATCAAAGTGGATTTTCCGTTGAAAACAGTGTTTCAAAAACAAAAACCAAAAATATCAATAAAAATATATTTTATTTTTTTAATTAAAATTTTAAATAAATTTATTTTAAAAAATAATAATAATTAAATAATGAAATTAAATGAAACATCTTTTAAAATTTAAATAATAAAATTAAATAAAATATAAACAAAATTTTAAAATAAAACATCAATAAAAATTAAATAAAATCATTTTATTTTTAAATTGAGACATTTACATTTTATTAAATTTTACTAAATATAATACATAATTAAATAGTAAAGGGTCAGAATAATCATCTCACCACCTAATCCCATATCGCCTCCATCCCTCCATTTGTATCAAGCGCCCCCCCCCCCCCCCCCCAACCCCAATCCCAATGGGACACAATAATTCAAAGAATTTGGGACTAATAATCCGGTACAAAAATTTTAAACCTAACAACATAACTAATAGTCCAATCTCACCCCTCAATCCCTCAAAACAAATGCCACCTTTGAGTTTCGATTATTAAAAAAAAAAAAGAAAAAAGAAAAAAAGCCAAGGAAGCCATCGCCCCCACCCTCATCGTCACAACTAGCACCTCCACCTCCTCCACCACCCCTACTCCATCAACCTTTTAACAAACACCCTCATAGAAAACAAACATAAGTCATCGAGAAAATCTTGTAAATTAAAAAAAGAGCTGAAAGCAAACAGAATGATTGTATTTTTTGATTCATCAGTTCCAAATTCAACCCAACCCACTTGAATTCGTTTAACAAATGAGAAAGTTTGAATTGGATTGGATTATTGTTAGACATAGAAACCGCCAACACTTCCACCATTACCACCATGTCCTCCACACCACCTCCACCATCCATTGAGATAAAAAATTCAATAAAATAAACGACTTGGTCTATTGGATTGTCTTAATACAAAACAACCACTTAACACCTCCACCATCATCCCACCTCACCATCCATTGAAAACAGAGTTCAACAAAGTAAACAAATTTGTTGTATTGATATGACCAACTCTTACTGACTTAAACACATTTATTAGATGGATAAATGTAAATTGATTACTTTAATACATAACTATTTTGATTTGCCCAAACCCGCACGTTTACTAACTCCCGGATTTGAAAGTATAGCAGGATTATTGTAGACCGTAACCTTAAAGTCAGACAACTGAAAACATGAAAGACTTTTGTATCTCATGAATCTGAACAACTTCTCCTACAACTCAGAGAACCCCAACAGACATTCATGGCATTCCAAGCTATGCGATATTCCAATATAATCCTATAGATTGGGGGGAAAAAAACACTGCAATAATATTATTTGAAACAAACAAACAAACCCTATTACTGTAGGACATCAAAATTCCAAGGTACAAAACTCGGTCCCTGCTTTTTCCCCATCTCTTTCTTTCACTACCCGTATCTTTTCCCAGAGATTACAAGCAATAAATTAGTTGGCCTCAAAACACATCAAAACTGGATCGTTTACTTGGCACCCAAAAAAACTTGCAGAGATTTCCAACATTTCATATCAAAGAAACTGCTTCTGAAAATTTACACCTATTGAATAAAATAAACATTAGTTACTCAATGGAAGACTTAATTGCCTAGGAAACCGATTATCATTGAGAGTGTTTTATCCATACCTCGGTATTAACAAAGAACCACACAATTTTTATTTACAGAATGAAAAGAACCCTGCAATGTCCACAAATGTAAACTGCATCATAGGAATTAATTTGAATGTAGATCACGAAATCCAACAGATGATGCAAAAAAAAACACAGGTACTGGTACCTCTGGTGAGCAAAATTTGATTCCCACACCTGGTCTAGAGTAGGAGAACCTGAAGCATCTATCAATGGTGATAATCAGATTTTCATTTTGTGACGGTGCTATCTGAAAACAAGGCTTCCATTTCTTTGCTGTCTCAAATTTTCAATGAGTGTTTGGTAAGATGCTTTTAGCGCCTTCATATCATTACCCTGACAACAAAATAAAAATATAGGAAAAATGAGTATTTAACACCATTATTTACAGTTGTCAGGTGCGGGTGCATAACTAAGGGTCAGACACATCAAATTCTAAATTTTTGGATAGGCAGACTTGGGCTAAAAGGATCCAAAAATTAGATAAGGAACGGGATACATCGTCTAATAGGGAAAAAAAAAATTATATATGTAAAATCAAAATTTAATCATTATCTACCATATTGTATACAATGATTTTAAGATAATTTTAATATATTGGCAATGTAAAATATAGAATACAATTATTTTACTACTATAATTTGAATATATTGGTAATGATTTTACTCCAAATTTTATTTTTTCCTCAAAAAAAATAAGAAGTATCCATTTCAAAACAGAAGGATCGGATCCATATCATGTACCCATGCCAACACGGGAACTTCGGCAAAGCTGAAGAGTCCATGTAACATAGGCCGCCCAAAAGTTTAGGGTCAATCCAGAGCTGTTCCAATTTAGACTGTTTATGGAAAGCCAACCCCTTTCGGAGTCTTTACTGAATTTATTTAACTATCAAAAGAAAGAAAGAAATCCAAAACCAATTGTGATACCTGCAACTTTTGACAATATTGCTCAACCAAATCTTGGGGGCAATGTGCAGTTGGAAAAACTTTGTATACAAAATGAACAAGAAAATCATTGCCAAACTTGTCATACATGACCTTTTGAGCCAACACTATTTCCCCAAACAAAATAAGCTGCAACACAAATCAAAAACAAAAGCAAAACAATTAGAAAATTAGTTGCGCAACAGTAACAAAATCGACAAGTTGTTCCACTGTGAAATGCAGAACAACTACTCTACGGACCAAATATTATTTATCCAATCACAACTTCTAAATAAAGCCTTGATGACCCCATTAATTCTCTTCAGAAAAAGCATGGGATATATTATTTTATTATATAAAGAAGAAAGAAACAGAAAAAGAAAAAAGAAATGGAACACCATTTTAATACTGCAGCAACATGGTACATAACACTAACCAAACAGTCATCTCAGACTGCAAAAAGAGCTTACAGTATTTGCATCACTAAGTTCAAAGGACTTGTCAAGCACGCTGTACAAACAGCAATTTGTTGCAAAGGTCTCAATTACAAAATTCTGAAAACCAGGTACCTGAAAAATATTTTAACACTTCAGTAGAAGGAAAGAATTCTCACATATCTGAGTGGGGAAATTAAGATATTTGAAAAGAGAAGAGCAAAGGACGAAAGGAGGAACTTCGAGAAAACATACCTTTTCTTCACCACGAGGCTTGCTACACCAATCTTTAATTAGTCTAATAAATATCTGTACACAAGACTAATTAACAAAAAGAGAGTTAGATTAAGTCCATGATTGCCTACATATTTTCTAGTTCCAAATATTGGAAACCAAACTGAAAAGAAATCCAAATGCTATGAATACAATGGAACCATAAAGCTACGGAGCACATACACTTTTTTGAAGTGCAGTGTCCGTGTTGGGGCACATGTTAGACACGGACACCTCACAAACACCCCTAGAACCTTGTTTGGGTTCCCGTCCTGTGGACATGTCTATAGCCAAGGAGAAAAAAAAAAATCAAGCACTTTGCCTATACACCTCAACACTCCTCTGCATAGCCCATAGGGTCCAACATTCTTTGATTCAAGAACCTTTGATATTATACACATGGGAACCACAAGTCAAACATCACATGTCAGGAACATAATTTTAAAATAAAAAATATAATAATAAGGTCATAGTAATATACATAATATAATAATCAAAATGAAAATTTTCAGCTCCAACTTCCACATTGTGAAATACTTAATATACAAATTTAAAGCATTAATCAAAGCTATATAATTGATAAATTGATGAATTTATAAGAAAATGTATGATGTCACTGTGCTGTGTCATGTCCATATCGTACATTTTCAAAATTGTCATGTCAAAGTATACATGTATGTACATATCCATGTCTAAGCTAATTAACAAATAAATATTGCACACATTTCTCTTTTGATAAATAAGCATTACACACCTTTCTTACGAAGATATCCTTATGATTACAGGACGTGTACAACAGCAACTGCATCATTGGAGCCAAGAAGGCCCTACTTTTGGGGGAAAGGAAAACTGAAGACAGCTCATGTGTAGCTATCACATTAAGAAACGTGTGCAACATGCTCTGAAGCTCTTGTAATTCGCGAATTTCCTACAACAGAAAGCAAGCAATCATGAGACAAAAGCTAACAAACAATATCAGCACTACTTTGGCAAGCAAAAATTCAAATTGAAACCTTTCTATCATGCAGCATGAAGGTATAAAGTGGAATCCCAATTTCCTAGTTCGGATCAACATTCCATTTGTGGAAATACAATTAATTTCCACAACCTATAAAGCACGGACACTTCTAAGAAGGTGTCATACCCGTGTCAGACACTGACACACATCAAACACACCCCAACACATGTCAGACTGGCATCCAAATGTGTCTTATTATATTTTTCATATTTTAACAACCAGACACAATTTGGATAGTTGAAGCACACACATATCCATCACTTAGACACAATGAAACATATCACAAATGTGAAGAAGATAACTTGGGAGCCAATAATTAAAAACACAATAATGTGGATTTGTACCTATTGTTCCTCCTCTTTTAGGCTTTTAAATTTTAGAATTACTGGCCTTGTTTGGTTTGTATTTGAGAAACATGTTTTGAGATAAAAAGTACGAAAATTTGTTTGGTTTGGTTTTTTTTCAAAAGATGTTTTGAAAAATTATTTTGAGAGAGAGTTTTGGAAAAAGTGATTGATTTGATGTGTATAAGAGAGAGATTTGTTTGGAAAATTTGTAAACCAAACAAGTTTTGGAAATTTTTTTTGGAAAAATTTGTTTGGTTTGATTACTTTTGAAAACTTATTTGTAGAGAATTTTTCTCAAAATTTTTTGAGAAACACAAACCAAACAAGGCCACTGTCTTTGTAATGTAGAAAAATCAAAGTAAATATTATTTTCATGTATATAATATCTACTTGTTTTTATGTCCCCGACATGTGCCAATATCATGATGTATATATGTCATATATGTTTGTGTCTCTTCCTCTTAGTACACAACCATTAACGAAGTCCATCATAATCATTTTTTATTAAAGAATCACAATACTACCAGATATAAGCATCCATTTTAACTTCAATTGTGAAGCCATTGCACCAAATTCTCTGAACACATCCAATATTTTTTTTTTTTAGATAGGAACACATCCAATTTTCACTGTGAAGTTAAATGTCTATTCCATTTTCTCATTTTTCATACTTATCTTCCAGGAAGAACTTCAATAAAAATGCATGTCATAATAAACAAAAAGCAAAAATTGAAGGCACACAAATCAATGACTGGCATACCTTTCAATAGAAAGATCGAAGTACAATAGTAAAAACCAATAATCTCACTAGTAAAAAGCATGTAAAATTTTTGTTGGCAGTACAGAAAACACATTGAATATCAAGTATTCTTGTTAATAGCCAGAATGGTGAAGTAGTAAGCAATAATCCCCATGTATGACAGCAAAACAATGGAGAATCACACAAATACAAGTTCTCAGATTATTTTTCCTTTAAGTGGTAACAAATTTTAGTTGATTTGCAGGAAAAAGTAAAAATCAAAAAACCGCTTTAGAGAAGACAAGCAAGGGCACCATAAAAGCACCCGATACACTTGCGCAGAGAGTAGAAATAAAACCAAAAAATGCACAGCATACATGCACCTGAGCGTGTAAAACGCAAGGATCAGAACACCTGCATGCACTGTCATCATACTAATTTGTAAGTTTACATACCTCAGTATTGCTCCCAGGTCCAGAAGGAAATGCATCGCTTGGGAGAATACTAAATATCCTGCTAGCAATAGCAGGATATACTCCCTCCAATATGTCACGGATAGCAGTTTTGAATTTGCAGATTAGTTGATTGAGTAGCACAAGGAAATGCACCATTTGATTTGGCTGCAGCAAAAAGATGATGTACAATCAATCCCTCATATAACAGACAACACAATTAACAAACTACTGGCGCAAACTTGTGTAATCTCACACGAGTTGCTCCCAACAAAGGAAGAGCAAAAATGTCAAATTTCCACTATGAACACAGAAAGCATTTCTCCAATGATTTAGGCCTCGTTTGGAAACATACTATTTTAACAACTTTTTTGGCTTTTTGGCTAAAATATGAGATAAAAAAAACTAATATGTTTTAAATGATTTTTTGATTTTTTACAAAAAGATGTGCAAAAAGTAGAGAGAAAAGGGAATCTTTGACTTTTTTGTATAGGTTATAGGCTTTTTGGTTTTTTTAGTAACTTTTTGGTTTTTAGGCTAAAACACTTGCATGCCAAACGAGGCCTTAATATGACTTAGTGATTGCAAGAAGACAAAAGAAAATTGAAATTTCAGAATAAAACTGCAGCAAAGAATTTTTTTTGCTTCTATATATTGTAGGTACACAATGGAGGATAATAAAAATGCCTTCGCAGTTGACCAGAATTTTCAAGTTATTTTAGTGAACTAAAGTACAGGTTGCATCTGATAATGAAACAGACAACAAATAATTACAGAAAATTATTAACTATAATTTCCTACATTTTGTGGAAGTCACCAATTAAAGTAAGCATATTAACAGTTATTGTCAAAAAGGCAGAGGTTCAAACTCAGTTATCAAGGACTGCCACCAAAAAGGGTGTCCGTAGAAAAAAGCACTAAAGTACAACAGAAATAATTTGTACCTCAGTATCTGCAAACAACTGCTCCAATGCCTTCGGGAGATAGGGAAGGACAGATGTTCCTAAGATGTCCACCATGCGATGAATAAATGATGTGACCTGATTTCCCCAAAAAATGGAAAAAATAATAAACAAATAAATAATGGGATCTGAATGCTCCAATTCATAGAATAAAACCAATTGCTTCAACTCATACCTTATACCACAAGGGCTCTATCTTTGGATACACAACCAGAATTTGGAGGAGAACATCCAATGTCTAAAAGTAAGAGAAAACAAAGATAAATATTAGTGCAAATACAGGAGATAATTACACCGTTACATAGTTCCGGTTAGGCTGCCAATTTCTGTAAGACAAAACGTGTGAGGCAATATAGTGGATTTGTTCTTTTGTTGGTTGTTTGTGGTTTTTCCATTAGAAAGAGTTTTCCTAGAGATTTTTCATGTTAAGTCTGCCTATAATCATATTGGATTTGTGTGCTGATGCCTTTAGCTTCATATGCTTTGATGGCACAACCACTAATTCAACTGATATTGGCGTTATCAATTAGAGAACACTGAACTTAATATTTAATTGGCAAAAAAGCTTCTTAGGATAGTGCCTATACACTCCCCTCGAAGCACAAACAGGTTTGTCTCCCACAATTTAACAGTCACCCTGCCAGTATTTCTATAGTAAAATCTACTTTTGTCTATTTTACTATCATTAGGGAATGAGACAAGTGGTAAAGGGATCATCTGTCATGATACAGCATCAAAGTTCATAACTTTTTCATCTCTCTACAAGAAACAGCATAAATAAAACTGCATCCATCAAAATGATTAATGAATTTTATAGCCCAGAAATATCGATCAATCATAAAGCAAGAGACAACTCGCCTTGTGCATTGAAAAGAGAGCCGGCAGGATATTATAAATTTGTATGCAAAGGGGGTGAAAGTGGTACATGAATTTAGGAAAATTAATTAATATCTCACTGATGTCAGCGGTGCATAAACATCATTAATCTCTAATTTGAAAGACGAATTCTTTTGATCATAGAAGTATATGATTCAACTGATGTAATAAACTGCAGAAAAATTAATAATTCTTAGATCAGAGTTTGACTCCAAAATAGAATGAACGGTAGATCCACAAGAGTCAGATAGCACACACATTTAAGTAGATTGAACAGCCGATAGATCTCGAATACCAACCTGCTTAAACATGAGACCAATTGCAGGCCGACTAACAGTAACAAGGCGCTCGCTGAAACCCTGGATTACACAGACATCGTAAAGAACTAAGGATAAATAACAAGTACATTCAAATAAAAAAAATGCAGCAAAGACTCCACGTAATATGTGGGTTTTTACTTGAACTAGTATTACATTTTCAAATCTCTCAAATATATATCTACAGAAACAGTATGAAAAAACTTCACATGGAGAAGAAACAGAGAATTGCACATGACAGATTCTGCACATGCTACAATAGATGTGGAAGGATGGACAATAACCTTGCTGAGGGCATTAATGGCCATAATTATTTGCTGGATATTTGCAATCCTTTCAGGAGACTCTTCTGGATTCTGCACTTTGGCATTTAAAAGTGATGCCTCAACCTGATTGATGCATGACTATTTTGAGTCAAATATATTAATGAATTGAATATCAAGCAATAACCATTTCCTTCATAAGCCAGATAAAATCAGCATGCTCACATACACAACAAAAAATAAAAATAAACAAAATAATAATTAAAAAAATGAACAGGTGCAACATTATAAAACAACGGAGAGCAAAATCTAATGAAACTTAATTGTCATATCCAGAATTTTGAACCATAACCTGCTGACACAGAGGAGTAAGCAATGCTGAAAGGAAGTCAGTTTGCTTCTCTAGTGGTACATCCTCCATCCCAATTAATAAGCCGATTGCCTGTAAGTGAGGATGAAAAATCAGATCACAAAAAGCAGTCTGAAACCAAATAACAAAATTTACTTGCACTAGTAAAATGTACAAACTAACCAATTACCTCAAAAATGTGAGTACCATCTTCAGAACCAGATACAACTTTTGATGCACAATCCATACTAGTAAATTGTGAAACTTTATCTTGGAGACACTGAAAATACATTGAAAGAGATCAAGAGAGTGGGGGAAGTAAGAGAGATGTCTGCACTGGCATTTTATGAACTGAGATAATTGATTTTACAATCAAGATACAGATTTAAATTAGTACCTGCAAGATTCTCTCTATGAAAGGCACAAGCTTTGCTTTGAGCAATTTAACAACTCTCATGAAAAGATAACTCGCCCTTCTACTCACATTGACGTTTGGATGGTGTATTCCTCTTTCATCGAGAAAGGCAACCAGAGCCATAGGTATATATTCAGTATGTTCCTGAACAAACTTCATATATCTTGTTATTGTATCTAGATACACAAGTGCAACAAGCCTACGAGAATGGCAAGGAAACCTTGTTGACAAGAGCATTGGCACCAACTCTTTTAAAATACCACTTCCAGATCTCATTGCCTCATCACTTACCGACTCTCCATACGCAAATAAGAGGGACAATGCAGCTTCTAACTCCTCAACGTTAATATCAGCAGAAGATGCAACAGCACTATCTAATGAATTCTTAATAAAAATCTGAGTTACATCAGGTGCTACACGACCCACACTACGAAGCAATACAAATAAATCCTTTCGAAACTCCACCATCCTATCTTCCTCTTCTCTCCCAATCTTATCCAGGGAATCAAGACTCTCACGGTAACTAGGATCATATCGAATCTGAGCACGAATCACCTCCAATATCTGACCCACATGAAGCAGCTGCTTCTCCCTCAATGGAGAAAGACTCTTCATCATGGAAACATAACTCGAAAGAAACTGCACAATGCTGAATGTTTTGTCAACCTCAGAGCTCTGCATGACATAAAAAACAGCGGGCAAAACCTCATTTAAAAGCTCCACCGGAACCCCAACAGCATCCTCAGAATTCAAACGGTTGGAGCAATCTAGAACCTCATCGGCATACCCAATGAGCAATGCTGCGAGTTCTGAAACCAACTCGGAATCACTATCCTTGGCTACCAAACCAAAAACCCTATTTATCTGAAGGTTCTGCAAAAGTCTAAGCTTGGACTTTGGTTCCATACGCTTGGAAACTACTGCCAAGACACAAACAACAGCAGCACCTCGAAGTTGATTAGGCGAACCATCCACCAAAATAAGCTCAAACAAAAGTCGGATAAATGAGTCATTCGCAATTAATTCGATATCAATCCAAGAAATATATCTCCTCATAGAATCCAAAACACTGGTACAAATTTCCGGGTCAGAATTTCTATACATTGAGATAATATCATACGATGCTTTGACAATCTGAGGCACACATTGCTGCCTCATTGCATCCTTAACTTGCCCTGCAACAGCCAAATCTTGGGCACTTCGATTGTAATCTAAACTAATCAACTCATCATCTAAAGCATTCAAAACCCGACAAAACATATCGATCACCAGTGCACCTTTGCTCAAGTGAGGCAGATAATCCAGAAACACCGAGGGCCAAATTAACGGGTATTCGAAGTAAATCAAAGTAACCAAAACCTGAGCAAGCTTGTTCTTGATAAAAGAAGGACCTTCCAAAACCCTAACAGGATTGTTATTATTATTATTATCATCAATACCCTCGAAACAAGCCATGGAAAACACAGACTTCCTTATAAAAGACTTCTCTTCGGGACTCATTGACGAGTACCGAACACGAAGAGCTTCGTGTAGACATTGCAAGCACCAAAATCGAACTTGAACTACCTTCGAAACGCACAATCGTTCAATGCAAATACGACAAATCGATGGGTTTTCCTTAATTTGTTGAATGAAAGCAGTAGCTCGTGATTTCAGTACCCAATCGACAGTCCCTAATTCGTCGAAACTTATGAGAATAGCTTTTTCAAGATCATCCATGGAACCCTAATTGCAAACCCTAAAACCCTGATAAATCTCTCAGTTCGATCAATCAAGTGCTTGAAAAACCCAACTCGATTTTGGAAAGTAATTGATTTTGGAATGAATTGATTCGATTGGAAACCAAATAAACTGATTGAAAGAATGGATTGAATGAATGAATCGGTAAAAGATCTTACCTTTGATTCGAAAAGGCAAAGTTATGCGGTTGTGTTGTCTGCTAAGTTAGGTTTTGTACTAGGAAGGAGAGGACAGAGAGAGCCCTTTTAATACCACATTTTTTATTTTAAAAATAATAATAATAATAATTTAAATGAATTAAAAAAAATTAATATCACACTTTTATATCAAATTGTTAGCAATTGCATATGTGAATCAAGAATTATATTTAACAAAAGATTTATATGAGATTTTTTTAAGATAAATATATTTTGTCACTAATTTTATTTTAGAGCAATGTTACATTTACCGAATTTTAACTTGTTTGAATTACCTTAATTTGTGCATGCTAATCATCTAATCAATCGTCCGACCAGTCATCCAGAAATAAGAGTGATAATCCCGGTTGATATGAGTAATAACCACAGTTGACAAGTTGCACTCATCGTTCGGACAATTCATGCGTAAATTTGGACAATTCAAGCAAACTCAAATTCGATAGATGAATCATTTTTATTTTTTTATTTGTTTATTTTATGACTTTGTTTTACATAAGGTGTATGATATTTATATTTGCATTCTAGTGGTGATAAAACAAATATTACATTTTTCCTGATTTAGAAGTCCCAACACCAGTAATTAATTTATTTATCCTTATGCAGCAAATTTTTAACCAAGTAATTACAGCTCCGTTGGTTTAGTTTTTGAAATAAGATTTGAATTTTGAGTTGTATTTTGAAGTATAAATTTTTAAAATGAGATTTGAAAAGATAAAACTTGTTTGATTATAAGTTTTGAAAAGAGTTTTAAGTTGTATTTTAATATTATTTTGGGTTTATTTTTTAAAATATTTAAAAATTTTCTTATTTTTATTTTTTTAGGATAAATATTTTTTATTATAAATATATGTATATTTTTTTAACGTGCATTGTATTCACTATATTTTTACGTTGTATTTTTTACAATATTTTAAATATTTATATACCTTTTTATTTTAAATATTTTATTTTATTTTTCAAATATTTAAATATTTTTCAAATATTTTTTATTTTTATTTTAAATATTTAATTTTAAAAAAAATTTTAAAAAAAATTGGATCTCCCATATATACCTAAATCATAACAAATTATTTGGCTTTAAAAAATAACAAAATATTTTTTCAAAAAAATAAAAAATATTTTTCTTCAAAAATTTTTAAAAAAAGTAAAAGTAATTTTAAGGAACAAAATTTTTTTAAAAAATTGAAATTTTTTTTTAAAAATAAAGTTTTAAAAAGAGTTTGGCTATGAATTTTGAAAATAGTTTTTGAATTGAATTTTGAAATTTTTTTTGATTATAGCTTTCAAAAGAATTTTAAAATTTTTTAATTCAAATCATGATTTAAAAAGGAAACCAAATGCTAAATTTTCAACAAATTTTGATGAGCCTCCATTGGCTGTTAGCGAGTGTGGATTTTAGTTAAACAAAAAGAAGAGTAAACCACACTTTCACCTATTGTACCTATTGTATAATTTAAATTTTTGCTGCCTAAATGGTCAACAATATTATAATTATATAATTGTAAGAAATGATTCTGTGTTTTATTTTTCATGTGTACTCATAATGAGATTGATACATGTTAAAAAATCATAAATTTTAAAACTAAATGAAAGTTAAACTTAAAATTTAAAATTAATATTATTTAAATTAAAACAATAACAATTTAAATTAAATTATAAGAATAAAAATATTATGTGCCCATGAAAAATTAGTATGATATTTGACTCCCCTAGTTATAAGTTCTTGGGGTAAAGAATTTCAATGTCAATGGATTGCAATCCAAAAACCAAATGGATTCCAAGACAAACATAAAAAAAAAAAAAAAAAAAAAGACAAAAAAAAAAAAACAACGAAAACACAATAAAAATAGAGAAATGGCATCACATTCACATGCAATGAAAATCATATTTTTTATAAATTTCATAAGAAAAAAGTTGAAGGCCTTAAAACATCACTCTAAAATTTATTTTTATAAAGTAGATAGTTGCATATTACTTTTTACATTTCATTTGTTAGCATAATATTAGTACTAGAAGTTTTGAACACAATGCGTGAATAAATCAGCTAGATCTAATAATTTATCAAGTAAAATAATTAGATAAGTTTGGTAACTGCTCCAGACAGTGTGATCCGACTTCATTTACACCAACGTAGGTTGTTTTTATATTATAGAATATGTACGGGGGCGAAATATCCTCTGCTCTCCGTACTCCTTGGACGTCAAGCTTCTCGTGACGGCGTCAATCTCTGCAACACAGAAATGGTGAGCTGCCCGGCGGTGGTGTGCCGGATAGACCCTCCGACGATCAAGTCAGACCACTTGAGGAAGAAGGAGACTATCAGAGAGAGAGAGAGAGAGTTTTTTGATAGATTGAATTCGCTTACCTCTAACGTTTGTCTTCCCCCATATTTCTAGGCTGGCCATGCAGCCTCAAGATTGTGCGCGTACTACCTCTGCTGTCATTCCCTAGACAGGTGGCAGTGCTCGCCTCTCACCACCCTACACATGTAAAGGCCTAGTCCTCCCACCAGTACACACAGAACTGTCCAATGGTATTGAGGCATGCGTGGAGCAGATGTCCTCTCCCTCACGCCATTGGCCCAGGTGGCGCCCTTGACCGGTGTACCATGACCGGCCTATTGCTTGTGGAGAATGGCCGCCGCAAGCACACAACCGAACAGTACGTTGCCGGCCAGTACCTTGGCAAAAAGGGGCAAAAGGTGATGCTCATGGCCGAGCTACTCATGACCGGTCTCTCCTGACTGCCCGGCCGTGAAGCATGCTGGACTTCCACCGTTCTTCATTCATCCGAGGTCATCTGGAATCTGCTCATCTCGGCTAACCGGTCAAAGGCATGCCGGCCTTTGCCTCGTCCGCAGTTCAGCCCGAGCTACCCGTAGCTTGGTCTCACCTCTCAACTGCGTCCCCTGCTGAATGTTTGCCAGTCACAACTCGGTCGGGCTCAGCTCAAGCCTGGGCAGCCGTTCTCCTCGGCCGAGCAAAACAGAACCACCAGTAGGGAGAAGTAACGCGGCGCCGTGAAGTCTGTCACGACCCGCACTATCTTAGTTCGGCTGTACTAACGGTGCAAATCTCCCCTTTCAATTGCCCCTTAAACCCATCCGAGCTATCGTGATTGGGTTTACCCTGAGACCGAGCTAACAGATGGGTTGCGCCGTCACCAAGCCGAGCACGATTTTGGACATATCCGTCGCCGAGCTGCCCCATTTGGTCGGCCATTTCCTCCGCAGTCTCATCAGAGGTCGTATCGTCGTACTGACAGCCGCGTTCCCAGTGCCACGTGGCTTCACGCCATTGGGTCGTGCAGCCAGCTGTTCTGCACGCGCAGATTTCAAACGGCGCAGCCGTTTGGGTTCTTTTCCCCCCATTTATGCACAGCCCAAGGATCATTCGAACCCTTCACTGTCCCTTCTCACTCTGAGCTTCAAACCCTAGCCTCCAATCCTCCAAACTTCCACCATTGTTGCCCTTGCTGCGCTCCACATCGTCTTGGTTTGTTCCTGCCATCTCCGAAGCTGTAATCGAGTCTGCGAGGTCGAATCTTGCTAGGCACCTAGCACTGGTAAGTTCCTTCACCTCTCCATTGTATTTTCAACTTCCATTTTCCAGTTCTTCAAGCACGTTCTTCGTTTTTGCCCCACTGTTCTTCACGTTTTTTGTTTGGGACCATTAGAGTTGCTTTCTCTTGCCTAGGTCTTGCACACCCTAGGGCAAACAAAAACAGTAGGAATGGATGGGGCTTTCGTGCCCCTTGTTTCTCCTGGGTTCGAACGTGTTCATCCTATTTCTGGGATGAACAGTTTGAATCTGGGTAGAGCCAAGCTAAATGCCCATTTAGATCCACGAATGACACTTCGGCCGAGCAAAATACTATTTGTGGCTTCTCGTGGGGCTGTAGCCGAGCTGAATGCTCCATCAGATTGGTAAATAAGAATGCACCGAGATAAAAACTTTCCGTGGTCTCCGCTTCATAGCCTAACCGAGCTGAATACACCATCAGATTTGCAAATATGAGTGAACCGAACTAAAAATCCGAAACCCCCGCCTGGAACCTTGACCGAGCTGATGGATCAACTAGATCCTTAAATAGGACCGAACCGAGCTAGGAGGGCTTGAGCACCCATGTAGTGGAACCGAGAAGAGTCGGGTCGGTCGAAACACATAAATCCTTCACTAAGCTATTTCCAATAGGAGCCATGCAATCTATGCCGTGCTAACCCTTGGGATTATTTTTCAATATGCAGAACAAATAGGACCGACCAAGCCAGTCCAGCACTATAATTGGTGGAGCTCAAAGTCCGAGCAAACACACAACATTTTTGACCGAGATACACAATATATCAAATAAAACCGAGTTAGATGGGAAAATACCAGTTCATGGTCAGCTCGCCCGGTGCGATGGCCGAGTTCCGCAAGGATTATAACATCCCAGACGACGTTGTCCTAGAGCTTGCCAAAAAAGAAGACACACCTTGGGGAGACCTAGACCGGTGCCCCTTCACAGTCGTATCCATTGTAGAAGGAGGGCTCCGCTTCCCCGTTCAACCCTTGATCTGCGAATTTTTGAGGCAGACAAGGCTTTGTCCGACCCAAGTTTCAAATAACACTTACAAAATAATAAACGACGTCGCCGAGCTGAACCGGAGGCTCGGTATAAATCTCGGTCTTGCAGAAATTTTCCACCAATATAGCCTAAGTAGAAATAAGAGTGGGCTTTGCTGGTACCTCAAAGTCAAGAAGGGCCGAGCAAAACTCAAAGAGGGCAACCCGGACAAGGAGACAAACGACGACGACTTCTTGTGGGTGTCCGGTCGCTATGAAGACACCGAGGCACCCATACCGGGGTGGTATATTAGAAAGGATTTTGGGAGCGCGGGTGAGTTACTGGGCTAACCGCACTGTTTTCTTTATGCGTTAATTATTTTCCATGCCGATCTAACACTTGTCTTCCTCTTGCAGATAAACACTTGGCAGCAGACTACTATTAGGCCAACCAAGAAGCCATCCGAGCTCTGCTGCGTCACCCCGCCGAGGAGAGGGAGGCATCAAAACTTCTCGGTTTCGAGCAGACCTACCATTACACCGCACCGCGCAAGAGCCGGGTTACCAACTTCCTGCGTGCGCCATCCCCAGAACCAGATCCAACTTTGCCACTGGTCAGACTCGTTCCCCTCACCGCCAAGCAAGAAATGGCAAAAATCAAGGCCATCAAGTCCATGATCACCGGAGAGGAAGGTGAGTCCCAACCTCCAAAGGCAACTGGGGAAACATCCTCCACCCCAGCGGGGCGAACAGAAGCTGTGCTGGCCCTTGCCAGCAAACAACCGGCTGGCCGGTCAAAGAAAAGACCGAGGAAGGAGAAAGCCGGGCAAAGCCTCGTCGACGAAGACTCCACCGAGCTAGCCTCCACCGAGCTGGGCGACCAGGCCGAGCAACCACAGACCGGCAAATCCAGGGCAAGGGCCCAGCCACCCCCCCGGTCTGGGCGCCCGAGTTCAAATACCAGGGCCGACCAGTTTCTGCTGAGGACTCGGTCTATGCTGATAAGGATTATTCCCTTGGTTTCAACATGACCAAGGGGCTAATCCTTCCAGCCGACATGAAAAAACATGATGAGCTTTCCGACCTAAAGGTCCTCCGCTCGGCGGCAAAATCCATAGTGCTGGTAAGTTCTTCATTTTTTGCTTCAACTGTTTGCTCGGTTTTTGCTCGGTTTCTGAATGCGAACGATCTGTTATTTGTTTGCAGGCCGCGCAAAAGAACTACCTTGCCCACGATCGCATGATCAAAGTGCGTCAGAGCCTTCGAGATGCTATCGCCGAAAATAAGTCACAAGCGGCTGAGATAGCAAAACTCAAGGCCGCGCAGGAGGCACTTGCGGCGGAGCGGGATGAATTGAGCGAAAAAGTCGACCGAGCTGAATCTGACCGTGAAATCGACCAAAGCTCGGTACCTCGCCGAGCTCCGAAAGCTGTGTGATGCACACAAAGCGGAGAGGGACAAGGCGGTCGATGATGCAGAGGACCGAGGGTATGCACAAAGGGAGAAGACCTATGAGCGTCAAGTCCAAGCGACCAAGGACATCTTTTTCCAATGCGGCTGGAAAGCTGCCGTGGAGAAAGTTGGCCTTGGTCAGGATTCTGACATGTTCATCAATCCTCCTACGGCCTATATCCCGGTCTACATACTAGAATACTCCAAGGCCACCCAAAACTGGCTCATTGCAGAGGCAAGGAAAGAGGCTGAGGAAGAAGCCGCCGCCGCGCAGCAAACCGAGCAGACTTCTCCTGCAGTATCTCAAGATGCGGAAAATGAAGAAGTTATTGATCGGGAGGTTATCACGGTGGAAGGCACTGACAACGAAGCCGAGGAGATCCTGCCCGAGCAAACCGTGGATGAAAACGAGCGAACCGTGCAAGTCGCCGAGCAGACAACCGATTTAGAATTAGATTGAACTGTGTCTTTTCTGTTTTCCTTTGTTTTTGTTTTTGAAATGTAACCGGGCTAAGTCCCCCCTCTTGTACTGAATTTTCCCTTATCAATGAAACTTCGACTTTTTGCTCGTTTATTGTCTATTTCTGTTCGGTTGTCATATGCACGAATTTCTTGGTTCAAACGTTGATAAATCACAACTGCCAGGTCGACTAAGCCGCGCAATATGCCAAGCTAAAATCACCCAGAACGCTTTCAAACCGATCTGGCAGCTCGGCTCCTTGAAAATTCAAATGAACTAACATGTTAACTTGGCCGAGCAAAATCTGCTCGGTTTTGACAAGTTTGCAGAATTATAGAATTCCAATACAGCAATGAGACCGAGTAAAAATCAGCTCACCTTGTGAGTTGGGTAAGCTGCCAACATTTCCTTTCTGCCGAGAAAAGTCAGCTCGGCCTCTTATCGGTTGGACAAAACACCAACACTGCGAAATTCTGCCGAGCAAAATCCGCTCATTTTCCATATTGGACAGACACCAATATGCCGACTGGGCCGAGCAAAATTAGCTCGGCCATTACATTGGGCAAAACACCAATGTTTCAGTTAAGTTGGTCATGACGCCAACATTTCAACAGGGCAAGCAAAATCAGCTCGGCCCTAATGCAAATTGGTCCATACTCCAATTATGTCGTTGGACAATGCACCAACTGTTTGTGCGGTCTACTTCCATTCCGGCAATAGGAAATCAGTCCGGTCCCATTCAGGTCGGTCTCCTTGCCCCTGGCATCCACAATTGCCTTGTGTCCTTGCGATGTCATTGTACAAAGACGTAATACCAAACAACAAGAGTGCTATTTTTCATTACAAAAGCATTGCTAATTTTTACATAAAGTGCCAAAGGGCCAAAGGTCTAGAAAAGCTAAACAACATAAACAAATTACATCTTAAAAGTAAAAGACCTTAAGGTTGGTTGCATTCCACGGTCTGGGGACAGCCTTGCCATCTAAATCTTCCAAATGGTATGCCCCTTTGCCAGCAAGACCGATCACCTTGTATGGTCCTTCTCAATTTGCACCGAGCTTCCCTTCGCCAGGGACCACCGTGTTGCCAAGCACCTTCCTTAAGACCCAGTCCCCAATCTTGAATGGCCTGGGGTGCACTGCCTTGTTGTATTTTTTGGAGAGCTCTTGCTGATAGGCCGCTATGTGGATCAGTGCGCACTCTCTCCTTTCTTCAGCAAGGTCCAGCTCCAATGCCACGGCTTCATTGTTCAAGTCTAGCTGGAAACTTTCTGAGTGGATGGTTGGCATGCCAATTTCCAGTGGGATGACGGCCTCCATGCCATATGCCAAAGCGAATGGCGTCTCTCCGGTCGATCGCCTTGGCGTAGTGCGGTATGCCTAGAGCACATTAGGGAGTTCTTCTGTCCACTTCCCCTTGGCTTTCTCAAGCCGCTTCTTCAGCCCGTCCAGGATGGTCTTGTTTGAGGCCTCTGCTTGACCATTTGACTGGGGATAGGGCGGCGTTGAATTGTAGAACTCAATCTTCAACTCTTCGCAAAATCCGCGAAAGAGTTTCCCATCAAATTGAGTGCCATTATCCGAGATGAGGGCTTTGGGTATGCCGAAGCGAGTGATTACGTTTTGCTAAACAAACTTCTTCACGTCCCTTTCCTTTATGGTCGCTAGTGGCTCGGCCTCAACCCACTTGGTGAAATAGTCAGTGGCGGCGATGAAGAACTTGCGATTGCCTGGTGCAGCTGGGAGTGGCCCAACAATGTCCAACCCCCAAAGCGCGAACGGCCAAGGACTTGCGAGAGGGAGCAAATCCCTAGCCGGCTGGTGGATCTGGTGAGCGAACTTCTGACACTTCTCGCACCTGCGAACATATTTTTACGCGTCTGCTTGCATGCACGGCCACCAATAACCCTGAGAAATTGCTCGGTAAGTGTAGACACCCCATTTTTGACCGTCCTCAAGACTTGGACATCACCGCCTGAACACTCGGTGATTATCCATGTTTGTGTTCGTCTCGAGTTCCCGGAGGCCTTGGCAGCGCGCCTCGTCTCAGGACCTCTTGACTCGACTGCTTCGTGTTCTGTTTTGGCACCTAACACCTGTGTTTTTTGCCTTGAAGGGCAGGGAATGGCTTGTGAGCCATTCTCACATCTCGTCGGCTCCCCCCCCTTGCATCACCGACCGTTTATGGAGGCCGTCGGCTGTGGTTTCTTAGTATTTATGGCCGGTCGGCACTATATGTTGCCGACCGGCACTTCTTTGTGCCGATGACATTTTTGACCAGCTGGTGACCCTTCTGCACCCCTTTGGGCATGGTGCATGCCAGCTGGAATGCACCCTCACATTCCCCCGTGCACAAGTGTGACCGCTTTGCACCCTTTGCACCTTTGAACCCCCTAACCTTCTAGAAGGTTGACCCTTTGGCCAAAGCTTCTTGGAGAAGCTTGGCCAGCTGTCTTGGCTTCTCCAAGAAGCCTAGGCCCCTTTGCACCCCTTGAACCTTTCTCTTTTGCTTAGCCTCTAAGCTTCTTGGCCTATATAAGCACCTTTCATCTCCCATTGCAAGGGGTTAGCCACTTTGATAGAAAAACCAGAGCTTCTATCTCTATATATCCGTGTTACACTCTCTCTCTCTATATCTCCCTCTCTCTCATCCTTGTGTGTGTGTTTTAGGCCTAAATAGTGTGTTTTTACCTCACTTTTGCACCAATACACACACCATTACACCTTAGCTCGAGATTGGGAGACTTGGAGGGTTGTTTGTTGAGATTTGGGACTGGTTTTGATCAGTAGAAGAGGGCTGTGCCATCTGTTCTTCAAGTGTTCTTCAAAGGTGAGCACTTTACTTTAGATTCTCCATTTTTGCAACAAGTTTTTGCCTATCTTGCTTTGTGTTTTGAGCTTTGTGCATAACTGAAAAAAAGTCTTATATTTTCTTGCTTTTGAACCTTCATTAAGGTCACTTTGTGGTTTGAGTGCAAACTCACCCTCTTAGGCCTTGTTTTGGCCATTTTGGTGCCTTTTCTTAAGGCCTTATTTACTTTGGTGTTTTTGGTCTTCTCACCACTGAAAACCAGTGGGTTTTTAGTAGTGAGGAAGGTTCTTTGGAGTCTCATATAGGGGAGGGACACCCCTCTCCCCTTTGTCCCTTTCTTGCCTTTGTCTTTGGCTTGAAGGGTAGCATGCATGAGTGCTTGCATTTGGCTTCATTTCAGAGTTTCCTTGGGTGTTTTAGGTCACATTTAACCTCTGTCCAATGTGGGTTTGTTGGCCCTTAACATGCTTGTTATATTTGCTTTGCATCCTTCTATTTGGCATAGAAATGCATCTCATGTTTAAGCCATGATCCTTGCATGTGTTGACCTAACTTCATGAAGGTATTAGTGTTGTTTTGTCATGCTTTAGGTCTGTTGGCCACTGATTTTACCTTATGTAACATGATTGATGTGGTTGCTTTGCATTGCGGCTTGAGAGCCTTGAGGATGTGATCCATGCATATGAATTGCTTAGGTTATTTAGGTGATTTGGAATCATTCAACATGCTATTTCAGTCCTTATGCCATGCTCATATGTCTCCATTTATCATCTCTTCCATGTTTTGAAATGTTGGTCTCTTATGCTTTAAAGTGAGCATTGTGCATGCTTGTGTGTTTAGGGCATTTTAGGACCACCATGCCTAAGGATGTGTGTGTATTTTTGCATGCTAGAAATCTGTTTTTGGTAGTCTAATGCATGCTAGGAATGGTCATGTTGGTGGTGATGGAAAGCCCTTTGTTTATGCCTTGGTTTTGGGCCCATTTGCTTGCATGTTTGCATGAGTGTTGGTCCATCATTTTAGGCACTTTTTGCCACTGTTTTGGGGAGGTTTGAGGTCTGCCTCATTGTGTTTAAGTCCACCATTGTATGCTTATCATATGCATGTTGATTATTTGGTTCATTACATGTGATCCCATGCTTGATTAATCCATGCTTGCATCATATTTGCCTCTTGCATGCTCTAGTGCTTTGTATACCTAACATGATATTGCATAGCATTTGGCATGCCTTGCATTTTAGCATCATGTTGCATTTCAAGCCATATTTGCATAACATGCATCGCATTACTTGGTTTGGGGTGTCAAACCAAGTGTGAGAGATGAGGGGTGTTTGTACTCTATGTGACAAAACACACCTCAATTCTCATGTCACTAGGGCCCTTGATCTTGGACATGATAGGGTTTTGATTCTCATTTGTGTGTTGCATGCATATTGTCATTGAAATGCAATCTTGGTTCTTTAGGCTATCATGCATCAAGATGTATAATTGATGGCCCAAGAATCAAAGGTAATGCTTCCTTGAGTCCCACACATGATAGGGAGCATTGGCCATGCATACATATGCCCAAAATCCCATCCCATGCACTGCTTGCCTGCTGTTGCTGTCAAAACTGTCTTCTGCAAGAATTTTATGCCGACCGGCAGTATAGAGTGCCGACCGGCACTATATGGGTGGCCGATCACTCCTTGGGCAACCGATGGAAATTTTGGATGGCCGGTGGGCACTTCCTCCAGCCGGTGGTGTATAGCAACATGCAATAAAGGTATTCTGAGACTTTGACAGTCTTTGGAGAGGCAGGACAGTAAAAACAGAAGCAACAGTGGCATGGTACGGATTTCCCGGGCGAGTCAGATCCGAGCATGCATCATTCGTGCATCCCGAGACGGGGGCTGTGGCCTCCTTCCTTTTTGCATTTATTTACTAAGTAATTAGAAGTTTTTTAATAATTTATTTATTCATTATTTGGGACTCTATATTCTTTTGGTCTCTCCGAGTGAGGGCGAATTTGTAATAAGTGTGCGTAAGTGTGTGTATGTCTTCCAACCCCACGTCTTTCTTCCCTTTTATTTACCCGCTTATGATGGTAGATTAGGGCATATTTAATTTAGCATAACAGTATGATAGCATGCGTGCATCCATACATTTGTTATACATGCATCAGGTTCGGCTCATCATACAAACTGCATTGAACTTCAATTCCATATTGAATACGTGTTATTTGTAGCATTTCACATGCCATGCTTAGGATAGCCGAGCCTGTCTAAATTACATTCTTGCATGTGTTGCATTAGCCATCTTAACATGAACTAGGATCATGCATGATTACTAACTAGTTTCTGTTTTGGCTTGGAGTACTAGGTAAGCTTTTATGCTTTAGCATATCGCATGTGTGTGAGTGTTGCCATAATTGCATGATTACATGAGGCTAGCTGCTTATGTGATATAACTGTTTGAATGCCTGTGGATGGAGGTCGAATTGCCTAAATTGGGATAATACATTAAAACTGTGAGTTTCAAAACCATCTTTTCCAAAGCCCACTTGAGGGTGACAAAACCTGCATTTTAGCCTACTTGTGAGTAGCAAATCATTTTCAAAACAAACATGAAATGTTTTATTCCAATTTAGGCGATTTGGTCTATACTTGTTTGCTGCGTGCATAATATAGTAATTCTAGGCTAATAACCAGTATAAGAACACATAAAGTTTTCAAAAATGGATATCACGGTTAGTAGAGGCCGGTCTTCGGACCGGGCGAGAGGGGGTGCTCATAGCTGACCTTCCCCGATCGTACCCAAGTTCCCGAGCCGAGGCAACTTTGGTGATGATGGACACGTGGCCTTCGGCACCGAGTCAGGGTTTCCTAAATTTCCCATTTTAAAAAAATATTTAGGTGGCGACTCTGTATCTGGCAAAGCAGTCCATGTTTGGCACTTTTTTTCAAAAATCTGTTTTTCTCAAAACGATTTGCCAGAGTTGGACTCTTTGGTTCAGATTAAGAACCGTGACATTTGAGTCCTTGAACTGTAGTGACCCCAATATGAACAGAACCGGGGGGGGGGGGACTCGCACTCCTCGCCCGGGATGCGTTCGAGGACGTCTACAATAAGCCAAGGATCTGCCCCCAGTATGGCTGCCGCATATGCCTTCATGGATCTCATAGAGAAAAGCTTCCACCTTGGCGGGGTAAACACACTTCAAATACGGCCCGGTAAAGGACTTCTTATACAAGGCCCCGGACGGGGAGAGCCAAAATCGCTCTGACTTTGCCCGGATCTTGTGAGCCGCCTTCTTTTCTTCCGGTAGAATTCTATCTTTCAGGAAGGCGATGATAGGGTCCATCCAAGAAGGACCTAAGTCGGTGCAAAGTACCTTGGTCACCTCCGGTTCCTCTATGCTTGGCCGTGGTAAAAATTCGATCATCAAGGGATTGGGAAAGGCGGTCTGAGTAGAAGCGAGCCCGGCCAATTCATCAGCCGTGTTGTTTCCTTCGCGGTTGATCTGTTCGACTCTTATGGCATCGAACTTCTTGATTTCTGCACGCACCAGCGCCTGATACTTGGCCATTCTTTCATCCCTGGCCTCATACTCCCCTGAGACTTAATTGACCACCAGCTTGGAGTCGCTGAAGACCATAAGGGCTGTCGCGTTCATTTTCAACGCGCTTCTCAGTCCGGCAAGTAGAGCCTCATACTCCGCTTCGTTGTTGGAAGCTGGGAAGCCGAACATAATTGCTTGCTCGATAATCAGCCCATCTGGTGAAGTCAGCATAATTCCTAGCCCGGCCCCATGTCTGTTGGACGCCCCATCGACGAAGAGTTTCCACATCTCGCCAATGAATAGCTTCCAGCAATCGGAGGGATTCTGGGAACTCCTCAAATCCAAGTCCTTGGTCGGTTCATTCTGGTCTCTTTCCTTGTCTTGGTTCGGCTCACCTTCCAACAAATTGCCGGACTCTGCTAGTTCGGTTGCGTTTTGCCCTTTTCCCTCTTGCGAGCCAACACTTGTTTCCGTTTCCAGGACCACGGGTTGTGCCAAATCCGTACCGACCAAATCAATCGGGCAGATTGCATGCGACCCAGGGGCAAATTCTGCCACAAAGTCTGCAAGTGCTTGAGCCTTGATTGCAGTGCGCGGTCGGAACTTGATGTCGTACTGGCCTAATTCCACGGCCCATTTCAGAATCCTCCCAGTGAAGTCTACCTTTTCGAAGAGCACCTTGAGCGGGAACTCGGTCAACACTACTATTGTATGGGCATGAAAATAGTGCGCCAGCTTTCTTGACGCCATCATTAAGGCCAGCGCCAATTTTTCCAAGGGAAGATATCTCGTCTCGGCCGGGAGCAGAGTCTTGCTCACATAGAAGATCGGTAAATGTTGAACGCCTTCAGCACGGACTAGAACCGCGCTTACAGCATATTGAGATACGGCTAGGTAGAGGTACAACTCTTCGCCCGGCTGAGGTGTGACCAAGATAGGGGCTGAGGAGAGGTACACCTTTAAATCTGTCAATGCGCGGTCGCACTCGTCATCCCAGAAGAACTTGGTCTTCAAAGTCTTGAAGAAGGGCCTGCAATGATCCGAAGACCGGCTGATAAATCTGTTCAGCGCAGCTGCCATCCCGGCAAGATGCTGCACGTCCTTCGTGGAGTTTGGGCGCTCTAGGTCCTGTATCGCCTTGATTTGGGATGGGTCGGCTTCGATTCCTCGGTTCGTGACCAAAAAACCCAGAAACTTTCCGGTGCCAACTCCGAAGGCGCACTTGGAGGCGTTCAGACGAAGCTCGTGATGCTTCAGTATGGCAAACATTTCTGCTAGGTCGGCGAGGTGTTGTGACTTCTCCTTACTCTTCACCACCATGTCGTCGATATAGGCCTCCATTGTTCGGCCCAATAGGGGAGCGAACATTTTTGTCACCATTTGCTGAAAGGTTCCCCGGCGTTCTTTAATCCGAACGGGATGACTTTGTAGCAATACAAGCCCCTGGCGGTGGTGAATGACGTGATCTCTCTGTCCGGTTTATACATGGCTATCTGGTGATAGCCGCGATATGCATCCAGGAAGCTAAACCTCTGATGGCCAGCGGTTAAGTCCACCAGCTGGTCGATTCGAGGGAGGGGAAAGCTGTCCTTTGGGCAAGCTCGGTTGATAGTCTTGTAGTCAACGCAGACTCGCCACTTGCCATTCTTCTTGGGAACAACCACCGTGTTAGATATCCACCGAGGGTATTGCACCTCTTCTATGGCCCCAGCTTCCAATAAGTTCTTCACTTCTTCTGCCACCACCTCAGCATGGTGCAAGGCTGAGCGGCGCGTCCTTTGAATGACTGGCCGCGCATTGGGGAAGACATTCAACTGATGACAAATAAAGCTTGGGTCGACGCCAGGCATGTCATAAGGCGTCCAGGCAAAGGCCTCCAAGTTGGAAACCAAGAAGTTGACATAATCCGCCCGCTCGGTGCAAGACAAGGATGATCCTAAGAGGAAGAATTTAGTTGGATCGTTCTCATCAATGCGCACTTCCACCAAATCTTCGACCGATTTTTCCTCGGCCTTTCTTCCCACGTCTTCGAGGACCTCCTTCCCCTCAGGACCCTCAATCATTTGGACAAACCCTTTGGCTGCTCGGCTGCCATTTACCGCAACAAAGCATTGTTTTGCCATCACCTGGTCTCCCCAAACTTCCTCTATTTGCCCGCTCGGTGCCAGAAAGCGCATGACCTGGTGGAAGGTCGAAGCAACTGCTTGCATGGCGTGCAGCCAGCCCCTGCCCAAGATCAAGTTGTAAGTGGATGGAACTTTGAGCACCCAGAACTCTACTTGCTTTACTACCGAACCCGCTTTGACCGGCAAAATAATCTTTCCGATTGGCCACTCCGGTTGTGAATTGAAGCCAACCAAAGGGGACGTTGCGGGAGCCAAGTCCTTGTCTTCCAACTTCATTTGTTTGAACGCGTCATAATACATAATTTCGACCGAACTTCCCTGGTCAATCAAGATTCTCTTGATATCGAAGTCTTTGACGCGAAGAGTCACCACCAAGGCATCATTGTGCGGCATCTGAACCCTTTCCAAGTTTTTGGTCGAGAACGAAATGATGTCTCTCTCTTCGGTCTTTCCCTTCTTTACGGCGGGCTGGACAGAGAGCACTTCCCTCATATGCTCGGCCTTCTTGATCATCCCTCTAAGCTCGTAAACCCTTGCTGGTTCAATGATGCCGTGGATGACGTTGATTACACCTTGCGGGGGCGCTTCTAGGGCGGCTATGTCGTTAGGCTCGGTTTGTCCTGTTGGCGTGGCCTTGACGCCCCCATCTATGTATTGGTCAAGATGCCCCGCCGCCACCAATTCTTCCAAGTGCTGTTTGAGCGGCAAGCAGTCCTCTGTCCGGTGTCCCCGCTCTTCATGGAAGGTGCAGCGATATTTTGGATTGAAGCCTCGCTGTGCACTCCCTAACTTGGCCGGCCAACGGACAAAAGACTCACCTCGGATCTCGCTCAGAATGCGGTAGATGGGAATTTTGAAGACCGTGGTAATTCCTGTCCGCGCCTTCAGTTTTCTTTTGGCATCTTCCGCTGCGTCGCGGGGTGCGTCAGCTCGGTCGTTTCTGCGACCCTTGTTTCGGTCATCGCGGTTTGGTCCACGGCGTTGATCTTTTGATCGGTCGCTTGGGCGGTTATCCTCCTGACCGACTGAGTGGACTTTTCCTGCCACTTTTCTGTCCGCTATGACCGGATTACCCTTCTCGGTCGAGGAGGCGGCATCATCCTCTACGCGAATGTGCTCATTGATTCGTTGCATCAGAGACTCCATAGTCGTGGGCTGATGCATCGTGAGCGAATCCCGCAGCCTATGTCCGACTGGCAGACCTCGCTTGTACTAAGTGATTGCCAGATTGGTAGGGCAGTCGAGGATCTCATTGTATGTTTCCCAGTACTTCGCATTGTATGCCTTCAACGAACATCCAGACTCCATCTTGACGCCCAGGAGATGGTCGACCTCCTTCGGCGTTCGAGTGTTGGTTTTGAATCTGGTGACGAAGGCTTCCGCCAGCTGCTACCACCCCCCAATACTCCCCTTCGGGAGCCTTTCGAACCACTTCAAACCCAGCTCTCCCAAGCTTGCTGGGAATATGAGGCACATCAGGGCGTCGTTGCGCCGGTGGCCAGCCATCACTTGCCGGTAATGACTCACATGCATGTACGGATCCGTCTTGCCGTCGTACAAAGTGAACTTTGGCTGGTGGAATCCGGCAGGGAGTGGTGTGCTCTCAATCTCCGGGGACAGCGGCGTGGCTGTAAGTCGCGCCAGCTCTTTGTCCTCCAGCGCAGGGGCCATCACTCTGGGAGCTGGCATGGCCACTTCTTCACTGCAACGAACTGGAACGCTCAACCTCTGCAATGCTGGCACTCTCTGAGCCTCTCAATGGCGCGCCCTCTCCTCTAATACATCCCTCAAGTCCCTGGAACGTGTGGAGAAAGAGGATCGCGACGTCGGCGTAGGGCGTGAGGAGTGGTAGGTACTGTCGCGAGTGAAGGATCTGCCCTCCCTTTGGTCGGAGTCTCCAACCCCATAGTTTCTGGTGATGGAGATGGAGTGAGTCCCCCTTTGGCGACGACTGCTAGAACGAGGGGAGGGGGTGCGCTCACTGAGGTTGCCCTCTCCAGCAACACCCTTCCCCTTAATCTGGCGCTTCAGCAGCTCCATCTCCGCCGCCATCTTGCGAATGAGGGCGTCTTGGTCTTTGAGTTTGTGCTCCAGGCGTTGCGTACGAGACTCCCCTCGGCGTCGGCGGCCTTCTGGGCTCTGCGAGCGATCAGAACTCCTTCCACGTTTGTCTCGCGCTCCTCGCGAAGAAGTCTCCAGGCCCGCCAGGGCTGGAACATTCGAGAGGCCATCTCTCCTTCGGACATACTCCGGAGTGACACCATCGACGACGGACAGCGGAACTTCGTCGTTGTTGGCCATGGAAATGGTTGATGAAGCTCGAAGAATAAGGGTTGAATATCAAAGATTCCCACAAACGGCGCCAATTGTACGGGGGCGAAATATCCTCTGCTCTCCATACTCCTTGGACGTCAAGCTTCTCGTGACGGCGTCAATCTCTGCAACACAGAAATGGTGAGCTGCCCGGCGGTGGTGTGCCGGATAGACCCTCCGACGATCAAGTTAGACCACTTGAGGAAGAATGAGACTATCAGAGAGAGAGAGAGTTTTTTGATAGATTGAATTCGCTTACCTCTAACGTTCGTCTTCCCCCCATATTTCTAGGCTGGCCATGCAGCCTCAAGATTGTGCGTGCACTACCTCTGCTGTCCTTCCCTGGACAAGTGCCAGTGCTCGCCTCTCACCACCCTACGCGTGTAAAGGCCTAGTCCTCCCACCAGTACACACAGAACTGTCCAACGGTATTGAGGCATGCGTGGAGCAGATGTCCTCTCCCTCACGCCATTGGCCTAGGTGGCACCCTTGACCGGTGTACCATGACCGGCCTATTGCTTGTGGAGAATAGCCGCCGCAAGCACACAACCGAACAGTACATTGCCGGCCAGTACCTTGGCAAAAAGGGGCAAAAGGTGATGCTCATGGCCGAGCTACTCATGACCGGTCTCTCCTGACTGCCCGGCCGTGAAGCATGCTGGACTTCCACCGTTCTTCATTCATCCGAGGTCATCTGGAATCTGCTCATCTCGGCTAACCGGTCAAAGGCATGCCGACCTTTGCCTCGTCCGCAGTTCAGCCCGAGCTACCCGTAGCTCGGTCTCACCTCTCAACTGCATCCCCTGCTAAATGTCTGCCAGTCACAGCTCGCCCGGGCTCAGCTCAAGCCTGGGCAGCCGTTCTCCTCGGCCGAGCAAAACAGAACCACCGGTAGGGGGAAGTAGCGCGGCGCCGTGAAGTCTGTCACGACCCGCACTATCTTAGCTCGGTCGTACTAACGGTGCAAATCTCCCATCTCAGAATAGAAATAGATAAGAGATCTCCTATTTGTTAGCGGATATTTTAATATTATAATGTGTTATAGATTATATTGTGTGATTGGGTTTCAAATAACTTATTTTCCAAATTAATCCTTTCTTTTCCTCCAAAAAAAACTTATCCACCAAGTCTCCAAGTCAAGTCTTCATTCTTATCCATCAAGCCTCTAAATCAAGTCTTCATTCTTATCTACCAAGTCTCCAAGAAAACTTAGCCACCAAGAAAATTTGCCCTCCAAGTTACCTCTCCTATAAATTGAGCCTTTCACCTCTCTTATTGGGAGCTCAAGTTTCTTATTCTCGTTTGGGAACAGGCTATTTTAGTAACTTTTTTACTAAAATATGAGGTAAAAAAAATTAATATATTTTGGGTGGCTTTTTAGCTTTTTAGGAAAAGATGTGCAAAAAGTAGAGAGAAGGGAATCTTTGACTTTTTAGTATAAGTTATAGGCTTTTTGACTTTTTTAGTAACTTTTTGAATTTTTGATTAAAATGTTAACTTGCCAAACGAGGCCTGAGAGATTATAAGGTAAAGAAATAAAAGATGCATGTGATGAGACATTGGGTTCAATCAATTGTACAGTATTGGTGAACCATACGACTTAGTCGAGCTGTTGTATCCTGGGAGGGACAAGTCATGAGTTTTTTCTGCTACACCGGTGTGAGGCTTTATTTAACCGCAGAAGACTTGAATCTCAGCGAATTTACCGCGGCTCAACCCTTACAATAGTTATTGTAATTTTTTTTATTTGTATTTTCTGGTATTTTATTTGTAATTATTACCAACAATATCTAATGCTTTGCCAACACATAAAATGATAAACTTTTTTTTTAACACTTAATTTCTCTCTACAGTTACCAAAGAACTTAAAATTAAAAAAACAACCCGAGTTTATGGATTTATTTTAATGATTCTTCATTTATATTTTAATGATACGATAATAGCAAATTTTGTTTAACATGTTGATTTGATTTGATATATTATTTAGATATATTGTATCCAACAAATGTAAAAATATAATATGACATGGTAAATAAAATATGATTAAAAAAATAATATTATTATTATTTTATATATATACACATTAGAACTGAGAAAAAGTTGAACTCCCCAAGTCTAGTGATTCCATTGGTTCACTTTATAATTTTTTTGTGTAGATTACAATAAAATGGATTAATCTTATAACCATAACTTAGCTTCATAGTCAAAAAGAGCCCAACAACACCCTTTTAGCCTCTCCCTTTATTAAAAAATCCATTACAATAAAAATCTATTCTATGGATATATGTTTGTTTAAAAAGAAAAGAGTGGAGAAAGGGAAAGAAATAATGTAGAAATATTTAATGAAAGGTCCCTCTGCCCAAGTTGGCATCATATGGGCCTGGAATGGCCCAATATAGACACCCAATGCTTAGTTTTAAGCTTTGTTAAAGCAAATGTTACAAATAAATAGGTTTTTTAAATATAAAAATATAAATTTCACATAAATTTATCAATATCAAACCCATTATATTTCTGTTTAGTTATAAAAAATCCAGAGAGAAAATCCGTTTGTGTGTACGATTACTAATTTGTTCAATCATTTCGAAAAGCAACTTTCTATAATAATATGACGATAATATTTTTTTGGCTTTGTTTGGCTATTATAATTGGGATTAAAAAAATACAAAAGATAAAATAAATTAAATAATCTAATAAGATAAAATATCACATTTAAATTAGAATCATTTTATTTTTTTTCTCACAAAAGTCAAAAAAATCAAAAAAAACTTTTGTTTAATCCCAAGCTAAAAAAGCTCCCAAGCTAAAAAAGCCCAACACCAAAAAGCCAACTAAATTTTTTTTCAAAAATGTTTGAGGGCCCGAAAGTGTTTGGCTCGAAATTCAAAACGACGTCGTTTTGAGTTTCGAGCCAATTCGAGCTTGAAATGTTTCGAGCCCTGTAGCAGTGTTGATTTTTTTTTTTACCAAATGATAACTTTATATCATAAATTATTTATTATCTCATCTATCACTATTGTTTTGGTTTAATAAATTTGATCACTCATGTCTTAGACTAACGTTTTCAATAAGTGAAACGAGTGTTATAAGTGTGTTCGATTGATTCAATATTGATGAATTTTGAAAACAGTTTTGAGGGAATGGCTCTTCTTTTTTTTTCTTTTTTTCTTTTTTTGTGTGTAAGTTTGGTCACAGATTAGTGAATCTGCTTCAGATTGTATGATGTAGCCCAATTTTTCCAAATATTGATATAGTTTTGGTTCAAAAAAATTGTATTTGGTAAAGTTTTCTAAAATTAATTTCACCCTTACATTCTAATGCTATGTTTGCTTTGAGTTTTCAAATCATGATTCTAAATTAATTTCAAAATACATTTTAAAAATATGTTTGGTAAATTAGACAGTTTTGGAATTTTTGGTCTACCCGGTCGTCTGCCCGGCTGGTGGTTCGGTCGATTGACCAGAACAGTACTTTTTCTTTTTTTTAATTGCCAATCGCCATCTGTTATTTGCAAATATATATATATAATTATTTTTGATATTTTTTAAATATATAAATTATTTTTTGACCAAAATGATAAATTATTTTTTTAAATTGAATTTTAAAAAGAGTTTGGTTATAAGTTTTGAATAAAATTTTCAATAAAGTTTTGAATTATGTGTTTGGTTATGAGTTATAAATTTTTCAATTAAATTTTGAAAATTCTTTTCAAACTCATAACCAAACAACTTTTCTCATTTCATATGTCACATCAAAAATTCAAAACTCATAACCAAACAAATTTTCTCTTTTCAAATCATAATTCCAAAACTCACAAACTCAAAATATAATTCTATTCTCAAATCATAATTTTAAAACTCTAACAAACTCTACCTAAGTTTCCGTTAATTACCTCAATACTGTGATTGTTATATTCGCAAATGCATTGTTATGTAATGAAGTTTGCAATAATTGGGTTCATAATTTTCTTTGACAATAAATTTGAAAAATTCCAAACAATTTTTCTTTTTGATTTTCCAAATTTTAAAAAGTTTTAAGGGTTATTTTGCATATGACTTGTAAACTGGTTTTTTTATTTATATGAAAAGATATGTAAAAAAGTAGAGAGGTGATATGACCCAAATAAGCCAATAAATAACTTATGAATAAATTACACCAAAAAAAAAAAAAAACTCATAATTTAACTCTTGTAATAAAATAAGCTCAGAAATTTTAATTTTATAAATTTAAATTCTAACATTTTGATTTGTTTTCAATCTAAACTATATTTATATTTCCGTTAAGCAAAACTGAGGAAAAAAAAATATTTTAAACATTTTGTGTACATTTACATTGACCCTAATGACTAAAATACCTCTTTTATGTCAATTTTACTTAATGAAAATAGATAAATGATTTAGATAGAAACAAATCAAAAAATTAAAGCTTAAATTGATAAAATTTAAAATTTAGATTTTATTTTATTATAATAATCAAAATCTGAATTTGTTTTTAGGGTTAATTACCAAAAAAAAAAAAAAACCTCAAAGGTTTCACACATTTTTCATTTTAAACCCCAACGTATCAATTTTGACAAATTAAACCTTAGAGTTCCATTCGTGTTTCAATTTACCCCTCCATCCATCTCTGTCAGTGCAAGGTAACGGAAGGGGTTTAAAGTGAAACATACTAGGGTTTAAAGTGAAAAAATGCATGAAACCTTGGGATTTTTTTTATGTAATTAACCATTTTTTAAAATTAAAATCACTAAAAACAGAAAATGATTAATTACAAAATAAACTCCAAAGTTTCATCTATTTTTCATTTTAAACCCCATATGTTACCTTACACAGAAGGAGATAGACGGAAGGAACAAATTGAAACATGGATGGAATTTTAGGGTTTAATTTATCAAAATTAAAATACAAGAATTTAAAGTGAAAAATGCATGAAATCTTAGGATTTTTTTTTATAATTAACCCTGGTTTTTATAATTTTACCAAAATTTTGAACTTTCAATTTCACGGCTTAAACAAAAGGTTGATTCCTCCCTTGTCCTCCATAGCAATATTCACTCAAAAGTGGGCATATTTGAAAGCAACTTTTGTTTGGTTGTAATTAATTTCACAACTGAGAGAACCTTCCGCTCTTCATGGATATGCTCTTTGTCTAACCTTGGTCTGTTTTTCTGGATGATATGAATAAAAAATTAGGAGTGAATATCTCATTTTTACAAACCTCAATATCAATAATTGTTAGGTCTGGGTCGGATTTTGACCCAAATCGGGTGCTCATGAGTGGTTAGACTCAATAGTTAGTTATGATAAAAGGGTTATATATAACTATATATATATACTTTTACAAGATAATGGTTTGTATGTTACAGATTAAATTACAATGCATGTCAATGTCATTGTAGACTTGAATCACTTGAACAACTGCTCAAGGTCGATAAAAAAGTTATATTGAATGGCTGCTTTCTATTAAAATAAGTGGATATAAATACACCTCATGCATTCAAGATTAATAGCTGAATAACGTAGAACTGACAATATATCTGTTTTCGTCTCTTTTCGTTCTCTTTTTAAAATACACTATGAATGTGTGAAAAATTTTGTATTGTGAATTTATAATGTTGTCTGATCGCTACAACATATCATATCACGAGTAAAAAGTGCACATGAATCATTATGTATTCAAATTCAAGAAGATTGATAATTAAGTACGTTTTTCTTGAACCACTTCCACATTATTTTATAATTCCTCCAGTGATATAATATTCAGGTTATGTGTTTTAATAATTTAAAAAATTTAGTCTATAGAAAAAATTAAAGTATAGTAGAAAATTAATCAGCCTTAATCTTTTTCTTTTCTTTTTTTATTCTTTGATTAAATAAGAATCTTTGATTACTTTGGGAGAATCGAGAATTAGATTATACTCAATCTAAGAAATTGATTTTGGCTCCATTGAGGAATCCAAAATGAACTTCTCCTTTCAACTTTAACTTCATCAAATGATGAAATTATGGGACCCAAAGTAGCATACTTATTTTCAATTTTTTTTTTTTTAAAGAAAAAAATATGTTTTACTCAAAAATATTTTTCATTAAAATAAATGGAGCATAAGAGAACCAAGTCCTCGAGATCTCTAGCTTAAACATTCTACTACTACTTTGGTGTTGTTGTATTTTTTTTTTTTTTAACAGAAGGAATTTTTATTAAGACCAGTCAAATGACACTTATAGAATGAGTCCATCCAACAAAATGAACTTACACCATATAAAGTAAAAATCAACAAAAAAACACCCAGGAGAAGAATTATGAAATTATCCAGACGCAAAGCTCGCATTGCGAAACAGACGATGATTATAAGAATTCAATAATAGAGCAAGTCTAGCATAAAAGTATAGAATTCAACCACAGAGCAAGCCACAATCAAGCACCGGGGAACTGATCACACAACCAAGCACCAAAACAAAACAAAACAAAAGAAAACCAGACTTCAATCCCTAGCCATGGCAGTAGTATCGGCGGATCTGGTAAAGATGGGTTCAAGAAGGCAGCCGATTTGGCGAGTGGTGGCAGATCTGATGGCAGTATAGTAGTAACAGTACTGGGGTGAAGCAGAGGAGGAGGGAGATGGAGTATCCAGTGAAGGCCACGGCTGGGTAAGGCAATGGGAAGGGAGAGATGAGAGATAGATATAAATTCTGTTGGAAAATTGGTTTTATATATGCTTATTTTGGGCCATCTTTGAGCCCAAAATTGAGTGGGCCCCAAACATCTTTTGGGGTGGGTCCGAAAAAGTAACGTGTTCATTGCCTCATG
This sequence comes from Camellia granthamiana, assembly GCA_036172215.1. NCBI lineage: Eukaryota > Viridiplantae > Streptophyta > Magnoliopsida > Ericales > Theaceae > Camellia > Camellia granthamiana. The sequence continues at coordinate 7,704,115 of CM069917.1, forward strand.
GTGAGTCACACGGTGAAGACGGTTTGTCAAAACCATTTATAAGTGAATGGGAAGTTGACGTCGTTTTCAGGTTTATGAAATGGACAATTAAAGAAGTAAATGTGAGTTTCCTTGAAATGAGTCGTCTCACATTAAAACTTTAAGAGAGTTTTTGTGGATATATAAGCTCTTAGTGTACTAACTTGGGTTGGGCCCCAAGGGGCACCCCAAGTTTGTAAAAGAGAGGAGTTATGGACAAATGGAACCTTGGCTCAAACCACCACACGAGTGCACGGCCACCGACGGCTATGCCCAGCGCGGGTGTGGGTCGGGTCAATTCTAATATTAATTTCTTGGACAAAATTTATTTGAATTTTTTTCTAGAAATTCTTAATAAAATTAAATTCCAATTTTGTAAATTTATTTTCTATCCAAAATTTGCCTCCTTCAGTCTGAATTCCCTATAGAATCTGCCGAACAAATTTAAACAGTTTTCTGACCTATTGAAACCTTAACGGATTCATAACTGTCCAGATAGATTCAAAATCTGGACAGTTTATTTAACCGCAGCAATTATTTGCTTGAATTTCAAACTGTATCTGTTCGAAACAGTGCACCTGTTCCATATCTGTACCGGTTTGAAATTAACACCTGTTCAGGTCTATAAAACCAGATCTGTTCCATCATTTTTTCATCATCCGAAAAACATTCTGAAAATTATATTTTTGCTGTTCAATTTTCTGCTCTGTTGCATATTTCCTTCGTATTAGGTTTTAGGAAAATTAAAGAGAGTATAGAATACAAGGTTTTAGTTCGCCGGACAAATTTGTTTGGAGTGCTACTATAAATTTGTGAAGATCATTGTGTCTTGGGAGATAGACGCCACTTAACCGTAAGCACCGTAGCGGGACAAATCTATCTTAAGGACAAAGCGTCATACATTCGACTTGGTCTTTAAATATTCATTCGGTTCGGTAAAAATAAATTCGGTATGTAATTTATTTTATTTGTTTGATTTGTTTCAATTTATTTATTTTTCACAGAAGATTGTTCCAACAATCTTAAGACAGATTCGAATTATTCTGTTTACAGAATTTTTCGTTTATTTCCTTTCTTCTTTCTTCTTCTTACAGAAATTATTTTCTGTGATTTTACAAAATAATATTCTGGTTGGAAAACAAATAGTAGTAATATACTGTCTATTTTCTTTGACAACTAGTAGTAATATACTGATATCATTAACAACTCAGAATATTTATTTGTGAAATTTGTCAGAAATTAATTTTGGTTTTCTTAAATAATTTCTGAGTATTCATTAATTAAAAATAAATTCGTTTTTTTTTTTAATTATTGAAGTGTTACAGAAATTTAATTTTCTGTGTGGAATTAATTTGTTTAAATAAAATTTTATTTTATTTTCAAATTAATTGGAAATAAAAGTTACATTCTTGTTTCTTTTATTTTTACAGAATTTAATTCTGTGAATTTGGATTTATTTTTTGTGTAGTATAAATTCTAATTATAATTTTATTTTGTAATTTAGAATTCATGGCTATTGAAACAAATGCTCAAACGAATACTGGAATGATGGCTACAATTACACCAACCCCCTTTCCTGTTGTGACAGTACCGGTAAATCACGGTGAGAAGTCAAAGAAGTTCTTAGGAACTAATTTTAAAAGATGGCAATAGAAAATGTTGTTCTATTTTACAACTCTGAACCTGGCTCATTTTCTTCGTGAGAATGCTCCTACTCTGAACGAGGATGAAACTGACCGGCAAGTGGTTGCTGCGGTCGATGCCTGGAAACATGTTGATTTCCTTTGCCAGAACTACATCTTGAACGAACTTGACAACACATTATATAACGTCTACAGTCATATCAAGACAGCAAAGGAACTTTGGGAGTCTTTGGAGAAAAAGTACAAAACGGAAGATGCCGGCTCAAAGAAATTTGTTGTTGGCAAATTCCTGGACTTTGTGATGGTTGATTCTAAGACTGTGATCAGCCAAGTTCAAGATCTCAAACTCATTCTGTATGACATTCACGCAAAAGGCAAGTTTCTCAGTGAATCCTTCCAAGTTGCAGCCTTAATTAAGAAGTTACCACAAGGCTGGAAGGAATTCAAAAACTACCTCAAACACAAGCGCAAAGAAATGTCTTTAGAAGAACTAATTGTGCGTTTAAGGATTGAGGAGGACAACCGCAATTCTGAAAAGCAGGCTGGTAAGCATCCTATGCAGTCTAAGGCAAATATGGTGGAACATGCTCCAAAAGCAAAGAAATTGAAGTTTTCTAGAGAAAGTTCATCACAAGGCTTTAAAGAAGGGGAGAATAAAAAGTAGAAGTTTAATAGCAAATGTTACATTTGTGACAAAGAGGGACATCGGGCCAAAGATTGCCGTAGTAAAAGCAAAAGCAAAAGCAAAAGAAGAACAAACAAGAAGCCTGCTCAAGCCCATATGACCGAAGTGGACAATATTTCCAATGATGTAGATGAAATCAATCTTTCTGCAATTGTTTCCAAAGCAAATCTTGTCAGAAATCCTAAAGAATGGTGGGTGGACACTGGTGCTACTCGCCACATTTGTGCTGACAAAAAGATGTTCACATCTTATTCTATAGTGGAGAATGGTGAACAACTTTTTATGGGGCAACTCCTCAACTTCCAAAGTTGAAGGACAATGGAAGATTGTTCTGAAGATGACATCTAGAAAGAAACTCACTCGCAATAATGTGCTGCATATACCGGACATTCGCAAGAATCTTATTTTCGGATCTTTGTTAAGTAAAAATGGGTTTAGGCTGGTGTTTGAGAGTGATAAATTTGTATTTACTAAGAATGAGATGTATAGAAGAAAAATATTACATGTCTCATGGCCTTTTCAAGATGAATATAATAACCGTTGTACCCTCAGTTATTAATAAAAATACATCTTCTTCTTACTTGCTTGAGTCTTCAAATTTATGACATGGTAGACTTGGATATGTTAATTATGGATCTTTGAGTAGATTAATTAATATGGAATGTTTGCCTAAATTTCACATTGATTCAAATCATAAATGTGAAATTTGCGTTGAGGCAAAATTATCCAAAACTCCTTTTCATTCAATTGAAAGAAGTATGGAACCACTTGAATTAATTCATAGTGACATTTGTGATTTTAAATCAATTCAAACTAGAGGTGGGAAAAAATATTTTATCACTTTTATAGATGACTATACTAAATATAGTTATGTTTATTTAATTCGAACCAAGGATGAAACTTTGGAAACTTTCATTCAATATAAGAATGAAATTGAAAATCAACTTGGTAAGAAAATCAAAAAACTTAGAAATGATAGAGGTGGTGAATATGAATCACATTTTGGTGAATTTTGTAAAGAACATGGAATAATTCATCAAATCACCGCTCCTTACTCACATCAGCAAAATGGAATTGCTAAAAGAAAAAATAGGACTTTAAAAGAAATGATGAATGACATGTTAATAAGTTATGGATTACCTTAGAACTTATGGGAGGAAACAATACTTTCTGCTAATTATATACTTAATAAAGTATCTCGAAAGAAAGTGAATCAAACACCTTATGACATGTGACATGGGAGAGTACCATCTTACAAATACTTAAAAGTGTGGGGGTGTTTGGCTAAAGTGGCTATTCCTAATCCTAAAAAGACTAAGATAGGTCTTAAAACAGTTGATTGCATTTTCATTGGTTATGCCAATAATAGTAGTGCATATCGGTTTTTGATTTATAAATCAGAACATACCGAAAATGTATGTAAATACTATTATTGAGTCTCAAAATGCATCATTCTTTGAACATGTATTTCCAAATAAGACTGGACAAGAGACTAGTACTAATAAAAGATCTTTTGATGCTATTACTAGTAATGATCAAGAACAAGATCAAGAGCAAGAGATAGATCAAAATGAGAAAGAGGAACTTAGGCGTAGTAAACGTGCTAGAACCTCAAAATCTTTTGGTCTAGAATTTCTAACATATTTGGTAGAAAATGAGCCTTTAACTTTTAAAGAGGCTATGTCCAGTCTTGAAGCCCCTTTATGGAAAGAAACTGTCAACAGTGAAGTTGAATTCATCTTGCAAAATCACACTTGGAAATTGGTGAATTTGTCACCAGGTTGTAAACCTCTTGGATATAAGTGGATTTTCAAAAGGAAAATGAAAGCGGATGGATTAATTGACAAATACAAGACAAAACTTGTGGTTAAAGGATTTAGACAAAAAGAATGTATTGATTATTTTGACACATACTCACCAATTACTAGAATAACATCCATTAGAATGCTAATTGCTATTGCATCGTTGTACAATCTAGAAATTCATCAAATGGATGTGAAAACCGCTTTCTTAAATGGTGAGTTAGACGAATAAATTTACATGGAACAATCAGAAGGTTTTTCTGTTCCAAGAAAAGAAAAGAAAGTGTGTAAATTGGTTAAATCATTATATGGTTTAAAACAAGTACCAAAACAATGGCATTAGAAATTTGACAAGACAATAATGTTAAATGGATTTAAAATTAATAAGTGTGACAAATGTGTTTATATTAAAAACACAGACAAAGGTTATGTCATTGTATGTCTTTATGTAGATGATATGCTCATTATAGGTAGTAATAATGATATGATTAAAACTACCAAGAAAATGTTAAATAAACATTTTGACATGAAGGACATGGACATTGCTGATATGATTTTTGGTATGAAAATTACCAAAACATCAGAAGGTTATGCTTTGTCACAATCTCATTACATTGAGAAAATACTTGACAAATTTAGCAAAGATGATGATCATCTTGCTAGAACACTTGTGGATGTTAATTTGTTTCTTTCTAAGAATGTACAGGAAAGTATTTCTCAATTAGAGTATGCCCAAATTATTGGAAGCTTAATGTACTTGATGAACTGCACTCAACCAGATATAGCTTATGCAGTAAGTAAATTAAGTAGATATATGAGTAATTCAAGAGTAGAACACCGGAAAGCTATTATAAGGGTTCTTAGATATCTCAGATTTGCTCGTAACATTGGGCTTAATTATACTAGATATCCAGCAGTACTTGAAGGATACTGTGATGCAAATTGGATATCAGATATTAGAGACTCGAAGTCCACCAGTGGGTATGTTTTTACGCTTGGTGGGGCGGCTGTATCTTGAAAATCTTCCAAACAGACTTACATTGCTAAGCCTACTATGGAATCAGAATTCATAGCTTTAGACAAAGTAGGGGAAAAGGCAGAATGGCTTCGTTACTTCTTTGAAGATATTCCAATATGGCCAAAATCGGTGCCTGCTATATGCATACATTGTGATAGTCAATTAGCAATAGATAGAGTACAGAGTCATATGTATAATGGTAAGTCACGACACATTCGTCGTCGACATAACACTGTGAGACAACTACTCTCTAATGGAATTATTTCTATTGAATATGTGAAATCTAAAGACAACATAGCGGATCCACTAACCAAAGGGTTAGCAAGAGAGTTAGTTGAGAATTCATCGCGAGAAATGGGACTTAAGCCTATTAAATAAGAGTTACCACAACGGCAACCCAACCTAGTTGACTGGAGATCCCAAGATCTAGGTTCAAAGGGATAACCAAGTTGTGTATGACTCAGAAGGATCATTGGGGAGTCAAACGCCTACCAATTTCTATGATAAAATAGTGATGTCTGCAGCGTTTTATGTTAAGTAATACTTGTAATGATTCTTATACCTAGGTAAACCTAGTGGAGTATGGCAGGATACTCTTCATAAGAATCACCTATGTGAATATGAACTAGGCCAGTTCTATGAGATTTGTGAAGGGCTACAATTCTCTAGAGCACTCATGAAAGACCAGATTGTTCAGGGCCAAAATGAATACAATAGTGAGAATTAAACTTTGTTTGGGGATATACTGTGTGAGTTCTATTGTCTTGATTTACACAAACGGTTGAACAGTTCAACACATCATGTTCACTAGTTAGCTAGTAAATTCGATAGTGTCTCACAAGGAAAGGTTCAAAGCCAAAAGCAACCTATTCTTTGCAGAATATTTTCAATTTATGTATTCTCTATAATTAGATCATGTTGTTGCATTTTCTCTCCGTCAAATTCCATTTATGTGGGGGGTTGTTGGAAAATTGGTTTTATATATGCTTATTTTGGGCTATTTTTTAGCCTAAAATTGAGTGGCCCCCAAATGTCTTTTTGGGGTGGGTATGAAGAGGTCACGTGTTCCTTGCCGCATGGCAAGTCACACGGTGAAAATGGTTCGTCAAAACCATTTATGAGTAAATGAGAAGTTGACATCGTTTTCGGGATCGTGGAATTGACAATTAAAGAAGTAAATGTGGGTTTCTTTAAAATGAGTTGTCTTATATTGAAACTTTAAGAGAGCTTTTGTGGATATATAAGCTCTTGGTGTACTAACTTGGGTTGGGCCCCAAGGGGCACCCAAAGTTTGTAGAAGGGAGGAGTTATTGACAAATGGAACCGTGGCTCAAACCACCACGTGCGTGCGTGCGTGCCGTCGGCAGGGCGTCCGTGCCAAGCGTGGGTGTGGATCAGATCGGTTCTAATATTAATTTTTTTGGACAAAATTTTTTTGAATTTTTTCTAGAAATTCTTAATAAAATTAGATTCCAATTTTGTACCAAAATTGAAATTAATTTTCTGTCCAAAATTTGCCTCATTCAATCTGAATTCCCTACAGAATCTGCTGAACAGATTCAAACAGTTTTCTGACCTGTTGGAACCTTAACAGATTCATAACTGTCCAGACAGATTCAAAATCTGGACAATTTATTTAACTGCAGCAGTTATCTGTTTGAATTTCAAACTGTATCTGTTCGAAATAGTGCACCCGTTTCATATCTGTACCAATTTGAAATTAACACCTATTCAAGTCTATAAAACCAGATCTGTTCCAATATTTTTTCATCATCCGAAAAACAGTCCGAAAATTATATTTTTGCTGTCCAATTTTATGTTCTGTTGCATATTTCCTTCATATTAGTTTTTTAGAAAATTAAAGAGAGTATAGAACACAAGGTTTTAGTTCGCCGGACAAATTTATTTGGAGTGCTACTACAAATTTGTGAAGATCATTGTATCTTGGGAAATAGACGCCACTTAACCATAAGCACTGTAGCGGGGTGAATCTGTCTTAAGGACAGAGTGTCACACACTCGACTTGGTCTTTAAATATTCATTCAGTTTGGTAAAAATAAATTCGGTATGTAATTTATTTTATTTGTTTGATTTGTTTCAATTTATTTATTTTTCCCAGAAGATTGTTCCAACAAATTCTACCAAAAGGAAAAGAACACTTCACAAAGGAGGGAGAAGACGGAAAGACAAAGCTTCTAAAATTTATTGAAACCGAAATGGCAAAGAAAAGGAGGGAAAAGAAGGGATAGAAGGAGAAGGGAGGAGGCCGAAGCTCTCCTCACCCCCACCCCCCTAAAGCAACACCCAAAGCAAATCCTAAATCATAAATCCTAAAAGTCGATAATTCAAAAGCAAAAACACTCTCACCCAACTTTCAGAAATCAACTTTTCATCTTATAATTAATAAATTATAAATAAAAATTATAACAAACAATTTAACATAAACTTTCAAATAACCACATTACTCATTTGACTAAACTTATAGTTAGACTTTTCCATGTTTTTTTACGAAGCAGTCATAGCTTAAAATCATTCAATTCCTAAAGGTTGGTTCATTGGTCCATCAATATGTTAACATCAATGGACAGTGACATTAATAAGAATTTGTGACTGCCTGCCTTTGCCAACCATCTCAAGTTTCCACTATGCATATGCATTCCATTCGCTTGCACGTTTTTAGAACCCACTTCTATCACTATGCTGCGCAAATTCAATGCTACGCAAATACAATTCAGCTTGTTTGATTCTATTTTCAAGATTCTTTTGTTTTTTTAATTAAAATTTTTTGTTTTTTTATTTTTATTGAATTTTTTTAATATTCTAGGCAATTTTTTTAATTTTTAAATACACCTAATATAAATACACTTAAAAAATATAATATTTGTAAAAAAAATCTTTAGAAAATTCACTAAATACTAAAAATAAAAAAAAAATAATACGAGATTTCAATATATTTTTCATATTTTTGTATATTTATTAATTTTTTAAAATATCTTTTTATAAATATTTTACTTTTTAAATACATTTAAGTATGGTGCATCTAAAAAAGTAAAAAAATTACTTAAAATTTTAAAAATATTTACTAAAAAAATAAAAATAAAAACTCAATTTCTAAAAAATTAACACCCAACACAATAATTGCTTTTCCACACTCATTTTTCTCTACAATCTACATAAATATATTCAATAATAAATAAATATTTGCTTACAAGTTCTTTTCAAGTTGGTTGTGCACGAGGAGGGATTCGAACTGTCTTGGACATTATGGTTTCTAGTCACGTGCACCATTTCTCTATAGGCCCTTTATTTTTATTTTTTTTGTCTCCATTAAGGTCCCGTTTGGAAATGCGATAAAATAATTAAAAAAATTGTTCATGTAAAAAATCCCCATCAAAAGAGACTTGATCAAAATATCTTCATCTAATAAAATTTAATATATTAAAGATAAATGTAAAAAGTTTTTCTTAAAAATTTAGCACACATCACTATTATCAAAATAATTTTAGTGACTAATCTAATATTCTAAACTTAAAAATGATATAACTTTTTACTAAACGTCGATTTTTAATAAAATTAATATTTTTAAAATTCTCTTATCAAGATATATTAAATAAGATTCAGGTTGACATGAAATTTTTTTAAAAAAATTAACGTCGTAATTGACGTAAACAATAAAATTTTACCTTTGGCGTTAGTTTCAACAGGAAAAAAACTTATGGTAGTGTTTGGAATAATTTTCAAATCATAATTTCGATGAAATATGTTAACCTAACATATTTTTAAAATACAATTCAAAATTATTTTCAAAACTCCGCTTTTATTATTATTATTAATCAATCAATCAATTATTTTTTCTCTTTCTCATTTCTCTTCTCTTCTCTCCTCTCACATTTCTCACATTCTATACATCAATCAATCAAAAAAAAAAAAAAAATTACAAATCATTCCAAAACTATTTTCAAAACTTATAATCGAACAAATTTTTTATTTTCAAATCATAATTCAAAAACTCAAAACTCAAAACACAACTCTATACTCAAATCATTATTCTAAAACTAAACCAAACGGACCCTATGATTTTTTTCCTTAAGAATTTCATAATTAACATGAATCATGTTTAATAGATCTTAATGAAATAATTCTAAAACTACTAATTTTTATTAAAAATTAATACATAGATTACAAATTATATCATTTTAAAATTTAAAATATAAAAGTAGTTACTAAGGGTCAAATTATCTAAAAAATATAAACAAATTTATTTGTCATTGATGAAATAAGCGTTTCTTCTTTAGGGGCTTACAAATAAAAAAAGTTTAGACTGTCCCTTCTGCTTTAAAATGGACCAATAAGGGTTTTTTGTTTAAATATCCCAAAATAGAGTTGATCTAATATTGATTGTTATACTATTAGATAAGGGTGGACATTTGTCGGGCTGGACCGACACTACATAACAAGAGATTTTGTGTCTATCCAAACCAAACCCGACCTGACCCTAACATCGGGCCTCTACATCCGTCCAAGCTCGGTCCAAAAAAATAATTATAAATTCAAAACCCAACTATCGGATTATATGTTTACAAAAAAATTAAAATATTTCATAATTAAATTCAATCACACATTATATTGTTTAAATAAATATACTAACACAATTATAAATTGAAGTTTTTAGTGTATAAATTGAAAGATTTCTTAAATAAATCCAATCACACGTCATTACAACTGTGAGTTTCAATAAAATCAATAAAGATAAAGTCTAGATAAAAAAAATTAATATATTATAATTTATTTATTTAATAGCAGGCCGGTCCTGGTCGAGTTAAAAGTATAAATCTCAAGCCCAACTCATTAATATATCGGGTTGAAAATATTGGTTCAACCTGGTCTTATAAGCTAAAACGATCTTTTTAAACCCTTAAAATTTAGAGCTGGGCTAGGCGGGCCGATATCCACTCCTATTATTATATCATTTTTATCGATAAGGCTTGTATGTTTTTAATAATAAACCGTCTATTTGTTATAATATATATTTGATTTGATTACGTAATTACTTATGTCTGATCAACCTAATTTTTTGCATACATGTTTTTCTCAACTTTTCATATGAGATGAGCGATTCATATCATTGGCATAGGTACAAATTAATCTCACAATCTGTCAATTTTGCTCGTAAAATAGAGATGTTCAACCTAAACAAATTTGAACTCAATGTAGTGTCATTTAACTGTAACACTTTTTTTTTTCTCTTTTTTCGTTTGTTTCTTTTTTTTCAAGAATGTCATTCACATTTAGTAATTGTTACATTTAATCAATACTAAACAATTCAAAATTGCTAAAAATTGTTAAACGCTTTTCTTATTTGTCATACTACCTCTATGTAGAAGGTGAAAATTTGGCCCAAGAAAAGTATATGCCCAAGTAGATTCGACCAGTCCAAACGAATAAAGTCCAAAACTAATGGGATTGACCAAACTAATTAAACATATCAAATGTAATCGGACTAGAATCACATATTAATCTCTGACAAAAGGCTGATCGTTCGATCAAAGGAGATCCGACAGCCAATGACAATTGCAAGTTAGCCACTACTAAAATGATTCCTGACAAAAAGTTAATCATTAGAACAAGGACATATTCGACGACCAACAACAATGGCTAGTTGGCCACTTCCAAGGTAATTCCTGACAAAAGGTTGATCGTCTGATAAAAATAGATCTGATAGCCAACGATGATGTATAATTGATTATATAGAGGAATCAAAAGCAAGTAAGGACACAGTATACAAAACTATCACACAAACACATTAACATAGTACCACTTTCTCTACGTAGTCATGTTTTATCTGAATATTAACTTGATCGTCAGAGGATCATTCTGATCTACCTAAATCAAGAGTAATCTCTGATTTTAAATCCCTCTTACAAATACAGAATAAGATGCATTGTCACACTAACTAATTATCACATCATTCATAAATTTTAGGAGAAATTACAAACAAAAAAAAACCCGGGGTTTAGCGTGTTTTTCACATTAAACCCCAACATTTTAATTTTAATAATTTAAATCATGAATTTTTAACCGTATCTCAATGTTGACCTCCATCTGCTTCCGTTTATTTCTATTTACTTTTTACACTTATTTGATACAAATATCACCTTTTGATTCGTTCATAATTATTTTATTTCTAAATTATTTATTTATTTTAATTCTATCAGCTCTCTCTCTCTCTTTTTCACACACACACACTTATTTGATTCATCCTTATACTCTCTTTCTCTCTCTTACGCTATGTTTGGTAACTTAGGAGAGAAAAGAAAAGAAATGATTACTTAAGTAATAAGGGAAAAGAAAAGAAAAGAAAAGAAATGATTGTAATTTCTCTTCTTTTTGTTTGGATAAGTAAGAAATAAAAGAAAAGAAATGATTGTGATTTATCTTCTTCTTGTTTGGTTAGATTTCATTAAGAGAAAAGAAAAGAAATTATTTTATATTATATTACCAAAACAACCTTTTTATATTTTCAATCATTTTATTTCTTTTATTTTTATAGGGGTAAAATTGGTATTATGAAAATATAAATATTTGTGGGTTTCTTTTCTCTCCCAATCTCTCCACTTTTGGGAAGATTGAAAATAAGGGTTATGAGAGAAATGAGTTTCTCTTTATTTCTTTCTATTTCTCCCCATTTCTCTCCACTTAAGATAACCAAACAAGGAAGAGAAATACATTTCTCTCTATTTCTTTTCTTTTCTCTCCAAATCACTCAATCCAAACACAATGTTAGTGCAAATCCATTTCTAACCTATACATACACACACATTACATACATACATACATATATATATGTAAACCGACCCGAACTCACCTTGGCCGAGGTGGTTAGAGGCGCAGAAAGATGAGGTGGCGCGGCAGAGGAGGGGGTAGGAGAAGCGGTAAGGGGGCTTCAGATCTACCGGAGCTGTGCGTTTCTAGGAGAGTTTCCAGTAGAGAATGGCGAGGAAAAAGAGATAGGCGATGGTTAGGGCTCCGGCGAGGATGGGTGGGATGAGGTTGAAATGGGGATGTGGGTTATGTGGAGGGAGGGAGGTGGGTTTCGACGGTTGCGGTGCTGAAAAATTTGGAAATGGTGGCGGCGGTGGCGGTAACAATCAAGCTCGATTTGCCAGTGCTGCGTTCACCGGCGACGACGATGCGAACGCCATCGCAGACCCCGAAACTTGCCTTTGCAGTTGCGCCACCTCCAGCCAGTCACACCGCACATAGATATCCAAAACCCTAATTTATACAAATATATATATATACAAACATCACAGCTATATCTATATATATGCGTGTGAATATGAGAGAGAGAGAGATTGAAGAAGATGCTTAGAAAAGAAGATTTACCCTTTGGTGTAGATGGGATTTGTGCTAGATGAGACGTCGATTGTGGTTGATAATCTTTTGGATTGATTTTGAAGAGAGAGAGAACTAATAGAGAAAAAAAAAAGATAATTTAGAAATAAAACAATTATAATAATTATGAACGAATCAAAAAGTGACATGTGTTTCAAATAATTATAAAAAGTTAACACAAATAAACAGAAGGTCAACATTGGAACACGATTAAAAATTCAACGTTTAAATTATTAAAATTCAAATGTTGAGATTTAATATGAAAAACACGTTAAATCATGAATTTTTTTTTAAAACTTTCCCTAAATTTTAATTTATCATTATAAATTTTGTTTTAATTAATTTTCTCTTTAAATTTGGATGACTTGGTGGCAAGTTGACAAATGTACCACAAGTAAGAAAGTCCACCAGCAACCATAGATATTCCGCATGTGGACAAGTAGTATATCAAGCAGAGAAGTCACGCCTACCGTTGATATAAACACAGTCGCCTTATTTTGCGGACGTGATGGAAGTTTGGAGTAGGCAGCAAAGTAAAAGCGCATGCAGAGAATGACAGCTGAACATCGGCGTAGCAGACGACCGTCAAAAAAGACAGATGTGTGCAGTGTAACCGCTGACCACGTGTCGGCTGTGGCTGCTTGTCGGCTGCCACGTGTCTGTCTCACCCATCACGCAATAGAAATCACAATTTACACGACCTTCACACTTTGTTCTAGAGAAGTGAGAGAATTTTCGGGACTTCTATATACACCCACATGATCCCTTTCTACACTCGTACTTTTTAATAAACCCTTTTATTAATCCAAACAAAATTATCACTCAAGGCAAAAATAAATGAGTGAAAATGAATAGTAATTGTATTATTTTAGTAGTTTAATTTTATTATATTAAAAAAATCAAAGAATAAATATATTATTTACATATAAATATAATTTGGGCAAAACCCTTAAAAAAAAGTAGAATAGAGCCGGCAAACAAAACATGTCCCTGCTCTACTTCTTTATTGAGAAGGAAAAAATCCATGTAGGTGAGGATGGGAGATGTGGGAACGACGTGAGGTGAGAGATTCCTAGCTTGAAAAATTAGGGAACCAATCTCTGCGTATTGGTTTTGGATTTAAGTTCACGATTCTATATTTGAATTGAACCAGATTGTATAATTTAAATCATATATATTTATTTGCTATATATTATATCTGTTTAAGTTAATGGTGGAACAATGTGCATGTTTATGTTTTAAAAAATCATGACAAATTAATATTGAACAATGTTTGCTTAATGTTCTTAATTTTTTGTTTTTGTTGGTGAAATATTATAGGAGTAGTTTGATTAGTGGGCATGTTATTATTATTTTTATAATTTATGATAGGTTGAATTTTTTTTAAAAATGTTATGTAATTTTTCTTATGGACAGATTATGTGAAATCATGATTCTAAATTGAATCGAACCATATTTAAATGGTTTGGTTCTGATTAGTTCCAAAATTTTAATGGTTTGATTTAGTTTTAATTTTTATAAAATTGTAAACAATAGATTAATTATGATTTCATTCCAAATTAATTCAAATCGGACCATACTCACCCCTATTTCCTATTGCAATATTACCCCTCATTTACCCATCTTTTCTCACCACCCTCTGACCTCCAATTGTTCTTAACCCACCATTTCCGATTCTTTCTTCTCCTCCTAGCCACCCACCGCCTACCCCTCCCTTGACTTCCAACCTCTCCTCCCTCACCCTTTTCTCTCCAAGGCTTTAACTCCCATAAATTCTTGGCTCCTAGCCAACCTTTTTTTTTTTCCTTGTAGAAGTAGATTGTGAAAATCATATAAAAGATATCCATAATAATGTTTGAATGCAACAAAAACATGAACAGTTTAATAAAATCATACACACAAATAGAAAATGACAAATTTACGAAACTCGAAGATTGTAGAGGGCAAAAACAAAAGATCAAGGCCAGTATTTGATCCTATATCTTTATAACAGAATCTGAAGATCAAATCTTGCATTTTAAAATTTTGTCTATAACAGAATGGAATAATTTAGTTAAGGCATAAAGTCATAATTACACAAAAATGAACTTTTAAAAGTGTGTAAAACACAATTTGTTTGGTTTAATTCAATTTTCTGAAAATTGAATTTTATGTTTTTCATTTTTTTAGTGAATTTTTTTAATATTTTACTCAAAATTTTTTATTTTTTAAATATATGTATAATAATTGTGAATTTTTTTTTAAAATTCACCGAATGAAAAAAAATAAATATAAATCTATTGCATTTTTGTATTTTGTTATATTGAATGAATTTTGTAGAAAAAATTACAATTCAGTATAAGTTTGTAAAATAAATTGCAAATATTAAAGTGATAAATTTTGTCATGATTTGCAATTTATTTTTGACCTTACCATTGATTTGTAATTTTTGAAATTTCTAAAGATAATTTTTATAATTTTTAAGTATATCAAAATTAAGTATATTTATAAAATAAAAAATGATTAAAATATTTATAAAAATCACTAAAAATATAAAAATATGAATTAAAATTTAAAAAGTTATTTTTAAAATTTTCAAATAAAAAAGAAAGATTTTTTTTGTGCGAGTTTATTTGGGATGTGGGTTGACTTTTTAATTATTCTGGTGTTAAAAAGTTTCATTTGGGATAGACTTTTTGACTTTTGTAAAAAAATAAAATAAATAAGGGTAAATTACACTGACACCCCCTGAGGTTTATGTTTATTACAGTTCTTCCCCCCATCTTTTGAAAATTACATCTCCCCTTGAGGTTTAAAGTTTCATTACCGATTCCCTCCTCAACAATTTAATTTTTTTAAATACCAATTTTGTCCTAACTGGGTAAATTACATTGACACCCCTCATATTTTAGAAATTATAATCCACTCCCTAAGGTTTAAAGTAGCATTATCAATTACTCCTTCGGTTAGTATTAGTTGGAAGAAAATTCATTGAAAAAAAAATTAATTGGAAAAAAAATTAATTGAAAATTTTTTATATTTGTAAAATTTTTAAATTTCTGTTTAAAAACCAATGTAAGCTCATTTTTTGAATTTACGTTTTTTCCTCAAATTTACAAATTGAGTCAACCATTTATAAACCAAAAAAATTATCAAATAAGTTTTTGTGACAATTTTTTAAATTTTTGTAAATATAAATTGAAAACTGAAAACGAAATGGTTACCAAACAAGCCTCAAATGGTAAAAATGTCGTAAAATTAACAAATAATTAAATAAGTTAACAACGTAAGAAATGACTTATCAAAAGATTCTTAGGCTATGTATAATTTGATTTTTAGAATTTTTTTTAAATTAAAAATTAATTTGGTTAAGAAATAAAAAATAAAAAATAATTATCATTTTTATATAATTTTTATCTTTCGAGTGGTTAGAAATAATTTTTTACAAATTAAATTAAAACAGTCATACGTATGTATATAACCTGTCCAAAAGTTAAAATGATAATTATTTTTTATTTCTTAACCAAATTAATTTTTAATTTTTAAATTTTTTTTCTAAAAATCAAACCATACATAGTCTAAGAATCTTTTGATAAGTCATTTCTTACGTTGGTAACTTATTAAATTATTTGTTAACTTTACAACATTTTTATCATCTGAGGCCTGTTTGGTAACCATTTCGTTTTCAGTTTTCAATTTATATTTACAAAAATTTTAAAAACTGTCATAAAAATTTGTTTGATAATTTTTTTGGTTTATAAATGGTTGTCTCAGTTTGTAAATTTGACGAAAAAATATAAATTCAAAAAATGAGTTTATGCTAATTTTTAAACAAAAATTTAAAAATTTTACTAACAATTTTTTTTTTCAATTAATTTTTTTTTCAATGAATTTTTTTTTCAATTAATACTAACTGAGGGAGTAATTGGTAATGCTACTTTAAACCTTAGGGAGGGGATTGTAATTTTTAAAATATGAGGAGTGTCAATGTAATTTACCCAGTGAGGGCAAAATTGATATTTAAAAAAATTAAATTGCTGAGAGGAGATTCTGTAATGAAACTTCAAATCTCAGAAGGAGATATAATTTTCAAAAGGTGGAGAGAGAAATTATAATAAACATAAATCTGAGAAGATACCAATATAATTTATCTAGTAAATAATTATAAATTAAATATAATATTTTATCTTATTTAACTGAAACAATTTATTTTATCTCATATAATTATTCTAACCCAAAACATCTTCCCAAACCAGCCCCGACTAAAAATAGAAATCGAAGCCTCGAACATGTCCATATAACGATTTTTTTTTTTATATATATAACAGTTGCGTGTAAAGAGAAATTTACGGGCTGTATTTGGGACCTTACTGTTGATGAATCGAGGAGCCCCTCTCTCTTCTCTCAAAAAATCATCAACGAAGAAGAAAGAAGAAGAAACTTCGCAACTCTCTCTCTCTCTTTCCCTCCCTCAAACATTCGAAGCGTCTTTGACTCTCTTTCTTCAGAAATTAGGCCTAAGAGTTTGTAATTTTCTCTGGAAAGTAAAAATTTCCCGATTCTTTTCTCACCCCTTCAGGGATCAAACCTTTCTCTGTTAAATTTGTATATAACTGTTTATGATTTAAAATTCTCAAACCCCCCTAGCCTTTTCACTTCATTTTCCTCACATTCCTTCGTTTTTAGGGTTCCCCAAATGACGATTTGTTCTGTACATAAATTCAGAATCTAGGGTTTCACACAATTCCCGATCGAATCACCAATTTTCTGCAAAATTCAGGTATAGAAAGTGGGTATTGCGAGGTAATCAAGGTCAAACATGGTGGTTCCAACAATCGCACTCTATGCTAGCCCACCGAGTAGTGTATGCTCGACTCCACATCCTTGCCAGATCAATTCTCACTCCTCGTACGATTTCGATTTGAATAGTCGATCATCGTCTTCTTCATCGACTGCCTCGTCGTCTCAAAAACCGATCGTCGGTGGTCTCTCTTGCCTACTTTCATCGCAATCGGTGAAACACGCCTCGTCTTCGAGCTACTCCAATGGAGGCGAAGAGTTGGGATCGTTGTGGCACGATAAAGGAGACGAATTGGGTTGTTCATTTCGCTACTCATCGTTCTGTTCATCTCTGAAGAAAGATCAGAGCCCTGTATCTGTATTACAAGGCCCTGTTTCGTGTAGTAGTAGTGGAATTGGTCCTTCGAGAAGTCCACCCATGAGAATTTCGCGCGAAAAGAGTGGTGATGTGGGTCTTTCGGGTTCGATTCGATCGGGGACTAATGGGTTGTTCAATGGGTTTGTTCGTCATGCTTTAGGGTCTTGCGTGGACTATGATTTGCCGAGTGCTCAAGTGGGTGGTTCGCTTGATATCGATTCGTCGTCTGTACTGATTGATGAACTCCCATTTACTATGGATGATAATTTTGTGGAGTCAAGTTCTGACCCATATGTTAAAGATTTGCTTTTGGGTGCACAATCGAGACACCCGATTTTCCGTGAAGATTTTGTTGTCAAGGCTTTCTATGAAGCTGAGAAAGCTCATAGAGGACAGGTAAAATCTATTTTGGAATTGAATGTTTTTGTAGGGTAATTGTTAGTTTGGAAATTTGGTGCTTGGATTGAGATTTTGTGTGTGTTGATTTTGTAGATGCGAGTGAGTGGGGATCCTTATTTACAGCATTGTGTTGAAACCGCGGTTCTGCTCGCAACGATTGGGGCGAATTCAACTGTAGTTGCTGCAGGGCTTTTACATGACACACTTGATGATTCTTCTATGAGTTATGACTCTATTTTCCAGACATTTGGAGCTGGGGTTGCTGATTTGGTTGAAGGGGTATGAGATATCACTTTGATAAATGATTTGTTATTGAATACTGGAAAATTTTGATAGTGTAGTCTATTGAATTACTGTTAATGAAACTGCAAATTATCAGCCAATAGTATGATCTACCGTCAACATTTAGCATTATTCTTGCTTATGAAAAAATTAAAATAAAATATTACTTACATTTAGCATTATTATTTCCAAAACATGTTGCTTTCAGCCTTTAAAAGGAGATGATGCTACAAATTTTATTTTCAGTCAAAGAGATGGATCACGGTTGCTAACTGAGGATATGTGAGAGAGTTCTATTACTTCTCAGTTAGATGTTTATATTTTTTGTGTGTCGGTCTAGTCGTAGCTTTCACTACGTTGTCACACTTAAAAGCAATTTCACTGTCATTGTTTGTCACAGGGTGCTGTATGCTGGGTTGTGATTAAAATATGGGTTCAATGAGTGGAAAAGTGTTGACTTTGTATTTAATTTTAATGGCAGATAGTACGTTAACTTTTTAGTTGAAGTTACAAATGATTGGCAATTAATTTAATTTTTCTCAATTTTTCTAACAGTTAATTTTCATGTTTCTTTTTAACTAATCAACTAGCACTATGCAGTAGCGCTTTAGTATCCTGGTCTATATTTTGCTATTTTTAACATAGTATGCATGTGCTCGAGAATGATGAATTTCATCTTATTTCTTCCTCCTTTTGGTGAATCAAAGCCTTGTAAAAGATCAGGGGGCATGTGCTAATGGTCACGAGATATCAAGTGTCTGTGAACCTTTAGATAGTTAATTCTTATCAGTCTTCTTATGCCAGTGAATAAAAGCTTTATAGTTTGAAACTTATTTGCCCCCAGTTATTATCTTTCTCTGTTTACTAAAGCCTGTATTTTTACTTACTATTAGCAAAAAAGCCTATAGCACTGCTGCTTCCCAAAGGGAACAGTGTAATAAATGGTTTTCTTGTGTGTTGCAGCAATTCACATTTAGAGGAGTTTTGGATAACCCTTTTTTATTTTTTTTTCCTTTCCTCGATTTTACTTTTCTTTTTCTATTAGTAAATTTTCCACAGTTTCTTACTAAGACGAGCATGTAGATTGTTTCCTTTTGTTTATGTGGAAAACATTAGAGGTGCACCTTGTTCACAATTCAACCTTCTGTAGAAGATATAGGGATTTCAAACACACAGATTAAAGTGTGAATTGTATTCTCTTTCCTGTATCATTTACAAGTGTTGCACAAAAGTGAATTTGGTGGCAATATTTTGGCAACAGTCCTGGTTAAATTATTTCTTAAAGCTTGTAATATTATATATTGTGTTTTGGTAGGTATCCAAGCTAAGTCATTTGAGCAAGCTTGCACGAGACAACAATACGGCAAGTAAAACTGCTGAGGCAGATCGCCTGCACACTATGTTCCTTGCAATGGCTGATGCGAGGGCTGTCCTCATAAAGCTGGCTGATCGATTGCATAATATGATGACACTAGATGCATTACCTTTGGTCAAGCAACAGAGATTTGCTAAAGAAACAGTGGAAATCTTCGCCCCTTTGGCCAATCGTTTAGGGATCTGTAGTTGGAAAGAGAAACTTGAAAATCTTTGTTTCAAATATCTCTACCCAGATCAGCATGAAGAACTCTCCTCCAAACTTGTAAACTCCTTTGACGAGGCAATGATTACTTCAGCTGTAGAGAAACTAGAGCAAGTTCTCGAGGATGCAGCCATTTCTTACCATGATCTATTGGGGAGGCACAAAAGCTTGTATAGCATCTATGCCAAAATGTTAAAGTACTCTCTCTCTCTCTCTCTCTCTCTCTCTCTCTCTCTCTCTCTCTCTCAACAAACACACATGCATGAACACTTGCATGTGCAAATGGTTTAATTCTTCAAAGAAAGTTGCTGAAAAACATTTTGTGGGTCTCTCTACTGAGTGAATAATGTGACAGACATAAGTGGTTGCTTTTGTCTGACTGTCCAAATAATTCAATGAGGCTCTGATCTCGATTAGTTGCTAGCTTGCAAGTGGTTCTAAATTGAATTTTCGGGTGCTGTGTGAATGTATATCAATCCCAGATTTATGAGAAAAAAAAAATGAAAATGAAATAACTGCCATAGTTAACGAAAGTTTCATTATTACCTCATTATGGTTGTGTTGAATTTGTGGTGAATTTTGGAAAATCTGGGCCATATCATTAATCCTTATATTATGGCATTTTCTAAATTAGTTAAATTGATTGAGGAGATAATAACATTTACTCTCGTGCAGAAAGAAACTGACCATGGATGAAATTCATGATATTCACGGTCTACGATTGATTGTTGAGAAAGAAGAAGATTGTTACAAGGCATTGAGAGTTGTTCACCAGTTGTGGTCCGAAGTACCTGGAAAGTTCAAGGACTACATAAATCATCCCAAGTTCAATGGGTATGTTATATATATCTCAAAGAACGTGTGTAAATGCGTATGTAATTATTTTGCTTCTAAATTTGATCTTAATTTGTAGATATCAATCTCTACACACAGTAGTGATGGGGGAGGGCATGGTTCCCCTTGAAGTTCAGATTCGAACAAAAGAGATGCATTTACAAGCAGAGTTTGGATTTGCCGCCCATTGGAGATACAAGGAAGGTGATTGTAAACACTCTTCCTTTGTGCTTCAAATGGTTGAGTGGGCCCGTTGGGTTGTCACGTGGCAGTGTGAGACGATGAGCAAGGATCGATCAACAATTTGCTACGCAGACTCCATCAAACGACCACCCTGCACATTCCCTTCTCATTCCGAAGATTGCCCATATTCCTATAAACTCGATTGCGTCTCCGATGGACCAGTCTTTGTCATCTTGATGGAAAACGACAAGGTTTGTTTTTAGTCTTTTTTTACTTAAGTCCAACTAGTTTTGGGGTCAATTTGGCTAGGTTTTTACAAACATGGTTTTGGTGATGCTAGAGTATCATCCAGACGTTTCAAACTCGGCAGTTTGTTTCCTTGTAGAACATTTACTGCTCTGTTTGATTACTAACGCTCTGTTTGTTTTTGCGAAAAATATTTTTTCATTTTCTAGCATTTGGTACAGTAGAAAATGAAAGTCTACTAGTAAAATGTTTTTCATTGTCAACGAAAACAAGCTTGTTTGGACAGAATATGTTTTGTACTTTTTAAAGGTGGGAAACTTTTTTGGATTGAACTCTTACCAGCGCCACCACTCTACCACCTCCACCTCCCACCCTACCAACATCACCACCAGTATCACCACCACCCTCCAACCATCAGACCCCCAACCCCCTATCACCACCAATATTACCACCGTACCACTAGTATCATCACCACCCTCCAATGATGACCACAACCTCCACCATACTACCACCACCACCCCCTTGCAACCACATCCACCACCATTGCTGCCGCCCCACCACCACCATTTTTACCATCACTACCACACTGACATCACCGCTTCTACAACCACTAACACATTAGTATCAAGGTCCCAACCAAATATGGGAAAACATTTTTTTGCAAAAAATATTTTTCATAGGAAATCCCATAGGAAAGTATTTTTTTATCAAAACAAACGGAGCGAAAGTAGCTAATTCTCTTGGCAGGAATGCATTGCGCCTTTCTTTGCTGAATAAACATGTGATTTGGGTATTTTGGTTTTGTAGATGTCAGTGCAGGAGTTCCCAGCAAACTCAACCATCCTAGATTTGATGGAAAGAGCTGGTCAAGGAAGCTTTAGATGGACCTCTTATGGGTTTCCTGTGAAGGAAGAATTGAGGCCGAGGTTGAATAACAAGCCGGTGAGTGATCCCACCTGCAAACTAAAAATGGGGGATGTGGTGGAGCTCACTCCGGCAATACCTGACAAATCATTGACAGAGTATAGGGAAGAGATCCAGCGGATGTATGATAGAGGCCCTACTGTGTCAGCCTCAGGACAGGCTGCTAGTAACATGGTTGGCTGGAGAAGTTGATGACACTGCTTGTTTTTTTCCTCCGGTTGTAGTGACAACTAGTTGTACTTGTATATATAGATGATAAGTATTGGCAAAGCTTTCTGGTTCTGGGTTGAAGAACAATTACTCACTGTATTCAACAAAGAGCAAAATGTTTAATTTTATTGCTATATTAGCTGCCTTGTTTTGTTTTTCCACATTGGCTCCTATTTTATGTACCAGTGGCGCAAACTCATCACATGATCTCCTCCTCTAGCTCTCGAACTTCAATTTGCAATCGCTTTGCTTATCTTTGAAAAATTATTTGGACTATTAAAACACATTTTTTTTTTTGACATTATGAAAAATTACACATGCTATACATATACCAAATAATGTCTTATTTAAACAGATTTTGATTTCATAAAGATTTGTTATTTTAATAACCTCTAAAACAGTAAGGACAACTTACCCTGGTAATTCCCTGATAATTTTTCTACCCTGGTAATTTCCCGATAATTTTTCATTTTCATTCGATATGAAGTTGATTTTGAGATTGGATAGTTTTGGGAATGAGTTATAGGGTGGGGATGATTTTGAGATTAAATTGGGTTTGGTTTTTGGGTTTGGGTTTAGATTTTGATTCGAGGACCAAAGTGAGAAAATTTAATTTTTTTTAAGGACCAAAATGAAAATTTTAATTTTAAAAATTTCAATACTGCACCTTAATAATGATGGAAGTTGATAATTGGATCAAAGTAAAAAAATGACAAATAATTTAAGAATCAAAGTCAGAATATTTCTTTAAGGAACAAAATGCAAAATGATTCATACTTTATAAGGTGAAAGATAATTTACTGACAAAAATGGAATGAAATGAAAGTCGTCAGTTTTTCATCTCCTTGCAGGATAATTATTGAATGAAATGAAGTCGTCAGTTTTTCATCTCGTAGGAAAATTATTCATTTATGATATTAATCACTCTGTTTGTTTCTAATTTTCAGAATTTACTTTTTAAAAAATTCTACTTTTTCATTTTTCGTATATTTTTTTTTATTTTTACTGAATTTTTTTAATATTTTCAGTAATTCTTAAAAATATTTTAGACATACATAACATAAATACACTTAAAAAGTATAATATTTGTAAAAAAAACTCTTTAAAAAATTCACTAAATACCATAAATACAAATATATATATATGAAAATTCAGTATATTTTTTGTATTTTTGTATATTTATTAATTTTTTTAAATATTTTTCACAAATAATTTACTATCTAGATACATCTAAAAAAGTAAAAAAAATTGCTTGGCCTTGTTTGGGAACAGACTAATTTAGTAACTTTTTGACTATTTGGCTAAAATATGAGTTAAAAAAAATTAGTATGTTTTTAATGACTTTTTGACTTTTTACGAAAAGATGTGCAAAAAGTATAGAGAAAAGAAAATCTTTGACTTTTTGGTATGGGTGGTTGGTTTTTTTGATTTTTTTAGTGACTTTTTGACTTTTTGGCTAAAAAAGTCACTTGCCAAACGAGGTCTAAGATTTAAAAAATATTCACTAAAAACAAAAAAAATACGAAAAACAAAAAACTCAATTTTCAAAAAATTAGATTCAGAAAACTGAAATCAAATACATTGAATGCTTTTTTTCATCATTTTTATAGTAAACCAAACAAAATCAACATTCTACAGTGAATTATTATCTGAAAAAACATTCTACTGTGAATGATCATTTCACTACCCTTATTCTTATGAACTAAACACAACCATAAATAATTAATACACATTCACCATCATAATGTGATTAATGGGGTTCAAACTGGTGACCTCACAACCAAAGTTCTTATACTGCAGAATTCTCATCTTCTTAAAAACACATCACATTTATATCAACAGTCATTGCCTTTCGCACCAGTCAATTGTAACAACTTTGTATTCCATTCTAAACCAATGCTTCCTTGATACAAAAAAACTTGGAACACTAACAAACAGAAGCTTTCTTTGAATTCACTATAACAAGCAATAGTGCAAATCCACTGAATTCATAAACCATAGAATTTTCTTAAACACTAATGTTAGATTTTACAGGAAAGTCGTAATATCACCGAAAATCTTATCTTGGACGTTTAGCTCCAACAAGCGGAAACGATACACGTTGAGGAGTACTTTGTGGCAACTGTGTCTTTTGTTCCTGGGAAGGGTTGGAATTAGGATCAGTACTCTCTTCATCCTCCTCTGTTTCTTCCACAGCTGTTGACCCAGTTGGCTTCCTTGGGATTGCAAGCTGGTAGTTTGGGCTGAGCAACGTGTCCTGCTCAGGCGGTAGAGGAATTCCTGGCCCTGCTATTGATTTTGGCAATGGGATTTTGTTCCTGTTCCGAGCCAACTCCAGCAGGACCTGATGCATTGTTGGGCATAGCATATTATATAGACTTTTCAAATCAAAATACTAGAAATAATCTTCTACTCATTGGATCGGAAAGAGAAATATGGTAATTTTGTTTTCCTCTGAAGAAAATCTAGATCTGAAGATGTTTCAAACCTACTAGAGCAATGGTATACGAATAAACACCGTTCAATCGTGTGTCAAAGAGGACAATCAAGAGCCAAAATAACAGAACAAACAATCAAGTACAACATGTTCTTTGCAAAACTTCACTTAAGTTGCAATTTCAGATGAAATGGATAAAACAAGAGGTGAATTCCAGCCCAATCTGTACCATGAATTTTGCCCAGAAAGTGTATGTGTGGTCCAAATTCAATTTTTGTACAGCGAGCCCTACATCTAGAACGAATCTAGACCACACATTGATTTTTTTGGGTAAAATTTCAGGGTATGTTGCATTGCTCATTTCAGCCATAACAGGAAAAATTAGAATTGTGGACGCAGAACCGGTTCTCTGAATACTCTACCAATGAGAAGTCATGAAATGGGGATTGACAAATTTCTCCAAACTTCCCAACCCTCGCTGAAATTTAGTCCATACTAAAATTGCAAGTGAAAAGTCCACACCGATATACAAATTTATGGGAAACAATTCTTGAATAATTCAAGTACAATCATGAAACAAGTGTAAAATCAAGATGAAGTATCCAATGTCTAGAACAAATTACATGCATAGCAGCACATCGAATGGATAGGAAAGTTACCTCTCGAGGTGGGGGTTGAGAGAAGCTGAAGTTGACTTTCGACTGAATAGCAAGCTTGACATCGTCACAGTCAATTGCAGCTTTCCCAGCATGCTCGGAATAGACCTGTGCGTCTGTCAATACATCAACAACATAACGATACCACAGTTCCAGGAATTGGTGCACAACACGAGGTTCATACTCATCGACTCCCATTGATTTTAACAGTGTTTTTACAATCTTTGCATCCCTTGGCATGTTCTCATCACCATCTGCCATTTGTTTTGCTGTCCCTTTCACCTGTACAAGGCAAAGGGTTCCACAATTCTCTAAGCAAAACTACTTCATGGAACAACACATACCTCACTACTTTCAATAAAAGTAAAGCATTTTTTTTTTAACCAAGTTCAACTTCAGGCATATGTAGGTATCTCCCACCCTTCACCAATTTTTTCATCTAATTTTATTCCAAATTTCAGTTAAAAGCTTGATTTGACATGAACTACTCTAATCCTTTCATCAAACTTTTATCAATATCTTTTTAAAGATTCCCCTCTTATCCCAAATTTCCCTTTTCACCAAATTTGATGAAAAAAAAAAAAAAAAAACCCCATCTCCAATGCTTCATCCTTTATAATTTTTGTCAAATTCAAATTTGCTGAGACCATTTCCAACCTTTCACCAATTTTTTCATCTAATTTGATTTTAAATTTGAGTGAAAAACTTGATTTACTATGAACTACTCCAATCCTTTCATCAAATTTTCATTAAAATCTTTTCAAAAATTTCCCTCTTATTCCAAATTTCCCTTTTTGTTAAACTTGGCGGAAAAAAAATCATCTCCACTGCATCATCTTTTTACATTTTCATCAAATTCGAATTTAATGAAAATTTTGATAAGTTCTCAATTCGAAGAAAAAAACTGACTCTTGATTTTATGAAATTGTGTGTTTTGTTTGATAATTATACTACTTTAAAATTGTGTGTTTTGACATCAAACAACAAAGATTACAAGAAAAAAAGAGAAAGAAAAAAAAGATGAAGTAAAATCAAATTCGGAGTTATGAAAAATGGGTCAACCCAAATGGATAAAAAGCAAACCTTGAAACAATTAAAAGTGAGGAATTTCTGGTTTCTACAAATCAAGCTCCAAATCAACTATGAAATCCATCTATATCTTTAATAGAGAACCACTAACCACTATGCAACTCAAAGGCAGCAACAATGCACATAAAAGAATCTACAAATCAAAAACCCTAACTTTTCAATCTAAAATTCAAAATTCTCAACCTGCTTTCATTCTTTCAATAGCTAGTTTGGAGGACGAACCTGCTTCAATCTATGGCGTGAGAGAGCTCCGCCGGACAACAATGGCGTCGTTCTTCTCAAAAGATTTCTTCTTCTCTCTCTTTTGCTCCTGTTTCGACTTTCTCTCTCAGAGAGGGTGGTAGAGAGAGGAGAGAGGAGAGAGGAGAGAGGGGAGAGGCTAGGTTTTTTTTTTTTTTTTTTGAGAAATCACAATTCAGTGTAATTTTTCAAAAAAAAATTTCAATTTCATGGTAAATCTTATAGAATTTAATAAGGGTAAATTACAAATACACTCTATGAGATTTGTTTAAAGTATAGATTGTCATTTGTGATTGAAAAATTACAAATATTTTCTTGTTAATATTTTTTATTTAACAGAATTAATTAAAAAAATGAAATTCATAATTTTTCTCCTATACAATAATAACATTACCTAAATTATTAATTGAAACATATTTTTAATATCATTAAAAATTGTTAATTGACTTGATGATTTATTAATAAAAAGAGTTATTTGTTATAAAATTATAAATCTCAAGAGTGAAATGTAATTTTTAAAACTATAGAAGCGATTCGTATTTTAATCAAAATTTAAGATGTGTATTTATAACTTACCCATTTAATTATTAAATTTATAATTTTTCATCAATTTGTAATTTTTTTTAAAATATCACTAAAGTGTATTTTTTTTTGTCTTCTTTTATGGGGACTGTAAAAGATTTGGAACGACCCCGTTTCGATAATTTGTAACATATTTTTAAGAAATGCTGTAAAATTTGATTACTATCTCGTTCACCAAATGCCCATTATGACCTTACAATTTGAATTAAATTTAATTATTATTTAATTTTTTGATTTTTTTATAAAAAGGTGTTTAAAAAAGTACAAGGAGTGATGTAACAATTTATATATTTTTTTAATTTTTTGATTAAAATATTTAATCTCCAAACAAGACATGATATTACCCATGTCAATCTCCTAAAATATACATTAGAAAAAATTAACCTTTATTTGAGTTGAATGATAAATTAATGATTTTATTACATGTAAATTGCTTAAATTAAAGTTATAGAGGGACTAATGTAGAATTTATTTTTAAAAGTTTAATTCATATAAAATACTCCAATGAAAGTCAATAAATTATAATTATAATAATGAAAATTAAATATAATATAATTTTTTTTTTCAAAGAAACTCCCAAAATGGGTGAGAAAGCCAATATATAGAGAATAAGACCCATAGATAGAGAAGTTCAAACTACTGATTTCATACTAAGGTGCATAAGTTGTGGTGAACTAGAAAAAAATTAAATTAAACAAGATAAAAAATATAATTTACACATTAAAATTTGTGGCACGTGAATATAGTTTTGGATAAGATTTTGAGCACATTGTTTTTAGGCTAGATTATTTTTAAGATACAGCAATGTTAGGTATCATGAAAAATCTTTCATGAAAATAATCATGAAAGTTTTGTGACCCTTTAATTACATTTAGAATAAAACACTATACACTAATCAAAGTAATCCAAAGATCATCAATCTTTCATGATCAGTTTCATGAAAAAAATTTCATGATCTCTAACTTTTCCCTTTAAGATAAACTTCACTTTCCTACCTATGATTTAGGTCATATATGGTGTACTTCTTAATATTTGGAAATATGTATGGTTTACCTCCTAATATTTGGGAATGATCATATAACCCTCATGTAGTTTGTGTATTAAAATGAACAATTAAACATTCCATCTAACTTAACAGTAAGTATGAAACACGTGACAAACCTAAGGGAGTTATATGGTTATTTTTAAATTTCAATGGAGTAAATCATATATGGAATAAATTACAGGGAATTAAAGTGCACTTTGTCTTCTAAAAAAATAACGAAAATATCTACAGTGCATACTTCAATTACTTATATATAGGGATATTTTAAATCGTTAACGAACCTAATAGTACACTTCAGTCCACAAACTACGTGGGATTATATAGTCATTTCTAAACGTTAGGAAGATAAAGCGCACATGACCCACGCTACAGAGGTAAAGTGAAGTTTGACCTTAATTTTATTTCACGCCTTGTTTGGGAAGAGTTTTTTTTTTATTAAAATAGTCAATAAGATAAAATGTTATGTATCCTACATATCAAACAATTATTTTTTCATAGAAAAATTCACAAATTATTACAAATTCAATTTTTTTTAAACTCATAGAATAATTAAAAAATTAATTAAAATAGCCAAATTTTGAAATGAGGCCAAAGTATGATCAATTTAAATGCAATATGAGGTGGTACAAATCAGCTGCAGTTTTAATATGACGACAAATTTTTTATCAATTCAATGTTGCACATCAATTATGGCCTATTTTGGAAAGATGGTTATAATCAGTTTTTTTGGTGAAAAGCTGATTATAATCAGATTATAATCAACTTTTTTGTGAGAGAAGAGGTTGGTTATAATTCAAAAATCAGATTATAACCAGGTTGCCAAAAGAGGCCTATGTATGGTTGTCTTTTTTTAGTTTTTAAAATTCTTGGCAATTAGTCAAGAAAAAATGATGGCCATGCGCAAACTTTTGTTCAAGATTTTCACACGAATTTGCGTACAGTGAAGTGGCCTTCTTTCTCTCAAATCGTACAAAATACTTACAAGTACTACAATTATATATTTTTATTCAAACGAAAAAATCCAAATACATAGAAAGATTTCACAAAGTGAGAAACGAATAAAAGACAATATTGCGTTTCATTTGATGAAATCTAGTCGAGTTCCCAACACAACTGTTGATCAACAAATTAATATAATGACCAACATGAAAAGCAAAGAAGAAGAAAAATAAAAGAGGGAATTGGTTTGAATTAATCTGGTTTGGTTTCTATCTCCAGAAGAAGTGCTGAACTGAATTTTGCCATGAAAGCACAACCATCAACATCACCAAAACCCCGGCAAGTCCCCACGAACTCCCAATTCTTAGCACC
Organism: Camellia granthamiana; assembly: GCA_036172215.1. Classification (NCBI taxonomy): domain Eukaryota; kingdom Viridiplantae; phylum Streptophyta; class Magnoliopsida; order Ericales; family Theaceae; genus Camellia; species Camellia granthamiana. Next base: position 7,733,830 of record CM069917.1, read on the forward strand.
CATGAAGGTTCCGAGGATAGAAACAATTGTGTTGACGATGCCGAAGAAGAAGAAGAAGAAGAAGAAGAAGAAGAGGAGGATGATGTGGTTTTAATGGCAATAATAAGGCCTACAAGTACCATTGGCATAACAAAGCCAGAATTCCATAGTGTCGTTTCATAACTGCTATCATTTCTTCGATTTGCATACAATGGCGAAAGTACCACTGCAGTAGCCAAAGCTAGCGCCATGGCTACCGCCCTTCGAGAAGAGCTTTGGCTTGTGTAAACATTGGTGGTTGCCATTACATGCACGGTATTAGTTATACGATCATATATCAAATGATATAAATAATATCAATCGATAAGATAGAAATCGATTGATATTAAAATTCTATTTGCTGGAGATAACCAACTTGATAGGATAGTGAAACATAGAGGATGAGAGGGGGATTTGAAAGAAGATGACATGATGAAGGAATCTAGTCGAAATGAAGATTGGACGACAAAAAGTGATTGATAGCCGTCCAAAAAGTAAAGAAGAGAAAAGATATAGTACATTATTACAAAAAGGGTGCTTTACTGACCAAAACATCTTGGAAGATGGGAAAAAGATTGGCAAAGAAAGTTGTGCTTGGGAAGCAAGGTATAGATTTGGGTTCATACTAGAGCACAAGAAATGCTAAGGCCCCATTTGGGATAAATGTGTGGGCTAAAATAGTTATATAGAATAAAATAGTTTATTTTAATTAAATAGGATAAAATGTCACATCTAATTTATAATTATTTTTTTATAAAAGTCAAAAAAATCAAAAAATATATTTTAAATGAGATTTTTTAGCACCAGGCTAAAATAGTTAAAAAAACTAAGAAACCAACCCATATCCAAAACCAACCCTAAATGTAATGGATTCATCTTCATTTTGATATTAGTGCATGTTTGGTATACTCTAAAAAAGATAAAAAGTCAAAAAATTACTAAAAAAAGTCAAAAAAATTTATCTTTTTACCTTGTTTGGGCGGGAATTAATGTATTTCTGAAAATTCAGACGGCAAAAAGACAATTTTGTCCCTTCCAGCTGTGGCATCCCATCACCCTATCCATACACACGTTGGGCCACTTAAAATTTGCAGCAGTATGTCAAAAAAAAAAAAAAAAAAAAATTGAAATGCAAAAGCTACCAGGTTGCATTTGTCGGAGGTCCACTCAAGGGTAGAAATATAACTTTGCTATTTTTTACAATATTTTAATACACATTTTTTCGTAAAAAGTCAAAAAATTATTCCAAACATACATCTTTTTTTCCTTATTTTTTTTACCAAAAGGTCAAAAGGTGCACTTATGTTCATCCCAAAAATTTATTAGTTAAAAATAAATTAATAAAAATGTTAGTGCTTAAAAAATTAGTTTGTATAATATAATTTTAGTTTTATTTTTTTGACTTCTAATAATTTTTTAGAGTGGCTAAAGTAAATTTTTTAATTAAAAATGAATTTACTAAATGAGTTAAAAAAATCTAGTTAGTAAATTGGCTTTTAAAATTCTGCCAGACTAAGGGGTTGTTTGGGGTGTTTTAAATAAGTGTACTTTTTGTCTTTTGGACTAAAAAATTGAGGAAAAAAATATGGATGTTTGAGTTAACTTTTTGACTTTTTATGGAAAAATATATATTAAAAAATTATATAAATTAGTGTATAGGGAAAAATTAAGATTGAGAGTTGTGCAGCTGTAATTTTTAACTTTTGATGAATAATAATAACTTTTTAACTTTTTAAGTAACTTTTTGATTTTTTAATTTTTTTTTAACTTGCCAAACTTGACCAAGGTGTTACATGCAAATCTTTCCTGTCCGTATATTGTATGGGCACATCTTTTTGAATTTCAACAGTTCAATTTGTTATATACTAGACGGAAAATGCCTCGTAGCTCGACTGCTACGACGCTCGAAATGGCTCGAGAAAGAGAAAGAGGGAGAGAAGAGAGGAAACAGAGGAGAAAGAGAAGGGAGGGAGAGAAGGGAGGGAGAGGACCGTCGTCGTGGGTCGTCTGCCCAGCCGCCGTGGGTCGTCTGCCTCGCCGCCGATCGTCGCAGCAGACCGTCGCCTCGCCCAGCCCCGGTCGTCTGCCCAGCCTCCCCTCCTCCTTCAACCGGTTTTTATGGCTCCCTCCCCTCCCTCCTCCTCCTCCTCCTCCTCCTCCTCCTCCCTTCTTCTTCTTCTTCTTCGTTCTGTAACAAAACCAGGAAGAAAGAAAGAAAAAGAAAAAAAGAAAAAAAAAAATTGACACCAAAACGACGTCGTTTTGGTGTCGAGCCGTGTTTCGAGCCGCGGTTTCGAGCTACGTAGCATATCTTTAATTACAACATTCAATGCATCAGCGAAAAACAAAAACTTAAAAGATGTATTAAAATTTAAATTTTCAATATTATTAATATATTAATCACTGTACTATTGATATTAATATATATCTCAATATTATTATTTTAAATCATTAATGGACTATAAAATTGAGAGTTAAAGCTACCATCACGCCTAACTCATAATCTTCAAGTGCATGATTCAGAGTGTTTTGAGAAGTTAATAAAAAATTGATTTTTTTAATTTTTTTAGTTTATTTTGTGTTTTTGTAAATAAATTATGTAAAAGGTAATATAATTCAAAATAGGTAAAAAATTATAAATTGACTTTTTACCAATTTTCCAAAAGAATCCTCAATCCTAAATCTCTACTCAGCCATATCAAGGAAGTTATTATTACCCAATAGGTTAATTCGCACTTTGGATTGTGATGGCTTCTTAGTCACAGTAGAATTAGGATACGGGGGTACTGCTGTGCCTTGAGGCACAGCAGGTACTGCTGTCCCCTTATGGGAGATGTTTTTGAGTATTTTTCGATAATCTGAACCGTTTATATTGTAGGGTTCGTCAAGATTACTATTCATATAAAAAATCAAATTAATCGGATATTCATAACCTCATGATCAGGTTCTAATTATTTTAAAAAAAATTTGAAAGTTATGTTAACCGTTAATTTTTATAAAAACAAATGTGCTTGGTTATAGGGCTGCAGGTATCCAATCAACTTGATTTTTTGCATGAATGATCTACTCGACGAACCCTATAATGTGAACGGTTCAGATCATCGAAAAACATTCAAAATAATCTCCCACAAGGGGGCAGCAGCAACTGCTGTGCCTTGGGGCACAGCAGTATCCCCCATTTCGTAGAATTATACTTGCTAGGTTGGTTCCCTTCATTGTTTCTCTTAAAGCATCTCCAATAGTGTTGGTTAAAATAGTATTATCATTGTTATAATTTGATAATAAATAGTATTATTTTGTCAAATTATAGTAATAGTGCTCCAATTGTTATTTTGATAAATCTCAACTTACTTTTCTTTCAAGTTTGTAAGTATTGTTTGGATATAGATTTTTTAATATTTTTTTTGTTTATTTTGTCTTTTGTGACATTTTTTCAATTGTTTGTAATATATATATATATACATTATACCCGACTAGACAAAGGAAAAAAAATTGAAAAATTGAAAAAAAAAAAAATTTAAATATAAGTCACCCCACCAAAAAACATACCACTAAAAAAAATAATTTATTAACTACATTTAAAAATATATTCTCTCATAATTATTCATCAAGAGGTAGGGGAAAAAATTTCTTTCTATTTTGCAATTTATTTATTTATTTATTTTTTGTAAGAAAAAAACTTTTTACATTTCAAGACACCATCTACACCGTTGATGTTTTCACAATCCAATGGTTGATATGAAATTCTTGAATCATCGGTTGCTTTCTCAAGACAACCCACCTTCTCTCTTTCTCATCTTCATTTCATCAAACCAGTAGGCTGAGTATCTCTCTCTTTCTCTCCCTCTCTCTCTCCATGCTCATCCATCTCTTCATCTTCATCAAACCCAGTCGGCTGATCAACATTACCATCATCATCCTAGCTTTACCTGGTTGGATCTCTGATGAAACAACACAATCTTCATTCTTTTTCTTTCTTTAGATCTCATCTCACCATCATCATCCTGTAAGCTTAGAGTCCATCTTCCTATACTTGTTCTTAGCTCCCAAAGGAAAACCAGACAAACCAATTTCCCTATTATCGTTTTCTTGGAGACCCACCAATCCTATTTTACATCTTTCTGATCTGTGTCTGTTTCAAACCAATTTAGGTGAAAATAATACAACAGACCTAGAAATCTTTTATGAGATTTTCAAATATTGAAACTCATTGCAAAACCCAGGAATTGGGTTTGGCTCTCATTTCATTTAGATATGAAAATAGAAGATGGAAGACTATTAAACAAAAGTGGGACCTGTGTGTGTTAATTTCTGACCACACTGCCAACTTAGTACTCAACTGGAGAACACCGGCAAATAGGTTAAGCCCGAACAACCTGCAATAGAAAGAAGAGATTCCAGCGGTGGCTCGTTCACCGGGGGGCACTCCAACGATCAAGTCAGTAAAATATCTTTCAAAGATAACCAATAGTGCTTAACTCACTGCACAAAGCATAAAAGACATACCTTAGACCCATAGGGGTGCCTTCCTTTTATAGCCAACACAATCCTAGTCCCAATAGAAACCTAGCTCCAATGGACTTAGGATTACTGCTAATCTTAGACTCCCAGTAGGATTAGGATAAACTCTCTAAGAGTCTTATCTTTACCCAAACTGAAGTCTTCTCTCATTCTAGGACTCTTGTCCCTTATCCGCTTATCCCGGATTCCGGTTTTTTCGCAGATAACCTCGGTCTAGCCGAGATCATATCGGCGCCATGACTAGAACACGTGGCACCTCGGCTGACACTTCGGTGTCACCTCGGCCACGTGTTGTCATTCAAAAATTATGTCCCCACAACTGCCCCCTAGGTTCTATTACCTCGGCATCCTGAGGTGATGGAACCTATATCATTCATTCCTTTAATCATGACTTCGGTTTAATTTCAACTTGTAAATTTTTCTTAAAATTTCAACAAGTGTTAAACATGACCTCAGTTTAACTTCAACTTGTAAATTTTTAAAATTTCAACAAGTGTTAAACATGACCTCGGTTTAACTTCAACTTGTAAATTTTTTTTAAAATTTCAACAAGTGTTAAACATGTCCCCGGTCTCTTGTTTGTTGGATCCACTATTACCTCGGCCTCGCTTCAGTGAGCCGTTTCCCTTCTCTTGTTTTATCGCCTTCGTTCCCGGTGTGCTGAGGGACTGTAGGAACCATTTTCTGCCCCTCTTTCTAAGCACCCTTCTTGGCCACTGGAATTGGCGTATCTTGTAATGGGAACGGTAGTTGCATGATGTTATTCTGCATCATAAAATTGACGATTGTTTGCAGGTCTGCCAATTTGTCCGCCATTTCGTTTGTCTCGTTGTCCCTCCGCAGGCATCTATTTTTCCATACTTGGAGGTCGTCCTCGTTATAATACCCGCTCCGGTCTGATTTCTTCGGTACGTCACCCTCTTGGCCAACGTCCTTTCCTCCGTGATTCTTATCACGAGTCTCTTCGTTGCAGTTGTCTTCTTCGACGTCAAGGTCAATGTGTTTCTCACTCCCAGTAGGGGTGTCGTCCCCAACCTTCTCTTTTTGTCCGTTGTTGGCCATCTATTCTCCTGTCTTTTCCACAGACGGCGCCAAATTGTGTGTGTCAATTTCCAACCACACTGCCAACTTAGTACTCAATTGTAGAATACCGGCAGAATAGGTTAAGCCCAAACAACCTGTAACAGAAAGAAGAGATTCCGGCGGTGGCTCGTCCACCCGGGGGCACTCCGACGATCAAGTTAGTAAAATATCTCTCAAAGATAACCAATAGTGCTTAACTCACTAGACAAAGCATAAAAGACATATCTTAGACCCATGGGGGTGCCTCTCTTTTATAGCCAACACAATCCTAGTCCCAATAGAAGCCTAGTTCCAATAGACTTAGGATTACTGCTAATCTTAGACTCCCAGTAGGATTAGGATAAACTCTCTAAGAGTCTTATCTTTACTCAAACTGAAGTCTTCTCTCATTCTAGGACTCTTGTCCCTTATCCACTTATCCTGGATTCCGGTTTATTCGCAGATAACCTCGGCCTAGCCGAGATCATCTCGGCGCCATGACCAGGGCATGTGGCACCTCGGCTGACACTTCGGTGTCACCTCGGCCACGTGTTGTCATTAAAAAATTATATCCCCACCAATCCTATTTTACATCTTCCTGATATGTGTCTGTTTCAAACCAAATTAGGTGAAAATAATACAACAGACCTAGAAATCTTTTATGAGATTTTCAAATATTGAAACTCATTGCAAAACCCAGGAATTGGGTTTGGCTCTCATTTCATTTAGATATGAAAATAGAAGATGGAAGACTATTAAACAAAAGTGGGACCCTTAATTTGTCATGTAAGCAACCCCCAACAAGCCCTAGAGGTCGATGGAGGTTGAGATGAAGAACAAGTTCATCAATCATGCTAGAATCCATGTATTTATTTTCTAAATTCAAACTAGATTGCTTTAGAAATTTATATAAATTTGTGAAATTTGGGTTGATTGATCATTCTGAAATTTGTTATTGACCGATTGTTTCGAATATTTGTGAAATTTTTGAAATTTGTGTTTGGAAAATGCAGAAATTGGTGAAATTTGTTTTGATAAAAAAAAAATTAAAATTGAAGGAACAAATGCTATAATAAATAAATGAATTATATTTGACAAAAAAAAAAAATAGTGAATTTCGTTTTAAAAAAAAAGCATCAAGCATTTTGAGATGTTTTTCTGGGAGAGAATGAACCAAGCTTTGGAGCCATAATCTGTTATTTTGATGATGTGACATGTTTGGCAAATGCCAAACTTCTTACCAAATTTGACAACATAAATGACATTCACTATATTTGGTAGGAGGAATAGCAGGCTGTAGACGCGCCTGTGGGCCTCATGCTACAGTTCGGACCCCTTTTTGTGTCACGGTTCTTAACCTGAACCAAAGAGTGTCCAACTCTGGCAAATCGTTTTGAGAAAACAGATTTTTGAAAGAAGTGCCAAACATGGACTGCTTTGCCAGATATAGAGTCGCCACCTAAATATTTTATTTTTGGGGGAATTTAGGAAACCCTGACTCGGTGCCAAAGGCCACGTGTCCGTCATCACCAAAGTTGCCTCGGCTCGGTAACTTGGGTACGATTGGGGAAGGTCAGCTATGAGCACCCCTCTCGCCCGGTCCGAAGACCGGCCTCTACTAACCATGATATCAAGTTTTGAAAACATTATATGTTCTTATTCCGGTTATTAGCCTAGAATTACTACGTTATGCGCACAGCAAACAAGTATAGACCAAATCGCCTAAATTGGAACAAAACATTGTAAGTTTGTTTTGAAAATGATTTGCTACTCGCAAGTAGGCTAAAATGCAGGTTTTGCCACCCTTAAGTGGGCTTTAGAAAAAGATGGTTTTGCCACTATCTAGTGGGTTTAAAACTCTCAGTTTTAATGCATTATTCCAATTTAGGTAATTTGACCTCCATCCACAGGCATTCAAGCAGTTATATCACATAAGCAGCTAGCCTCATGGTAATCATGCAATTATGGCAACATTTACACGCATGCGGTATGCTAAAGCATAAAAGCCACCTAGTACTCCAAGCCAAAACAGAAACTAGTTAGTAATCATATGCATGATCCTAATTCATGTTAAGATGGCTAATGCACCACATGCAAAATGCAACTAAGATAGGCTCGGCTAATCTATAATGACATGTGAAATGCTACAACTAACACGTATTCAATTTGGAATTGAAATACAGATGCAGTTAGAATGATGCGCCGAGCCTGGTGCATGCAAAATGAATGAATTGATGCAAACATGCTATCATACTGTATGCTAATTGAAACATGCCCTAGACTAACCATCGAAAGCTAGTAAATAAAAGGGAAGAAAGACGTGGGGTTAGAAGACATACACACACTCACACACACTTATTACACAATTGCCCTCGCTCGGAGGGTCCGAATAATAATACAAACCGAATAAATAATTAACTATCCTAGCTAATTAAATATTACAAAACCTTCTAATTAACTAACAAATTAATTACAACAAGAAGGTGGCCACAGCCCTGCCTCGGGATGCATGTGATGATGCATGCTTGGCTCGTACTGCCCGGAAACTTGCTGCCATAGCACTGTTGCCTCTGTTTACACTGCCCTGCTACCATGAGGACTGCCAAAGTCCCAGGATATGCTCTCTGTATGTTGGGGAGTATCACCGGCTAGGTAGAAACATCATCGGCCAAAGGAGATGGTCACCGGCCACTGAATAAGGCATCGGCCAGTCATTCTTTGCCGATCGGCACTCAACACTGCCGGTCGGCCAAATCTTCCTACTGAAACCTGCAGTTGACAGCAGCAGAGGGCAAGCAGTGTATGGTATGGAATTTTCAAGCAAATGTATGCACGGACACACTCCCTATCATGCAATGGACTCAAGGGAGCATGCCCCTCGACCCTCGGGCCATCAATCACGCATTTCGATGCATGATGGCCAAAGAGTCAAGTATGCATTTCAATGTCAAATGCAATGCACACAAAACATTCCAAAGGGCCCCAACCCCTATCATGGTTGATCAAGAGGTGAGGCAATGCACAACAATGCACATGTAACCTAAGCATGCAAGCTAACATACAAACATGCAATGCAACTACACGGCACACACAATGCACACAACATAACATGCACAACGCATTGAAACATGGCATACACAATGCAAGATGGACTTATACCAATGTGAGTGGACCTCAGCCACACTCACATCAGCGGCCATAAGATGGAAATGAGGCAGCCGAAATGCACACAAACATGTCCAATGCATGGACCGATCCTAAGATACAACATGCAACTCCAACTAAGCATGGCAAATGATGAAACATGGCATACGAACATGTAAATTTCAGCACTGAAATGTGATGCACAATGGTCCCGAAACATGGAGATATGGCACCCGATGCATGGAATGAGCCCCGAAACTCAAAACTAGGCATATGTAATGACTTATAGCTATACAAAGCATGCATTATTTGACTATGAAGCACAAAGACAGAACCAAGGCAGTCCCAAAACATGCATATTTCCAGTTCAAAGCATGGCCAAAAAGTGCTAACAAGATGGATTAAAATAGCATGCCAATTTGACTAGCTAACATGGTTTACATGGCAAGTGCATGAAGCAAGTGAGAACTCATCAAACCAGTAAAAATCAGTGAATAAAACATGTGAAAATAGGCCCAAATAACCACTGATATGCAGCCAACATGTGCAAAAATGATGAGCTCCTTTGAAGGGCCATGCAAGGAGGTATTAAGCACATACAAGATAGACATGAAGCATGGCAAAACCAACTCTGAAAATGGAATATGACAGCCCTAAAACTCACAAAATTGGCCCTGAAATCAGTCCCGGAAACATGCAAAGAAAGGCCTCCTTGAAAGGCCTTGAATGGGACTTCTCTACACATGCATCATAGGCATAAAATATGGCCAAATAGGCCTTGGACAGAGCCAAGGCAGACCTCAAATCTCGCAGAATGAGGCCTGAAACAAGACTTCGATGCATGCAAAATAGGGTCCCTTTGGAAGGCCTAAAAGACCCCCAAACAAGACAAGGAGAGAGGGGGTCACCCCCCTCTGATTTTGGACTTCAAGAATACACCTAAGTCACTGAAAATCCATTGGATTTCAGTGGCTAAGTGGCCAAGCCATGGCCAATGCAAGTGCTCACATGTATGGCTCAAAACATGGAGAAATAAGGCATGCAAAGAAGGAGATGACCCCAAACAGAAATGGAACCTTAAACAAACTTGAAGAGCATGTCAAAATAAGACTTTTTTCAGTTTATGGAAAACCTCGAAAATGATCACAAGTAGGGCATAAATAGCATGCAAAAATGGCCCTAAAAGAGAGATTTGAAGACAAGAGGTAGCAGATGGCCTCAAACAGAAAAGTGTCCTTATACAAACATGAAGATGAGCCCAAAATATGAAACTTTTCAGTTCATGACAAAGTCCAGAAATGCTTGCAAGTATAGCTTATGAATGAAGCAAGAAAATGCAAGTTTAAGGGAAATAGAGGCTTATCCTTGAAGAGCAGCAAACCAGCAGCTATTAGTCCAAATTTATGAGCTTCTAACCTCTGCAAATGGCCTCTCAAGTGCTGGAATGGAGGATGGAGGTGTTGTGCTATGGGTTGTAGGGCAAATGGTGCAAGGGCAAGGGTGTTTTGAAGCTTGGATGAGAGAGATGGAGGGTTGTATGTATATATATCAGATATATATGTCTTCTCTCTGGTTTTTTTGCTCAAAATCTCCAACCCTTTACAATGGAGGAGGAGAGGCCCTTAAATAGGCAATGGAAATGGTTCTAAGCTTATAAGACAAGCTTAAGGGAAAGGGTCAAGGGGAGCAAGAGGGCCAAGGCTTCTCAGGGAAGCTAGGACAGCTGGTGAGCTTCTTGAGGAAGCCAAGACAAGGGGTCAAGGCTTCCTCAAGAAGCCTTGAGCAAAGGGTGCAAAAGAGGGGTCAAAGGTGGTCAAGGGTGCAAAATAACCACATATATGCACGGGGAGCTAGGTCTGTGCATCCCAACTGGCACAGCTGGCATGAACCATGCCTGGAAGGTGCAAAAAGGTCAAACCGGCCAGAAAAGGAGGTCGTCGGCCAAAATAAATGGCCGGTCGGCACAATAAATTGCCGATCAGCTAAATAGATTGCCGATAAGTGTTGCCAAGGTCAAAAAGTGGCCGGTGGATATCCAAATTGAAGCCCCGGAAGTTAGCTTTCCAATGCCGCAAACCTTGCATTAAAATTCCTCCTATGAAAAAAGTTATACCCTTTTTGGTGAAGCCGCGCAGATTTGATCCAACCGAGATGATGCCCAACTTCAACCAATCATATCTCCCCCTCCCGGACTTGGCCTTAGGAGATTCTTGAGTGCAAAATGAAGCCCCGGAAGTAAGCTTCCCAACGATGGTAGCCTCATAGATAAAATCCAAGTGTGTAATTGAATAAGCCCGATTCAGCGAGGGCTGCTCGACTCCCTTTTATCCGAATCCTTGCCGAACTTCTTCTCCAACTTGTTTTCTCCCCTTTCCCCTTTACTTCAACTTCAAACCCCTAAGCAAGGTGTTTTGAAAGATTTTTCAAAGATTTCATCTCTCTTTTATTTATTTCTACTTTGTCCTTGCTCGGTTCACCGAAAAGCGCAACGTTTGACAAAAATGCGAGCCTCGGAACATCGCAGAAACTTTATTTCAAAAAAGTTTTGAAAGAGAGGGTTTTAAGGTCTAAAAGCCATTCAAAATAGCTTTGGTCCAAAATGGGGTGTGAAGTTGAGATTTGTCTCTCTCCTTGCCGAAGAAATTGAACCTTTGCCCTGCACACCTTTCAACACCAAGTAAACCATCAGTCGTGCCCAAGTCTTAAGGGTGGTCAAAAATGGGGTGTCTACAGTTGCCCCTCTTTAACAGAACTCGATAGTCATAACAATGACGGGAGTGAATGTCAAAGCCCAGAGACGACCCATTTTTGACAAGGCCGAAGACTTGGACAAACAAACAAAATACCAATAAATAAATGGTTGTGCCCGCAGGCTGCCTATGTATCCCTTTGTAAGGAATCAAACCAGCGTAGTTCAGGGGCAGAATGCAAATGATATGCAGGAAGACTTTGATAATTGGACTTACACGTTACACGAAGCCGGTTTGAAAATTGGACTTATGCAAAAACACAGTGTGCACAAGACAATGTGATGCAGAGTGAATGCACAAAACAATGCTAAGAAGATGCACAAAACAACGCGAAGCAGGTTGGAATGCACAAGACAGTGCTAACAAGATGCACAAAACAGTGCAATGCAAGAGTGAATGCACAAAACAGTGCTATACAGGTGCACAAGAGAATGCGATGTGGATGCACAAAATAGTGCGATGCGCAAAATAGCGCGAATGAAATGTAATGCACTAACAAGTGCAGGTAAGGTGCGCAAGAAAGCACGATGCAAGTTCAAAGCGAAAGATACAAGCATTTTCCTTTATGCAAGATGAGAGTATGTAATGAAATGCACAGGATAGTGCGATGCGCAAGAAAGCGCGAGTGCACAAGACAGTGCGGTGCGCAAGAAAACGCGAGTGCACAAAATAGTGCGATGCACTAAACAGCGCGATGCGTTAAACAACGCGAGTGCACAAGATAGTGTGATGCGCTAAACAGCGCGATGCATTAAACAACACGAGTGCATAAGATAGTGCAATGCGCTAAACAGCGCGATGCGTTAAACAACGCGAGTGCACAAGACAGTGCGATACGCTAAACAACGCGATGCGCAAGAAAGCGCGAGTACACAAGATAGTGTGACTGCATAAGATAGTGCGATGCGCTAAACAACGCGATGCGTTAAACAACGCGAGTGCACAAGACAGTGCGATGCGCTAAACAGCGTGATGCGTTAAACAAAGCGAGTGCACAAGATAGTGCGATACACAAGAAAGCGCGAGTGCACAAGATAGTGCGACTGCACAAGATAGTGCGAGTGTGATACAAAGTGTAAGTGCACAAGATAGTGCGATGCGCAAGAAAGTGCGAGTGCACAAGACAGTGTGAATGCACAAGATAGTGCGATGAAATGCAGGATCTATGCAAATATGGAAGAGGTGCATGTTCTATGCGAAAAATACGAGCATTTTCTATACAACATGGAAACCATATTCTATGCACAAGACAAGAGCATATTCTATGCAATAGTGAAAGCAAATTTGAGGGAAACGAGTAACGCTCAGCGTAATGCCTCATGTACATTTTGAGATGAGTAAAAGGCATTCTGCCATAACCTATTGAAATGTACTACAGAGGGAAGCAACTCAACAAAACTCTGTTAAGCACAAAACAAAGTCAAATAGCAAGAGCAGCCAATTATGCAGTTCAAAGCAACCCATATGTATGAACATGTAGGCATAACACGCATGCATTAATCAGAGGGAATATGGCAATCCCCAAGAGAGTTTCGGAATGGTCGGAGATAGTTTTCAAAAGTTGAACCATATCAGAATCATCATAGGGGGTAAACCCACCCTAATCCAGGGGAAAAGTGCCCAACAGATGACTTTGGCAAACTGAGAGATAAGTTGGATCTAAGCTCCTCGTTCAATTGATGACCTGATCAAATGCAATGAAAATTGCCCCTAGTGTCCAGCCATTGGCCACCGTCTGGGTTTCTGCCCCTTGTTCAATTGGTGACCCGATCAAATGCAATGAAAATTGCCCCTAGTGTCCAGCCATTGGGCACCGTCTGGGTTTCTGCCCCTTGTTCAATTGGTGACCCGATCAAATGCAATGAAAATTGCCCCTAGTGTCTAGCCATTGGGCACCGTCTTAAACATTATGCAGGCACAGGAAATGGGGATTATCGGATCTATTGTCAACTCATCAAACTCATGCTTCTCTTCTGACATATTAAGAACCCACTGATCATAAATATGTTGCCCCTCGCATGGGCACTCTCAGCTTGTTTATGAATTCCACACATGGACTTGTTTCCGAGTTAGAATGAACATTTGTGTATGGAATTTTGGCCATGCCACTCTGTTGAACTTTTTTGAGCGACAGACTCGCTATTGGTGACTCGATGGAGAGCGCTTTTTGACAATACATCAGACGCGTTATGGTGACTCGAATAACGACATGCTATGGTGACTTGACACAGAAAGCAGACTGAGACAAACATTAGGCATAACACAACAGAACCCACAACTGACCCAAAAACAGAAAAAGACTCAAGGTAATTGATCATTCATAGTGCCCCTAGTTTTACTTATGCTCCCTTTTAAAAATCAATTTTAATCCCTGTTTTGCTCAAGAAAGAGATTCTACTGATAAGTTCAAGTATTGAAAATTGCTCCTCTTGCCGATTCAAGTTAGTTCTTTCTTACCCAGCGCAAGTATATGATATGCGCAGCAGTCGGTGTAGCTCATGGATTGGTGTGAAGTTGACAACAGGACTCGGGCAAGGTGATTGAGTTGAGACAGAATGAGATGGATATGATTGAGACCGAACCTCAGGATGAAGCTGCCTACGTATCCCAAGAATGGGAATCAGGTCAACGTAGTTCATGGTTAAGGTTCCCTCGGGTATTTAATCTCTCATTTTACACTCTAACTTTTGCCAAAGTCGCCCCTTCGGGGTTTTCAACCTTGCGAGCTCTATTTATTTGATTTCTCATTTTTCATGCTCTAACTTTTGCCTAGGTCGCCCTTTCGGATTTTCGGCCTAGCGAGCCTCTCAAGGATAATGTTACAACATCTGCGGTGAATGTGGTGAGTGTGGTGAATGTGATCAATGGTCACCCTTGCCCTAATCACTGGAACTGACTTTGCCTTGATTTGAGTCTGGTTCTCCAGCATGTCTTCTTCTTTTCTCTTGCTCCATTTTGAAGGTTGGCTCTTCTTGCATTGTGGTACCTCCGCACACTGGCTTTCCCGAATTCATACAGAAGTTCCTTTCCAGATAGTTGATTGGATTTCATTCCAATGGATGCCCTTGGCTTAATGATTGACTTCTTTCCTTTTTCTTTTTTTTTTCTTCTCTTTTTCTTTCAATTTTCTTTTTCTGTTTGTTGTTGTTGTTTGCTTTCTTTTTTGTTTTTTTTGTTTTGTGTTTGTTTTTTTTGTTTTTGTTTTTGTGTGTGTTTCTTTTCTCTTTGAAATAATAAAAGCACCAAGGGAAGAGATTCTATGACTTGTGAAATCTGAAAGTTACTCTGTGCTTGTAGGTCTGAAAGTTGCCTTGTGCTTATCAAAATGATCGCCTGACGGCGGAGAGAATCCCCAGGATAAAATAAGATATCAAACACAATTCTGAAACTAACTTCGCAAGCTTTGCAAAAGAAGCGGTTGAAAATTCTTGAAATCGTGAATGACTTTGTGCTGGCAAGTCAGAATTCACTCAAACTATTCAAGGGATCCTTCTCAATACTGGAGCTTATTAGCGGAATTTCATTCAGAAAACAATTTCAAAAACAAATTCAAAATCTTTTTCTATTTGCCAAAGGTCACACATGCATCATTATAGGCACAATAAAATGATCAAAAACTTGACTCCCATTTTCTTAAAAAAAAATGAAGACCTAAGGGTACATGAGAGCGACTCAAAGGAAAAGACTTAACTGACGCTATAACGCAAGAAAAGGAAGAAAATAGCATTCACAAACAAAACTATTTACAAGACACACAACTCAAAACAAAATAAAGCATTTCTTGAAACAAAAAGGGGAGTACCCTTCTCCAAGTCCATCCACAGAATTCAAAAACAACTTGAAGTGGCCCACAGGAGGGTTCAGATCCGCCTTCAATACACATCCACACCCAAAAAGGTTGGTTTCAGACTTTTATCTTAGTTGAGACTGAGGTTTCTCATTCCAACCACCAGTGTTGGCAGCACTGTTTCATAAATCTTCCACATATCGAGATCAAGTGAACTTTCTATCTCTTCAACGATGTCGGTCAGGCAAGAAGATTTTGGGCTAAACTCAAAGGGTTCGGGCTCATTAGCAGGTATGACATGTTGGCCAGGGGAATGGTTGGCCATTGGCAAGCTATTGTGGTCAGGGAGGAGGTTACTGACAGCTTTGGGATCTTCAGGTGGAGCGATGACTTTCTTATCAAACAGGTCTTGAATTGTATGGTGAAGGCGGAAACAACTGTTAGTGCCATGACCGACTTGCTGATAAAAGGCACAGTACTTGGCCGGATCATGTGAGGGAGGGAGATTCTTCGGGAGAGGCCGAGGCTTAAGGGGTTTGAGATGGCCTTTTTCGATCAACACACTCATGGCTTTGGATAAGGACATATAAAGCGGTGCGAAGAACCTTTTTTCTCGGGGCGGGTACTTCGCGGTTTGAGAGGTTGTGTTGGATGTACCGGCAAAAGGGTCAGCAGGTGTTGACTGGGTTTGTCGATCTCTTTCGAGTGTAGGAATGGAATTGAGAGGAGTCTTTCTAGTACAACTTTCCTTGCCCTGGCTTGCCCCTTGACTCAGAATGCCCTCATCCTGAGTTGCAAAAGTGTCATTCACCGTTTTTGCCACAACTGTAAGCACTTCCTGCCTACTTAGCCCTTTGACCTTCAATGCCTTGATAACCCATTGAAGTTGTACATGAAGATCAATATCTGCCCCGGATTTGTCTCTACCACTTGCTTCTGTTTGGCCGAGGGATTGAATTTCTATGCCAGAGTAGAGCCCAGTTGTTGTTTCCACATCACCATCCAGACTCGGAATAGTTTTGTAGTGACCCTTTTCTCCTACAGTTTGCCCTAAGGTTGAGGACCTTAGTGATGGGATCAAAACGCCAAATGTCAAATCTGCCACTGTTCCCTGAAGGTCTTCAATCATTCCCAATATCTCAGCAGTAGTGGGTTCACTCATGTTGCGCTCTCGGTGTTCCTGAACCGGATTGGGTGCGTCCATCATACACAAATCAGTACTTTCCGGAATGAACACCTCAGGCTTGGGCAAATGGGCCGGGGTGATGTATATGCTGGGGTTAAAGGCGGGCGGTAGTGTATGGATGAGATTAAGGTAAGCAGGAGATGTTTGGTCATTGGGATCTGGAGGTGGAGCTATCGTCTAGTTGTCGATGAGATTCTGGATCTCATGACGAAGGCGGTAGCAACGATAGGTGCCATGACCGCGCTGCTGATGGTACACACAGTACTTGGCGGGGTTATGTCTGGCTGGGAGTGGGTTAGGAAGAGGTTGAGGATCGAGGGGTTTGAGATGCTCTCTTTCCATCAAGACTTTTAGTGCGCTAGTCAGGCTCATATAGAGGGGGGTGAAAGTTCTGCCCTGAGCTCGGGCTGGGTCGGCTGTTTGTGGGCTTGGATTGGCAAAAAGGTCGGCTGTGGCGACTGTGTTGATCTCAATGGGTTTGGGAATGGTGCTACTACCAGCATTGGTACTCCCGGCAATCACCTTCCTTGTCGGTTTGCTTGTTCTGGGAATGATCCCACTGTTGAGCGCACTCTCGATCTGAACCCCCAATTCGTGCAAACTTTTGAAAGTGGATAGTGGGACGACCATCAACTTTTGAAACATATCATATTCAAGATTCCGCACCACCATTCGTACCTGATCCTTCTCGGAAAGGCGAGCTGTCATCAGTGCTGCCTTTGCTCTCCACCTTGCAATAAATTCTGCAAAAGACTCTGTAGGATTCTGATGGATTGCTTCAAGCTCTTGGATGGTCACTTCAGGTTGCGTATTGTAAGAGTATTGATTGATAAATGCCTCAGCCAACTCTTCCCAGTTCTGCTTCACTGTATTCTCTAACTTGGCATACCAAGTGGCTGCTATACCCGACAGGGTTCTCCCATACAGAGAGAGCTTTTGAGGCTTAGTCAGACCTATCGGCTTCAGGATGTCCAAGAAAAGTCGGATATGTACCATAGGATCTCCAGACCCGTCGAAACGGTCAATATATGGCATTTTGAATCTGTCTGGGAGCAGTACAGTAGCCTCGGTGTACCCATCTTCAATGTCGGGAATGGAATCAAGTCCCTGTGCCATTTTAAATTGCTTCTCAAGATTGACAATCTTTACCGAGGTTAGGTTGAGATCATTAACATCATGGAAAATAAGCCTCTCATTAGGCTGTACCAGGGGTCTGAAAACTTGGGCTGGAGCCAACCCTTCTCGAGGATCCGAGCCATGCAGATCTTCAGCTGGCGGAAGTGGGTCAAAATTCGGCTGGGGTCCCAAAGCTGGATGTGAGGTAGATGCCCTAGACGGGCGTTGCGTTTCAGCATTGGTCTCATCTTGTATAGCAATTCCCCGGTTTAGGGCCGTTCTCATGGCCACAACTTCTTATGGACTCTGAGCCATCACGGGTCTGCTGAGTTGGATAGGGGTAACCTAAGTGCTGACCAACAAGGATTTCGACCTGGCTATAGCTGATGTATCGGAATTGGATCAGTTTAGACAGGTTTGACTGGATTGGGCTTTTTCAGAGTGGGCATTTTCTGGGATTAAATAGACTGTGATGGGGTTAAGGTAGGCACTGCTCCTTCTCTGGCTCAAACAAACCTCCCCCTAGCATTGAAAACAAATGCTCCATTAGATCGGGATATCGGATATGCTGGTCAAAACAAAGTAAGATACAATTTTTCCCCGGGTTCCAGTTCTGGTATATTTCCACCAAATCGAACACAAACCCCTGGATTTTGACCCAAATCTGATTCTGATATGATCCCCAAGGTTTGAAGAGGTCCTCCTCCATATTAAGACTCTCAAAGGATTGTGTCACATATTTCCAACAAGTTCACATTTTGCACAAAAGCAGGCAAAACACCCCTACGAGAGGTTAGGGTTTCCCTGTCCTATTTTGTCAGGAGCTAGGGTTTTACTACGCACGCAGCGGTTTCAAACAACCTGATATCAGGTAAGCAACCTGTCCTAGTTTGGAATGGTCACTATGGATTTCGATATGCACTAAGTCGAATGGTCAAAAAGGGTGCCCCGGTAAAATCGGGATTTGTGTTCCCATGCTGTCAGAGCCCATAACCGGTCAGCCTTATGGTCATGCCTTCACAAGACAAGCCTCCGGCAAACCGTTCAGGAATGGCAGATGGCAAACACGGTGTCCTAGGCGCACCAATGCACATGCAATGCAAAGAAACACATAAATGGAATCAAAACAGGATATCACGAGTTCGAGTCAAGCTCTCTAAATGTCCCCAGCAGAGTCACCAGAAACTGTAGACGCGCCCATGGGCCTCATGCTACAGTTCGGATCCCTTTTTGTGTCACGGTTCTTAACCTGAACCAAAGAATCCAACTCTGGCAAATCGTTTTGAGAAAATAGATTTTTGAAAGAAGTGCCAAAAATGGACTGCTTTGCCAGATACAGAGTCGCCACCTAAATATTTTATTTTGGGGGGAATTTAGGAAACCCTGACTCGGTGCCAAAGGCCACGTGTCCGTCATCACCAAAGTTGCCTCGGCTCGGGAACTTGGGTACGATTGGGGAAGGTCAGCTATGAGCACCCCCTCTCGCCCGGTCCGAAGACCGGCCTCTACTAACCATGATATCAAGTTTTGAAAACATTATATGTTCTTATTCCGGTTATTAGCCTAGAATTACTACGTTATGCGCACAGCAAACAAGTATAGACCAAATCGCCTAAATTGGAACAAAACATTATAAGTTTGTTTTGAAAATGATTTGCTACTCGCAAGTAGGCTAAAATGCAGGTTTTGCCACCCTCAAGTGGGCTTTAGAAAAAGATGGTTTTGCCACTATCTAGTGGGTTTAAAACTCTCAGTTTTAATGCATTATTCCAATTTAGGTAATTTGACCTCCATCCACAGGCATTCAAGCAGTTATATCACATAAGCAGCTAGCCTCATGGTAATCATGCAATTATGGCAACATTCACACGCATGCGGTATGCTAAAGCATAAAAGCCCACCTAGTACTCCAAGCCAAAACAGAAACTAGTTAGTAATCATATGCATGATCCTAATTCATGTTAAGATGGCTAATGCACCACATGCAAAATGCAACTAAGATAGGCTCGGCTAATCTATAATGACATGTGAAATGCTACAACTAACACGTATTCAATTTGGAATTGAAAAACAGATGTAGTTAGAATGATGCACCGAGCCTGGTGCATGCAAAACGAATGAATTGATGCAAACATGCTATCATACTGTATGCTAATTGAAACATACCCTAGACTAACCATCGAAAGCTAGTAAATAAAAGGGAAGAAAGACGTGAGGTTAGAAGACATACACACACTCACACACACTTATTACACAATTGCCCTCGCTCGGAGGGTCCGAATAATAATACAAACCGAATAAATAATTAACTATCCTAGCTAATTAAATATTACAAAACCTTCTAATTAACTAACAAATTAATTACAACAAGAAGGTGGCCACAACCCGGTCTCGGGATGCATGTGATGATGCATGCTTGGCTCGTACTGCCCGGAAACTCGCTGCCATAGCACTGTTGCCTCTGTTTACACTGCCCTGCTACCATGAGGACTGCCAAAGTCCCAGGATATGCTCTCTGTATGTTGGGGAGTATCACCGGCTAGGTAGAAACATCATCGGCCAAAGGAGATGGTCACCGGCCACTGAATAAGGCATCGGCCAGTCATTCTTTGCCGATCGGCACTCAACACTGCCGGTCGGCCAAATCTTCCTGCTGAAACCTGCAGTTGACAGCAGCAGAGGGCAAGCAGTGTATGGCATGGAATTTTTAAGCAAATGTATGCACGGACACACTCTCTATCATGCAATGGACTCAAGGGAGCATGCCCCTCGACCCTCGGGCCATCAATCACGCATTTCGATGCATGATGGCCAAAGAGTCAAGTATGCATTTCAATGTCAAATGCAATGCACACAAAACATTCCAAAGGGCCCCAACCCCTATCATGGTTGATCAAGAGGTGAGACAATGCACAACAATGCACATGCAACCTAAGCATGCAAGCTAACATACAAACATGCAATGCAACTACACGGCACACACAATGCACACAACATAACATGCACAACGCATTGAAATATGGCATACACAATGCAAGATGGACTTATACCAATGTGAGTGGACCTCAGCCACACTCACATCAGTAGCCATAAGATGGAAATGAGGCAGCCGAAATGCACACAAACATGTCCAATGCATGGACTGATCCTAAGATACAACATGCAACTCCAACTAAGCATGGCAAATGATGAAACATGGCATACGAACATGTAAATTTCAGCACTGAAATGTGATGCTCAATGGTCCCGAAACATGGAGATATGGCACCCGATGCATGGAATGAGCCCCGAAACTCAAAACTAGGCATATGTAATGACTTATAGCTATACAAAGCATGCATTATTTGACTATGAAGCACAAAGACAGAACCAAGGCAGTCCCAAAACATGCATATTTCCAGTTCAAAGCATGGCCAAAAAGTGCTAACAAGATGGATTAAAATAGCATGCCAATTTGACTAGCTAACATGGTTTACATGGCAAGTGCATGAAACAAGTGAGAACTCATCAAACCAGCAAAAATCAGTGAATAAAATATGTGAAAATAGGCCCAAATAACCACTGATATGCAGCCAACATGTGCAAAAATGATGAGCTCCTTTGAAGGGCCATGCAAGGAGTTATTAAGCACATACAAGATAGACATGAAGCATGGCAAAACCAACTCTGAAAATGGAATATGACAGCCCTAAAACTCACAAAATTGGCCCTGAAATCAGTCCCGGAAACATGCAAAGAAAGGCCTCCTTGAAAGGCCTTGAATGGGACTTCTCTACACATGCATCATAGGCATAAAATATGGCCAAATAGGCCTTGGACAGAGCCAAGGCAGACCTCAAATCTCACAGAATGAGGTCTGAAACAAGACTTCGATGCATGCAAAATAGGGTCCCTTTGGAAGGCCGAAAAGACCCCCAAACAAGACAAGGAGAGAGGGGGTCACCCCCCTCTGATTTTGGACTTCGAGAATACACCCAAGTCATTGAAAATCCATTGGATTTCAGTGGCTAAGTGGCCAAGCCATGGCCAATGCAAGTGCTCACATGTATGGCTCAAAACATGGAGAAATAAGGCATGCAAAGAAGGAGATGACCCCAAACAGAAATGGAACCTTAAACAAACTTGAAGAGCATGTCAAAATAAGACTTTTTTCAGTTTATGGAAAACCTCAAAAATGATCACAAGTAGGGCTAAAATAGCATGCAAAAATGGCCCTAAAAGAGAGATTTGAAGACAAGAGGTAGCAGATGGCCTCAAACAGAAAAGTGTCCTTATACAAACATGAAGATGAGCCCAAAATATGAAACTTTTCAGTTCATGACAAAGTCCAGAAATGCTTGCAAGTATAGCTTATGAATGAAGCAAGAAAATCCAAGTTTAAGGGAAATAGAGGCTTACCCTTGAAGAGCAGCAAACCAGCAGCTATTGGTCCAAATTTCTGAGCTTCTAACCTCTGCAAATGGCCTCCCAAGTGCTGGAATGGAGGATGGAGGTGTTGTGCTATGGGTTGTAGGGCAAATGGTGCAAGGGCAAGGGTGTTTTGAAGCTTGGATGAGAGAGATGGAGGGTTGTATGTATATATATTAGATATATATGTCTTCTCTCTGGTTTTTTTGCTCAAAATCTCCAACCCTTTACAATGGAGGAGGAGAGGCCCTTAAATAGGCAATGGAAATGGTTCTAAGCTTATAAGACAAGCTAAGGGAAAAGGTCAAGGGGAGCAAGAGGGCCAAGGCTTCTCAAGGAAGCTAGGACAGCTGGTGAGCTTCTTAAGGAAGCCAAGACAAGGGGTCAAGGCTTCCTCAAGAAGCCTTGAGCAAAGGGTGCAAAAGAGGGGTCAAAGGTGGTCAAGGGTGCAAAATAGCCACATATATGCACAGGGAACTGGGTCTGTGCATCCCAGCTGGCACAGCTGGCATGCACCATGCCTGGAAGGTGCAAAAAGGTCAAACCGGCCAGAAAAGGAGGTTGTCGGCCAAAATAAATGGCCGATCGGCACAATAAATTGCCGGTCGGCTAAATAGATTGCCGATAGGTGCTGCCAAGGTCAAAAAGTGGCCAGTGGATATCCAAATTGAAGCTCCGAAAGTTATCTTTCCAATGCGACAAACCTTGCATTAAAATTCCTCCTGTGCAAAAAGTTATGCCCTTTTTGGTGAAGCCGCGCAGATTCGATCCAACCGGAATGATGCCTAACTTCAACCAATCATATCTCCCCCTCCCGGACTTGGCTTTAGGAGATTCTTGAGTGCAAAATGAAGCCCCGGAAGTAAGCTTCCCAACAATGGTGGCCTCATAGATAAAATCCAAGTGTGTAATTGAATAAGCTCGATTCAGCGAGGGCTGCTTGACTCCTTTCTACTCGGATCCTTGCCGAACTTCTTCTCCAACTTGTTTTCTCCCCTTTCCCCTTTACTTCAACTTCAAACCCCTAAGCAAGGTGTTTTGAAAGATTTTTCAAAGATTTTATCTCTCTTTTATTTATTTCCACTTTGTCCTTGCTCGGTTTACCGAAAAGCGCAACATTTGACAAAAATGCGAGCCTCGGAACATCGCAGAAACTTTATTTCAAAAAAGTTTTGAAAGAGAGGGTTTTAAGGTCTAAAAACCATTCAAAATAGCTTTGGTCCAAAATGGGGTGTGAAGTTGAGATTTGTCTCTCTCCTTGCCGAAGAAATTGAACATTTGCCCTGCACACCTTTCAACACCAAGTAAACCATCAGTCGCGCCCAAGTCTTAAGGGCGGTCAAAAATGGGGTGTCTACACAGGCCATTGGAGATCCTTTTTTTTCCTTCTTGCCAAATTATAACTTTGGCAACTCCTTTCGTAGCTCCATTGGAGATGCTCTTAAGTATACCAAAAAAAAGTATAATTTAATGCATGTTTTATATTTTTAAGTTTTGCTAGAGTAGTTTCAAATAGAGCAAAACTTCGCTTTGTCTTAAAAATTATAGTAATTTATTAATAGGTCCTAAAAATTAGATTTAATTCGCATTAAGTTCTATTAAAAAAAGTCTTAGTAAAAATTGTCGCTAAAAAAAAAAAATTTGTGATGATTTTTTTTTGCATATTTTGCTAATTAAAAATTGACAATTAATAATTTTTTTTTGTCACGATTTTTATAAATTATTACTAAACTTACAATTAATGGCGTTTTTCTGTGACATTTTTCAAATTGTCACTGAAAGTTAAAAATTAGTAACTTTTTTTTGTAACGATTTTTTTAAGCTGTCGCTAAAACTTATAATTAGTGACATTTTTGTGATAAAATTTTTAAACTATCGTTAAAAATTAATAATTATTGATATTTTTAATAATATTTAATAAAAAATATTATTAATTATCATAAGACCTATTAAACAATAAAAGTTAATGGTCATGCTAGCTACATCTGATTAATCAATCAGAAGAAACAACCATGATACAGATCCCCATTATCTCCCACCCCCATTACCTCCCCATACACGTCAGGGTTATTAATTGAAAAAATAAAAAAAAATTTGGCCAATGATCACCCACTGGAGGTTCTGGAGGTCTCCCAGTGGGGGTCCAAGCATTAGTGCAGAAGAAAATGGAGACTGCATGAGAGTAAACCATTTTCCTTAAGACAAAAATATCCTTACACATTTTCAAAATTATAAATAAATAAAAAAAAAAGTGCCCTTCTTCTTTTCTCCCTGTACTCTTCATTGTTACATTAGAAATTACTAGCCTATCACCCGTGCTATGCACGGGATAGTTATAGATATTTATATTTGTTTTAGATTTTTTTTAATATATAAATTATGTTTTTTAAGATTTTTTATAAAAATAATTTAACAATCTCATCACTAACCATAATGTATGGGAGAAGTTGAAAAGGGTATTGCAGTAACTATGCATGGGTTGTATCTATAATTATTTGTATGAGGGGATTTGAAATGCTGATCAGAGGATTTTGACCAAATCAATAAGTGCAGGCATGTAGAAAGACATATAGATTGGAAAAAGTTAATAAATGCTGATTAGGAAATTTTGACCAAATCAATAAATGCAGAGTTTTTTTCTTTTTTTTTTAAATAAAAAATTTAGAAAATTCAGATTAGAAGATTGGAGTTCCTACAAGGCTTGGGGGTTAAAAACCTCATTTTCCTTAATATATAGACTAGCCTATCACCCGTGCTATGCACGGGATAATTACAAATATTTATATTTGTTTTAGATTTTTTTTAATATATAAATTATGTTTTTTAAGATTTTTTATAAAAATAATTTAACAATCTTATCACTAACCATGGTGTATGAGAGAAGTTGAAAAGGGTACTACAGTAACTATACATAGATTGTATCTATAATTACTAGCCTATCACCCGTGCTATGCACGGGATAATTATAGATATTTTATATTTTTTTTAGATTTTTTTTAATATATAAATTATGTTTTTTAAGATTTTTTATAAAAATAATTTAACAATCTTATCACTAACCATAGTGTATGAGAAAAGTTGAAAAGGGTACTGCAGTAACTATACTGGATTGTATTTATAATTATTTGTATGATGGGATTTTAAATCCTGATTAGGGAATTTTGACCAAATCAATAAATACAGACATGTGGATTGAAAAAATTTAATAAATATTGATCAGGGGATTTTGATCAAATCAATAAATGCTGAGATTTTTTTTTAAATAAAAAAAAAAATTTAGAAAATTCAGATTGAGATACTGAAGCTCTCACAGGCCTTGGGGGGTTAAAAATCCCCTTTTGCTTAATATATAGTATAGATTTGTATGAGGGAATTTTAAATACTGATCAGAGGATTTTGACCAAATCAATAAATGCAGGGATGTAGAAAGGCATGTGGATTGAAAAAAGTTAATAAATGCTGATCAGAGAATTTTGACCAAATCAATAAATGCTGAGATTTTTTTTTTTTAAATAAAAAATTTAGGAAATTCATATTGGGATATTGAAACTCCCACAGGCCATAGGGTTAAAAATCCCATTTTGCTTAATATATAGTATAGATAGATACAGATAGATAGATAGATATATCTTTTTATTTTTATTTTTATTTTTGTGTGGTTTCTATTCGGGGTTTTTTTTTTTTTTTTTCAATTTATTTAAGATGGAGTTGTGGGTATCTTTTTTTTTTAAAATTTAATTTATCTGTGGTTTCCATTTGTTTTTAATTATTATTTAGGTAAGTTATGATGTGAGTTATACATGTGAGTTTTATTGATTTAAAGTTTATTTAGATAAACTTTAAAGATTTTTTTTTTAGTTTTTTAGTTTTTTTTGTTATGTTATAATATAATATATAAAATATAGGTAAATATCTACAACTTTAATAGAAAATATTATCTAATTTTTTGGAGAAGAGAAAATAAATGCAAGTTTTAATATTTTTTTTTGAAAATTTGTGAGAGAGATTAGGAGGGAGAGATTATGAAATATTTTTGTTATTAAATAAATAAATCAGTCAATAGTTTTTTTTAATGTATTTTGTAAATTAAAAATCAATAATTTTGAAAAATTGATTAATTTGTCTCATTAAGTAATTTAAAATTTTGATAGATATACATAAAAAAAAATACATAATTATATTATTAAATCACCATTCAAATTTAGATGTTATATCTTTTTGAGATCTATAGCTAAATTCTTTTTTTTTTTTTTAATTTTTGTGTGTAACCATAGTGTATGGGAGAAATTGAAAAGGGTGTTGCAATAATTATGAGAGAAGTCAAAAGGGATTGTGGGTTTGGAAAAGTCAATAAATGCTGAGGTTGGGCTGGGAGAAGTCAATAAATGCTGAGATTTTTTTTTTTAAATCAAAAATTAGAAAATTAGGATTATGAGATTGGAGCTCCTATCTGATTTTTTGGAGAAGAGAAAATAAATGCAAGTTTTAATATTTTTTTTTGAAAATTTGTGGGAGAGATTATGAAATATTTTTGTTATTAATTAAATAAATCAGTCAATAGTTTTTTTTAATCTATTTTGTAAATTAAAAATCAATAATATTGGAAAATTGATTAATTTGTCCCATTAAATGATTTAAAATTTTGATAGATATACATAAAAAAAATGCATAATTATATTATTAAATCATATTCAAATTTAAATGTTATATCTTTTTGAGATCTATAGTTAAATTCTTATCTTTTTTATTTTTTATTTTTGTATGTAACCATAGTTTATGGGAGAAATTAAAAAGGATGTTGCAATAATTATGAGAAAAGTCAAAAGAGATTGTGGGTTGGGAAAAGTCAATAAATGCTGAGGTTGGGTTGGGAGAAGTCAATAAATGCTGAGTTTTTTTTTTAAATCAAAAAATTAGAAAATTAAGATTAGGAGATTGGAGCTCCCACAGGCATTGAGGTTAAAAATTCCTTTTTACTTAATATATAGTATAGATAGATACTTGAGTTTGAAAAAACACGTGGCTATATGTCTAATTAATGATATTTTATAATTTATTTATATTATTCTTATTTTTTGAACAGTACATGTACATAACCTCTCATTATTGAGTAGATAAACAATTAATATGATATTTTAAAACGACAGAATAATTACTTACAAGTTACAACTCGCTCATCTCACTTTCATTGCCTCGCCGCCCCCACTAATGGTTGTTAAAAGACTATACTAGTGTATAGTTTTCTCAAGAAAGATATATGCATAAAAAGGTACTCCTAAATTATTATACAATTCAAATTTAAGTAATGTATTGTAGATTTTATAAATAAAATGAATTTGAATTACATAATAACTGTTTTTGAGATACTTCTATGCTTAAATTCTGTGTACTTAGCATTGTTGATAGATACAAATTCACAAGTTGAGTGATTAATTTTATTTTATTTTTATTTTTTAAATGATAGGAGTGATAGGTACCTTAACAATATAAGAAAAAAATAAAAGTAAAATTTGTCCTTTCTATGATTTTAGGGACAAAAATTTAGCCCTTAAAAACTTTATTTATTTGTAGTGATAGTTTAGACGGGAATTAGTGATGTCAAGGGGTGGGATGACCTAATCCCACATTTGTGAGACTCACAATGCAGTCTAGTGAAACAAATATGGTGATACAATCGTGATATACAGTAAAGACCATAACAATGTTGAGTTAGTGAGAGACGTGATTTGTTAAATTATTCCTTTACGATTATTTATTGGCTAATGATTGATGGTGATACCATTCTATGTAATGTCACCAATATACTCTATATTTTTTCCAATTTGAGAGGATAAAATCTTACACATCAGCCACATGTTTTTAAGTCAATCCAACTACTCAGCCAGTGAAACAAACCTGACTTGCGGGCTAAACATTGCAAACTTAACTTAATTTCCTAGCCGAGTGGCAATTTGTTAGTAGTGATATTCTTTCTTAGCATTACTCATAATTTACAATAATGTTACAATTGTCATACGTTTATACTATATAACACTTCACATCTTATTTGTCAATATAACATTAATGTAATAGGTTTCACTATACATTATATTGTGATAGGTTTCACCATATATGTATTTTTAATACAACGCTGACAACTAATTGACTCATTAGATGTTTAGGTCGCTACCTATTTGATTTGTACTTCACAGATGTGATTCACAAACATTTTTTTATTTTTTTACAAAATTGTACACCATAATGAAGTGGCAATGATAATTTCAAAAATATAAGTTACATCAATGGGTTTATGTTTTAAAATTGATAGAGCTCAAGGTTCAAAATTTTGTATAAATTTTTTATTTATATAAAATACTAATCTATCATAATTACATAAAAGAACACCAAATAAAGCCACATTTTTTTTATGTATTGGTGTTGAGGGGAATTCAAAATTTCTACTGTCAAACTATTTTTATTAGTTTGAATTGCAGAGTCATTGTAAAAATATATTTTGAAACTGAGATTGCTTTCCTTTTAATTTTGTTAAGTCCCTTAGTTTTGTCAATCCCACGAACAAACATCGTTCATTGAGTTATAAGTTTCCTTGTTGTTTTGCCTTGCTCGCTTGAGCGAGTAACTCGCTTGAGCGAGCGAAGGAGTACTCGCTCGAGCGAAGATGTTGTGCTTTCAGAAGTTTTCCCTATCTGCAAAAATACTGGGAATAAAGTTTGTGCGCTCGAGCGAAGGAAGCTTGGCTCGAGCGAAGACTCTTAAACAATACACGTGTAGTTGGTTCATCTCTCGAGTGAGAGATCCTTCGCTCGAGCGACCTTCACGGCCCTATTTTCTATAAATATGTGTTTTAGTCTATTTTTAGGGTACGACTTCCAGATCTTCTTTGAGGGTTCTAGGGTTTTTTTTTGGGGCTATTTTACTAGTTTTCTTTGATGTTTGATTGAGTATAATACTCATGGTTTGACGAGTATACATTAAAGAGTTGTTTGATTATTCGACTTCAAGAGTGTTCTTCTTCAGTGGAATCTGGAGATTCAAGCGTGGAGTATTCGAAGGAGTTTGATGCTGTGCGCAGTTGTTGATTCGACAATGGATGCTGTGGATTCAACATTAATCTGATCAATTTCAAGACAAAGTTTGTGGTGAAAAAGATATAGATTGTTGAAGACAAATTGACAGCGTTTGGGTAATTTGTTTGGCATATTTGTACTCTGTCTTCCTTTTATAGTGGATTGATTTGTGGCGTTTTGCTCGTGATTTTTTAATCACAATTGGAGGTGTTTCAATTGTGATTTTTCCATGTAAAAATCGTTTGTGTTGATTTATTATTTTTGAAACAACAATCTAAATCACTTTCGTATGTGTTAGATGGTTTAGATTGTTAGTTTTAATCGTTTGGGAATTGGTATAATTAAATCTTGATCTAATCACGAATCACTTGGGTTTTTCAATTGGTATCAGAGCTGGTCACTCTTTATTTTTATCAAAACTATAGGAGTGTGATTTGTGTGATTGGTGATATGGATTCAATTCGCGAAGGTAACTCGACCCATAGACCTCCGTTACTTGATGGTACAAACTATTCTTATTGGAAAGCTCGTATGAGAACGTTTTTAAAATCTATCGATGAAAAGGTTTGGCACTATATGATCTATGGGTGGAGCGAACCTTTTGTCATCATTGATGGTGTTGATATCCCCAAACCTCTTGATAAATGGGATGCATTCGACTATCAAAACTCGAGTTGGAACAGTAAGGTTCTCAATTCCCTCTTTTTCTCCGTCACACTTGAAGAGTTTTATCATATTTGCACCAGTGAGGTAGCAAAAGAGGCTTGGGACATTCTTGAAACTATTCATGAGAGTAGTACTGTTAAAAGGTTAAAACTTCAACGTCTCACCTCCTCTTTTGAAACTCTTTTTATACGTGATGATGAGACGTTTGATGATTTTTATGCTAAACTTACTGACATTGTGAATTCCTGAAGGTTGGCAAGCCATTGAAAAGGATGTTGAAAGTGCTGACAATCCAATCAATCAAAGAGTTTCGACTACCATCCGTGGAGCAATTTCTAAATAAGAATAACAACGGACTGCTCACTGTACAAAGGCCAAAGATGCATGGGACATTTTGAGTCAATTCCATGAAAGATGAGAGTCATCATCACTGCCATCCACCAACTTTCATGCCTTAGTTGCTCGACTGGATGAGGTCAAGAAGAAAGATGAGCAAAAAGAAGATGAAGATGATGAAACCTCAGAAGACAATGATGAGATCGATGGTGATAATCTACAATAAGCTTATGGAAAGCTTTACAATGAATCTCTGAACTTGTTCAAGATCAATGACAAATTGACTTTCAAGCTCAAAGCATGTGAAAGCGAGAATGTCAAGCTAAAGGGAGAGATTGCAACAGCAAAGTAGGATGTCATCAAGATCTCCAATGATAGGCAAGACCTATATGGAAAACTTTTATCTTGTGAGATTGAAAGGAATGAACTTCAGAAAATATATGCCACATATGAAGAGAAAATTGAAATTCTTGAGATATCACGAGTTGCATTGGAAGAGATGGTCGGTCAGAAAGATGAAGAACTCCAAGATACTAGAGCTATGATTGATATGTGAAACAAAGGGTCAAAGACACTGGAAGACATCCTCGAGTCTCAACAAATGAGTTGTGACAAAAATGGGCTAGGCTATGGTAATACATCAGTTCAAAACGGACAGGCCTCGACATCACATAACATTAAGACTCAAACAAAGGGAAAACTGAAGGTTCAACAGGGTGATCCGTCTCTTTATCAACTTAACAGGGGTAAGATTAACAAAATAGAGGTAAAACCTATTTTTGTTTGTCATCATTGTGGTAGGTATGGCCATATTCGTCCATATTGTTTTGAGTTGTTTGGTAAGGTGTGTCAAAAGGGTAGAAATTCTAATACTTTTTGGGTTAGGAGCAGAACACCAAGATTGAGGATGTTCACAACACTAAGACTTTTACCAAGACTGCCAGTCCTGTTTCTGCTAAGACCAAATGATATGGGTGAGAAATAGTGACATAACTTGTTTTGTTGTTCACACTGCACTGAAAGCACGTGACTCACACATATGGTATCTTGATAGTGGGTACTCTTGGCACATGTCTGGTGACAAATCCTACTTCACATCTCTTGAAAAATATGAAGGATGAATTGTTATCTTTGGAGATGGTGGCACTTCTAGAGTCATTGGTAAGGGTTTTATAAGTGTGGCTGGTTTTCCTAAGCTCGAAAATGCCCTTCTTGTTGATGGCCTTAAAACAAATCTTTTGAGCATTAGTCAAATGTGTGATTCCCATCATGAAGTATTATTTTCAAAAAATAAATGTGAAATTTTGGATAAGAAGGGAAATACTGTCATCAATGGGGTTCGCACATCTGATAATTACAATGGAATTGTTACCACTAATGAACTTATTTGTCAATCAGCCGTCATAAGTAATCTTGAATTGTGATATCAAAGATTAGGTCACACGAATTTCAAGGACCTAACAAAGATAACCAATAAAGAGCTTGTGAGAGGAGTACTCAAAATAGATAAGAATGTGAACCATGTGTGTGGACTATGTCAACTTGGGAAGCAAACTCGTGCCCCTCATAATAAGGTGAACAACTTCACAACGAAATGTCCTCTTGAACTGGTTCATATGGATCTTATGGGACCCACTAGCATTGAAAGCATTGGAGGTAAAAGATACATTTTTTTAACTGTGGATGATTAAACTCGTTTTTTATTGGTTTATTTTTTAAAAGAAAAATCTAATACGTTTCATGCTTTCCAGGCCTTAGTCCTTAAAATCCAAAATGAACAGGGTGTCTCTATTGGGTGTATTATAAGAATCCGAACTGATCATGGTCGTGAGTTTGAAAATAGTTTGTTTTCAGATTTCTGTGATATGCATGGTATTAAGCATGAGTTTTCTACACCTATTACTCCATAGCAAAATGGAGTTGTTGAGAGGAAAAGCATGGTTATTCAAGAGATGGCTAGGGTCATGCTCCTTAGCAAGAAAGTTCCTCCAAAGTTTTGGGCTGAAACTTTAAATATCGCTGTTTATGTGGTGAATCGTGTGTATTTAAGGCCCAACACTTTACAAACACCATATGAATTGTGGAAAGGTTTGAAACCTAATGTAAAATACTTCAAAACTTTTGGGATTAGATGTTACATTTTCAAAGATAGAGAGCCCTTGGGCAAATTTGACTCTTGAAGTGATGAAGATATTTTCTAGGGTATTCAACCACTAGTAAAGCTTTTCGTGTCTATAATCTGTGGACTTTATCTCTAATGGAATCAATCAATGTGGTTATAGATGACACAGGTTCTCCTACTTCGGCGATACACGAGGAAGAAAATGGTGAGTCTCAAATCTTGGATATTGAACCACAAAGTCAAGGAGTAGCACCAGGTCAAGCTCAAGAAGTTGAGCCAACACCAACT
Organism: Camellia granthamiana; assembly: GCA_036172215.1. Taxonomy (NCBI): domain Eukaryota; kingdom Viridiplantae; phylum Streptophyta; class Magnoliopsida; order Ericales; family Theaceae; genus Camellia; species Camellia granthamiana. Next base: position 7,766,300 of record CM069917.1, read on the forward strand.
TCAAGGGTAAGTCCGAGTCCAAAGAGTGCACAAAGAGACATCACCTCTGATGCTTCTGTCATTACCAGTTCAGAGTTAAAATCATCAGCAAGGGTAAAACTGAACCATCCGGTTCAACAGGTAATTGGCAGTGTTTCAGACCGAACGAAAACGAGAAAACAAGTTCGAGAAAAGGTAACTCACATGTGCTATGTTTCATTAATTGAACCTAAGAATGTAAAAGAGGTCTTACTAGATGATAGTTGGGTTAATGCAATGTATGATGAATTAGGTCAATTTGAATGTAACAAAGTTTGGACTCTTATTCCCAGACCTAGAGACATGAATGCGATAGGTACCAAGTGGATCTTTAAAAATAAATCTGATGAGAATGGTACTGTGGTTAGAAATAAAGCTAGGTTGGTTGCTCAAGGCTATACACAAGTCGAGAGTGTTGACTATGATGAGACGTTTGCCCCTGTTGCACGTCTTGAATCTATTCGTATTTTACTTGGTGTTGCATGTTTTCTTGGGTTCAAACTGTTTCAAATGGATGTGAAAAGTACCTTTCTGAATGGGTACTTGAAAGAAGAGGCTTATATTGAGCAACCAAAAGGGTTTAAGGACCCAAAATGTCCACACCATGTCTACAAGTTAGACAAGGCGTTATATGGGGTTGAAACAAGCCCCTCACGCTTGGTATGATAGACTTACTACCTTTCTACTTGATGATGATTTTTAAAGGAGTAGTGTGGACAAGACCTTATTTGTGAAACATACTAAGTCTTATATACTTGTTGTTCAGATTTATGTTGATGATATTGTGTTTGAATCCACTGCTGATTTTCTTGTGAAATATTTCTCAAATTGCATGACACATAAGTTTGAAATGAGCATGATGGGGGAGTTGTCTTACTTCTTGGGTCTTCAAATTAAACAGTCTCTTTCGAGTATGTTTGTTTCTCAAACCAAGTATGCAAAAAACCTTGTGTCTAAGTTCGGTCTAAAGTCAGCCAAACACGCTCGCACTCCCATGAGCACTAGCTTTCACCTTTCTAAAGATTCCTTTGGTACTAATGTTGATCCTACCCTTTATAGGAGTATGATAGGAAGTCTCTTGTACCTCACAGCCAGTCGTCCTGACATTGCATTTAGTGTAGGTGTTTGTGCTCGTTACCAAGCCTGTCTCTCATCTACTTGCAGCTAAACGCATCATTAAGTATGTAAATGGGACTTTGGGGTATGGGATTTGGTTCACGACCAATACTACCGCTAAAATCACTGGTTTTTCTAATGCCGACTGGGCAGGGTGTGCTGATGATCGTAAGAGCACATCTGAAGGGTGTTTTTTCCTTGGGAATAATTTGGTTGCCTGGCGTAGCAAAAGCAAAATGCCATATCTCTTTCAACTGCTGAGGCTGAGTACATTGCAGCAGGGAGTTGTTGTGCACAAATGTTGTGGATAAAGCAAATGCTTCATGACTATGGTATAGACTAGAACACTTTCACCCTTTTCTGTGATAACACAAGTGCCATTAACATTTTTAAAAATTCTGTCCAACACTTTCGTGCCAAACACATTAACATTCGTCATCATTTCATTTGAGAGTTAGTGGAAAAGGGCCTTGCTGTTCTTGAACATGTATCCATTGAGCATCAAAAAGCTAATATTTTTACAAAATCCCTTGATCTTCTTAGGTTTGAGTTCCTTGAAAAGACCTTGGGTGTAGTGCTCAATCACTAAGGTGTGACCTGTTACTTAAGTAGGTGAGAGTGATTGGCTTTATGTGTACTTGGATGCTATAATCTCATTGTCATTGATTCCTGCCATCTTTGCATTTAGACTCATATGAACACCTCTCATGCTGCTTGTAAGATTTCGTGTTTCTTTGCTCATAGCTCATTCTGAATGCTCATCCTTATTGACTTCATGATCTCATTCTGTACACATCATTGAGATAAACTATTGCAGAGGTTTCTGCACAAGTGATCAAAGTTTTCTATGGACCTCTAACACTGTCTCGTATACATTTTCAGAGGAATTGACCTATACTGGCAAATCATGGGTGATGTTGAGTTTCTTAACCATCTACCATCATTTTTTCACTTTCACGATTCCTCTCTCAGTTAATTGAAGTCCGGGCATTAGGAAAATGCTACCTCAGAGGCACCAACCAGGCCATCCTTATTGTTTTTATGCTTCTCTGGTTTGGTCTTCATACTCTTGAGCGTGCATGCCACTCGTAAGTGCCCATAAGTGAGGAAAATAAAAAATCTAATAATAATAATAAAAGGACTCATTGATTGAAGGGGAGCTTCCGCTTTTACTCAACAAATACCCATTGATTTCTAGTGGTTTGACTTTTCTTAGTTATGTTTAGTTTCTCTTGTCGGAGGCCTAGCCATCCGATCACTACGAGGATTAACTCTAGCTCTGTGGCCTCTTAAGGATTGCACACACATACATTCATTATGTGATCTCTCATTTTGTCTTTGAGTTGTGCATTCCCGTGTAGCTTATGCTTATTGATCAATCTTTATCTGATTTGTTCATGATACTGCACTTTATATCGTCAAAATTGCGAGTTTACTTGCTTCATGGGTTATGGATTATCTCATCTTAGTGTCACCTTCTGGCTATTGTACTAATCCCCTCTTGTTTCAGGTCTCTCTTGACGGTGTAAGTGTTTTTATTCTGCTCAGAAGGGTAGCTTAAGGGTGTTTTGGTTCTTCTGATTCGCTCGAGTGAAAGAGTTTGCGCTTGAGCGAACTTTTCCTCAATCCAGTATTTTTGCAGGTGGTTCAAGATTTTGAAAGCGTGTGTTTTTTGGCTCGAGCAATAGTGTTTTGGCTCAAGCGACCTCTTGCACATAAGTGTCTTAGCTCGAGTGACAAACTTTTCGCTCGAGTGATTTGTCTTGGTATAAATTCTGTCACTCTGTCCCTGCAGTCCACTTTTCTCCATTTTTTCCTTCGATTGCTCTCTCTCCTAGGGCGATTTCGCCTCGTGCAAGCTCGTCTCTTGGTTTTTACTGGTTTTGGGTGCTTCTCTCTTCCCTCAGCCTATCCTTCTCTAGTTTGTGGTAAGTTTCTCTCTCTCTATCTCACCCTTTGTGTGCGACTTCGTCTGTCATCTTTTGAGGTTTGTTTGTTTTTATTTCGTTTCGTTTTATCTTTTTTTTTTTTCCCTTATTTCTTTATCAATTGCTCGGTCGTACATTCTATCTAGGGTTTTTGCATCCTTTCTGACCTATGTGATTGTTAAGGTTTTATTATCCTTGTTTTGTTATGAGTTCTCTTGTTAAATTGCTACTTTATGATGGTTTTTGACTGGATTTTTGTTGGGTTTCCTCAACCTAATACTGCTTCCCTCATGTCTCTCATACTGCTACATTTATTTTGTTTTGGAAGTGACTTTTACACTTGACCTAGAACTGCATCTCCATTTTCCTAGCTATTCCAGTAATTGATATAATGCTAATGTTTTGTTTTGTGAATTTTGGCTGCTTTAACCCTATTGCACTAATGGTTTGTGCTTTGCTCTCATATTTGCTTTTGGGGGTTGTTATTGGGCATTGGGTGTTCCTTGGTTCTGTCTTGTTGGGTTGTTTTTGGGGTTATATGGGGGTGTGCTTTTGTCTTGGTGGTTTGGGGTCTGTTTTGTGGTGGTCTCTCCTTTGTGTCTGTCAATCATGGCTGAGTCCTCAAAATGCCATAAAACCACTGTGTCTCGCCCAACCTTCAATAAAGACAAATTCCAATCCCGAGAAAAATCCAACCTTTATCGGGATTTCTATGTTTCTCGGACTGTTCACTTAGAACGACATGTCCATCCCAGTACTTTCGAAGTTCGGAATTGTCACTACTCGTTTCTTGCTACCCGCAATATTGCGGATTTTGACCAGGTCACCACTGAATTATGTGGCACTCCCCGGACTTGGATTGTTGGGGTGCTCATTCAGCAAAATGAGCTTCTTTCCCGGTTTCGCCTTCCAAATCTTATTTTCTGTGCCAACATCCATGTTACCACGCATTCCTCACACATTACCCAAGATCAGGGTTATGTGTTGTCTTGCATTGACCATCACCTCCCCATCGACCTGTCTGAAATGGTCGTGTCCAAAATGATTAATGTGTTTGAGGATCGCAAGTCTTTGGGTCTCTCTTATGGGTGTTTACTAATTAATTTCTTACATCTCTTGGTGTTCCCACCTTTGATGATGACGAGTTTGCCTCTCCCATTAAACCTGTCACCAAACTGACCGTCTCACAGAGTCAAGCCCATGTCAAGGGGGTTCGTTGGGAGTAGGGGTTTCTGTTGCAGGTGATGATCCACTTGCCGAGGAGGCCGAGTTTGATACAGCCACTGTCGGTACACCCGAGATGCGTCCTCATTCGTTTCGTGGACAGCTGCAGCAGTTTGAGCAGTTTGTCACACACTGACTTGATCAGTTAGATGCTCGCTTAGACACGTTTGATGGCCGCCTCGATTAGCAGACCACGATGCTTTCTCAGATCCTTTCTCTATTCTAGATGCAGCAGTAGCCTCCGCCATCCTCAAAGTGATGTTTTCTCTTCTTTTTGGACTGTTTTTGTTGCTAGTATCTTTTCTGTTACTACTGCTTTTATTTCCTCTTCCCTTTGTCTCTCCCCGGTCAAAAAGGGGGAGTAGAGTTTCACAGTTTTGGGTTAATAGATGTGGATATTGGGATGTTGGGTTTTGCATAGATATTGGCTTCACAGTTTTGGGTTAACAAATGTGGATATTGAGATGTTGGTTTTTGCATATATATTGGGATCTCTTTTTGATAATAGACTATCCGTTTCTCTTGATTAAGTCTTGATATCTATTATTTGTTTTAAGAATAATTACTTTATCTTTTCCCAGTGGTTTGGTTTTTATTTATTTATTTTTTTGCAGGATATTTCGTCAAGGCTGTTGTTTTAGATTGGTTAGTTCGATTCGTTTAGTTTAGTGTGTGTGTTTGCTAGGAAACTGTGTTAGAATGTTTTGTTTAGGAATTGACAAAGGGGGAGATTGTTAGGTCCCTTAGTTTTGTCAATCCCATGAGCAAACATCATTTATCGAGTTGTAAGTTTCCTTGTTGTTTTGCCTTGCTCACTTGAAAGAAGGAGTACTGGCTCGAGCGAAAATGTTGTGCTCCTAGAAGTTTTCTCTGTTTGCAAAAATACTGGGAAGAAAGTTTGTGCGCTTGAGCGAAGGAAGCTTGGCTCGAGCGAAGACTCTTAAGCAATACACGCGTAGTTGGTTCATCGCTCGAGCGAGAGATCCTTCGCTTGAGCGACCTTCGCAGTCCTATTTTTTTATAAATATGTGTTTTAGTCTATTTTTAGGGTACGGTTTCTAGATTTTCTTTGAGGGTTCTAGGGTTTTCTTCTGGGGCTATTTTGCTAGTTTTCTTTAATATTTGATTGAGTATTATACTCATAGTTTGACAAGTATACATCAAAGAGTTGTTTGATTATTCGACTTCAAGAGTGTTCTTCTTTGGTGGAATCCAGAGATTCAAGCGTAGAGTATTCGAAGGAGTTTGATGCTGTGCGCAGTCGTTGATTCAACAATAGATGTTGTGGATTCAACATTAATCTGATCAATTCCGAGACAAAGGTTGCGGTGAAAGAGATATAGATTGTTGAAGACAAATTGACAGCTTTTGGATAATATGTTTGGTATATTTGTACTCTGTCTACCTTTTATAGTGGATTGATTTGTAACGTTTTGCCCGTGATTTTTTAATCACAATTGGAGGTGTTTTAATTGTGGTTTTTCCACATAAAAATCGTTTGTGTCGATTTATTATTTTTGAAGCGACAATCTAAATCACTTTTGTATGTGCTAGATGATTTAGATTGTTAGTTTTAATTGTTTGAAAATTGATATAATTAAATCTTAATCTAATCGCGAATCACTTAAGTTTTTCAAATTACATACTTGACAATTGGGTTTTAAAATTTTATTTTATGGGTAGGTTTTTGAAAGAGCTCTTGACAATTATTTACAAAGTCCTCTTGACAACAATATAAATCTTTGTTTATAAAAGGCTTTTTCTGTATAAGTAATTCAATGGTCAAAATTAGACAAACAACTGATCTGGTATCCCCATCCATCCACACATTTTTTAGGTACATTATCTTTTTTTTTTTTAGGTACACATCCATCCACACATTTGCGTAAAGAGATGACGTGTAAATTTTTAGATATTGAATTTTAGATACGGTGGGTGTTTGGGAAGTGAGTTTTTATGTAGATTTTATTAGATGTAGGTTTTTATGAGAAAAAAAAATTTTAGTGTTTGAGAAGATAGTTGGGTTTTTATGTGGTTGGATGTGATGTTTGTGAGAGAAAAAGTGAAATGATTATGGGGTTAGATGTGATATTTTGTTTGGATGTGTTTTTTTTGATTTTGCAAAACTTTTGTCTTTTAGTAGAAAAAATGAGAAAAAAATTTGGGAACTTGCTTCCCAATAATTTCTCTTAAAATTTGAAAAAAAATATAATAAACTCTATAATTTTGACAAAATAATAATGAGTTTCCTTAAAATTTAAATTTATATAATACCTAGCCCCTTTTCACCAATAATATATAGAAGAATAAATTATAAGTTATGGAATTGCAATACTTTACTTTTGACCACACTTCAAGAGTTTAAATATGTTAGAAATTTGAAAATTCATGAAGAAAAAAAAAGCTATCATCTGCTCTCAAAAAGATGTTTGTCGTTCATAACTTTTAGGGTGAATATTAGAATTTTTCTATTCATAATTTTCACCACAAAAATCGTGACAATAATCACAAAAAATAATATTTTTTTCTTACGATGTACATCTTTTAGGACTACACATTATAACATTTAAAAAAAAAAGAAATGTATAGAGAGCAAAAGTGATATTTATTTATTACTACTCACAATAAGAAAATTTTACTATTATATAGAAAAATAATATGTTATCAGACGAATTTCATGACTTTTTCATTTTCAGAACTGATTGGGAGCTCGAATTTGAGCTCCCCCGAATGCCCCGAATTCCATTTTTTTTTTTTTTTTTTAGCAGAAGGAAGAAGAAGATGGAGGGGGAGGAGGAGGGGGAGGGGGACTGGAGGGGGCCTAAAAAATGGGCTGGAGGCGGCGGTCGGAGGCTGCGACGATCTCGGCGGGCTGCGAGCTCGGAGGCGACGAGCTCGGAGGCGGCTGTCGGAGGCTGCGATGAGCTCGGCTGGGCCGACGACCTCTCTTCTCTCTCTCTCTTTCTCTCTTTCTCTCTTTCTCTTCCTCTCCCTCTCCCTCTCTGGTTCTCTGGTTCAGACTGAAGAAAATGGAAGAAGAAGAAGAAAAAAAAAAAATGAATTGGTGAAACGACGTCGTTTCACCAATTCGGGGCATTCGGGGAGCCTCATTCGGGCAACAAATCATTTTTCTTTCATTTTATACTCACATTCTCACAACAAACATAAGGTACATAATAAATGGTACGTAATGTTTCTGCATAACACAATCAGCTTGTTTATTTTCAAATTTAAAATTTGTTTTGAATTTTTTATTTTTCAAGTTATTTTTGTCTTTAGTATATTTTTATTTTATTTTTTAAATACATCTAAAAAGTAAAGTATTTGTATAGAAATATTAAAAAAAATCCATTTTTATACTGTTTAGATTGATTTTTTTTCAAAATGTTTTTTTTTTATTAAATATATCTAAAAATAAAAATTTAACTAAAAGAATTTTCACAAATTAAATTGGTGAATCATTAGGTATTTGGCATACAATACAACTACGGCAGTCTTTTTTTAGTGATATTTTTTTTAAAATTTTGTCAAAATCTTTACTTTTAGATTCGTTTTGGGTACGCGGATTTAAAAAATAAAATAAAAACCTGAAAAAATTCTTGAAAAAATTACTCATAAGTCCCATATTGAAAAATGTTACTTCATCTGGTCCTGAGTGTTTTTTTATAAACCATTTAGTCCTTTTTTTACATCACAACATCATCATCAAAACAATATCAAACATCATCATAAAACAACATCAAATATCACAACATCATCATCAAACCACATCAAACATCATCATCAAAACAACATGCATGGATTTTATTGATCTGGTTTTGGGAGACTAGTTTCTCTCTCATTAAGCTGATGTGAAAACCCTAGAAAACCAGAGACGAACCTCACCCCTCCCCTAATCCTCTCCATGCTCTCCTCCAAAACCCTAGCTTGTCGCCCCAACAACCTCCTCTCCTTCTTCATTTGGTCCCAGAAGCACATCCCAATTTGTGGAGGAATCGAGAAGAAGCAGCGATGGTGATGATGATTCCATTGAGGACGAAGTAGAGATAAAGAGGCCTTAACCACGCCATCAAAGAGGACCAAATCACAGGGATTTCATAGAGCACGAAATCAATCATCAATGGAACAGAGAACTTCAACATCATAACGATCGATACAACTCCAGTTGAAATCAACAGGACTTTCAGAGAGAGAATCTAAGTACTCGAAACCGCCATTTTTGTTCGGATTTCGGTTCTGAATCTCCCTCCCTTCTCTCCTCCCTCTTCGCCCACAAGGTTTGGAGGGATGAGATCGACGGCGGCCGATTGGTCCGCCATTGCTAGGGTTTTTGATGTTCGATCTGAGATGGTTTTGATGTTATGATGATGGTTGGTCGAAAAATTGTTATGATGATGTTTGATCAAAAAAAAAAAATTGTTATGATGATGATGTTTGGTCAGAAAAAAATGTTTAATCGTTATTTTGATGTTTGATGTTATTTTAATCGTTATTTTGATATTTAATTGTTATTTAAAAAATTGTTTAATCGATGATGTTACTCATAAATATGATGTTTGATGTTTGATATTTGATGAATAATCTTAATGTTTAATGATTCGGAATCTGTATTTGATGTTTGATGAATAATCCTAATGTTTAGTGGTTGATATTTGATGAATAATCCTGACGTTGTAATGTTTGATGTTGGATGAATAATGTTTGATGTTTGAAAAGAAGGGAAATCATAAAAAGGCCTATAGTAAGCTTCTTGGGAAATAGGACCTATTAGTCCAACAAAAACCTTCAGGACTAAATGGGTTGACATTCTCAAATTTGGGATTTATTGGTGCTTTCCCCAAAATTCTTTAAAAATAAAATAAAATTTTAAGAGATATTTACAGACAAGTTCTAATTTATGAACTTTTATTCCATTAAGTTATACCTAAGGTTTTTTAGACCTTCAAATCCCATTAAATTTTTAATAGTTGGAATTGACCTTCAAACAATGATTATTCATCATTTATGATTATCTATAAAGAACATAAAAATTTGATATTTATTTTGATTTTCAAAATTTTAAACCATTAGCTTTCAAATTGATAAACAAAAATAAAAAATAAAAAATAAAAAATTACTTGCAAAAACAAAAATAAATATTTTTTTTTGAAAAAAATTGAAATATTTTTTTGTGTAAGACTGAAAATTTTGTATCCATAAAAGAGTATGATAATGGAACATTGATGTGCAAAATTGAAAAAAAAAAAAAACTTTTAAAAATGAAAAAAATGATAATGTTATTAGTTTTAAAACTGAAAAAAACTAATAATGCTTTCAGTTTTATTAGATAGTTGAATCAAACCAATACGTAGAAAGGCAAAAACATTTAATCCCATGCTCGATTTTTTTCATCAGTTAGTGAAACAATTATCTAGAATATTATTATGTAAAATTGATAATGTTCTTAGTTTTAAAAATTGAGAAAAACTGATAATATTCTCAGTTTTACTAATAAGACTTATGAGTTCAAAAAATCTTAAATAAGATATGAGTTACAATAACATTTGTAAATAGGATTTGTAGAAAATTAACTCTTTTAACTTTTTTTTGGTTCTTTTTGGACTTCAATTTTTTTTTTCCCAATCTGTCTAGTTGACTGGAACTCCGAATTATATATATTTTTTGAAAAAAAATTATATACAAAAAGGGATAATTACAAAAAAAAAAATAATAATAATAATAAATGAATTTGAGACTGGTAAGTTATAACAAAATAAATCTTGAATTTTTAATTTAATATTTTAATTTATTTTCTATTTAAACCATTCTTCTATTTTCGTTGGATAAAATCGACAAAAAAAAATATTTTAATCATTAAACTCAATATAAATATGCATAAAATGTCTAAAATATATTTTTCATTGAGTTTAATGAATAAAATATCTATTTTTTTAATAAATTTAATTAATAAAAATAGACAAATAATTTAAATTAAAAATAAATAATATAAATATTTAAATTAATAAAATTAAAAATTAAAAATTAAAAAATAACTTTATTACAAAATTCAAACTTTATTTATTTTTTTAATTAATTAATCCCAAACACCCACCAAATGAAATGTAGAAAAACGAGTCCAACACGACCGAAGTTTTTGTTTTTTTTTATTAATCGTGTTATGTGTGCGAGGTGCCGCCCAAAAAAATCTAGAGGGTGGAAAATCGTTATCCTTTCCATTCCACATTCCCATTAATTTGTTCCTCTCATTCTCTCTTCAAAAATCTATATTCCACTATATAAATAACAATTCAAATATTTTATAAAGTTTTTTTTAATATCTAAAATTTTAAAATTGATGACTGCTAAATCATCATATCTTGTAGTTGTTAAACAAGTTTTTAAATCAATTGCAATTGTTAAACATGTCACAAATTTTGATATACAATTGCGTTTGAACTCACTAAAATCATTTATTCTTTTGATATTCTTATTTAATAATTCAGTGTTTGTAAATCTTTTTATCTCAAAATCATACAAAATTATATAAAAATCTCAAATATGAAAATTTTGAAATATAATTTAATAATTTTATAATAAAAAAAACCATAAAAAATTTTAAAAACAGAGAGGATTACGTACCTATGAATGGAGGGATTTGGGGACCACGTTTTGGCCTATCATTTTCATTATGTTTTTTAAGTTAGGGAAATTGTAAATTAGTGTAATAGTGGAGAAATTATTATTACATTAGAGATGGAGTTTTTTGTGGTGTAATTCTGATACATAGTGAGAACTTACACTATATATATGAAAGATTTGCTTTATCTACATAGTAAAGTTGTACCATCATAAAAATATAAATAAATTTTTATTGTCCCACTAATTTAATATTTCCTTTTTAAGTCACGTTTAGCTTATTTTGGAATAAGGTTGTCCATTCATTCAGGCCAAAAAAACTTGTTCTTTCCCTATTCAATTAACACTAATGTTTTGTCTTGTCTTGTCTATGTCTAAATAGTGTGGGATGCATTTTAATCATTTTTTAAATTGTTTATTTTATAAATTTTGTCAAACAAATTTTACATATGGAAAATTAAATTAGTTAGACATTGATATCATATGATCAGATACAAAATTATATAAAATAAATAAATTTATTAGGCAAATTTTACTTTTTTACTTTATAGTTTGACCTATCTGTAGATCATCTCATTCATCTTTTGAAAATAACCACATAAATCTCTTCTGGATTGTTGCTTAAAGCCATTAAAGGCCTAAGTGAAAAAATTTAAATATCCTTGAGTAATTTTATTGTGCAACCTACATACATTTTTATCATTTTGTAAGTAGTCAAAGTTCATTTGAAACCCCTATGCTTTACTTTGTGAGATTATCTCCTAACATTTGAAAATAAACATATAAATCTCTCATATTTTGACACGTGTTTTACATTTATTGTTAATTTTGATAGAATATATGATAATGCACACAATCACAAATAATTTATGTGAATATTTCTAATCAATAAGGGGTGATATGCACCTGACTCAAATTAAAGGAAAGAAAGTGAAATTTGTCTTAATTTATTTTCAAAAAACAGTTTAAATTATTTAAATGGATTTAAGACGTAACTAAATAATATAAACCACATGAACTGGAGAAACCTAGTTGATTGATTAAATTGCTTGTACTATTTAAATGGGTTCAATATGTGTCTAACTAATATAAACTACATGGGCTGGAGAGAAGTTTAATTAATCGATTAAATTGCTTACACGGTTTAATAAAGAGAAAGGAAAATGCGCCGGAGCTCTAATTAGAGCTGAAAAAGGACAGCTCTAATGAGCTGTCACCCATTAAAAAAAAAAAAAAAAAAAAAAACAGTGAAGTAAAGACAAAAAAGAGAGTAGAAAAAGACAAAATAATGCTCTTTTAGTGCTCTGTTTTTAGAGTTCCGGAGCATTACTGTAAAGAGAAATGTTGAGAAAAAAGAAAAGAAAAGAAAAAAAAAAGTGATTTCAATGGTACAAAACTAATATAATATATATATAGAACTTTTTGACCAACCATATATAAATATATGTAGACTCTTGTATTCTAACATTTGAGAGCATTATTACATTCTCTCAAAATCCATGGATTCCCATTGGCTTCACCATCTCCTCTCTATCTACCTCTCCTTCACAATCGCCATACTAGAATCTATCCTCTTAGCTCTATCTAACATCAAACGGTTCCCCTTCTTCGTCACTCTCGCAGATACCATCCTCTCCCTCTATTATCGATTCAACTGCAATCTATCACCCTGCACCGTTGATTTGGATGACCAGACCACCATGCATTATTGGACCGCCTCTCACAGACGGTTCGATAAGCCCAACCTCATCTTAATCCACGGCTACGGTAGCACCTCGCTATGGCAGTTCGTGCGCCAGGTGCCCACGTGTCTTTTCTTAATTTAATTTAAATTTTTTTATCCTCCATATTTTTTTTCCTTACCAACAAAATTGTTGTAGTTTGTTATTTTAAATGTTTAATTTTATTCAAATCTTATTTTATTTTGTCTATGTTGTTTGTGTTTACAACTTGACATGATTTTGTTGTCATCTTCTATAGAGGTAGTCCGTTTGGGATAATTTTAATTTTAATTTTAATTGATTTGAAATAATTATAATTTAAATATGACATTTTGAGGTGTTTGGGAAGTTGGGTTGGTTGGTTTCTTTGGTTAAAATAGTCAATAAAGACAAAAAAAAATTTAAATAGTTAATAAGATAAGATGTCATATTTAAACCACAATTATTTCACTTTTATCTCACAATCATCAAATCAATTATAAAAAAAAAAACTTACTGTCATCCCAAATATAACTTTTTTAGTTAAATTAGTTAACTAAAATAACCAAGTAGTGGAGAAGGGGATACTGCTGTGCCTTAAGGCACAGCAGTAACTGCTGTCCCTTTGTGGGAGTTCTTTCCAAGTATTTTTTGATAATCTGAACCGTTCATATTGTAGGGTTCGTCGAGTAGATCATTCATGTCAAAAATCAATTTGATTTGATATCTGTAACCCTATAACCAAAATACATTTGTTTCTATAAAAATTAATGGTTAACATAACTTTCATAAATTTTTAAAAATAATTAATACCTAATCATGGGTTATGAATATCCGATGATCTTGATTTTTTACAGGAATAATATTTTGGATGAACTCTATAATATGAACGGTTCAGATCAACGAAAAACACTCGAAAAAACATCCCACAAGGGGACAGCAGTTACTGCTGTGCCTTAAGGCACAGCAGCACCCCCTTATCCCCAAGTAGTCTGTTTGTCCTTATTGTCTGATTCGGTCTAATCAAACAAAGCCGTAATCAAATTATAATAATTATCATGTTTAGAAAATAAAATAGAAAATTCAATCAATAGTAAAAAAGAAATTGAGAAAAATTATAAATTATTTTTTCTAGAGTTCAACTCTAATAACAAAATAAAATTTTAATTTTATTAATTTAAATTTAAATTTTTTGATTCGTTTTCAATCTAAATTATATGTCTATTTTGTTAAATAAAATTGATCAAAAAAATATTTCAATCATTAATATAAATACAGTTGTGATTTGTGGCACTAAATTTCCTGGCACTAATGGCACTAATTTCTATATCAGGTTAAAAAAAAAAAAAAATAAATAAAGTTACCAAAACAGAAAATTAGTGTCATTAGTGCCACAAATCATTTTTCAATATAAATATATATATAAAATGCCTAAAATATTCTGGCGTTTGTGAGTCTAGGTGGGGACACTGTCCCGGAGTTTCAATTTGTACGTACCTGATCTGTTGTTCTTTGGGAAGTCGCACACGAAGCAATCAGACCGAACAGATGTGTTTCAAGCGAGGTGTGTGAGTGAGGGGCTGAAGAGATTGGGTGTGGAGAGGTACTCGGTGTACGCTATTAGTTATGGGGGATGGGTGGGTTATCGGATGGCTGAGATGTACCCTAAGGCGGTAGACAAGGTTGTGATCGTTAGCAGTGGGTTGGGGTTTGTAGGGGAGGAGAGAGAAAAACACCTTAGGAAGATTGAGGTGAATATTATGGATTTGCTTTGTCCACAGAAATCAGATGATTTACGATCGCTAGTCAGTTTGACGATGCACAAATACAATCTAGCCAAGTGGATTCCAGATTTCTTCCTTCGGGAGTACATCAGTGTGAGTTGTAAATTCTTATTCATTTTTCTTATACTAAGCTCTAAAAGTTCTAAAACTTGTTTTGGGGGTTAATTATTTTAGTTGATTTTTAACATTTTATGAAAATATATGTAAGAAAGTGAAGAGAATAATTGACTTTTTGACTTTTTTATGTTTCCAAACATACCATCAATTTATTTTTTGACTTATTTTTGAAAAATATTTGGGTGACTTTTTTTTTTTTTAAATAAAAGAAATTCAAGTCCATTTTAACTTGATTGGGATTTTAAAAATTAAGAAATTTGAGTTGATTTAAAGAAATTTAACATAATTTAAAATTATATTTTTTTTACGGAAGATGAAAATAAGCAAAACAAATTCCAATAGAAAGACATTTGTTTTACACCTAGTAATACAAAATAAAGGGTTAATTACACCAATAGTCCATATAGTTTGAGACTTGTGTCACTTTGGTCCCTGACTTTTCAATTGTGACATATTTGACCCTGAATTTTGAATTTTGTTTCAAATAAGGACAATTGAAAATATCATTAGATTTTTTAAGGGTAAAATCGTCAATTTGATAAAATAGAAACTAATTTGACAAAAATAAATGTCAAAAAAATATTTTTAATTTTTTTAAAATTATTTTTATCCACCAATGATAAAATTATGTAAAATTAATAAAAATTACATGATTAATTTTTTAAAATTAATTTTACGTGATCATCATCTAAATACATAATAAAAATTAATTTGGTAAAAAAAAAAAAATGTCTAAAAGATTTATCAATTTTACATAATTTTATTTTTAGTAGGTAGAAATATTTTTTTAAAATTCAAAAATATTTGTTTGATATTTATTTTTGTCAAATTAGTTTATATTTTATCAAATTGACAATTTTACCCTTGAAAAATCTAATTATATATTCAATTGTCCTTATTTGGAACAAGATTCAAAATTCAGGGTCAAATGTGTCACAATTGAAAAGGCAGGGACCAAAGTGATACAAGCCTCAAACTATAGGGACTATTTGTGTAATTTGCCCCAAAATAAATAATGATTTATCCATTGAATTTGAGTTTGTCTAAATTGCCTGAATTTATGTACATTGGACGATCACTCAGACAACTGGTGCAACTCTTGTCAATTGCAACTGGTGCAACTCTTGTCAATTGCAACTGTTACCCTTGTCAACTGCGACTGCTATCTTTGTTGCTGAATTACCGACAGGATGACTGGTCGGATGACCGAACGGACGACCAACATGCATAAATTCAAATAATTCGAGTAAGGCAAAATTCATTGCTAATAAAAAATAGGATAAGAAAATCCATTTATTTATAATAATTTTCAAAATTTCAATAGAAGTTTGATAAAAGTCAAAAAGTTATACCCCTTTTGGGATATATTATTTTAGCCTAGAAATCAAAGTTATCATATCTTTTTTTCTATTTTTTATATATCTTTTAATAAAAAATCAAAAAATCAACTAAAATAACTAATTTCTAAATCATCATTGAGTTTATAATAGTTGAGTGATTCTCACACTTACTAGTGTGTTTTGCTTCTTTTTTAGGTGACGTCTAAAAATTTCAGGAAGGAGAGACTAGAACTTGTAGAATACTTACTGGCAAAGACAACAGATAATGATCTCCCTACTCTAAACCAGGTAATTTAACCTTAAATCACAAGACACATATATACTTGAATTCTCAGCTAATTCTCTCTCTCAAACAAGGAATGTTTTTGACTTGATTGAAAGGAAACACTACTTATTTGGGGTGATAAAGACAATGTCTTCCCTCTATTTTTGGCCCATCGATTGCAAAGGTAATCTTTTATATTCATAATATAACTGTTTTTAATTTTGTGATTTTTGTACATATCTTGCATTTAATTTCAATCTCGATCATGGATAAAATATATTTCGATTATTGTCGTATTCTATGATTATGATTCTACCATATATGTTTTTTTTCATTCCGTCGAAAATCAATTTTACGGTATAGACGCTTATTCTGCTTATTATATATTTTCTTGAATGCAGTCATTTGGGACCAAAATCGAAGTTAGAGATAATTAAGGACACAGGACATGCAGTAAATTTCGATTCTCCTGATGTGCTTAATGATTTGATCAAATCATTTGTTTTAAGTAGCTCAAAACTTGAAGTCGAAACTTGCATTCAAGCACCAAAAAAGGTGTAAGGGTTGATTTTTAGTTATTTATGGTTTTATTGGTGCTGATATATATAGTACTAGTTATAATTTATGGTTTTAAGTAGTTCTCTTGAACTCCATTCTTGTTGCAAAAATAAAAATTCTGTAATTTGTCTACAAGTGCACATTTGTTATCGGAGGCAAATTGCCTAAATGGCATTTGCAATGGAATAAATTTTTGATTTGTTTTATATGTCTATATAGAGTAACTAGCGTATGCCCGTACTTAAAGGTACAGTGTAAATAATATTAAGATTAAAATATAGTTATAATCTATATGTATTATGTTGAAATTTGTAAAGTTTGTGTCATTTTTTAATAAAGATACTGAAAAAATATATTGAAATATTTTTCTTCTTAAAGAACTTATAACAATTTTAATTATATTATACGTTCTACAAAACTCAAATAAAATAACAACTTTCTCTAATCTTAATGCAAATTAAGAAACAAACATATAAGATTTATAATGTTCACCAATATTGCAAATCAAAATATAAGAGCAAGCAAAAAAAAAAATTTATAAATACTGAACAAAAAACATAAATTAAAGTTAATGTATACTTATTAACCTTTTATAATAATAAAAAAAATTACTAAATCTATATAATAAAGCACATCAGTAAGTGCTCTACTATCTCAACAAATTAAATTGAAAATTAAATATTAAACAATACATAACAAACTGTACTCTATAATTCCAATTAAATCAAATAAAAAAAAATTAAATATCAAATAATGCACACCAGGCAGTGCTCTGTAATTTAAAAGAAATTAAAATTAAAATACACACCAGTTAGTGCTATTGCTGTTAATCAAATTACAACTGCATAAGAAAAACAAATATTATATTGTCATACACCAAAAGAGTGGGTTAAAATTTTACAAAAAGTGGGTTAAAGCTTTTCAAGATATGTATACTTTACAAAAGATTTGTCAATAACATATCTTCAAACATGTGTTTGCCCAAACTTCCTCCTCATTACTTTTCAAAAAGTTTTTGTATCAACTTGTATATATCCCCAATGAGGAACATGCACAACAATTTAGTAATTTGTGAAAACAAAAAACATATAGATTTGTACATTCGTTAGAAATATACATATCAAAATACTTTAAGATTGAAATTATCTTATTACATCCTTATCGAAGCAAGCTAGTCGTATTTCTCCTTTTAAGCTCCATAGATTTTTCGGTCCAATCCTACAAAAGTCCATATTTCAAATTATTATTAGATTGAAATTTTATAAAAAGTTATATAATCAATAGAAATAAATCTACATGGTTACCTTATGATAAAACGTGATTTAATCTACATAGAACACTACAACAACACTTTAAGATAAGCAGTATTTGTAGTAAAATCCAAATTATCTTTAGGGAGGAGAATACTTATACGATCAAATGATGTACATCTGGACAATGACACATATAATTGTCTATGGTTAAATATTGGTATGCGCAAATCAACCCCAACACATTTCATAGATTGTCCTTGAGATTTATTAATGGTTAAGACATATGACAATTGGACTGGAAATTGACGTCTTGTCATTTGGAAAGGCATTTCTGAAGAAGATGGGGTCAAAGATATCATTGGTATGAATGCCAAATTGGCAAACTTTTCTCCAGTTAAAATTTGAGCTTTAATTATGCGAGTGTTGCACCTAGTAACCATCAATCTTGTACCATTACATAGTCCATCTTTCGGTGCAATGTTTCTCAACAATATTATAGGACAACCCACTTTCAAAAGTTGGCAGCCCAGGAGGATCCAATGAATTTAAATATTCATTAGGATATCTATTTGTAATGGTAGGATCAATTTCATTATCTTCAGACATTTTATTTGCTACAAGATGAGTATATAATCTCCCTGGAAAGATATTCAACGCAGTAGTATTAATGTCACTGACATCATTGTTACGCATAGACATAATTGTGCGTTCAGTTAAAAATGTTAGGGTTGACGTCGCTATCATATTCAACCGTGGGTAAACTGTAAAGAGTAATTCATTCAAATCTTGACATTTGTGTATTGTTGATGGAAGGCTAACGATTTCTTAAGGATTGGTTCCAATCTAAAAAAAGTTAAATTCATAAAAAAGTAAGAATGTAAACATAATTTATTAATTTAAAATAATTTATATAATAAGGGAAAATGTTAAAGTAGTGTTACTTCCATCAAGAAATTTGTAAAATTAGCATTTTCATGACCTTCATGATTCAAGCGTATATTCAAATCCAAAGTTAAGATATGTATATGATTCCATAGAACAGAGTGTCTTAATGATGCATTCACAATTTGCTTATGAACTCCTTTGGGTATAATTGGTAAGATTTGTCGAAAGTTTACACCAAGAGCAACAGTAATACCCCCAAATGGCTTTTTATTATCGCAAATATCCCTCAATGTACGATCAACTGCCTCAATACAATGTCTATGTTGCATTAGAACTTTATCCCAAATTATGAGTTTTGTTTCTCTAAATAACTCAGCTTGTAATGATTGTTTACTAAACCCACAAAGTAAATTTTCCAAGACATCTAATGGAATGGAAAATGTTGAATGTGCAATACGACCTCCTACTAGTAACAATGATGCAATTCTAGATGAAGCCACAGTAACAACGATATGCCCAAGGTTGCGACATTTTAATGCAATCGTATTGTACAAAAATGTTTTCCCTGTTCCAGCACCCCCATTTAGAAAGAAAATAGTTCATTATTTTGAAAAACTGAAGAAGTGATTGTGTTATAAGCATTCCGTTGTCCATTGTTAAGGCAATCAATAGTAATTTGTGGATTTGCCTATTGTGCCTCACTCTGTAATTGTTGATATTCGAATATCAATCGATTACCAACTACTGCACTCCAATTTGCAGTAGGTTGTGACATGGGTGGGAAGTCAATTAAACTTTTGCCTAATTCATGAAGCATTTGATTCAAAAGATGGAGACCATAATCTTCAATTTGAGCCTCAGTTGGGTTAAAAATGGCAAACAATGTACGAATCTTATATGCAAGATCATTACATATATGCATTGAGAATTGATTCCATAATACACATGGATTTAGTGGAGAGTATTGGCTGAGAATAACACTAAACAATCTCTTCAATTGATATCCAGTTTTTATACCTGCAATCTCTTTTAAGCATTGTATCCATTCTTCATGATCTTCTAAAAGCCCCTTTGCAACACATGCTAATTTAAATGTATCATGCACAACATTATCGACCGTACGTAAAGATTGAAACGACTTTAGTCCTTTGACAATGGTTAGTAACAAACGCAGATAAAATCTTTCACCACAATTAGGGCTAGCAAAGTGCATTATACCAATTACATATCCCCTTTCTCTTGATTTCCATATCTTTTCTGACTTGAGCCAAACAAAATGTTGTAGAAATTCTTGATAAGTGAATGGACATTCATCTTCACTGGCAACACAATATGCAAAGAAGCCAGTAAGAGTTGACATTCGTTGACCAGCTTTAGATTGAATTGGTTCTAATGACTCTTCTGGGTTAAAAACAACGCGATGCATTCCAGGTAAATGAAGTGCCAATCGTACAACTGTTGGCATCTTTGCATGCAAAGGATGATCAAATATTCACCAAGCAGCTTTTGGAGGTCCAATATACTTTGCATCGAGATATTGTTGAATCTCATTTATCATTCATAATACCATCGTTGTAGGATCATAACCCTTATAAGTGTACTTATGTATTTACTTGACACATCTCATTCTAGCACAAACTTCCACATTTATATGACAGTTGAAAAGTTTAGAAAGATATGCATTGTATGGTACGACATCCTTGTTATCAACTTCTTGTCCCCTCACAGTATGTACTTGACCATTATTGCGACGACGATAGATAGGGTATTCATTTTGATTCATAGTTGTTGTTTCTGTGAAAACTCGAGGGTATCTCTTAGTACATCTACTATTTTCCATACATAGTGCTTGCAGATTTCGAGCACCACATGGTCCATATACCGTACAACATTTGATAGTTTCAAAAAGCATAGGATCATTTTTTGGGTTTGGAAATATTGCACAGACCAATTTGTCTACTTGAGCACATGTCCGAATTTTGTCTGGACCCTTAAGAAATAAAAATGTATGCATATGAGGGAGGCCTTGTTTTTGAAATTCAATTGTAAAAACATGTGCAACTTTATTTCCAAATACTTTATTTGTTTTTTTTCTCTTCATCAAACAATTTATCTTCAACTCAAAAACACGGGCAATTAAATCAGGATGATAAATAGGTTTTTGATGTGGCAATAATGCTAAAGTAATTTCTCTCCAATTGGGATTTGCAGTCATGGTAAGGAAAATATCTGGATATTGGTTGTATCACGTGATAGCCATTGAATCTTGAAAGATTTCAAACATATGTCTTGGACTAACAGTAAATGAAGATGGCAAAACAAACCTTTGACCAATTTGACCAGATTGCACATAATCTAGATCCATATTTGACAACTCTTGGTAAAGCTCATCTCAAAGTTTCCCTTGATTAAGCTTGTAGTACGTCAATCGATTTTGCTCAGTTGCAGCCCAAGCATCTACCAAAAACTCTTGAAATAGTTTCCCACCTCTCAAAATTGTTAAATACTCTGTGGGTCGTTCAAACAAATGATAACTATAAAAATTCAATTAAGTAAGTCGATCAGTTGAAGGTCGATCATACTGAACGTTCCACAATTTCAACTCAAGTTCCCATCCAAGCTCATTATATGGAAATAATAGAACATGATGTAATGGTAAGTAAGCTGTGTGACATTCATTAATTTGCATCAACCCATTATTTCCTCAGAAATGTAAGATAATATCTCTTATTCCATTTACCTTTGTTCCATCATTTGGTATTACAATTGCAATCTCATCTACCGTTGGTAAGTTATACCGATGTCGATCAGTTGTTGAATTGTAATGAAGATGAGCAAGTAGATTGTGTCCTGTTGAGTCTAATTGATGTAAAATGGCATAAGCCTGGCGAAATTTACCTACAAATGCATTGACTTGCAACAAACTATCCTGAATAGTTTTGAGAACATCCCTTCTGAAGTTAGGATTTCTACGATTACGAATTTCTAAAGCTGAATAAGGGTCATAAATATATAGTTGAGCCTAACTCGCATCTTGCCCTGGTTGTGGTTGTAGTGATCCTGTTTGATATCGCAATTCCTCATAAATTGTGACTGATGTAGGGCCCTTTCCACTGAGTACTCTAGGATCCAATGTAGCACCATGACTCGTAAAAGCATTGGCTGTATTGTACACTTTAGTATAACTTCAAAAGGATTTTGATTGACCATTATTCCCATCATACAACGCCTGAAGTGGTAGAGGGGGTGTAATAAGTAAAGGTAGCCTAATCTTTCCTTCCAAACATCAAGTTCCGAATAAGAGACACTTCATAGATGATTTTGTCAATTTTTCATCCATCCAATATAAGGCTGAACAATAAGGACATAATACATCCATATTGTCAAGATAATGGCAGCAAGGATCTTTGTGTGCCCGAGCGTCAATTGATGTATTCATAGGCATATCTTGTAATTCATCATCAGCACATAGATCTTCTTGAACAAATCGATTTATAGGAGTAGACCTACAAATATTTGTGTATAAATAAAATTCTATAAAACAAAACGGTATGAGTAAAAGTATGTATTTCAAGATTAGACACAGTAGTTTACTGATTCCTTTGTGGAGCTAAAGATGTGTTTGGCATAGAAAGCGAACATGTAAAATGATGGGTAACCATTGTTCGTTTTTGTGCCGAATGAGAATCTTCAGTTATTGTTTCCCACTCCAGGCGAGTGCGATCGTGACGAATTGGTGTTAAAGAAGGTTGTCTTAGTTGAACACATTCTTCTAATCCTTCTTGTTGAAATTCAAAGTATGATTTTTCATTTTTTTTTCACGCTCTTACTGTGCACGTTGGGCCAATGCAGCTTTTGATATTACATTATAATTTTGTGCCTAAAATGAAAATATTTTATCATTGATGGAAAATATGTGAATATTTTGTGCTTAAAATGAAACTATCTTCTTATTTCTTTCCTTTCTCTTAAATTTGTTTTCTATTTTATTTGTTTTATACTTTAATAGTGTTATCTTTATTTCTTTCTTTCTTCATGCATTTTGTTTTTTATTAAAAAAAAAAAAAAGAATTAAAAACCTATCTTATTTAGTTTTCACTTTCTTTATATATTCCTTCGTTTCTTTTTTCCTATTCTCTTCATATAAGTAGCAACTTATGGATGGTACATTATAAATGCACATGTATCCATGCAAAATAAAAATAAATAAATTTGAAAAACACATACGAATAATAGCAAGTTACAGGAAAACATATTACAATCATTCTACAAAAACAACATAAAACAACAAATTCATTTTATACACTCATACCTTTTAATTTTGATTAGTTTTGTATCATATTTTTTAAAAAGAATATATATCACTTGATATGCATTTGTCATTCTCTTGTCAGAAGGAGCCATCTTTTCTTTTCCTTTAGACATTGGGTTGACATTTTCTTTTTCTTTTGCCTAACAAATATAAATAAAATATTCAAAAGATTAAAAAAATCTTATATAATCTTATGTAAATAAAATACATATAATGTTTGACTTGATTTTGTACTTACTGTATGAACACAGATAACATTAAGGTCGTGCTCATCACAGATGACCATACCAATATTTTTAGATGGGGTTGTAGGAGCAGGCCTACAGAAATGGATTGTGAACAAATTAAAATCTATATAATAAAGTGGTAATAGTAAGATATATATTTCAAGAATTAAACACAACTGTTTATCAATTTAGTGTTAAAGAAGGTTGTATTGAGTTAATACATTCCTTTGATCTTTCTCGTTCTCGTCATAGGTGTTGTCCTAATTGGTATGCAGAACATGGCTTTTGATTTATTTTTTTCACATTCTCGCCATGCATGTTTGGCCAATGCAGCTTTTGATAACACATTATTATTCTGTGTCTAAAATGAGAATATTATATAAGTAGGTGCATAAAATGTGAAGATTATACTCTCTCTTGCTTTCCTTTCATCATGTATTTTTTCTTCCTTTTCACTAACTTTTCCTTTTCACTCGGTTGAGTTGTTAGTCATATAAGAATCAATGCATGTATTGATGAAATTTAAAAATGGAGGAAAAAATAATTTGAAAATACATTAAAAACACAAAACTGCAAACTCACTATGCACTTATTGGTTTAAAGAAACTACATATCTTTTTACAAAATGTACGTTGAAAGATAAATATTAGATCATTGGGTACGTAAAATGTGAATATTAGTGTGTAATGTTTTCTACTTTTCTTTTCACTCTTCTTATTCTTTGCGTTATATTAAATTTTATTTATCTTTTTCTTCTTTCCTTAAGAACTTCTTATAAGAAAAATAAAAAATAAAAATAAAATAAAATTATATTATGTAGTTTCTTTTTCATCACATATTTGTTCCTTCTTCTTATTTTCCTTTTTCATTTTCTTCTCTTATATTTTTATATTAGTGTTCATACAAATGCATTAACATATTGTACAGATGCTTACTTTAACATACTTCAGAAAAACATTTCACATTCAATAAAAACAATTGAATAAATATTTGAAAAAGAAACTTTTAAAAAATGTATATAAAAAAGAGTATATGAAACTATTCAATTCATAAAAAAAAATCTATATAATATTTGAAAAAGAAACTTTTAAAAATTGTTGAGAAATCATACCACGGGATGTGCATTTTCCTTTCCTTTGCCAGAAGGGATAGCCTTTTCTGTTTCCTTTAATATTGCTTTTTTTTTTTCCTTTTCCTTTGCCTATAAAAAATAAGTAAAATATATTTATAAATTATTTTTAAAATGATAAGAAAATGCATGTCCAATGTTCAAGTAACTTTTAGGCTTAACTCACGAATACGAATAATATTAAGGTCACGCTCATCGTGGATAACAACATTAACATTTTTTTCTTGAAGAAATCGAACCTATACATACAAAAACTTTAGAGTGATAAATAAAACTTTATACACATAAATAAGAAAATTAGTAAACGGAGATGATATTACGGTTCGGTGTAAGTCCCTATCCACTTATAAAGTACGAGGAGAAAAACAATTCATTAGAAGAAAATTAGATATGATAAGTTAAAAAAAAAAAAAAAAAAAATAGGCCTTACATTATAAGAGAGGTACTTAAATTTATATGAAGCGGAAAAAAAAAAAAAAAAAAAAAACTTACTTGACCAAAAATAGTGATATTGTCCATAACTGTTGTACTTCAACCTAAAATGTTTGGTTATATAATTTTAGGCACCAAGAAACAAAAAATTAGCAATAAAAAAAGTTAACATGGATTTCATTGGCAATGAAATGTTATTTCCAAATCAGTTGCTACCAAATCGAATAATAAAATTCAAAATTTTATTTAAATAAATAACTGTCATGGATAGAAAATACTTAACGGGTTACAATTAAGAGGAGAAGAAATAAAAATATAAGCATCTATGGAAAAAAAAAGGCCAACCCAATGTTTAGAATAGATGTATTTTAACAATCACATTAAAATGATAAAATTAAAATCGGAACACAATAATTGCCCAAATTTAAACTCTTCTCTTTTCTAATTGATTTCAATTTTATAGAGATGGAATTAAAACTAAAATCAAAACCCATTATAATCATAAATATTTTGAAGTTCACCATTTATCACTTGGAAAGTCCAAATATAAATTTATGCCAAAAAAAAATTTAACAGATAACAAAGCCATTTTACAAGTAATAATGAATAATTATTTTATGAAGGCAACTAAAGTAATACACACACATACACATTCATTAGAATTTTTTGAAATACAACATAGACTATTATACTCCCTTAAAAAGGTGCAAAAAAAAAAAAAAAAAATTCTCTTGCCATATTACACATAACTGTTAAAATGCCAAATCTCTAGAATTTTTCTTTTAATTAGGAACTCTAGATATTCAAAAAATATTATATAAAAAATATTTATCATCTGTACATTAGAATCACACAACAATATATTACATTTGAATGGTACAATTTTTTTTTTATAATAAAATATTAAATACATTTTTTTAAGTGTGTGTATTTAATTTTTTTTTTGTTGTAAGAAGATCAGCTAAACAAATCACTCTTAACTTTTTTTTTTTAAATAGCTCCAAACAAACAATTCCTTCCCTCTCATACTAATTTCTACAAACAGAGCACTAACCACAAACCAAGTCTCAAATAACCCTCTCTCTCTCTCTCTCTCTCTCTACATTGTCTAAGAAACCCATAATCAAACTCACATTCTTTGAGCCAACCCAACATTCAGAATAGATGTATTTTAACAATTACATTAAAATGATAAATTAAAATTAGAGCATAACAATTGTCCAAATTTGAACTCTTCTCTTTCTTAACTGACTTTAATTTTATAGAGATGAAATTAAAACCAAAATCAAAACCTATTATAATCATAAATATTTTGAAGTTCACCATTAATCACTTGGAAAGTCCAAACATAAATTTATGCCAAAAAAAAAAAAATCACCAGATAACAAAGCCATTTGATAAGCAATAATGAATAATTATTTCATGAAGGCAACTAAAGTAATACACACACATATACATTCACCAAAATTTTTTGAAATACAACATAGAATAGTATATTCCCTTAAAAAGATGCAAAAAAAAAAAAAAAAAAAAAAAAAACTCTCTTGCCATATTACACATAAATGTTAAAATGCCAAGACTTCAAAATCTTTCTTTTAATTAGGAACTCTAGATATTCAAAAAAACAATTATATGAAAAAAACAGTCAATTTCTTTGTAGAATCACACAACAAATATATTACATTTGAATGGTACAATTTTTTTTTATTTATAATGAAATGTCAAATACATTTTTTTGAGTGTGTGAATTTAATTTTTTTGTTGTAGAAAGATCAGCTAAACAAATCACCCTCACGTTCTTTTTAAATAGCTTTAAACAAACAGTCCCTTCTCTCTTAGACCAATTTCTATAACACAGAGCACTAACCAAAAACCAAGTCCCAAATAACCTCTCTCTCTTTCTACATTCTCTGAGAAACCCATAACCTATGCCTAAAGTGAACTGGCAAGTGTTTTGCTTCCTGTGCCTAAGGTCTGTCGATGCCATCCGAGGGGTTTGAGAAACTTGGTGCACAAACAACCAATTTAATTCAAAGCAAACCTTTGGGTTAAGTTATTTTTGGGAATTTATTAGGCAAAAAGAATCAATTTTGATGTTGTGTGCCAACAAATGGAAGGTAGATAATCAGAAGAATGGGTAAGGGAGAAAGAACAGTCAATTTACAACAGTCAAATGAAAATAAATATTGGCCCAAAACAACAGTCAAATGAAAACATACACCAAGGAAATATACATGCCCTATTTGTGGATATAATTACCTATTAATCAGGCAAAGATCCATGTAAGAAATAGCTTGAATTATTTTTCTACCTCTTTGTTACTATTTCCCAAAAAGCTTTCTTGATTACTAATGAAAACACAACTATACCTACTGTTTGATGGAATTACCTTCCAAAAATGTTGGAGGGAAGTTTTTATTGCCATGGAGTTAGAATGCTATTCTACCTTTAATCTCTCACCTTTCCTAAAAGGATTTTAAAGTTGGAAAGTCATTGATGTCTTATCAAATTTGATGTAAAGAGAGGAATAATATTTTCAGAATAAGTCATCAACTGCATTCTGCACAGTAGGGAGGTTACCTAGAAAGGTTTTTATCTTGTTGATGCAAATCCCATATTATCAGCTGATAATTTTGACATAAAGATAGGAATAATATTTTCAGAATAAGTCATTAGCTGCATTCTGCACAGTAGGGAGGTTGCCTAGAAAGGTTTCTATCTTGTTGATGCAAATCCCATATTATCAGCTGATAATTTTGTTAGTGCAATATATTCATTCTCTTTCAAGTTATCAGGTTTGAATTTATTTATGTTTTTCCATGAAAAGGGTTTGTTTTTGACTTTGGACAACCAATGCTTCTTTACTGATGCAGTGCTAACATTGGCAGCCATATCACTCTTATTTTTTTTTTTTTGGGGGGGGGGGGGGGAGAGGGGGAATGTGTTAGGAATTCAAAAAAAAACACGTTGAAAATATAATAGAAAGTTTAAAAAATCTAAAATCTAAACCCTAAAACTAACCAAATAAAACTATCAAGCCGAAAACTAACCAAAACTTACTATATCACAAATAATTTTAAGATTACTTTAGTTGGCCAAAAACTGTCTGACCCAAAATGTTGGATTTATTGAATAAAGAAACTAAGATGAGAGAAAACAACAAACTAAAATGAACAAAGAAACTATGATGAACAAACTACAAAAAATAAGATGAAAAAAAAATATGACAACAAAGTAAGGGTTTAAAAACTGTCTGACCCAAAACAGAAAAAAAAAAAAAAAAACAGAGCTGTCTAGATTAATCCCCAAAAAAACTCTCTAGACAGCTTTGTTTCATATAAATCATATGAACAAAAAAATGTCCGATTTTACTGTTGTTGGCTTTTTTTGGCTTTCGAAGGTTAATAGTGTAAATTTAAGTATGCCAGCAAGGATCAATCAGTCCTTACAGAATTTTAATTGGCAACCAATTATCAGACGATTGTGTTGAAGTTCTTTCAGCCTCAATGAAGAGGACTTTACTGGTGGCTTGTTTTAGGAGAAATTTATAAGAAATAACAAGTACAAAACAATTTAGAAACTAAATTTCATTGAGTAAATAAAAACTTATAATGAAATGACCCAGTCTTGAAAAAGGTTTACAACAATGACTACTTGAGAACTACTCTTAGGAAATAAAGTGCAGTATTGGAATTGAAGTGCTGAAAATGTAAAGAATTGGAAATATAAAACTGGAAAGAAAATATGAAGTAAATGACTGGTTTCTGGATCTCAATCTGGGTTTTCGTTTCTGGGGTCTTCGTTTCTGGGGTCTTCTCCTCTATTTATACTTTCGAAAAGTAACCATCAAAATGGGCTTCCAACCGTCGAAATGCACTTCCACGATCTTTGGTCATGGTTTCGCACAATCAGCTTTCACTATGCCATTCCTTCAATTAGGCTTCCCTCTTGTATTGGAATTCGAACTTTTGAGTAACCGTTGAGCCATATTACCCTACGCCTTCTCACTGCTTCTATGTAACGCAGACTCACGATTACCAATATGAACTACCACGTGTCCATTGCTGATTGGAAACTTGCATTAATTCCCCAAAACACCCTTCACGAGCCACGTGTTAAGCTGCGACTGGCCTGTACAAAATATATAGTCAACATTACCCCCCACACTAATATAGCCAATACTTGGTGATATTAGTGGATTAGTGCACTTTGTCCTCGTCCTAGGACGTGCATGGACATAGGCTGAAGTATAAACGTTTTCTTAGAAGTGAAGTGCCGAACTTTATTAAATCTTTCCTTATGTTTTGAACATCCCCTACATTATCTATGAATACGAAGAGTCTGATACGCCTCCAATGGCCAATCAAGCTTTCTCTTACATTGATCGAGCATACGGGGAGGTATTTGACAATGATGACCGCCCTCGAAAGAACCTTTATGCATTTATTGGCCACATTTATCTGCCCCCATTTATACAAGTTATGGAAGCTTTTCTACCATATGAACCTCTAGACCCACTTAACCTCAAAAACTCTCTGCATGTTCTAGAAATACTGGCTGGGATACTTGGCCTACACCCGTTTAACCTCAAACAAGGGAACAAATCCACCATTGATTTCCCGAATTTGATGACCCCACTGTAATTCATCCCTCTATGCGTAGTTCTGTAGTCTATCTGTATGTTCCCTTTGACTGTCTTTGCAGCCTTGAGGACAACTTACTTTTGGCATGGTATACTTCCACCTTGCCGTCCAAAATAGTGCGAAAGACTCTACACCCTGTTAAATCCTTGGAAATCAGTCCCTCACTCTTAGCCAAAAAAGCAAAACTTTGCTCCTCTAACTGGCTGGAATGTGTGAACAAGCCTGAGTTCCCACATTTATTTGGAACCCAACTGCTCATTCCCTGCCTTTCGATCCTAACTGGATTGAAGAACTGAAACTCACCCTCTTTGAGAGCCATCATTTTGCTTCCTACCAAGCCCCAGTTCTTCTTACTACTTACCAATAGTATAGAGCCCAGACTCTGCTTGCCGTTTTCTCCCATTTATCCTTTGAGGTCCTTCGAGATGACATTCCTCACAAGAACTTATTGTGGTCTTGTGATATTATCTCTCGAAGCTACATCCTTAACCCTATAGCCACAATTGCTTCTATTACTAGTGTGTTATTGGAGAACACTTTTGCCGCTCGTATTCAAATTCAGTACAAAGTAGAAAATCTTCTTGAAGAATATGAAGACTTTAAGAACCAAGATTCAGAGTATGGAGAAAATGCCATTATGGGCGATGCACATGAAGAAGGAGGAATGGATGAAACAAATAAGGCTCTTAAAAAAACAAAATTTGAAATGAAGGCCCAACATCTCTTCTTTCAACTAAGGGCTCATCAGTTAGATAAACTAAATTTAGATATGATAGAAGATAGGTTAAGAAAAGAGTATGTATTTATTGAATTTTGCTAGACAAAGTTTCATGATCTTGTGACTTTGTCTATTCCTTATTTTTATGAAATTGAGAATGCTTCTATTACCAGTGTGTTGTTGGAGAACACTTCTGCTGCTCGTATTCAAATTCAGTACAAAGCAGAAAATCTTCTTGAAGAATATGAAGACTTTAAGAGCCAAGATTCAGAGTATGGAGAACATGCCATTATGGGCGATGCACATGAAGAAGGAGGAATGGATGAAACAGATAAGGCTCTTAAATTTGAAATAAAGGCCCAACATATCTTCTTCCAACTAAGGGCTCATCAGTTAGATAAACCAAATTTAGATAGGATAGAAGATAGGTTAGGAAAAGAGTATGTATTTATTGAATTTTTGCTGGACAAAGTTTCATGATTTTGTGACTTTGTCTATTCCTTATTTTTATGAAATTGAGAATGTAACCAGGTAAGTTTTCCCAATGTACATATCGCATATCAATAAAACTGAGTTCTTCAAATCTCATCTGTCATAATATGGTTTTATATTCCAATTATATGATTAATTGCATGGTGAATATGGCTTTATTCCTCATTCTATCTATGTAATCCGTGAATAACAGCTTCGAAGCAATCAACTTGCTTTGATGTCTGGTTTTAAGTGCTTTGAAGGATGGAATTTCTCAAAGAAGTGTTCATATTTGCCTTGGATTTTTCACACTCCAATTGTAAGGTTAATAATTTGTGTATAATCTGTGAAATAACAACTTTGAACTAACCAATCTTGCTTCGAGGCCTGGCTTAGGTGTTTTGAAGCATGAAATTTCTCTTAAGAACGACCATATTTTCTTTCGAAGGGTCTTATATAAGCAAAAGTGTAAGATAAGTCCTTTTGCCTTTGGACTTTCTATACTGCTTAACCAAGAACTAGTTCCATAGTGCTTATCTATACTGAAAGAATAGGCCAGAACCAAATTCTAGCCATAGGTCACTACAAAGAACCCTTCGAAAGAAACTTCCTTTGTTTGGAAAGTCTAAAAGTGCGTCTCTAGGATTCCTGAAGTGAACAAATCTTAACTATGCTTGAATTTAAGGTATAAGACTGGCTTCGAAGCCAACTACTTGTTTTCAAAGCTAAGCTAAGTATTTGAAAATCGACTTTGAAGCCAACTAACAATTTTTGAAGCCAAGCTGGATGTTTGAAGTGTTTCCCTCCTTCATAAGGTATCCAGATACTGGCTCGGAGATAATTTTCTTCCTCGTGTTCTCAAGGATTTTTAAAATAAAAGCCTTAATCACACATGGGTTAGAACCTGGGTCCATTTAACCCGATATATTAAATGGGTAATTTTGGACAGAAAGGTTTAAAACCCCATTTTCTCGCGCTTTATCTACACGCTTGTCTAAAGTTTCACTCCTGTTACCTCTATCTGTAACTCTTTGCCCTTCCACTTACTTCCTTCTTTCAATTCTTTGCTAATGGCTTCCTCTTCCAAAATACCAGTCGTCGAGCGTGTGAGCCCATCTGTGGCTTTGAGGAGAATCATCAACGAAGAATGTGACAAATACAAGGCCGGTGAATGGTGTGCTATCGATGGGCATATCTTTATTCTCCGACACCATGCTCAAGGGGAGTTTGTTCTTGGACCCATTTTTAGAGAAGCTCCCACCCAACTCCCTGCTCTGTATCTGCGCTTAGAGGATCAATGCCTTCTTTACGAGGGTGGCCTTGATTGGGAAAGTTGGAAAATGAACCGTCCCCATCACTGCTGGCCCACATTGAGACCAGAATGAAAGGAATGGTACAACCGAGTTGTTCCTTCCAGGATGCCGGATCTCCAAGAACTCTGTCTCCTCGACGCTCTTCGACTAGCCAGGTTTTCCATTCCTGAAGACCCTTTTCTCATACTTGCTGCTCTTTGTTTTTGGAACCCCACTTTTCATTTTTTTCAATTTCGGTGTGGCATGATGGCCCCCACTGTCCTCGACATGTGCCATCTTTTAGGGTTATTACTCGCTGGTACTCCCTTCGGACCTGATTATCCTGATATTAATGTTTCCTTCTCTATTCCCCCTCTGACTTCTTCCTTTAGTGATTTTTTGAAGCCTTAGAATAAAAAGGAAGGTCCTATGATCGATCGGGAGTTCTTTTCTTTTCTCTTATATTGGCTTTGCAAATTTCTATTCTGTACCTCCTCCTAGAGGATTATGCCTAAATTCGCCCCTCTTGCCAAGGCTCTTGCTTCGACTAAGAAGATATCTTTAGCTCCTTATGTACTGGGTCATGTATATAGAGCTCGATCTCAGTTTTGTGAGAAACCCCTCGATGCCAACCAAGGAAGACCACTCCGGGTGTTGCAACTCTAGCTTTTTGCTTACTTCACTGACTTACATTCCAGGTGCTTGAGATTATTAGTGCAAGACCCTATCACTTATGGAATGAAGTATGCTAGAGTTTCACTTTACTCTTCTAACTTTACTTATTACCTTACTTTCTTCCATCAACTTCCAGCTTCCCCCCATTTCCACCTTCTTCTGCCCTTTTACGACTAACACATGGCCAACATGGCTGAGGACTTTCCTGGCTGATAGCACCTCCTCCAACCCTATTCACAGGGATATGTAGGCTTTGATTTTGATTCCAAGGGAGCTCTACATTGGCACCTTGAAGTTTTGAGCTTATAAGTGTATTGCTGAACCCTACTGCTCTGTCCAATTTGCTAGGCAATTTGGGCTTACTCAAGGAATTCTTGTCTCTATTTGTAGCCAAACCAACCCCAATCTTGCAACCAGAGAACTGAAGGTGCTAAGAACAACGCTAGATGAGGCAACTTCCAAGTTGATACAAGACTTCGTCGAATTTAGGTTCACTCCCTTCATTCCCACAGCACTGCATTGAGGAGGTACCAAAATTGGTGGACAGCCAATATGGAGGTGCTCCTGGCTATCTCCCCTCGGGATTTGTTGGTAAGGCTAGACATGCCCTCTCAAGCTAAGTCTAAAGAGACCGGGACCACTACTATTGCCTCCACTGCCCTTATCATCCCAACTCTTACTCCTACTATCTCTGTATCTGCTCCAACTGTCTCACCTCCTCCTCCAAGAATTACTAGGGCTACCTCGAAGAAATGTATGCATTTTTAATTTCCCTTTCTCTTTCTTTTATGACGCCTTGCTTATTTACTTATAGCCTCTATTCTTGGTGCAGGAGCTCTACAGGAAGACTCTCATTAGAAAGCTCAAGCTTTGAACATTCTTAAGGGCAAGTGTAGACGCGCCCTTGGGCCCCACTACAGTTCGGACTCAATTTGTGTCACGGTTCTTAATCTTGAACCAAAGAGTCCAAATCCGGCAAATTGTTTTTGAGAAAAATAGATTTTTAGAAAAGAAGTGCCAAACATGGACTGCTTTGCTAGATACAGAGTCGCCACCTAAATATTTTTTAATGGGGGAATTTAGGAAACCCTGACTCGGTGCCAAAGGCCACGTGTCCGTCGTCACCAAAGTTGCCTCGGCTCGGGAACTTGGGTACGATTGGGGAAGGTCAGCTATGAGCACCCCCGCTCGCCCGATCAAAGATCGGCCTCTACTAACCATGATATCTTGTTTTGAAAACATTATGCGTTCTTATTCCGGTTATTAGCCTAGATTTACTATGTTATGCGCACAACAAATAAGTATAGACCAAATCGCCTAAATTGGAACAAAACATTGCATGTTTGTTTTGAAAATGGTTTGCTACTTGCAAGTAGGCTAAAATGCAGGTTTTGCCACCCTCAAGTGGGCTTTAGAAAAGATAGTTTTGCCACTATCTAGTGGGTTTAAAACTCACAGTTTTAATGCATTATTCCAATTTAGGTGATTCAACCTCCACCCACAGGCATTCAAGCAGTTATATCACATAAGCAGCTAGCCTCATGGTAATCATGCTATTATGGCAACACTCACACGCATGCGGTATGCTAAAGCATAAAAGCTCACCTAGTA
This sequence comes from Camellia granthamiana, assembly GCA_036172215.1. Lineage (NCBI taxonomy): Eukaryota > Viridiplantae > Streptophyta > Magnoliopsida > Ericales > Theaceae > Camellia > Camellia granthamiana. The sequence continues at coordinate 7,800,613 of CM069917.1, forward strand.
CTCCAAGCCAAAACAGAAACTGGTTAGTAATCAAGTGCATGATCCTAGTTCATGTTAAGATGGCTAATGCAACACAGGAAAAATGCAGCTAGAATAGGCTCGGCTAATCTAAAATGGCATATGAGATGCTACAAATAACATGTATTCAACTTGGAATTGAAATACAATGCAGTTAGTATGATGCGTTGAGCCCGATGCATGCAAGACAAATGTATGGATGCACGCATGCATAGCATAAGGTATGCTAATTTAAATATGACCTAATACTAACCATCAAAAGCAGATAAGTAAAAGGGAGAAAGAAGTGGGGGTTGGAAGACATGCACACACGCACCCACACTTATTACAAATTCGCCCTCGCTCGGAGGGACCAAAAGAATATACAAATTAATTAACCTACAAGCTAATTAATTATTACAGACCACTTAATTAATTAACAAATTAACCAAGCTATGGAAAGTAGTAAAAGGCCTCGGGAAGAGGGTCCAATGCGCGCGTGCTCGGGTTTGCTCGGAAATCCAACGTCATGCACAAGTTTGCCTCTGTTTTCCCTGCTCTGCTCCTCTGAAAATTGCACAAGTCCTAGGGAGCACTCTATGGACACTGTGGAGCACCACCGGCTGAGGGAATTGGTCACTGGCCATGGAGAATGGTCATCGACCAAAAATGAAGCCATCGGCCAACAATGGATGGCCGACCGGCACTGGAGATGGCCGACCGGCCATCTGTGCCTGCAGAATCCTGTTTTGACAGCAACAGAGGACAGAAAAGGCATGGCAATGCATTTCAAAGCAAATGTGTGCACCAACACTCTCCTTATCATGTTTGTGACTCAAAGGAGGATGGTCCTCGACTCTCGGGCCACCAATCGCGCATTTCAATGCGTGATGGCCAAAGGGGCCAAGTGTGCATTTTAATGTCAAATGTAATGCAAACCAATCAAATAATGGACCCAACCTCTATCATAATCAATTCAAGAGGCAAGGCATGCATGCCAAATGCAACCTAAGCATGTGAGCTAAGTATGCAACATGACAATGCAAACAAGCATACAAGGCATGTAACAATCATGCTAATGACAAGCATGCAACAACACATGGGGCAAGTATGCGACAACATGCAAAGGAGGGACTTAAACTAGTTTGGACAGCTCCTAAACAAGCCCAAAACAGTGGCCAAGTGCCATGAAAATGAAGGCCAAAACACATACAAACATGCATGCATACATGGTCCGACACTTAGGCACAAGGAAGCAACTTTTAAGCACACTTAAAAGAAGACAAACATGGGTATATGGCATGCATTATAAGCTCTGAAATCATGTCATAGATGGTGCCAAACCAAGTAAGCAAAACAAGCAAGGCATGCATAGAAGCTTGGAATTAGCCCAAGGACTTAAACCATGATCATATGACACATGAAGCAAATGATCAAAGTGAATCAAAACAGTCCCAAATCATGTCAAAGTAAGCCCCAAACACCACTTAGATGGCATCTAAATGACCTACACATGGAAGCATACACAAATGTCTAAACATGGAGCATAAGACACAACCTCTTGAAGCATCAAAGGAGCCATGAAAAACAAGTATACAAGCATGCTACAAGGACTGAAATGGCATGGCAAGTGGTTCCAAACCACTGAAACAAAGCAAGGAAAGCATGCTAAAGGGGTCAACACTCAAGGCTCATAATGGGGATTGCATGGTAGCTATACAAAGCAAAGCATGGATGACCCAAACAACCAAAAACAGTCCCCAAGCACACTAAAACATGCATAAAAGCTTCACAAAGCTAAGCCAAAACAAGTAAGCATAGTGGTCTAAATGCTAGATGCATGTTGAGGCAATTTCATGGCATTACAAGACAAGTATGCAAAGCGAGCATGGTGTGTCTAAACCAACTTAAAACAGTGCTATATCATGGCAAAATAAGCACAAATAACACTTAAGACATGGCCAACATGAACTCAAGAATGGTGCTCACACATGAGGCTAAAATGGCACATTTTGAAGACAACAAGGAGAGAGGATGGCCCTCTCCTTCTTAGGACCTTAGACCACCATCCTCACCACTGAAATCCCTCAAGATTTCAGTGGTGAGGAGGCCCAAACAAGATGGTCCCAGAGTTCACCAAAAATGCACAAAAATGAGGCCAAACAAGGCCTAAGAGGGGGTAAATGACCCCAAATACAAAAGTGTCCTTAATGAAGTATCTTAAACACAAAAAAACAGAAATTTTTTATGGTATACACAAAGCTCAAAACAGCAAGCAAGATAGGATAAAAGCTTGTGCAAAAACGGGGAATAAAAGAGGGTTAGATGCTCACCCTTGTAGACCAACGGGGACAGCAGCCTTTGGTCCCAAAAACCAGTTCCTTAGCCTCTGAAAATGGCCTCCAAGAAGCTTAGATGGATGATGGAGAGGTGTGGTTGAGAGGTGGTGTGCAAAGGGGCCAAGAACCAACACTTATGGAGCTTGGATGTAGAGATATAGAGAGATACAACTCTTGTATGCCTTGGACCAATTCTCGGAACCCTTGCAATAGAAAAGAAGTTCTTCTTTTATAGAGAAGATGGAGGCTTGAAGCTTCTAAGAGAAGCTAAGCAAAAAGGGTCAAGGGGGTCAAGCTTCTCTTAGAAGCTTGGAGCAAAAGGGCCAAGAAGGCCAAGCTTCTTGGAGAAGCTAGGCAAAAGGTTGAAGAGGTGCAAGCTTCTCTTGGAAGCTTAGAAGGGTTCAAGCTTCTTGGAGAAGCTTGGAGCAAAGGGTTCAAGAGGTTCAAGCTTCCCCAAGAAGCAAAAATCAAGGGTCCAAAAGGTTCAAGCTTCCTCAAGAAGCTAGAACCAAGGGTTCAAAGGGTTCAAGCTTCCTCAAAAAGCTAAAACAGGGGTTCAAAAGGTTCAAACCCTCCCCAAAAAAAGGTCTCGGCCAGAAAAGGAGTCAATCGGCCAAATAAGATGGCCGACCGACCATAAAAGGTGCCGGCCGGCCACCCAAGGTGCCGACCAACCACAAAAGGTGCCGATCGGCCACCAAAGGTGCCCACCGACCACCAAATGTGCCGACCGGCCATCACTAATGGCCGGTGGCAAGAAAACAGGGCCGGTGGCCTCAAGCCAAGGCCGGTGAGGTGTGGGGATGTCCAATCAGGCCATTCCCTGCCCTCAGAATGTAAAACACAAGTGTTTGGTGCAAAACCAGACACAAAACAGTCAAGTCGAGAGATCCTGAGGCAAGGCGCGTAGCCGAGACCTCCGGGAACTCAAGACAAACACAAACAAGGATGATCACCGGGTGTTCAAGCGGTGACGTCCAAGTCTTGAGGACGGTCAAAAATGGGGTGTCTACAGTTGCCCCTCTTTAACAGAACTCGAAAGTCATAACAATGACGGGAGTGAGTGTCAAAGCCCTGAGACGACCCATTTTTGACAAGACCGAAGACTTAGACAAAGCATACAAGCTACAGATAAAGATATGCGCCCGAAGGCAGGGGCAAAATGCAACTGACAATGCAAGAAGCTGAACATAACTTATGAGAATGCAAAGAAACATAGGGACGTATCCCGATGTTTCGGAAAGGGATAAGCATTGGAACGTATTCCAAATGCTCTTAACCAAAGAGGGAGAAACATAGGGACGTATCCCGGTGTTTCAGGAAAAGGAGAAGACACATAGGGACGTATCCCGATGTTTCGGAAAGAGAGAGAAACGTAGGGACGTATCCCGGTGTTTCGAAAAAGAAGAAGGAACATAGGGACGTATCCCGGTGTTTTGGAAGGAAGGAGAAACATAGGGACGTATCCCGGTATTTTGGAATGGTGTGAGCATTGGAACTTATTCCGAATGCTTTTAACCGAATTGGGAGAAACATGGGGACGTATCCCGGTGTTTCGGAATGGTGTGAGCATTGGAACGTATTCCGAACGCTTTTAACCGAAGAGGGAGAAACATAGGGACGTATCCCGGTGTTTCAGAAAAGGAGCAGAAACATAGGGACGTATCCCGGTGTTTTGGAAACGGAGAAGAAACATAGGGACGTATCCCGATGTTTCGGAATGGTGTGAGCATTGGAACGTATTCCAAACGCTTTTAACCGAAGAGGGAGAAACATAGGGACGTATCCCAGTGTTTCAGAAAAGGAGCAGAAACATAGGGACGTATCCCGGTGTTTCGGAAATGGAGAAGAAACATAGGGACGTATCCCGATGTTTCAGAATGGTGTGAGCATTGGAACGTATTCCAAACGCTTTTAACCGAAGAGGGAGAAACATAGGGACGTATCCCGGTGTTTCGGAAAGAAGGAAGAAACGTAGGGACGTATCCCGGTGTTTCAGAAAAAGAAGGAGAATCATAGGGACGTATCCCAGTGTTTCAGAAAGAAGGGAGAAACATATGGACGTATCCCGGTGTTTCGGAAAGAAGGAAGAAACGTAGGGACGTATCCCGGTGTTTCAGAAAGAAGAGAGAAACATAGGGACGTATCCTGGTGTTTCGGAAAGAAGGAAGAAACGTAGGGATATATCCCGGTGTTTCGGAAAAAGAGAAGAAACATAGGGACGTATCCCGGTGTTCCGGAAGGAAAGAGAAACATAGGGACGTATCCCGGTGTTTCAGGATGAGAAAGAGAAACACAGGGATGTATCCCGGTGTTTCGGAAGGAAAGAGAAACATAGAGACGTATCCCGGTGTTTCAGAATGAGAAAGAGAAACACAGGGACGTATCCTGGTGTGTCCGAAGGAAAGAGAAACATAGGGACGTATCCCAGTGTTTCAGAATGAGAAAGAGAAACACAGGGACGTATCCCGGTGTTTCGGAAGGAAAGAGAAACATAGGGACGTATCCCGGTGTTTCAGAATGAGAAAGAGAAACACAGGGACGTATCCCGGTGTTTCCGAATAAAAAGGAGAAACATAGGGACGTATCCCAGTGTTTAGAAAGGAAGAAGAAACATAGGGACGTATCCCGGTGTTTCGAAAGGAAGAGAGAAATGTAGGGACGTATCCCGGTGTTTAGAGACGTATCCCAGTGATTAGGGACGTATCCCGGTGATTAGAAAGGAAGGAGAAACATAGGGACGTATCCCGGTGTTTCGGCAGAAAGGAGAAACATAGGGACGTATCCCGGTGTTTCGGAATGAAGAGTGTGCATAACAATGCGGTTGAAACGTGCATAACAATGCAAGTAGAACGTGCGTGATAACGCAAGTAAAGAGTATGCATGACAATGCAACTAGAGTGTGCGTGACAACGCAAGTGAGGTGCACAAAAGAAGTGTGATAAAATGCATTTTCTATGCAAGTATGGGGGCATTTAACATGTACTCTGGTGCCTCTGATTTATCTCTCGGAGGGCTTGGCAATACGCTCAGCTCAAAAGGGGACACCCTGTTTATATTGGCAAGAGATAACATCTGCTGTTGTGTCAATTGCCATTCTGACTTGAAGTAGGCTTAAGCTTGGAGTAGAGGCACACTCATTCTTCGGAGCACTGACAAGGCCTGAAGAGGTACATCCGGAGTACAATCACGGAATTTGCTGAAGGTGAAACACACTCAGATGCTCCAAATTTTCCTTTTGCTTTGTAGTCTGGAACCTATATAGCCTCAGATAGGTCCTTGTTCTACTGTTCTGACATGACCTGGGTTGAACCCTACGGTTTTATGAAAGAACGAATCTTGTTTTGCACAAACGTGAAGAATGACACAGCACTCTAAGCACAAAACGATTTTATTTTTGAAATTAAGAAACGAGTTCTTAACCGGGTATTGAGCCTACGACTGAACACAGCGAGAAAGACTCAACAATGAAAAACAAAAGGTAAACAACCTAAACACGTCGAGACACGCTCGGAATGACTCAAAGCAAGAATCGAGACAAACAAAACAAAAGACACGACACACAGACGTGTTACAAAGACGAGAGACCTCTCAGTGCACGAGGAGCCAGTTTCTCCGGGTATTATTTCCCACCCTTTTCTCATTTGTGATTCTCACATCACTCGGCCCTCAGGCTCTTTTTTTTCTCTCAAAACCCTTTTCTCACTTTTCCTCTCAGCACACATCTCTCTATTCTTCAATCTCTCATTTTTTATCCCTCCCCTGGGTGGTTGATGGATAAACAGAAAGTTATGGGCTCTTGCCCCTAGCATTCCGCTAGATTCTTCTCATTGTTCACAACAGTGAGTTTCTTCCACAGAGAGGCTGCGCTACAATTGAGTGTATAGCAAATCTGCAGCTGACATCGGTTGACGATGCCCTGCTGGGGAGTTTGGACGTGATCAGATCTGTCCAGATGAGGGAGTGGAATGCCTGGCCCCATTCCAGTTCGTGCTTCGCACTTGGCTCGATACCTTGCTGCTTGGAAGATGAGAGAGCCCTTCGGCCTCTTGTTGTTAGCTTCAGTTGTGCCCTTTCTGGCAGGTAGAGTGCCCTTTCTGGCAAGTATGTTGACAATGGGGAAAAGACAGAACACTTGACTCAAATGTGCCCCTAGTTCATCATTTTGACCATTTTTTGTTTTGATTTTCTACTAAAACAGTTTTGATCAATATGAGAGTTAGATTAACATGCTTATTCGAGTTTTTGATTCAAAATCATGCAAGTCAAGCTATGAGCACTGAAAATTTTCCTTTTTTTTTGGGTCCAAGAAATGGTCCAGTTTTAGAAAAATGGAATAATTTTCGAGAGAATTAGTCAACCTCAGTAAAAATTCTCAAAAACTATTTTTGCAAACGGCCAATGCTCAACAAGCACGGAACCTACTCTTGAGACGCACAACCTCGGATCTGGAGGAAAATTGCCCTTTGCTCGAAGAGAGCTGCATGGCAACGGAAAGTTGCCCCTTGTTTGAACGGCACCGCAGTGCATTGAATGGCAACGGAAAGTTGCCCCTTGTTTGGATAGCGCCGTGGCACACTGCAATCAATCCTCCGAGTGACGATCACAACCGAACTCTTGGATACAGAGGAGGCAAAGACGATCAAAACCATTACATGGACACAATCGATTTTAGAGGTGTTTGTGGCTGGACTCTAGAATGAAGTTGCCTACGTATCCCAAACATGGGAATCAAGCCTTACGTAGTTCGGGGTTAAGGTACACTCGGGTATTTTAACCTTCACTTTTGTGCTCTAACTTTTGCCAAAGCCGCCCTTTCTAGGCTTTCAACCTCGCGAGCTTTGTTCTTCTTTTCTTTCCAATTCTTTTCATTTCTTTTCCTTTTTTCTTTTTTTTTTTTCTTTTTTTTTTTTTTTTTTTTTTTTTTTTCATTCTTTTTATCTTTGCATTTTTTCTCTTTTTTTTTTTTTTTTCATTCTTTTCTTTGCTCTAACTTTTGCCTGGGTCGCCCTTCCGAGTTTTCGGCCCAGCGAGCCTCTCAAGGGTAAAAGTGTAGCTTTGTCCATGTCAAATGGTTTTGAGATCCTGAAGTCATCTGAATCCAAGAGAATGGCCGCTGTTCGCTGACGATGTAGGAGTCCATCCAATGTAGGGTGAATTTGCCCCTAGTGTTGTGGATATGAACTCGGTTGTCCTTCAGCAATGCTTTCTTCTTTCTTCCCTTCTGGGATTTGCCAGTCTTCATTGATTTGCAGGATGATCCATCTTCGGCTCTTCAAGCACATCTGACATTTTTCCGTCCCTAGGTCGAGGGCTGCTTCGAATCTGGCTTTTCAAGCTTCCTTTGATGACATCTGATCTTCTTGATCTGACTTTCTTGCCTCTTGTTCGAGGGCTGCTTTGAATCTGGCCACACAGGCCTCACATTGTAGTTGACCATTGAACATTTTGAATTTAAGTCCAAGGTTTGACAATGAGGGGTCGAGTCTTGAGGCTGAGAGCGATTCTAGGCTGCACAATCTCAAGAGCGATTCCACACAGGTCTTCGCAAGATCGCGCAAAACATTTTTTGAAATCTTTTAAGAAAGCGACTAATCGCTCGCGCTGAAGATAGTGCGGAACCAATCTGGATCAAGCCAGGATCCTTCTCAGTACTCACGTTAACAAGCATGATTTCATTCATTAAGGGCTTAGCACGCCTTTCTTTCTCTCAATTGATCAAATTTTTGCAAAACCCGAGGAATTCCTTCCTCTTCATTTTTACCGCAGTGTTCTGAAAAGTTTTGAAAAAAACTTAGGTCAATGCAATGAGTTCGAGGCACAGAAAAGTAGGCGAAAAGTACTGCCGTTTCATTTAGAACTTCTGGCACAACCGGCACAAGGTAGAACTGAATACAAGAATGTGAAAATCACTGCTGTTCATTCAAATCTGTTGGTGTAACTGGCTCCAGGTAGAAACAGACTCAAAACAAAACGAAAAGACAAACGCAAAACAAAATGGTGATGCCCGAGGTAACACCCCCGGAATCACCCGACCTTTTGTACAATAGGACTGACTCGATACAATAAGACAGACCCTAACTGACTCAATATGAAAAGACTGACTCAAAACAAAGAGACAGACTCAAAACAAAAACGACAGAACTGACTCAGTACCCAAGCCAGAGTGTACAAAAACCAGCATTCGCAAATGCTCAAAACAGTGTGTGCCATACGCCACATCTGAAGTAAACTGAGCACTGCTCGCAGGTGGTTCATCCCCTGATCACATCACATTATCCCCCACAAGTTCACTGATCAAGTGCCGATAGGCTTTGCAGGACTTGGTGCGACGATAACCTCATTGTCAATCAGATTTTGTATCTCGTGGCGAAGACGGACACAATTGTCGGTGTCATGACTGGTTTGTTGATGGAAAGCACAGTACTTAGCCGGGTCATGCTTTGGAGAGAGAGGATCAGGTAGAGGCCGTTGCTCTAACGGTTTCAGATGTCCTTTCCTGAGTAGGACCCCTAGAGCTTTAGACAGAGGCATATAAAGCGGGGTGAAAACCCTCTTGCCTCGGGGTAGATAGTCTGAAGTTCGGGGGTTTGGATTGGATGCACCAACAAAGGGGGTGGCTGTTTTAGGAGTGGTGGTGACCATTCCAACTTCAGAAGATCTTGCAGCTGCATCACCACTGGTGGTTGCATTTGAACTGCGGTTGAATGCCCTCTTGGGCGGCTCTCGGTCTTGGTCAATCAGACCCTGTTTCATTGCATCCTCGATCTGTACTCTCATCTCATGTAAATCTGAAAAGGTAGGGAAGGGGAGCATGATCATTTTCTGCATTAGTTTGGGCTGGAGGTTGCACACAACCATCCGAATCTGATCTTTGTCGGAAGGCCTTGTAGTCATCATTGAGGCCTTTGCTCTCCATCTCGTCACGAACTCTGAGAAACCCTCATTTGGCTCTTGGCGGGTGACTTCAAGATCACGAGTTGTGACCTCTATCTGTGTGTTGTAGGAGTATTGATCATTGAAGGCCTCAGCCATCTCTTCCCAATTCTGTTTCACAGAGTTCTCCAATCTTGCATACCAGATTACGGCTATCCCAGACAAGGTTCGGCCGAATAGTGACAATTTCTCGGCTATGGTCAAACCCATTGGCCTCAAGATATCAGAAAACAGTTGGAGGTGCACCATTGGGTCTTCAGAGCCATCGAATCGATCGATATGTGGCATCTTGAACCGATCCGGTAATGTCACCACTGAGTCGGTATAACCATCCTCTTTATCAGGAATAGAGTGGGCCCCCTGAGACTTTTTGAACAATTTCTCAAGCTTGCTTACTTTCAATGCTGTGGGGTCCGTTTTGAACTCAAAGGGGGAGTCTGGTAGGTTGGTGGGCGTTTTAGATAGCTGGGGTAAAATCGGGGGCGGAGCTGGCCCGACTGGAATGTCCGTATCATCCTGGATGTGGGTTGCCTCCCCGAGTATGGGAACTCTTGGTGGGGGAGGAGCCTGGTGTGAAGTAGATACTCCAGTTTGCTGCTCTAGCTTGGCAATTGTCTCTGCCTGTTGGGCTATGACCACAGCCTGTTGCTTGGCGAATTCTGCTTGACAGACAGCGTCTTGCTGCATGGCTTTCATACTATCCTGGAGTTGGCGCACCATCTCTTCCAGACTCGACATATTGTCCCGGTCTAACTGCGTAATCGGTATATCTCCTTGAGGTAAAAACAGATATCTCAACCCAACTACGCACAGGTGAGATGGATAATGACCGCTGATTCCGAAGACTGTTGAATTGATGATCTGTGCTTGACTGGCCTTTTTACCCTGCCTCTAGCAAAGGAACACTGATTGCCCTTGAACTGAATCTCTGACCCGACAAAGTCTATCAGCACAAGTCCAATGTACCTGGGGGATAGTGAAGCCTTCTGAAGCTATAGTTCCAGGACTACCTTGCAAAAGAGAAAACAGACAGCATCTCAGCTCAATTTCACTGGAACGGATATGAGCATAACGGAACAACTGTACTCAATACTGATCACTGTTCCCCAAATAACTGTCCCAAAACTGATACCCTTAGGTGAAACTGATTCCCCAAATACTGATAGTGATGCCCTCAGGCCTGATACTCAGACTTGCAAACTGTTATATGCATTCCCTGTAGAGATACACTCTAAAAGCACATAGCATGTAAAAGAGAGCCAAAACACCCCTATGTTGGGGTAGGGTTTCCTTGTCCTATTTTGTCAGGAGCTAGGGTTTCACTACGCACGCAGCGGTTTCAAACAACCTATGATCGGGTAAGCAACCTGTCCTAGTTTGGAATGGTCACTATGGATTTCGATATGCACTAGGTCGAATGGTCAAAAGGGTGCCCCGGTAAAACTGGGGTTTGTGTTCCCACACTGTCAGAGCCCATAACCGGTCAGCCTTATGGTCATGCCTTGACAAGACAAGCCTCCGGCAAACCGTTCAGGAATGGCAGATGGCAAACACGGTGTCCTAGGCGCACCAATGCACATGCAATGCAAAAAGAACACATAAGTGTAATCAAAACAGGGTATCACGAGTTCGAGTCAAGCTCTCTAAACTCCCCAGCAGAGTCGCCAGAAACTGTAGACGCGCCCTTGGGCCCCACTACAGTTCGGACTCAATTTGTGTCACGGTTCTTAATCTTGAACCAAAGAGTCCAAATCCGGCAAATCGTTTTTGAGAAAAATAGATTTTTAGAAAAGAAGTGCCAAACATGGACTGCTTTGCCAGATACAGAGTCGCCACCTAAATATTTTTTAATGGGAGAATTTAGGAAACCCTGACTCGGTGCCAAAGGCCACGTGTCCGTCATCACCAAAGTTGCCTCGGCTCGGGAACTTGGGTACGATTGGGGAAGGTCAGCTATGAGCACCCCTGCTCGCCCGATCAAAGATCGGCCTCTACTAACCATGATATCTTGTTTTGAAAACATTATGCGTTCTTATTCCGGTTATTAGCCTAGATTTACTATGTTATGCGCACAACAAATAAGTATAGACCAAATTGCCTAAATTGGAACAAAACATTGCATGTTTGTTTTGAAAATGGTTTGCTACTCGCAAGTAGGCTAAAATGCAGGTTTTGCCACCCTCAAGTGGGCTTTAGAAAAGATGGTTTTGCCACTATCTAGTGGGCTTAAAACTCACAGTTTTAATGCATTATTCCAATTTAGGTGATTCAACCTCCACCCACAGGCATTCAAGCAGTTATATCACATAAGCAGCTAGCCTCATGGTAATCATGCTATTATGGCAACACTCACACGCATGCGGTATGCTAAAACATAAAAGCTCACCTAGTACTCCAAGCCAAAACAGAAACTGGTTAGTAATCAAGTGCATGATCCTAATTCATGTTAAGATGGCTAATGCAACACAGGCAAAATGCAGATAGAATAGGCTCGGCTAATCTAAGATGGCATATGAGATGCTACAAATAACATGTATTCAACTTGGAATTGAAATACAATGCAGTTAGTATGATGCGCTGAGCCCGGTGCATGCAAGACAAATGTATGGATGCACACATGCATAGCATAAGGTATGCTAATTTAAATATGACCTAATACTAACCATCAAAAGCAGATAAGTAAAAGGGACAAAGAAGTGGGGGTTGGAAGACATGCACACACGCACCCACACTTATTACAAATTCGCCCTCGCTCGGAGGGACCAAAAGAATATACAAATTAATTAACCTACAAGCTAATTAATTATTACAGACCACTTAATTAATTAACAAATTAATCAAGCTATGGAAAGCAGTAAAAGGCCTCGGGAAGAGGGTCCAATGCGCGCGTGCTCGGGTTTGCTCGGAAATCCAACGTCATGCACAAGTTTGCCTCTGTTTTCCCTGCTCTGCTCCTCTGAAAATTGCACAAGTCCTAGGGAGCACTCTATGGACACTGTGGAGCACCACCGGCTGAGGGAATTGGTCACTGGCCATGGAGAATGGTCATCGACCAAAAATGAAGCCATCGGCCAACAATGGATGGCCGGCCGGCACTGGAGATGGCCGACCGGCCATCTGTGCCTGCAGAATCCTGTTTTGACAGCAACAGAGGACAGAAAAGGCATGGCAATGCATTTCAAAGCAAATGTGTGCACCAACACTCTCCTTATCATGTTTGTGACTCAAAGGAGGATGGTCCTCGACTCTCGGGCCACCAATCGCGCATTTCAATGCGTGATGGCCAAAGGGGCCAAGTGTGCATTTTAATGTCAAATGTAATGCAAACCAATCAAATAATGGACCCAACCTCTATCATAATCAATTCAAGAGGCAAGGCATGCATGCCAAATGCAACCTAAGCATGTGAGCTAAGTATGCAACATGACAATGCAAACAAGCATACAAGGCATGTAACAATCATGCTAATGACAAGCATGCAACAACACATGGGGCAAGTATGCGACAACATGCAAAGGAGGGACTTAAACTAGTTTGGACAGCTCCTAAACAAGCCCAAAACAGTGGCCAAGTGCCATGAAAATGAAGGCCAAAACACATACAAACATGCATGCATACATGGTCCGACACTTAGGCACAAGGAAGCAACTTTTAAGCACACTTAAAAGAAGACAAACATGGGTATATGGCATGCATTATAAGCTCTGAAATCATGTCATAGATGGTGCCAAACCAAGTAAGCAAAACAAGCAAGGCATGCATAGAAGCTTGGAATTAGCCCAAGGACTTAAACCATGATCATATGACACATGAAGCAAATGATCAAAGTGAATCAAAACAGTCCCAAATCATGTCAAAGTAAGCCCCAAACACCACTTAGATGGCATCTAAATGACCTACACATGGAAGCATACACAAATGTCTAAACATGGAGCATAAGACACAACCTCTTGAAGCATCAAAGGAGCCATGAAAAACAAGTATACAAGCATGCTACAAGGACTGAAATGGTATGGCAAGTGGTTCCAAACCACTGAAACAAAGCAAGGAAAGCATGCTAGAGGGGTCAACACTCAAGGCTCATAATGGGGATTGCATGGTAGCTATACAAAGCAAAGCATGGATGACCCAAACAACTAAAAAAAATCCCCAAGCACACTAAAACATGCATAAAATCTTCACAAAGCTAAGCCAAAACAAGTAAGCATAGTGGTCTAAATGCTAGATACATGTTGAGGCAATTTCATGCCATTACAAGACAAGTATGCAAAGCGAGCATGGTGTGTCTAAACCAACTTAAAACAGTGCTATATCATGGCAAAATAAGCACAAATAACACTTAAGACATGGCCAACATGAACTCAAGAATGGTGCTCACACATGAGGCTAAAATGGCACATTTTGAAGACAACAAGGAGAGGGGATGGCCCTCTCCTTCTTAGGATCTTAGACCACCATCCTCACCACTGAAATCCCTCAAGATTTCAGTGGTGAGGAGGCCCAAACAAGATGGTCCCGGAGTTCACCAAAAATGCACAAAAATGAGGCCAAACAAGGCCTAAGAGGGGGTAAACGACCCCAAACACAAAAGTGTCCTTAATGAAGTATCTTAAACACAAAAAAACAGAACTTTTTTATGTTATACACAAAGCTCAAAACAGCAAGAAAGATAGGATAAAAGCTTGTGCAAAAACGGGGAATAAAAGAGGGTTAGATGCTCACCCTTGTAGACCAACGGGGACAGCAGCCTTTGGTCCCAAAAACCAGTTCCTTAGCCTCTGAAAATGGCCTCCAAGAAGCTTAGATGGATGATGGAGAGGTGTGGTTGAGAGGTGGTGTGCAAAGGGGCCAAGAACCAACACTTATGGAGCTTGGATGTAGAGATATAGAGAGATACAACTCTTGTATACCTTAGACCAATTCTTGGAACCCTTGCAATAGAAGAGAAGTTCTTCTTTTATAGAGAAGATGGAGGCTTGAAGCTTCTAAGAGAAGCTAAGCAAAAAGGGTCAAGGGGGTCAAGCTTCTCTTAGAAGCTTGGAGCAAAAGGGCCAAGAAGGCCAAGCTTCTTGGAGAAGCTAGACAAAAGAGCCAAGCTTCTTGGAGAAGCTAGGCAAAAGGTTCAAGAGGTGCAAGCTTCTCTTGGAAGCTTAGAAGGGTTCAAGCTTCTTGGAGAAGCTTGGAGAAAGGGTTCAAGAGGTTCAAGCTTCCCCAAGAAGTAAAAACCAAGGGTCCAAAAGGTTCAAGCTTCCTCAAGAAGCTAGAACCAAGGGTTCAAAGGGTTCAAGCTTCCTCAAAAAGCTAAAACAGGGGTTCAAAAGTTTCAAACCCTCCCCAAAAAAAGGTCTCGGCCAGAAAAGGAGTCAATCGGCCAAATAAGATGGCCGACCGACCACAAAAGGTGCCAGCCGGCCACCCAAGGTGCCGACCGACCACAAAAGGTGCCGACCGGCCACCAAAGGTGCCCATCGACCACCAAATGTGCCGACCGGCCATCACCAATGGCCAGTGGCAAGAAAACAGGGTCGGTGGCCTCAAGCCAAGGCCGGTGAGGTGTGGGGATGTCCAATCAGGCCATTCCCTGCCCTCAGAAGGTAAAACACAAGTGTTTGGTGCAAAACCAGACACAAAACAGTCAAGTCGAGAGATCCTGAGGCAAGGTGCGTAGCCGAGACCTCCGGGAACTCAAGACAAACACAGACAAGGATGATCACCCGGTGTTCAAGCGGTGACGTCCAAGTCTTGAGGACGGTCAAAAATGGGGTGTCTACAGCAAGCAACAACAACAAAAGAAAAGACAACTTCTACTCAACCCTGAAGAACCTGAGGCTCACCTGGAAGAGAAGGAAGTAGAACAAAAAAAAAGAGACACCGTTGAAAAAAATAAGGAAAATGACAGTTTCTCCTTCTAACTTTGTTAGTGATCCTACTCACGAGGCAGCTGCTAAGGCAATGGAAAAAGAACACTCCAAAGAAATTATTGCATTTCAGAGGTCGAAAAAGAGGAGGTAGCAACAAATACTAAGGGATGAAGCTGTTGTTGCTGATGCACTACAAAGGGAGGCTGAAAAAAAGAAATAGACTGCTAAGCTTTATGCCCTTCGCAGTTTTTCAATCATTACCATTACAACCTTTGAAGCTGGTAATTTTTCCCTTAATTCCTTTTGATTCCCTCTCCAAGACTTAACAAAAAGTTAACATTTTCTTTCTATTTTCTACTATGCAGCAGCAGTCATTCCCCCTTCGACATTGGCCTCTTCAGCCTTAAAAGGAACAAGGAAGGCTCATACTGAAATGCCAATGAGTATAGAGCCCATTCAGATGATGCTTCCACTTCCCAGCTCTATATTTCCCATGCCTTTCTCTTTAAAGCAAAGCATCCCACCTTTCTTATGCCCGGGCTTAACTCTATATCTACCCCATCTATCTTTCATCTCATTTCATTTTACTCTTCCTATAGTCCTGGCTGCCCCTTTATCACCTGAGAGAATTCTAGTGGTCACTTTATCTTTAGTAATAACTGGTACTCATAAGGAAGACACTGGTGGCTCACCAATTTCTTTCCCACCACCCAGCTCTAGTCCCTCATCTCTTGACTTGCTGGTGGCTAGGACAATAGACACTGCTAGGGATTCCTCCACTCTTTCTCCTATCCCTAGGTTTCCATCTCTTCCTTTAACTAGTGATTCTTCTGTATTGCCAATGTTAGAGGAAGAGCTGGACATCTTCGAGGCTCAACTGGCCGGCTTATTTAGCATATCTTCACTAGTTTGAGCACCAAGCAGTGAGACTAAGCCATTGGTCCTTGCATACTCTCTCTTGGAAATTATTGAGAGCTCCCCAACTACTACTGAAGCTTCTTTCCCTCGGGTGGACTTGGACACTTGCTTGGACCTGCTGCAATAATTCTCAAGGATTCCATTTGAAGCCTTATAAAAGCCTATCATTAAAAATGGTTTCCTTAAGTGCTGCAAAGTGTTCGAGCAATCCAACATGACCTTCTTAAGTCACTTATCCCAAGCAGCAGCCACCTTAGATTTTTATGTCAATATTTGCCAGATGGCCAAAGCTGCAGAAGAGAAATTGTTGAAAGACAAGGAATTTGTCTCCCATATACATACTGAGGTGTTTGAATTAAAGGGACAATATTCTTATGCCTCCCAGTTTTGAACCCAACTCTTGTAAAAGAAAGCCCAACTGGAAGAGGAGCTAGCAGCAGTTAATCTAGCGTTGGATCGAAATGCTAAAAAGCTACAAATTACTAACCAAGGACTGGCTGACAAAAAGCAGGACATGGCTACAGCCATTCAGTTGTTCTCATCCCCTAGGAGTAGAGAATCAATTGTAAAGGAACAATTGAAACATTGTACTGATTTTTGGGGCAATTTGTGGCTGCATGTACTTAGTTCATTATGAAATGAAATCCTTATTTATTATTTAAGTGCTTCATGCTCTTTTGTTTACTTTTACTTAGCATTTCTCACACTTGTTGTGTTTCCCACACAATTGGATAATAAGGCTTCAAATACCTACCATTGATTTTCTTGGGATGCACATATCCATTTAGATTTCTCAGATGGTATGCTCCCCCTGGCAAGACTCTATGAACTTGATATGGTCCTTCCTAATTAGGTGACCATTTGCCAAATTTATGACTCTTAATGCCTGCTGGAAGTATTGTCTTCCATACCAAGTCACCTTCATCAAAGCTGATGTGCTTGACCTTTTTATTAATGCCAAAATTTTAGCTTCATCTATATTCTCTAATTCCAAGAACATGCTTTGATGGTATTGCTTAGTAGTTAACTAGTCTTGGCATTTTATCCTTAAGGACTTAATGATAATTTCTACAGGCAATACTGCATCATACCTATATACTAAGGCATAAGGAGTGATCCCTGTACTTGACCTTGGAGAAGTCCTGTAAGCCCACAATACATCTAACAACAAGTTGTGCCAATCCTTAGGATTATCTTCCACAACTCTTTGTATTCCTTTTTTCAAGGACTTGTTAGATGATTCTGTTTGACCATTTGCTTGTGCATAATAGGGGGTGGAATTGATAAGACTAATTCCAAATTCTGCTACGAAAGACTTCACCATCTTTCCATCAAACACAGTCCCATTATCTACAGTTATGGTCTGAGGGATGCCAAATCTATGGATTAATTCTTTGATAAATCCAATAATCTCAATCTGATCCACAGCCTTATAAGGCTTAGCTTCTACCCATTTAGTGAAGTAATCTGTGGCCACTAGAATGAAACAAGATGCTTCGAAGAAGGCGGATATATTTTCCCTATCATATCTATTGCCCATTCTCTAAATGGCTACGACTTCACTACTACATGCAAATCAGCAATTGGCACATGTCTTGTCATGCCATGCTTTGGGCATGCTTGACATCCTTTTGCATACTTTATACAATCCTTTAGGATGGTTGGGCAATAGTAAGAATGGCTTCGAAGCAACCATCTGATCTTCACACCAGGCTGATGGGCACCACAAATACCTTCATGCACCTCAACCATAGCAGTCAATGTTTTTTTTGCCCTAAACATTCCAACAGCAATCCATCTGCTCTCCTTTTATAAAGAGCATTGCCATAGACTATATATTGAATGGACTATAATTTAATTTTTCTGCTAGCCTTTGAAGATGGGCCAGTTAAATGTTGAATGATTGGATGTCTTCAATCATGCTCTTCTAAGTTATTCTGGTTAACTTCTACCATGATACCCCTTTTAGCCAAAGGTGGTATTAACTTCTGATATGTTGCTTGACTTATGTCCACCTGAGGGTCACCATTTCTTCTGAAATTCGATGCCTTCTGGGCTGCACCATTGGCCTTGTGATTCATGAATCTTGGGATATAAGTCACACTGGATATCTGAAACTGAGAAAGCAAATGCAATGCAACAATATAATATGGCAACATGCTTGCACTTTGACATTTGAAAATTCACTTTACTTGGTTGATTATCAATTGAGAATCACCAACTATATCAACTACATGAGCCTGTAATCCAATCCGTATCTCAAGTCCCATTATTAAAGCTTCATACTCAAAATGCTTATTGGAACAAGTAGTTTCATTAACTCTGAAACCATGTATGGTTTCTACCCCTTGTGGCGATTTAATTATAACACCAATTCTAACCAAACTATTGGCTTTTGATCCAT
Source organism: Camellia granthamiana (assembly GCA_036172215.1). Lineage (NCBI taxonomy): Eukaryota > Viridiplantae > Streptophyta > Magnoliopsida > Ericales > Theaceae > Camellia > Camellia granthamiana. Next base: position 7,819,068 of record CM069917.1, read on the forward strand.
TGAACCACATTTGCCATGGCTCAACATTAACCATACCAAAGTCCATTATCTATTGGCTTTCTGTTTGACATGGATGATCTGCCAAGAAGTTAGCCAAAACCTGTCCTTTTACTGCCTTTTGGAGGACATATTCTAGATGAAATTCTGATAGAGCTAATATCCATTTGCCAATTCTTTCCCTTAACATAGGTCTAGATAACATGTATTTAACCAAGTCTGTGGTTGTAATTACCAAGACAACAGTAGGCAAAATATAATATCTTAATTTCATTCCTACAAAGTACAATGCTAGGCACAGCTTTTCTACAGCTGAGTATTTACATTCACAAGAATTTAAAAACCTACTAAAGTAATAAATTACTTGTTCCTTGCCTTCTTCATTGTCCTGAGCCAGAAAAACTCCTAATGAATCTTCTGCTGCAGCAATGTATAACTTCAAGGATTTATCCCTCCTTGGTGGCATCAACACTAGAGGCTTGGCCAAATAGACTTTAATTCCTTCGAAAGCAACTTGATGCTCAGCTGTCCACACAAACTCTTCTTCATTTTTCAGCTTTAACAAAGAAGAAAAAACTTTAGTTTTCCCTACAGTATTAGAAATAAATCTTCGAAGGAAATTAACCTGACCAAGGAATTTTTGTAATTCTTTCTTACTTAACGGAGGTTTAGCCTCAATGATGGCTTTGGCTTTGCTTTGATCAATCTGTATTCATTTCTTGTGTACTACATACCCCAAGAAGTTTCCAGCTAATACACCAAAAGTACATTTGAGAGGATTAAGTTTCAACTTGAACTTTCTCATTCTTTCGAAAGCTGCTGTCAAGTGAATTAGGTGTTCCTCCCTAGACTGGGACTTTACAACAATATCAACAATGTAACACTCAAGGTATCCTCCAACGAGATCATGAAAGATAGTATTCATTGCCCTCTAATATGTTACCCCAGCATTCTTTAAACCAAATGACATCTTAACCTATTCGAATGTGCCAATATTCCCAGGACACCTAAATGCTATCTTGTGGACATCCTCTTCTGCAATGCTGATCTAGTTGTAACCAGAATGCCCATCCATCATAAACAAAATCCTGTGCCCTGTTGAACTGTCTACCGATAGATCAACTATAGGCATGGGGTATTCATCTTTTGGAGTTGCCAAATTCAGATTTTTAAAATCAATGCATACCCTCATCTTGCCATTCTTTTTAACCACAGGCACAATATTAGACAATCATTCAACATACTTGGTTGTTCTAATGAAGCCTACCTTAAGGAGCCTAAGAATCTCCTCTTTCACTTTTTGAACCACTTCAAGGCTCATTCACCTTGGTTTCTGCTTGTGTGGGTTGAAATTAGGCTTCATAGGGAGTCTGTGTTTCATTAATGACCTATCCAATCCACGCAATTCATTATAAGACCACGCAAAACAATCCTTATATTGCTTTAGGACTACCAACAACTAGTTCCTGTCAACGAGACTTAACCAAGCACTGATGTAGGTGGGTTGCTATGCAGAACCTTCCCCTAAGTTAACTTCTTCCTAAGGGTCTTGTACTTGAGCACTTACTGATGCTTCTCTTTTGACTTCCTCTACCTTCAAAGCAACTTCTTCAATTTGTTTTGCTCCCACATTCTCTGGCTCAACATCTTTACTTTCTTCTTCATAGACAAACTCTGTTCATAAGGCTTCTTATTCCTGTTTTTCCTGGACTTTTGTATCGATGTCCAATGCACAGTACTTATCAAGGGCCAAAGGCCTGGCCTTCTGTTGCTCCTGATTATTGCCAATCACCATGGCTTCCCTCTCTTGTTCTTGTACCTTCTGGACTATTGACTTTATATCCAATGCTGAAAACTTGATTAAGGCCAAGGGTCTGTCTTCTTGGTTCTTATCTTCTTGCCTACAACCAGGCATCATTGTCATCTTTAGTGACGAACTTTTCATCAGCACTCTCCTGCACTAAGTGTTTCAGGTGTGCTACTTCCTCATCAATCGTCACTTCGGGTGTTCTATCAGGCTTCCTCAACACACTGAGCGATATAACTTCTTCAATATATAGCTTGGCCTCAGAAAAATCAGCACACGCAATAAAAGGCTGCGGATCTGCATTGATTTCCTCTGTTTTCCTATTGCATAGAGCTATCATCATCTTCTGATGTAGAGAGGAAGACACACACTTGTTGGTGTGAATCTAATCCCTGCCAAGCAAGGCATTATACTTGGCATTACTATCTATAACAAAGAATGCTGTCATGCAATCTCTGGTTCCCACACTCAGGTTGATGGGCAAAATACCCTGAGCCATTTGCTTATTTCCAGCAAAACCAGTAATGGTTGTGCTGGTTGGGATCAACCTAGGGTTTCTCTTCCCCAACTTCTTCAACGAGGACCTTGGAACCAAGTTCACTGCTGCATCATTGTCCACTAACACCCTATTCATTTGTATCTCATCGAAGTAGGCCTTGATGTACAAGGGCTTAACGCACAGGGTCATAGATATTATGGGGTATTCGAAGGGATATGAGAGGTTAATGCTCACCTCCTCACTTTCCTCATCAGCTTCCATTGGCATGGCCAGTTCTGACTCATCTTGAACCATGCTGGCTTGTGAATCTTCACTAGAAATTGGAATGAAGTCATCTTCCTAACCTTCTTGGTTTCCCTCTTCAGCTTGGAATTCCTGTGGCAGCACATATACCATCTTTACTGGCACTGGGGGGGAATGAGCCAAACTGAACTACTGGTTGTACTTGTTTCCCTTCCAAGGTAGCTAGTTCCGCTGTTTCAGAAACATCTTCCATGCTGTATTCTGATACCTCTGTGTTGGCAGGTTCCTTCGAAGCAACCTGTTGGTGATCTATCTCTGTTGGCTTGTCAACCAGAAATGTCTGTTCAGCCAAGAAAGCCTCAAACATTTCATCTTCAGCCACTGTTCTTTCTTGGCCTAACTCAGTCCTTTCATCTGTCTCTCTATCACTTTCCATTAAAGCCTTCTCGAGGCCTATTAAACTGGATTTTTCTTTGGCTTTCAGTTCAGCATGAACTTTAGCCAACTGCTCTATGTTGGCACTCCTCTTGATCTTAGGAACAAGCTTCGAACCTATCTCCTCATCTGCCTAGTCTTTTGCTTGTGCCATGGAAGAGCTCTCTTCACTTTCTTTCAGATCCTTCTGATACTAGGTGTATCTTCGTTGAATCTTCCTCCTTTAAGACCTGGAAATTATAGGAACCACATCTGGCTCCCTTGTTTTTGGGTTCTTTTATAACACCCAATTGTTTGGAGCCACCAGGGAAGGTTTGATCATTCTTTCCTAGTCTCCAAAAACCTTTCTTTGGGTAGGCATTTCCTTAGGTTTGTTTTGCATGACAAACCAATTTGGAACTCTTGGGACCTATGAGTCTACTGGTCTGGCTGCTGGATCTGTTATCCCACTCTTTGAAGCAGTCTTCGAAATAGTCCTTGGGGGTCAATCATCAGTCCTGGTCCCATGCCTTACACTGACTCCATGCTTCCTTTCAAGCTGGTTGTCTACCTTGTAATAATTGGGTGGCCTAGTTTCATACAAAGGCCTTTTACCCTTTGATTGCTGTAGCTCGATTTTTTTCACGCCCCCTTTCGAAAACTTGAAAGAAAAGCCCTACAATTCGGACTCCTATGGTTCTGAATCTAATGTCACAAGTGCATTGTGAAACTGATAAACACCAAAGAGTCCAAATTTGGCAAATCGTTTTGGAAAATTGATTTTGAATCAAAAAGTGCCAAAATCGGACTACATTGCCAGATACAGAGTCGCCACCTAAATATTTTATTTTGGAGAAATTTAGGAAACCCATGACTCGTGCCATAGGCCACGTGTCCGTCATCACCAAAGTTGCCTCGGCTCGGGAACTTAGGTACGAAAAGGGAAGGTAATGAATTGAGCACCCCCACTCCCTCGATCAAAGATCGACCTCTACTAATCATGATATGATTTTTTATAAACATTATGTGCTTTTGTTCCGGTTATTAAGCTAGCTTTACTATGTGATGCGCACAAGCAAGTATAGACTAGTTTGCTCAATTTGGCACAATTCAACTCATGTTTGTTTGCAAAAATGGTTTGAATTTGCCACCTCAAGTGGGCTTAAAAGTTTACGGATTTGCCACCAAATATAGTGGGCTTAAAACAGGATTTGCCACTCAACAAAGTGGGCTTAAAACGCACATTCGTTGAATCGTTCCAATTCAAACAACAAGCCTTCATCCACAGGCATTCAAGTAGTTTACCAAATAAGCATTTAGTCTCATGACAAGCATGCTAATCATGGCAATCACTTACACTCATGCAAGTATGCTAAAGCGTAAAAACTCACCTAGTACTCCATGCCAAGAAAATATGAGTTAGTGAAATATGCATGATTCCTAACCATGTTAAGTGTTTAATGCAATACATGCAATATGCAGTTAATAGGCTTGGCTACTAATATGGCATATTAAGCAATCCAAGACATATGGTTAAACATGTATTCAAATAAGATATTGAAATGACAATGCAGTTTGAATGATGCGCCGAGCCTCAGTACATGCAATACGAATGAATGGATGTAAGCGTAAGGTATACTAATTGAAACATGTTCCTAATCTAACAATCAAAAGTGATTAAATAAAAGGGAGAAAGACGTGGGGTTGGAAAACATACACACACGCACGCACACTTATTACAACATTACACCCTCATGAAGGAGGGTTCGAATGAATAAAGCTAACTAGCTAGCTAAACTAAGCTAATTAAGCTAATTAAGCTAATTATTACAATGCTTGAAATGAATTAACTAACTATTCTAAGCTAATTAAGTAGAACAAAGCAAACTAATTAAACAAAGCAATATGAATTAATTAACTACTCTACTTAAGTAATTACAACATTAATTATTTAACAACAACTAACTAACTATTCATTTTAAACAAATGGTCCCAGGAGGTGAGGGATGCCCAATGCATGCTCGGTTTCCACCCGAAGAATGCCCGCTGTTTTGCTTCCAATTGCCACTGTTACACACTCTATGCACTGATTTTCCTTCTCTAGATCAACTTTGCTATGATTGACAAGCTTTCTGCCAAAATTTCATTAGTGGCCGGCAAGCCAGAAGTGGTGGCCGGCCGACCACCAGCAAGGGGTGTCGTCCAACAGTGGTGGCTTGCCGGCCAATAGCAGTGGCCAACCGGCCACTGATGATGCTCATTTTCTTGCTGCAATAGAGAGCAAACAGGGCAAAGAAGAGGCATTCTCAGAGGTTGTTTGTACTATGTATCACCCCTTATCATCAACACAAGCTCAAAGGAGCGATACATTTGGCCCTCAAACCATCAATCAAGCAATTTCCATGCATCATGGCTAAGGGACCAAATTGTACAAGTTTAATGAATGCAAAACAAGATTCAAATGCCATCACCCTATCATGCATGATCAAGGGCAACGAAGACCTAGGAAAGTGGCACATTTCATCACTTTTGAGTATGAAATGTCTCAATTCCCTTGTGTTCAAATTAACGTCCAATGCAACACAAAGAAATGCTTATCTTGTCACTTTTACTTGCCAATTTTGTTTACACATTTTAGTTACTGAATCATCCTTTAATCAATTTGTCCATTGGTGAATGTCCTCTAAGATGAAAGAAGTATCAACCAAGGGATAATGTAAGGCAAGAGAGAGATCATGCTGTTGATAATGAACCCTCAAAGCGGATTAAACCATTAGGCATGTCCTCAATCTCAAGCTTAAAGGATCCCAAGCTTGAAATAACCCTCAAAAGTAAATGAAAGAGTGAAGCAAAGAGGGAGGTTGCAGAGTTTATAGTGTTGAAATGGACTGAAAAACAACACTAAAAGATGTTATTAACTTAAACAAGAGGTGTCTCAGACCCTAAAACACCAACTTGTGAGGACTATTACACTACAACCATGCAAAGCAAGACTCAACCGACCCAAAAAGCCCAAAACAGAGCTAAAACAGGCTATTTCAGAGGCAAAAACATGCTAGACTTGAGCTAAGTTAAACTAGAAAAACATGCTAACATGTGAAGCTAACTAGGCATACAAACAAGATAGAGGGAGGGGAGGCTAACCCCTCCAAATTTGGACTTTAAAAGGAGTTTTTTGCCACTGAAAAACCTCTGAAATTCAGTGGTTAAAAGGCCTAAAAAAGTTCGTTTGAAAGTGGTGAACAAAGGTACAAAAAGCTTGACAAGCAAAGAAGCAAGAAGGGTGGAACACCCCCTAACTGAAAATGGCTTCAAACCACCACATCTAGGCCATAAAAACAGAGTTTTTTTCATAGTTTAAAATCAGGCCAAAAACAGTTGAATAAGATAGAAAAACAAGCATGCAAAACAAGTGTAAAAGGAGAGTGCTATACCTCTTGAAACAAGCAACAATTCTAGGCACACAGTCAAGTCAAAAACACCTTCTAAAGCTCCGAGAAGGCTTCTAAGGACCTCAGCTCAAAGGTGGTCAAGTTTGATCGAGGGTTGATAGGAAAACTTGAAGTGTATCTACACTTGTATGCACAAAAGTTCAAGAGAGATAGAGAGAGAAATGTAGAGAGAGAAATGTAGAATTTTGTTCCAAAATTTATAACCCTCTTCAACGGGGATAAGGTCCCATATTTATAGAAAAACAAGCTTTTGGCTGAGTTATATCAGTCCATACACGTGTATGGTGGTCAAACTGATTGTGCCAACGGCTGGAACAACTTTCAAGAAAATATCTGCAAAAAAAGTCATCAATGGCCAGCAGGCCACTAATGTGGTCGGCCGTCCACCAGTGATGGTCGGTAGGCCACTTGGGTTGGTCGGCAGCCTCAATTGGTGGCTGGCAGCCACCAAGGTTGCAGGCTAGAAGATGTTGGTCCAAACAGGGCACAGAATAGATGGGGGTTTGAAGGCTAAAAGATAGGGCATTCCGCCGAGGACTTCGGGCACCAAAATGAGTACAAACAATCACAATCATCGTGTGCACCAACGATGACATCTAAGTCTTGATGACGATAAAAAATGGGGTGTCTACAGTTGCCCCTCTTTCACATAACTCCGAAAGTCATGGAATGACGTGAGTGAATGTCAAAGCCCAGAGACGATCCATTTTTGACAAGGCTAAAGACTTGGACAAACAAACAAGTCAAAAACAAATGGTTACACCCGTAGACTGCCTACGTATCCCTTTGCAAGGAATCAAACAGCGTAGTTCTGGGGCAAGATACAAGCTAGATGCATGATGCAGGAACATAACTTATAATCATGCAATGAAACTATAATGAAACATTTAAATGCAATGCAATGAAAATGCCACATTCAAACAAATCGAACAAGGTACTGCAGTCTCAAACATAAAAAGAAGTAAGCAAAATAAACACGCCATGTGTGGGAAGCACGAGCCAAACTACACTTCCTGTAGAAAGGACGTAAGAAAATTAAAGTTCAACTACGCGATACGTAGGAGAGGCGAAGAGCGACCGTCGGCACACCGAGGTTTCAACCGAGATCCTAACGCGTTGCACACTGAAGAAGGAAAAGGACGGTGTGAATATCGGGACGCACCCAAATGTTTTTAATCGAAGAGGGGTGGTGTGAACACCGGGACGCACCCGAATGTTTTTTAACTGACGGGGTGGTGTGAACACCGGGGTGTACCTAAGTGTTTTTAACTGACTTGCAATCCTAACGCGTCTCATATGAGAGGAGAAAGGGAATACGTCCAAACATGTCTCACGCAAGAGGAGAAAGTGAATACGTCCAAACGCATCTCACACGAGAGAAGAAAGTTAATATGTCCAAACGTGTATCACGCGAGAGGAGAAAGAGAATACGTCCAAACGTGTCTCACGCGAGAGGAGAAAGAGAATACGTCCAAACGTTTCTCACGCGAGAGGAGAAAGTGAATACGTCCAAACGGGTTGGACTTGTCTCACGTGAAAGAAGAAAGAGAATACGTCCAAACACGTCTTATGCGAGGAGAGAAAGTGAATACGTCCAAATGCGTCTCACGCAAGAGGAGAAAGTGAATACATCCAAACACATCTCACGCGAGAGGAGAAAGTGAATACGTCCAAACGCGTCTCATGCGAGAGAAGAAAGTGAATACATCCAAACGCGTCTCACGCGAGAGGAGAAAGAGAATAGGATACGATTCGAAGGGCACGAGTGATTTCACCTGAAATTCCTCTGAATGAACCATACATACAATATCGTGCATGTGAAGAACAGAGACTTAACAAGCGCGATACAGTATGAATGCATGTTCTATACGAGACAAATAACCGAGATACAATGTTAATAGCATGTTAACAAAAGCATAAGCATATTCTATGCATGATTGATAACGAGAGCATATTCTATGTGTGAAGCCTCTGAAAAATGTATTCTCTTTAAAAACCCTTATGTTTGAATTATTTCCTTAAAGCCCCTCAGTTTCTTGAATTATTTCGAATCTTGTCGGTTAGCATTTTTTTTATTTTTATTTTTATCAAAACAGGAATATCCTAGCCGAATTAGGTTCCTTAGCCTAATTTAATTTAATTCTACATAAATAAGGTTCCAAAACATAAGTTTTATTCCAAGCCCTCACTTCTTTTATTAATTTCAAGAATTTCCTCAAAACTAGTACATGTACTTTTATACTATAGGTACCATCAAATCAATTTGAGATATATATATATATTGCGAAATGTGTCCATAGTACCTATATTGAATAAAAAAATTCCCCATCTCCCTTCCCCATGGCCGGCCACCTTAGGAGAATGTGAGGGGCCTATTTTCAAGAATTGTAATTATGATATTCTAGAAACCCTAGCACCTAGTACCCCTAAATCTAGGGTTGTGTTCCCAACACTAGTTTCATTCCAACTAGAGACCAACTAGATATTGTCTAATCCCATGATTAAGTTCCCTAATCACTCCCTATTCCATTAGACTCCAAGTAAATCCAAACTTTTCAATCCAATTCCAACTAGTGGGCCCTTATGTCTTTTTACACCAAGATTTTCCTATAAATACAACCACCTCCCTAGCATGGCATACACAAACAACACACACTCACATACATTCGGCCTAGAGGAGAGAAAGGAGAGCAAGAGAGAAGTCTTGAGAGGGAGAGGAAGGAAGAGGAGAGCAATCTTGTTCAAGCCTAGTAAGTAAGCCACAACACAACTCTCTCTTTTATTTTCGTTTTTCAAATGCATGTTCTTAAAGGTTCTACCCATTGTTTTCAGATGTGTTATTAATGATTTCCTTGTGTTAAAAATGATAAGAGTTGAGACATGATTCTACCCCTCTTGTAGTTCCCCTCATTTCGGTACAAAACTATCTTTTTCATACCAATCTCTCAAACTTTCCAAAGGCACACCTTCAAGATAATTTTATGAGTTTAATATATATTATTTAGCATGTTTTCATCACAAAAGAAATGAAAAATTTCCCTTAGTGGATCCCTTTCTCACAAATCTTCTTGTATTGCGTATTGTGCCTCAAAAATTTGTTTTCACAGCCAACTTTCAAAATTTCTAGAAAAATGTAGAAAATTATTCTGGACCTCCATTTTATGTCAAAATCTTCCTTAAGGAGTTAGCTTTCAACTAAAATTGGTTTGATTGAAAAACAGTGAGCGATTTGTAAGAAAATCAAATTTTCGTAATGGTCGACGAATGTGGACAGCGCTGGAGTGTTTCTTAAATAACTAAAAATCTAGAAAAGCTATCCCATTTCGGAAATATGTTCGGGAAATTAGATTAAATTATCTACGAACCATAGGAAGGCCGAGTTTGGTAAAAATCTAAAATAGCCCTTTTTATTTTAATCTTGAAATGGTATTGAATCTGGAAATTAGCTTGCATGGGTGTTTTATGCTCTTGTGTTCATGAATATGCTTATTAGCTTATGATCATATCTTGGTATGATATTACATGAGTTATGGTTATGTTCCTTATCTTCTTCATTTTAATGATGCATGCTTACATGGATATTACTATCTTGTTAAGTTGGTCTAACCTTGATTTAAAACATTTAACTCAACGGAAAACTTAATTGGGATGGTATTGGGTTTTGGATCACTTGAGTAATGAAAAGATGATAATATGTGATGTATGGATTGATGGGATGCGTTCCCTATTTGGAAGTTAAAGTCTTGCGCAAGTGGTTTTTCGGAACCCTTGAACGGAGTGGTTGTATTCAGACCCTAGGTACTTGGTGTGAGGAGGGATTTGGGCAAGGCCAATTATTACCGTCTCTTTTGAAGCCCTGAGGTTGGCGCTACGTGGTATATAACTGTTGGTAGGCATCCGAGGTTAGTTCTGCAACAAAGCAACAAAAGAGGGGGCATACCGAATAATCCGCGTCCGATTCTCGTGGTTGGGAGGATGAAATCTCTTTGGGGGATTTCTAGTTTACTAACATCTAACCTTGTAACCCTTTATTTGTTTAGTTGAGTATCATGCTTTATTACTTGTTGTCATATTTGTGATTATGTATTGGACTGGGAAAAAGGGACGGGGTGTGTGTGTGTTTACTGGGCATTCAAAACTCACGGCGTATCATGCCAGGTGCCGAAGAGGAGCTTATAGCTGGAGACGACGAGCCTGAAACCTTCGAAGATTTTTGGCTATCTTAGGAAAGTTAAAAATTTTCCCTTTTGATATTTGGTAAGGCTCATATGAAGATTTAAATTTTCTTTTGGGATGTAATGTAATGGAACAAGCTTTTGAAATTAAGGATATTCGTGGTTATTATATACTTATATTCTATATATATATGTATGAACCTTATCGTTGCTTATGAGACCTTGTGTCAATACCTTTTAAGATCTGTCAAACGGGTAGTGCGCTGCCTAAGAAAGCTAGACTTAGAAGGGAGGCTAATTTGACTCCTCCGGCGATCTGGGATCTTACTTGGTTGTTGACCATAGGACTCATTAGTGACTCTTTCTTGACTGCAACCATTAGTGTGGATTCGGGGTGTCACACTATGCATAAAAGTGGGTGCACGTTCCGTGCATAATTCAAGACGAATGCAAGATGAGCATGTAATGCCCGTGGGATGCACATCTTTCAACAACATATGTGAAATGCATATTCTATGCCACAAAGTAAAATGCATGTTTTATGCAACAACGAGAAAGAAATGCACATTCTATGCAAGATAACAAAACATGATTTGGCGAAACAAACTGAAAGGCAACTTCCAATTCACCTCTCGGGAGAATTGTAATGTATTTAAAGGATACACCTTGTCCGCATTGACAAATGACGAATGTCGCGCACCGAAAACACATTTTCAAGCTTCCGCAAAGACATTATGAACCAAACAATGAACAAACCCTTCAATTCTTGAAGACCAAAGACACCAAGCAGCATTAAGAATCCAGGGAAGCCTCAAAACTCTTGCCGGCCACTAGAGGGGGCCGCCGGCCACCTGCCGGCCACTAGTGCTCATTGTCGGCCACCCGTGGTAGATTTGGGGCAAATTGGTCAATTTGCCTCGGGTCTTTAAGTATAGGGCATGGGGGTTTCATTTCCTCATTACCCCATGCCCAAAATTGCTTCTCCTCTCTCTCTATATACTCCTCCTCTTTAGATCCGCGCTTTCCACATGTTTTCCAACACCCCACGCGAAGTTTATTCATAAAGCCCTCTTTGTTTACTCCGTTTTGAACCGATTGAAATTTGATTTTGGTGCTTTTTCTTGGAGTTTCACCTTTTGAGGCTTATTTCCCTCGAGTTTCTCTTGGGTTTTGCACCTTTTCCCGGGCTTTGACTTTTTCCTCCACTTTCTCTCTCTTAGGGTTGACTTTTTCTAAATTTGCCCTTCTTCCTCCATTTTCGACCACTTTCTCATCTTCTTTCCAAATGGCGGACGACATACCTCACGACGAAGCTTCCCCGGAGATCCCACCCCAGTTGTCTCCAGAGATGAAGGCGGAGCCTAAGCGAGTGCTACTACCACCCAGGATTCGACCCTTTGATCTGACGACATATCATCCTCAGACACATGTACTCCTCCCCAGGGGTATCAGGCACTCCAGAGTATTTGCGCGACGCGTACCGGATGACCTCTTGCTACGAGAGCCGGACTCCCATTTGTCTTACGGCACCACCGAGGTATACACTGTATTCTCATGTTTTCTTCACTATACATTGCATTTTTTGCTTTAATTGTGTTCGTTGCTTCAACTGTAATGTTTATACTGCATTTCTTGCCTCTTATTGCATTTCTCGCCATAATCACATACTTGTGTATTTCTTACACTGCCTTTCCATCTGCTTGGTCTCATATCACTGCATATCACTGTTTTTGTTACAGGATGACTCTCATGCTATCAGGGGATATGGAGCCACGTCCGCAAGGGATTAGTATATGGAGCTTCTTGCTGATGTCCACTACGTCATTGATGAGGCTGGCTTCGACTTATTATGCATGGGGCTATCGCGCCACATCACGAGTCACCCGACATCACGAGTCGCCTGCTTCTTGGTGCATTAGTGGAGCGGTGGTGGGATACCACCAACTTCTTCTACTTCTCTGCTACTGGGGAGATGACGATGACTCCTTATGACTTCGCTATGCTCACAGGTGTAGAGGTAGGGGGTCATCGGATCCCTTATGATACAGACATAGGCGAGTGGGAGGCCGCCTGGCTACACCTGCTAGGAGCACGTCCACCTCTCTTCCGACTGGGGATGCTACGATATAGCTGGTTCGCCGGGAGTTTCCGAGGGAGAGAGCCAGAGACCCCAGAGGAGACCGAGCATTACGGCCGAGGCTTCTTGATGTTCTTGTTCGGCACCACCTTGTTTACAAACAGATAGAACACTGTAGGGTTATATCTCATGAGTGCTCTAGTGGACTTATCTCAAGTCCGGCTTTATGATTGGGGCGGTGCTGTCCTAGCCACATTGTACGGCTATATGAGTTCGACATCCTGCAGGAGTGGAGACAGAGTCGGAGGCTACTGGCGAGTTTGGGAGGTACATTTTACATTTTTGTTTTACATTTTCTGCTCGCCATTTTTGTGCTTTCTGTTTTGCATTTTTTGTTCCCTGCATACTACATTGTTTACACCTATATACTGCGCTTTCTGCACTGCACATTCTGCATCCTCTGTATCTGTGCTTGCACTTTTTGTATACTGTACAACCCATTCTGCTTTCTGCATTCTGCATCTATACTTTCTGTAAACTGGACACACATTCTGCTTTCTACATTCTGCATCTGTACTTTCTATAAACTGTACGCATATTTTGCTTTCTGCATTCTGCATCTGTACTCTCTGTAATTTGTATACTTACCGTCGCATTTTCTTGCAGCTATAGGTATATGCATATTTCCCAACCCTTGTCCTAGAGCCAGAGGTAGAGATGTCTCATGTTGTACCATACTCTCACCGATATGACAGGAGATGCCTGCGGAGGACCTAGGAGACCTTCGCATTCTTCTGTCGGTACTTCGATACAGTGACTGCCACAGAGGTAATTCAAAACTCACAGTTATTTTTGCTTTACTTCAACTCTGATTCATAGTGCAACTAAACAATCTATGTATTCTCTGTTTGCAGATCGCTTGGCAACCTTGGGCGATGATGCCGGATGGAGTCTAGGACCAGTATGCCGGAGCTCAAGGGGCTTCCCATTTTCGGCTTCTACTTGAGGGCCCAGTTTGTCGAGCCTAGTTTCTAGGTGAGCGCCTCATCCGCCAGACCTTGGGTTTACCTCAGCCGGTAGTTCCCATACTGCCCTTGCCATCCATGAGGGCTACAGAGAGTCTCTCATTCTAGGAGATGATTTAGTTTACCGGGGGCTTGGATACCGACTACTTCCTTAGGAAGGAAGATTATGAGACATTCATCCAGACACATCTGATGCCTCCCTTGATGGGTGCTAGTGCTCGCGCAGCTAGAGCAGTAGATGCCCCTTCAACAAGTAGGACCCAGGAAATGAGGGCCAGGGCTAGAGGGGTGGCTACTAGTTAGCCAGAGATCCCAACCACACTAACATACTGGAGGCCAGCCGGGATGTCGTATCAGATTCCGATTGAGCCAGCAGAGGCCGGGCATAGATACGTTCAAGTTCATGACGCACCTTCGGTATGTACCACATTTTTTTCTAGTTTTCCCATTCTCTTTCTGATATTTGTTCCTTCCAGATACTAATCATTCTTAATACATTCGCAAGCACCCTCGGGGTACACTGAGGGCCTGCTCGAGCTAGTAGCCTCGTTCGAGAGCATGATTCTGAAGAGGGAGGCACTACTCAGTCTCCATGGCATTTAGTTATTCTTCCCTTACTTTCTGCCCACATTTCAGCATGTTCCACACTATTGTGCACTGTATTCTGACTGAAGCATTGATACTCATCTCATGATATGCATTTTGTCCCTTGTCACATCACACTGCTATGCTGCACTGACACACTGTATTATACTTGCACTGTATCTGGCTCGTTGCATTCCACCATTTTCATCATATTGCATCTGCAACTATATTTGTATCTGATGCGTCAATATTGTATCTTTTCAGGTTCCAGCCGTACCGAGAGCACCAATGGGAGCAGCCGCGCCTACACCATCACTACCTCCTCCAACAGCAGAGGGGAGAGAAAGGCAGCCCCCAGCGCACAGCCGAGAGGGACGTCGTGGTTGAGGCTGGAGGAGCCCTTCAGAGCCAGTGCTGAGTGATAACGATGTCGAGACCAGTGGCTCTGAGGAAGCGGTGAGTCTATAGTCTGAGTCCTCTAAGAGTGGGGATGGCGACGGCTCTAGATCTGAGAGTGGAGGTGATGGTGAGCTGGGCTCCAAGGCACAGAGCGGCGACGATTCCGGTTTCGGTTCGACATCTGAGTCAGACAACGGTGTAAATGGAGATAGCTCTGAGTCCCCGCCAAGAAGAGGACGAAGAGGGCCTTTCAAGCTTAAGATAGCTAGCACTGATTTCTTGTATTTTTGCGTAGTTTCTTTTTGTTAGTAGTGTTAGCATATTGTACAGCTTTAGACAGGTTTTATTTGTTTTAAAAACTTGTACTGCACTTTTGTAAAAAGACAACCATGATCGAAATGAAAACTAGCTTTTTTTGAAAAAAGTGTTGTATTTTACATCATGAGCACCTCTTAGTACGGAATGGAGATTGAATTTGATATTGAAAACTAAATACTCGTATTGCCACAACAGTCTTAATCAAGTAACGAACCGACCAACAACTGAAATTCTAAACACAACATACAACTCGATAATCAAAATAGCAACAACTCGATAAGCAAAACAAAACAACTCGATAAACAACAAAATAACTCGATAATCAAAACAAAACAACTTGAATACAACTTAACAGGCTTGCTAAAACTGAAAAGGACTCAAAACAAGACCTTAGAATGCATAAAGAATCAGAACAAAACATATGCTTCCAGTATTCTCAGCACACAAGGGGACAGCAGGACAGACAAGACAGCTGCTAGCCACTTGAAGGGCTTGCCGGCCACATGCAGACCATGGATGAAGTGTGCCGGCCACCAACAGTGTCCTGTCGGCCACAAGAGTGGCCTGTCGGCCATCAGTGGTGGCCGATCGGCCACCAATGCGCAAAACCTCCAAATTGTTGACAGCTGACTTCCACTCACTGCCTTATCTTCTACAAAAGGTTTGGACCTCATAGTTTCTTTATTTCAGCTACAAATTCTTCACAAATAGAGCCATTTCTTGTTGAAAAACTCTCAGATTGGATTATAACTTTGGATGGCTCGGAAAAGGTGAATTTTCGGGGTTTCGGCATAAATGCACTATTCCTTCTGAGCCGTTCTCTACTTTGTTTTCCGTTCTTTTATGTTGTGGCTAGGTGTTAGAACCAAATTACACATGTCTTTAACTTCGGGAGAAAATAAATATGTCCGACGATCGAAGAATTTCAAGTGCTAATGGAGTCCCGACGCAATAAGGAAATCTTGCCTCAGCCCCATTTTAGTCACATCCAAACTTTGGGACGTATGTGTGGGCTCACTCTACATAAGGCCCAATCCTTGGTTCACAATGGAGAGCTAGACATTCCCAGTCTAATTCATCAATTTTCTGCTGTTGGCGATCGCGGTGATCTTCTTTGGCGGGGTTTTCGGCAACGCGCCCTTTGTTTGTGCATGTTAGCTTATTTCCTCCTTGCCCTTAGTTTCGGAGGGTCTAGCATTCGGCTAGTTGAAGTGGCACAAGGTTTGAAAGAAGGGAAGAATTGCATCGGCTTGGTGTTAGCCGAGACTTTGATGGGCTTAGACGCCTTCCATCGGCGAGAGACTAGCAAATTCGCGGGGAGTCCACTACTTCTTCAGGTAATGTTTCCCACCCTTTCTAATATATGTTTCTCACATTACTCGGCACTCATGCTCTGTTTTTCTTTCAAAGCCCTTTTCTCACTTTTCTCTCAACATACACCTCTCTTTTCTTTAATCTCTCTTTTCTTTCATCTCTTCCCTAATGGACAAGCTAAAGGTAGTGGACTCTTGCCCCGCATACTCAGCCCGAGCTTACTTTTTCCACTGACAACTAGTGAATTTCTCGAATGAAGGATGGTGGTGCCATTGGATATGCAACAGGTCTGCTGTTGACATTGCTTGGCGCTGCCCCTGGCTTAATCTGACCGAAATGAGCTACAACATGACTCAGCAACCTGGCATTGAGTTGGTTGACCTGACACTCTGTGCATTCTACTTTCCATTCCAGTTCAGACGTCAGTTTGGACATGATCAGACTTGCCCAAAGGAGGGGGGAGAATACCCAGTTTCATTCCTCGTTCGAGGTTCACACTTGGACAGATACCTCACTGCTTGGAGGACAAGAGAGCTTTTGGCTCCTGCCTCTAGTTTCAGCTGCGCATTTTTTGACGAGTGCCTGACTTGGCTTAAAAGGCATAATCCGGGGCCTATTTTGGCATCAGAAGCTTCCATAAGCACGAGCGGGGGACGTAGGAACACCTGACTCATCTATGCCCCTAGTTTATTCCTTTGATCTTACTTTTCAAGTTTTATGCATGTAATAAAAGCAGCTTTGATTTGTATCAAGAATTGGAGAACTTTGTATTGAAATCAATGAAATTAAAGTTGTGAGCACTGAAAATTTTCTTTTTGCCCTAAAAATGGTCTAAGTTGTAAAAGGTAAATTTTGAGTAAAGTCAACTTTTATCAAAACTTCTCAAAACCATTTTCGATAAGGATCATAACTTGACACGCGCGGAATCTATCCTCGAGATGTACAACCCCGAATCCAAAGATTACAAATTGCCCCTTGACTGAATAGCACTGCTCAGTACTATAACCAGTTCTTAGAGAAGACCACAACCAAATATTCAGATAAAGAACAGACAAAGATGACCTGATCAAACACATGGACAGGACAGTTGAGTTGGAGGTATTTATAGCCGAACTTCAAGATGAAGTTACCTACGTATCCCGAAGATGGGAATCAGGCCTTACGTAGTTCTATTCGGGTTCACTCGAGTATTAGCTTTCTTCTTTTGCGCTCTAATTTTTGCTAGGGCCGCCTTTTAGGGTTTTCAACCTGGTGAGCTCAGTTTTTCTTTTTTCTAATTTTTTGTGCTCTAACTTTTGCCTAGGTCGCCCTTCCGGGTTTTCGGCCTAGCGAGCCTCTCAGGGCTAATATTTCTTTAACTTGTCCATGTTGATCGGTTGGGAAAATTCTAGGCCAATCCCGGTCCATAAGAATAACAGCTCCACCCGACCAGATAGTTTTGATGATATAAAGACCAGTCCAATTGGGTCTAAACTTGCCCCTAGGATCATGAATGGGAGCTCGGTTGTCTTTCAGCACCAAATCCCCTTCTTTGAGGTTCCAGGACTCGGCAATCCTACGTTGATAACCCTGAACATGGTACAATGCTTTCAGCCTTCTCTCATCAAACAACATCAATTTTTCGAACCTGCTTTGCTGCCAGTCCGCCTTTGCTATCTGACACTTAGCCATAACTCGCAGCGACGGAACCTCTATTTTGATTGGTAGAACGACTTCCATCCCATAAACCAGAGAGTAAGGAGTTGCCCTAGTAGACGTCCGAATTGAAGTTCTATAATCCCAAAGTGCAAATGGCAATTTGCCTGGCTAGTCTGTAAGTCTCAACCATCTTTTGCAGAATATGCTTGATGTTCTTGTTGGCAGCCTCAACAACTCCATTGGTTTGTGGCTGGTATGTAGATGACTTATGAAAAGTCACGTTGTATTTCTCTAACAAGTCGATCACTTTTTTTCTTGAAATGAGAGCCATTATCTGAAATGATCTTGTTTGGAACCCTATAACGGCAAATGATGTTGTTTCGGATGAACTTAGCCACATGCCATCAACACTGCATAAGGCTGAGCTTTCATCCACTTCGTGAAATAATCAATTGCCACCAGAATGTATTCATTTCCATTTGACCCTTTCGGTGTGACTGCGCCAATGATGTCAATTCCCCAGACTGAGAAAGGCCGTGGTGAAGTCATGTTGTACAGCTTCGACGGCGGAATATTTATGCGATTGGCATGAATTTGGCATTTGTGGCATCGCCGAACAAAACCGATACAATCCTCCTCCATAGTAGACCAATAGTAACCTTGCCTAAGAATCTTCTGGGCTAACATTACTCCGTTCATGTGCGCTCCGCACTCTTCCCCATGGATGGCCTCCATTAGGCGCTTTGATTCCTCTACATTGACACATAACTTGTGCATTCCCAGATGACCCCTCTTGTACAATTTACCTCCGCAGATGATAAATTAAACGGCCATATGCCGTATTGCCCTCTTATCTTTGGCATTTGCCCCTGGTGGATAAACCTCATTTTCCAAGAAGTTCCAGATATCATAAAACCAAGGGTTTTGATCTTGTACTTCATCTATTACAGCGATAGACTTGTAGGTCGGCGTATACCTCTGCTCAATGATGATTGAACGCATCCGGACTCCAAACGGGATGTCTATCATGGAAGATCGAGTTGATAAGGCATCAGTGAACCTGTTGTTCTCTCTTAGTAGGTGCGTGAAGGTCAACTTCTCAAACCTAGGAATCAGAACATCTAGGGTTTGGTGATAAATCTTTATCTTTTCTTCTTTGACCTTCCAGTCTCCTTTTGCTTGAGACACAACTAGGTTCGAGTCCTCAATGACGTCTAACCTTTTTGCCCCTAGTTCCAGGGCGGCTTCCAAACCAGCGATACACGCCTCGTATTCTACTTCGTTATTAGATACCTTGAACCACAGTTTGAAGGCTCAGGGTATATGAGAATTGTTAGGTGTTATTAGCAGCACCCCTCTCCCATAACTGTACTGGTTAGACGCTCCGTCAAAGTACATTGTCCAAATCTCTTCGTCAACTTACAGAATAGCTTCATCTGGGAACAGGTATTCTACCACTTCATCCCCTTCCACTGGGTGATCTGCCAGAAACTCCGCTACAGCTCTCCCCTTGACAGATTTGCGAGTAACATACTGCAGATCAAATTCAAAAAGGAGCAGCAACCAATGAGCTAGACTACCCATAAGCGCTGGTTTCTCAAAGAGATATTTAATGGGATCTAATCTCAAAACTAGAATTACAGAGTGAACTAACAAGTAGTGCCTTAACTTCCTAGTAGCCCATACCAAAGCTAAACAAGCTTTCTCCAACGGGGTATAACGAGTCTCATAATCTAGCATTTTCTTGCTCAAATAATAGATGGTTTTCTCCACCTTATCCTCAGATTCTTGAGCAAGCATGCATCTCATCGTTGTGTCCGTTACTGACATATACAAAATCAAGGGCTTCCCCGACTTTGGCGGCAACAACACAGGTGGATTCTAAAGGTACTGTTTGATCTGTTGAAAAGCGAATTGACAACGATCATCCCATTGGAACTTCTTTCCTTTCTTCAGGAGACCAAAAAGTGGTTCACAAGTCAAGGTTAATTTAGAGATAAACCGTCTTATGAATTGCACTTTACCTCGAAAGCCTCGTACCTCATTTTCAGTCCTTGGTGGTGGTATTTCTAGGATGGCCTTGATTTTGGAAGGATTTACCTCGATGTCCCTTTGTGTGATCAAGAAACCCAACATTTTTCCTGTTGTTACGCCGAAAGTACACTTCTGTGGATTCAACCTCAACTGGTATTCTCTGATCCGTTGAAAGAATTTCTTCAAGGTGGTGTAGTGCCCTCTCTTTCCTTGGACTTGACAATCATGTCGTTCATGTATACTTCGACCTCTTTATGGATCATATCATGTAGAATTATGGTTGCAGCCCGTTGATAAGTAACCCCAGCATTCTTCAGCCCAAACGGCATCACCTTGTAGTCGTAGGTTTCCCACGGCATAGTGAAAGCAGTTTTCTCTCTATCCTCAGGTACCATCAGAATCTGGTTATACTTGGAAAATCCATCCATGAAGGAGAGCAACGCATGGCCTGCGGTGAAGCCCACCTCATCGATGTACGGCAAGGGAAAGTCGTCCTTCGGACCAGCCTTATTCAAATCTCTAAAGTCCACACACACCTGAATTCTGCCATCTTTCTTCGGCATTGGGACGATGTTGGCCAATCAAGTCGGATACTCAGATACTAGCAAAAACCCTGTGTAACATGCTCGGGGGGGACCAGCATGCGTTAAACAGTTTGGACCCTCAATTTCTTTGATCTAGTTTCACGAGTGCAATTTAAAACATAGATGAGAGTCCAGATTTGACAACTTTTATTGAAAATCTATTTTATTGCAATTTTGTCAAAAATGGACCGTGTCATCAGATCTCAGAGTCGCAACCTAATATTTATTTTGGGAAAATTACTCGTGCCAAGGCCACTGTTCGTCATAACCAAAGTTGTCTCGGTTCGGAACCTTAGATATGAGAGGGAAATGTCATTAATTGAGCACCCCTTACTCACCCGATCAAAAGATCGGCCTTTACTAAACCATGATATGAATTTTATTTTCTTTATATGTTCATGTTCTGATTGTTTAATAAATCCTAAAATTTACTATGTGAAGCATACAAGTATAAACTATGTCACCCACTTTGGACCAACTTGATTTCATATAGTTTTGAAAGAGTTTTGAAGATGTACAACCCAAATAAATTGAGTTTACAAACATGAAATTTAACATCATTCGAAATTAAGCGACACAACCTCTATCTACTGGCATTCATACAGTTATATCAAGCAAGCAAGTAACCACATGGTAGGATGCTAAACATAGTAAGAAAAACGCACACAAATGAGATGTTAAAGTATAAAAACTTACATATTTACTGATGTCCCTCGAACAGATACAAAACAAAGTTAGTAAAATATGCATAATCTTATATACAAAATCTTGATGCAATTCACTTATGAGATGTAACTAAAGATTCGGCTTCTAAGATATGACATGTGAAACATCTCAAGAACAGGAGGTAGCGCATATAATTACATAAGAATTGATTAAATCCACAAATGCATACTTAGCCGAATCGAGATGCATGAAACATAGATGTAAAGTATGGATATGCATGGTGTAGACACCCCATTTTTGACCGTCCTCAAGACTTGGACGTCACCATTGGAACACTCGGTGATTATCCATGTTTGTGTTCGTTTGGAGTTCCCGGAGTTCTCGGCTGCGCGCGCCTTGCCTCAGGACCTCCGAACTCGACCGTTTGTGTTTGGTTTTGCACCAAACACTTGTGTTTTGCCTTGGAAGGGTAGGGAATGCTTTGTGAGGCATCCCCATACACCACCGGCACTGGCTAGAGGCCACCGGCTGGCTGGTGTTACCACCGGCACTATTTTGTGCCGGTCGGCACTCTCTTTTGGCAAAATGACCATTTTGCCCTGCCGACTACTGTGCACTTGCTTTCTGAGATATTTTCAGACAGCCTTGTTGCTTTTTGCTCCCCTCCATACACGTGTATGGAGGGATGAGCCCTTGGCTTGCTTAGTGGCTAAGTATTCCTTGCCTATAAGAGGAAAGCTCTTCCTCTTGGCTCAAGGGTTAGCATTTTGGGAGGCAAAACCAGAGCTTATACATATATTTCTCTGTCATATATCTATAGATACATAGATCTCCATCTCTCTCCTCTTGTGTGTGTGATTTTAGGCTTGAAAGTGTAGATTTACCTTACTTTTGCACCATTACACACACCTTTACACCTTAGCTCGAGATTGAGAGACTTGGAAGGTCATTTGTGTTGGTTTTGGACTGGTTTTGAGCACTAGAGAGTGGCTGCACCACTTGTTCTTCAAGGGATCTTCAAGGGTAAGAACATCACTTTATATTCCCCATTCTTGCAACCCTTTTCTACCCTCTTTACTTTGTGTTTTTGAATTTGTGTTTAAGATAAAAAAGTCTTGTTTTTACTTGTTCTTGAACCTTCATTAAGGTCCTTTTTTGGTTTGAGCAAAGGTCCATCCTATTAGGCCTTGTATGGCCACTTTTGGTGCCTTTGCTTAAGCCTCTTTTTACTTGTTGTTCTTGGACTTCTCACCACTAAAAACCAGTGGGTTTTCAGTGGTGAGGGAGGTGTTTTGAAGTTACATAAAGGGGAGGGACACCCCTCTCCCCTTGATCCCTTATTTGCCTTTGTTTTGGGTTCAAAGAATAGCATGTATGCATAGTCTTGTTTGGCTTCGTTTAAGAGTTTTTTTGAGTGTTTTGGAGCATGTTTAAATTCTGTTTTTGGTCGGATTTGTCACCTCTAACATGTCTCTCATACTTGTTTTGAAATGCTTTCTTATGCTCAAAAGCATGCTATACTTTGAGGCCATAATTTTAGTACGTTTTTAGCTTAATTTTATGGAGATGCTAGCATTATTTTGCCATGCTAGAGGGCTGTGGGCCACTGTTTTTATCATGCTTAGTATGCTTGACATGTTTGTTTTGCATTCTAGTTTGTAAACCTTGGGGTATGTGAGTCCCTAGCATGTTTAGCTTGCAATGATCTCATGATTTGGCATCATTTTAGATCATGTTTCAGTCCCTAAATCATGCTCACTTGTTTGTGCTTGTCATCTCTTTCATGCTTTAAAGGTGTGTCCTTTTATGCCTAAGAATGGGCCTTGTGTATGCTTCCATGGTTAATGCATTTTGGGGTTGCCATATGAGGGGATTTGGGTGTCTTTTCACATGCTATAAATCTGTTTTTGCTTGCTTGGCATATGCCATGTTTGGTCTTGCTTATGGTAGTAAGGTGTGCTCCTTTTGGTGCCTTAAACTTGACCTTATTTGGTTGGCACATTGGCATGCTCATTGATCACTTTTGCCACTGTTTTGGGCTAGTTTAAAGGCTGCCCCATCTGACTTGAGTCCACCATTGTGTGCTTATATCATGATTGTTGCATGTTTGAGTGATGAAATCTTGAGTACATGCTAGTTCTAGGTTTGATTGGTCCATGTCCACATGCCACTTGTGCCTTGCATGCTCTAGCATTTTGCATGCCTATTGTGTTAGTTGCATGACACTTCGTATGCCTTGCATCCTTGCATCATTGTTGCATTTTTGAGCCATTTTGTATACTTGCATTTCATGGTTTGGCTTGGGGATTGTCAAGTCAAACATGAGGATCGAGAAGAGTTCACACTTTGAGTGGTGAAACTTGTCTCCATCCTCAAGTCACCAAGACCTTCGACTAACACATGATAAGGCTTTGGATCCCATCTCTTTCGTGTTGCATGCATTTACATCAAATGCAACCTTGGTTCTTTAGGCTATCATGCATCAGAATGCACCATTGATGGCCCAAGAACCAAGGGTCTTGCCTCCTTGAGTCCCAAAGAATGATAGGAGGTAATGACCATGCTTACACATGCCCAAAAACCATGCCTTGCACTGCTGTTTTTGCTGCTGCTGTCAAACTGTCCTCTGCAGGAACTTTCTGCCGACCGGCAGTATAATGTGCCGACCGGCACTATTTTTGTGCCGATAAACCTCATATGCAGCCGGTGGCCAATTCAAGCAGCCGATGACCACTCCCCCCAGCCGGTATGGTACTACGGATCATTTTGAATGTATTCTGAGATTTTGGGAATTTTTGGAGGGGCAGGGCAGCAAAAACAGAGGCAGCAGTGCCATGACGCGGGTTTTCCGGGCAAGTTGGATCGAACATGCATCATTCGCGCATCCCGAGGCGAGGGGCTGCGGTCCCCTTTTATTTCACATTTATTTATTCAGTAATTAGAATTTGTAATATTTTATTCATTTATTTTGGGACTGTATTATTATTTTGGTCCCTCCGAGTGAGGGCGCAATTGTAATAAGGGTGTGTGAGTGTGTGTATGTCTTCCAACCCCCATTTCTTTCTCCCTTTTATTTACCTGCTTATGATGGTAGATTAGGGCATATTTAATTTAGCATACCTTATGCAATGCATGCGTGCATCCATGCATTTGTTAACATACATCAGGCTTGGCACATCATACAAACTGCATCGTACTTTCAATTCCAAATTGAATACGTGTTATTTGTAGCATTTCATATGCCATGTTTAGGATAGCCGAGCCTGCCTAGATTACATCTTTGCATGTGTTTCATTAGACATTTCAGTATGCCTAGGCCCATGCATGGATTTCTAATAAGCTTCTGTTTTGGCTTGGAGTACTAGGTGAGCTTTTATGCTTTAGCATATCGCATGCGTGTGAATGTTTACCATGACAGTATGCTTGCCATGCGGCTAAATGCTTACATGAGATAAACTGTTTGAATGCCTGTGGGTGGAGGTTGGATTGCCTGAGTTGGGAAAACTCATTGAAATCCGTATTTTAGCCTACTTGCGAGTAGCAAAATCTAACACGTTTTTCGAGGCAAAACGGATATGCAATGTTTATTTCCAAGTTAGGCAATCTAGTCTATACTTTTGTGTTGTGCGCATCACATAGTAATTCTAGGTCAATAACCGGAATAAGAACGCATAAAGTTTTCAAAATCGGGTATCACGGTTAGTAGAGGCCGGTCTTCGGACCGGGCGAAAGGGGGTGCTCATAGCTGACCTTCCCCGATCGTACCCAAGCTCCCGAGCCAAGACCACTTTGGTAATGACGGACATGTGGCCTTCGGCACCGAGTCAGGGTTTCCTAAATTTCCCATTTTAAAATATTTAGGTGGCGACTCTGTAATCTGGCAAAGCAGTCCATGTTTGGCACTACTTTTCAAAAAAAATCTGTTTTCTCAAACGATTTGCCAGATTTGGACTCTTTGGTTCAAGATTAAGAACCGTGACATTTGAGTCCTTCGAACTGTAGTGACCCAATATCGAACCAGAACGGGGGGGGGGGGGTTCGCACTCCTTCCCCGGGATGCGTTCGGGGACGTCTACAGTTTCTGGCGACTCTGCTGGGGAATTTAGAGAGCTTAACTCGAACTCGTGATATCCTGTTTTGACTACACTTATGTGTCTCTTTGCATTGCATTTGCATTGGTGCGCCTAGGACACCGTGTTGGCCATCTGCTATTCCTGAGCGGTTTGCCGGAGGCTTGTCTTGTCAAGGCATGTCCATAAGGCTGACCGGTTGCGGGCTCTGCCAGTATGGGAACACAAACCCCGGTTTTACCGGGGCACCCTTTTCGACCATTCGACCTAGTGCATATCGAAATCCGTAGTGACCATTCCAAACTAGGACAGGTTGCTTACCCGATACAGGTTGTTTGAAACCGCTGTATGCGTAGTGAAACCCTAGCTCCTGACGAAATAGGACAGGGAAACCCTACCCCAATATAGGGGTGTTTTGGTTCTCATTTATCTGCTATGTGCTTTAGAGTGTAACTCTGCAGGGGAACGTACAGATCAGTTTGCAAGTTTAAGTATCAGGCCTGAGGGCATCAGTATCAGTGTTTTGAGAATCAGTTGTCTATGGATATCAGATTCAGGCCTAGGGGCAATGGTTCATGATCAGTGATCAGTGGTCGAGAAACAGTGTATCCAGCATTTGACCGTTTACTTTAAATACCCGACCGTGTGTTGTGTGCTTATTTACTTTGCGCCGTTGTGCCGTCCGATTGTCCGTTTATTTATACGTTTTATTTATCTTTTTCATTAGGTAGTTGAGCACAATTGCTACCAACCCAATAGATATCCCCCAAGCACCCTGGGTCAGAGGCCGTCGACTCCTTCGATCTGAGGATCTGATAGACGGACAACCAGTGTACTACTCGCTACCCCCGGTTACTAAACGGAAGTCAATAAGGCAGAGGACATCAGTACAACAGTCAATTCAGAGAGCTTTATCTACCCCACCTGTGTTCAGTAGGGATCAGGATTCTGTGCCACCAACAGAGAGGGAATATACACCAGTAATTCAATCATAGCAGAACAGTATGGCTAGTTTGGAGGAGATGGTGCGCCACCTCCAAGAGAGCATGAAAACAATGCAGCAGGATGCCGTCCGTCAGGCAGATTTCGCCAGGCAACAGGCCACAGTTGTGAGAGAACAGGCAGAGACAATTGCCAGACTAGAACAGCAAACCGGAGCATCTGCTTCGCATCAAGTTCCCCCCCCACCGGGAGTTCCAAACCTTGGGGAGACAGCCAACGTTCAGAATGATGCAGAACTGCCCACGGGACCACCCCCACCTTTAGCCCCGCCTCAAATCCAACCCCAGCTATCAAAGACGCCCACCAACCTATTGGACTCTCCCTTTGAGTTCGAGACTGATTCTACCGCACTGAAACTGAGCAAGCTTGAAAAGCTGTTCAAGAGATCTCAAGGGGTCAAGACTATCCCCGATATTGAAGATGGTTATACCGACGCAGCTGTGACGCTGCCCGACAAATTCAAAATGCCTCATATTGATCGGTTCGACGGGACCGGGGACCCCATGGTGCACTTAAGATTGTTTTCAGATGTTCTAAGACCGATGGGCCTCAGTAGGCTTCAGAAGTTGTCTTTGTTTGGCTGGACCCTGTCGGGTGTGGCGGCCATATGGTATGCCAAGTTAGAAGATGATGTCAAGAGGAATTGGGACGAAATGGCTGAGGCCTTCATCGCGCAGTACTCATACAACACACAGATCGAGATTACGACCCGTGATCTCGAGACGACTAGACAAGAGCCTAAGGAAAGTTTCTCAGAGTTTGTAACCAGATGGAGGGCCAAGGCTTCGATGATGACCTTGAGGCCTACAGACAAAGACCAAATTCGAATGATTGTGCGCAATCTCCAACCGAAGTTGATGCAAAAGATGATAGTACTCCCCTTTCCTACTTTTTCTGACCTGCATGAAATGGGGGTGCAAATTGAGGATGCCTTGAAGCAAGGCTTGATCGATAACGACCGAGAGCAGCCTCGACGAACTTTCAATCGTGGTAGCAATGCAGGCCCGAGTGGCGTTACGACTGCAAGAGCTCAGGAAGTGAGCATGGTCACCACTAACCCTCCTTCAAGAAACACAGCAGCTTCACCATTCTCCGGTGCGTCCGGAAGCAACCCGCAAACAACCAAATACCCACCCAGAAACACCAGAACCTTCGCCCCACTTTATATGCCCCTATCCAAAGCTCTGGGGGTTTTGATCAAAAAAGGGCATCTGAAGCCCCTAGAGTCGCGGCCCCTACCAGAAAAACTTCCTCCCACCCATAACCCGGCCAAGTACTGTGCATTTCACCAACAGCACGGTCATGATACCAATCAATGCTTTCGGTTACGTCATGAGATTCAAGATCTCATCGATAACGGGGTGATTCTACCTCCGGAGAAACCCAATGTTACTACAAACCCTCTCCCCGCACATAACCAAGCTCCACCACCTAAAAGACTTAATTTCATCCATACTGGGGCCGTGTCCTACGACCCTAGTGTCTACATCACACCCACCCACTTGCCTAAACCAGAGGTGTTCCTCCCCGATTGCACTGACCTGTGCATGATGGACATCTCCATGACCCAACCCAAGCCAGCGGCGGTGACCACCAAGAACAGGAGAGAGGAGATTCTAAAGGAAAAACGGGTTGTTGAACCAGAGTCTGCAGGATCTGGCATCTGTGTTGAGAAAACGTATAGTCCGGGCGACTACATTGTGTCAATAGGCCAGGATGTGCCAGTTGTGGAACTTCCAACAAGAGGAGAACTGTGTGTAATTCAAGGAGATAATCTAGCACAGGAAGCAGATGATGTAACCGCTGTGGGGGAGGACCTTGCCAATCTCTAGTTTTACAGTGACCAAGACCCAGAGGATATGGCAGTCGCATGGTTCGATTATGAGAATTCAGCAGAAGTTACCGGGTGGTTGGACAATCAACCTGATGTGATAGGAGAATTGCAGTCAGAACAGGGCTCAACAGGGTCGAGAATATCAGTGACGGCCGGAAGGGTCGGAGAACAAAGAGCATCGCCGGAGAGCGCCGGTGTTAAGAATTTCGCTCGAGATTGGAATATTTTGAGTACAGGGATTCTTGAACAGTCAGTCATGTCGGAACAAGTAAGTTTTGAAGATTCCGAGAGAATCAGGAAGGCAAAGGCCCATGTGGGAGTCGAAACTGCTGTGTGCACAGGAACCGAGAATACTGCAGGTATGTGGATGGAAGGCGCTGCGAGCACAAGAACAGTCATACCAGAGCCGGACAGGTGTCTGCCAGCTGCTGGTGGTATGTGGTGGGAGGATGAAGATTTATGCCTCGCCCATACAGACGAAGATTGGGGGAACAGCCAGCCCGATGACACCTGGTATCTTGGAGAGGTCGACCACATGACACGGAGTGGACGGTATTTCAAACCTCTATACCTGGACCAACCAGAGGCCTCGGGGAAGGACAGAGAGGCTGAAAAACAAAAGGAGAAACAATTCGAGGAGGAGGCCGTACTCAAACAGCTCAAAAAGATACAAGCAGACATCTCTATATGGGGATTGCTCATGGCATCACGGGTGCATAGAGAGGCTGTCTTATCAGCCATGGACAAAGCAAAGCTTTCAATAGAAACCACGCCAGAGCAGCTGGTGGGATTGGTCTTTCCGGGGGGAGCCACCCCAATGCTGACCTTTTCCGACAAAGAATTGCTGCCCGAGGGGGTAGACCATAACAAGCCCCTCTACATCTCTATGGAGTGTAGGGATAAGTGGATACCGGTGGTACTTGTTGATACCGGGTCCGCCATCAACGTTTGCCCGGCAAGAACGGCATACGCAATTGGTTTGAAAACTGCAGATTTCGTACCAACAGCCCAGGTCATTCGGGCGTATGACAACACAAGTAGAGAAGTGATGGGAACCGTAAAAGTTCAGACAAAGGTCGGGCCGGGCCAGCATGAGATAGATTTCCATGTTTTAGAAGTGCCTGCGACTTTCAACTTGCTTTTGGGGCGGCCATGGCTGCATCAGGTAAAGGCAGTATCATCTACTTTGCATCAAATGGTGAAATACCCCTATGGAAAGGGAGTAGCCATTGTCTTTGGAAACTCATCAATCCACCCACCACCGGAGGTATCCACGCCTGTTCTGGAAATCGAGCACGGCATGGAAGATGTGTTCATATCAGGATTTACCCTAGCTGAGGCTCGGGTTGTACAAAACATCATGGCCGTTAACGAAGGGATCTATGTTAGTGCCCAGGCAGTGTATCTCATGAACAAGCTCCAACATATCCCTGGGATGGGATTAGGAAAGAGCGGCCGCAAAGGCGTTGCAGCATTGGCCGGGGTGCCACACAATCCCCACACCTTCGGCTTGGGTTATCTGCCCACTAAGGAAGATTGGGCGAGAAGAGGAAAAGAAATGGCTGGAAGAGCCAAAGCAAAACAAATGGGAAGGCCTTTCGAGTTGATACACCGGCCCATCCGGGGCACCCTGAACGGACGCTTCGTCCGGGAGGGGGAGGACTTTCCGTTCTGTGGTTTTCCGGAGCCGTGGTTGAACGCAGAGAAGAAGCGCGTGCCGGGTTTCGAAATCTTCTTTGACTTACAAATATCTGGGGATGACGCTGAAGAGCAGACAGACCCAACAGTTGAGGCTGAGCGTAGCAAAGAAGTGGAGTCTGTGGCTACAGAGTTTGAAATGGGGGTAGCACTGGCATGTCTACTTTCAGATCCTTCGATCGACCGGTTGTGCTTGGGGGATGGCTCCTCGGTGTCCATGATCGGAGATGAGACGGCTGCGGGCCTACAATCAGCTATTTTGGATGCATCCATCGCATCCTCCCTCACTTGGCAGTACGAGGAGGGATTCTTGTCTAGCGGCACCGGGTCAGGTAGTGAGCCGGAATCTGATTCCACCCAGTCTTGTGAGTCGGAATCAGGTTCCAGCTCAGCTGAGTCTGAGTCCGGTATTCCTGGGGGTGATAACCCGGATGCCACAGTCCTGTCCAGGTCGTCTTTTTCTTTCTCTTTTGAGTCTGTTGTAACAGAAGAACTAGACGGTTCGGAAGTACATAATGAGAATGAGGTGACTGTGGTTTCCGAGTACTTTTCTGTGCCTTTGGTTTATTGCTTAAATCAGGACTTTCAAAATTTTGATGAAAACGACGAGGACGAAATTCCTCCGGTTTTGCAACGACTAATTGAACAAGAGCAGGAGAGGTTTGTTAAACCCTTAATGGATGAAATCACTACTGTGAACATTGGTACTGAGAAGGACCCGCGGCTGGTCCAGATCGGGTCCACGTTGTCTTCGGAGGAACGCGAGCGCTTAGTCGCTTTATTAAAAGATTTCAAAGATGTTTTCGCGTGGTCCTACGAAGACATGCCTGGAATCGATCCTGAGATCGTACAGCACCGGATCCCTCTTGACCCCGAAGCTCGACCTGTCAAACAGAAGCTCAGAAGGATCCGCCCTGATTGGGCCATTAAGATCAAGGAAGAGGTCACCAAGCAGATTGACGCAGGCTTCCTGTTGGTATCTGAATACCCGACTTGGTTGGCTAACATCGTTCCAGTGCCAAAGAAGGATGGCAGAATCCAGGTATGTGTGGACTTCAGGGATTTGAATAGAGCCAGTCTAAAGGACGACTTTCCCTTGCCGCACATCGACGAGTTGGTGGATTTCACAGCAGGGCATGCTTTGCTCTCGTTCATGGATGGCTTTTCAGGCTATAATCAGATAGTGATGGCGCCCGAAGACCGGGAGAAGACTGCTTTTACCACCCCGTGGGGTACATATTGCTATAGGGTGATGCCGTTTGGGTTGAAGAACGCTGGGGCTACATATCAACGGGCTGCAACCACAATATTACATGACATGATCCATAAAGAGGTCGAGGTGTATGTGGACGACATGATTGTCAAGTCCAAAGAAAGAGAGGGCCACTACACCGCCTTGCAAAAGTTTTTCCAAAGGATCAGAGAATTTCGGCTGCGGTTGAATCCTCAGAAATGTACTTTTGGTGTTACAGCGGGAAAAATGCTGGGATTTCTGATTACGCAAAGGGGCATCGAGGTCGACCCTTCCAAAATCAAGGCCATCTTAGAAATGCCCCCACCAATGACTGAAAAGGAGGTGCGCAGCTTTCTAGGTAAAGTGCAATTCATAAGGCGGTTTATTTCAAAACTAACCTTAACTTGTGAACCCCTTTTTGGTCTTCTAAAGAAAGGAAAGAAGTTCCAATGGGATGGCCGATGCCAAGCGGCATTTGAACAGATTAAAGAGTATCTACAGAACCCACCCGTTTTATCACCACCAGAACCGGGGAAACCGTTGATTTTGTATCTGTCAGTGACTGAGACTACAATGGGCTGCATGCTTGCGCAAGAGTCTGAAGACAAAGTGGAAAGGGCCATCTACTATCTGAGCAAGAAGATGTTGGGTTACGAGACCCGCTACACTCCGCTGGAGAAAGCTTGTTTGGCCTTGGTATGGGCTACCAGGAAGCTGCGGCACTACCTGTTAGCTCACTCTGTAATGTTGGTTTCACGACTTGATCCCATCAAATATCTTTTCGAGAAACCAGCACTTACGGGTAGGCTAGCTCGTTGGCTGCTGTTGCTCTCCGAATTTGACCTCAAGTATGTGACACGCAAGTCGGTAAAAGGGAGAGCGGTAGCAGAGTTCCTTGCCGACCATCCGGTTGAAGGGGATGAAGCGGTTGAGTACCTATTCCCAGATGAAGCTATTCTGCACATCGAAGATGAAACCTGGACAATGTATTTCGACGGGGCGTCAAATCAATACGGGTATGGGATAGGGGTGTTGCTGATAGCGCCTGACGATTCCCGTATCCCTTTAGCATTTAAGCTTCGATTCAAAGTCTCGAACAATGAGGCAGAGTACGAAGCATGTATCGCCGGTCTAGAAGCTGCCCTAGAACTGGGGGCAAGGCGATTGGACGTCATTGGGGACTCAAACCTTGTTGTGTCACAGGCAAAGGGAGACTGGAAAGTCAAGGAGGAAAAGATGATAATTTACCATCAGACCTTGGATTTGTTGATTCCTCGGTTTGAAAAGCTAAATTTCACTCACCTAGTGAGAGAGAACAACAGGTTTGCAAATTCGCTAGCAACTCTATCTTCTATGATAGACATCCCATCTGGAGTTCGGATGCGTCCAGTCATTATTGACCAGAAATTTGCACCTGCCTACGAGTCAATCTCTGCCATAGAGGAAGTGCAAGATAACAACCCTTGGTATTACGACATATGGAACTTCTTGGAGAAGGAGGCGTATCCACCAGGGGCAAATGCCAAAGATAAAAGGGCAATTAGGAGGATGGCTGTTCAGTTTATTATTTGCGGGGGTAAATTGTACAAGAGAGGTCATCTGGGAATGCACAAGCTGTGTGTGGAAGCCGAAGAGTCGAAGCGCCTAATGGAAGCCATCCATGGAGGAGAATGTGGAGCACATATGAATGGGGTAATGCTGGCACGGAAGATCCTCAAACAGGGCTACTACTGGTCTACCATGGAAGAGGATTGTATCGGCTTTGTTCGGCGGTGCCACAGATGCCAGATCCATGCGAACCGTATGAATATCCCGCCATCAAAGCTGTACAGCATGACGTCGCCGTGGCCATTCTCAGTTTGGGGAATTGATGTGATTGGGGCTGTTACCCCGAAGGGGTCGAATGGGCATGAGTTTATCTTGGTCGCAATAGATTACTTTACGAAGTGGGTCGAGGCCCAATCTTATGCGGTGCTGAAAGCTTCGCATGTCGCAAAGTTTATCAGAAACAACATTATCTGCCGTTATGGGGTTCCGAACGAGATCATCTCAGACAATGGTTCCCACTTCAAGAAAGAGGTGATTGATTTGTTAGAGAAGTACAATGTGGCTTTTCACAAGTCGTCCACATATCGGCCGCAGACCAACGGAGCAGTTGAGGCCGCCAACAAGAACATCAAACACATTTTGCAGAAGATGGTGGAAACCTATCGGGACTGGCCAGACAAGTTGCCATTCGCTCTGTGGGGCTACCGTACTTCGATTAGAACTTCGACTGGAGCAACCCCTTATTCACTAGTCTATGGGATGGAAGCCGTTCTACCAATTGAGATTGAGGTTCCATCATTGCGAGTGCTGGCTGAGTGTCAGATAGCTGAGGCAGATTGGCAGCAGAGTAGATTTGAGGAACTCATGCTCTTTGATGAAAGAAGGCTGAAAGCACTGTACCATGTCCAAGGTTATCAGCGCAGAATCGCCCGGGCTTTTAACAAGAAAGTTAAGTCCAGGGATTTGAAAGAAGGAGATTTGGTGCTCAAAGACAATTGAGCTCCCATCCACGACCCAAGGGGCAAGTTCAGACCCAATTGGACTGGTCCCTATATCATCAAGTCTATATGGTCAGGTGGAGCTGTGGTTCTGATGGATTTAGATGGCCTAGAGTTCTCCCAACCGATCAACATGGACAAGTTGAAGAAATATTATCCCTGAGAGGCTCGCTAGGCCGAAAACCCGAAAGGGCGACCTAGGCAAAATTCAGAGCACAAAAAATTAGAAAGTATAAAAACTGAGCTCGCAAGGTTGAAAACCCGCAAAGGGCGGCCTTGGCAAAAGTTATAGCGCAAAAGGAGAGTAAAAATACTCGAGTGAACCCAAGCCTGAACTACGTAAGGCTTGATTCCCATCCTTGGGATACGTAGGCAGCTTCATCCTGAAGTTCAGCCATAAACTTTTCCCTGATCAGCTTTGTCCATTTAATCACCTTGGTCATCTTTGTCCATCAGCATTCATCGCAATCTCCGGTGCAGTGCTATTCAGACTAGGGGCAACTTTCCGTTGCCATGCGGTGCCGCGGTACTATTCAAACTAGGGGCAATTTTCCAATTGCAGGAATCTGGGGTTGTGCATCTCAGTGACAAATTTCAGGCGTGTCCAATTCCGATCCGTATCGAAAATGGTTTTGAAAAGTTTTGATAAAAGATGACTTTGTTCAAATAAATCTTTTTACAACTAAGACCATTTCTGGACCAAAACGGAAAATTTTCAGTACCACAACCTTCAATTTCATTGATTTCAAATAGAGTTCTCTTGCTCTTGCATACAATTGAAGTTGCTTTTTATTACATTCATAAAGAAAACTTGAAAGTACTAATAAAGCAATAAGTCCGGGGCATGGATAAGTCAGATGTCCCTGCGCCCCCTCCCAGAGCTGGTCGAAGCCTCTGATGCCAAAGTGGGCCCCCCCTGTGCCTCTTCATTAAGCCAATCCAAGCACTCATCAGATAAAGCGCAACTGAAAGTGGGAGCGGGGGCCAGGAGTTCCCTCGTCCTCCATGCCGTGGCATATCGGGCCAGCTGTGCGCCTCGAATCGGGAATGTGGCCGGGTACTCTATCCCTTCCGGCGGGCAAGTCTGATTGTGACCAAACTGACGCAGGATACGGAATGGAAAGTAGAAGACACACTGAGTCAAGCCAATCAACTGGATCCCGGGTTGACGGGTCATGCTATAACTCATCATTGGGAGATTGAGCCAAGGGCACCGCCAAGCAATGCGGTCTGCGGACAAACTGCACATCCATTCAAACCACCAACCCTCATCAAGGGCATCAACTAGGCGTTGCCTGAAGAAGTAGCCACGAGCTGAATATGCTGGGCAGGAGTCCACAACTCGCAGTTTGTCCATCAACCATACCTGGGGAGGGATGAAAAATGAGAGAATAAAGAATAGAGAGATGTACGATGAGAGGAAAAGTAAGAAAAGGGTTTTTGTGAGAAAAACCGAGCCTGAGGGCCGAGTGATGTAAGCAAACATAAAATGTGAGACGGGGTGGGAAACATTACCTGCAGTAATAGTGGACTCCCTGCTAATCTGATCGTCTCTCGACGATAAAAGGCGTCTAAGCCCAACAGTGTCTCGGCCAAGACCATGGCAATGCAGCTTTGGCCTTCCTTCAAGCCTTGGGCAACCTCAATCAACCGGACACTAGACCCTCCGGAACCGGAGACGAACAAGAAATGAGATAGCATGCATAGGCAGAGGGCGTGTCGCCGAAAGCCTTGCCAGTGACGGTCGCCACGATCACCAGTCTCAAAAAAGCGACAAACCAAGCTCGGAACATCTAATGTCCCATCACAAATTAGAGAACGAGCGTCGGGCATTGAAAGCCCGCACATTTCTCCCAAGGCTTGAGCATGGCCAAAACGAAGTTGAGGCAGGATCTCCTCATCGCGCTCAGATTCCATTAGAGTACGGAAATCTTCAAAAGTGGGACACACCTCTTGTCCGCTAAAGCTAAAGACATGTGTTACCAAGTTCCAAAACCTTGCCGCGGCATGGAGGAATGGAAAATGCAGCAGGGTACGACGCAAAGTGAATAGTGCGTTTATGCCAAAAGCTCGGAAATTCAGCTTTTCCGAACCATCCAAGTTGTTAATCCAAGTTGCGAGATTTTGGGCAAGAAACTCTTCCATTTGGAGCAAATCAGGGTGAAAATGAAGAGAACCACGAAGTTGAAACCCTTTTGAAGAGGATAAGGTTGAGTGAAGGACAGCTGTCAACATTCTGCTGGTGTTGACAATTTAGTGCCGACCGGCCACAATATAGTGCCGACCGGCCATTTATTTCGGCCGATGGAGCACTATTTCGGCCGATGTCCATTCCTCACGGTCGGTGGACTTTTGGCTTGGCCGGTGGTTTTCCCCTCGCCCTCTGAGGTGTTTATGCCAAAAATATGGGGAATCCCACCCCTTCCAGTACCCTTAGATGATCAATTCTCGTGAGGGCGTGCCCGTTTTGTTTATCGAGTTGTTGTATATTTGCTTATCGAGTTGTATGTCACTCTCTTTAAGTCTTCATGCCCTTCATCAAGTTGTACTTGCACTTGGCTAGTCTGTCAAGTCTTTGTTTTGCTTATCGAGTTGTAATTGGTTCACTACCTGATTATTACGATGCGAGGCTTCGTTTTCAAAACACAGTGTTAATTTCAGTCACATTGTTGTGTGATGCCTCGCGATGCGATGCATAGAATGTACAATGGAAACACCTTTCGAACAAATAGCTGTTTCATCCCCGTCATGAATTTCTAAAAGAAAGAAAGTACGCATTTTCAAAAAAATAGAACCTGCTTGAGGCAGCGCAATGTGCTTAAACTCCTAATAAAAAAGGGAAGTAAAGCAGGAAAATAACAGGGTGGCAAAGTATCGGGATTGATACCAGTAACCTCCTCTTTCGGTCGTCGTACCTTCCGCGCCCTTATTCGGGTCAATTGTGTGGTTTGGCATCTTCATTACTCAAGGCAGTACAAGAAACTGCACTTTCAAAATGCAAGCGGACCTTCGAGTTGACCTCAGGCCATGACTTTTGTGAGCGATGCTCGGTACATGTGAAGGACGCTCCTTCCTGTATCCTTTTATGTCTTGTGAATTCCATGAATCATTTCAAACATACTGTGTTGCAGTACGTCGCATTTCAGTATCATGTTTTACCATGTTCAATGTCAATTACCTTTATATACACATTGCATTGTATGCGTGCTTTGCTTTACTGATATGTGTTCAAGTTCTTTTCTATACACATTGCATTGTATGCGTGCATTGCTTTACTGATATGTGTTCAAGTTCTTTTCTATACACATTGCATTGTATGCGTGCATTGCTTTACTGATATGTGTTCAAGTTCCTTTTTATACACATTGCATTGCATGCGTGCTCTGCTTTACTCACATGTGTTCAATTACCTTTTTATACACATTGCATTGTATGCGTGCATTGCTTTACTGATATGTGTTCAAGTTCTTTTCTATACACATTGCATTGTATGCGTGCATTGCTTTACTGATATGTGTTCAAGTTCTTTTCTATACACATTGCATTGCATGCGTGCTCTGCTTTACTCACATGTGTTCAATTACCTTTATATACACATTGCATTGTATGCGTGCTTTGCTTTACTGATATGTGTTCAAGTTCTTTTCTATACACATTGCATTGTATGCGTGCATTGCTTTGCTGATATGTGTTCAATTACCTCTATATATACACATTGTTTGCATGCATGCGTTGCTTTACTCACATGTGTTCAATCCCACTACCTTGTTATATACGTCGCATGCACATTGCTAACAATGTTATACCTGTTAAGTTTGCTTTCTTTTCAGGCACGATATTGTATGTACGGCTCATTTGAGGCCGGTGAAACCGGACGTGCCGCATAGGTATTGTATCCTCCGAGTGTGACGTGTTGAGAATTACATAATTCTCTTACATCCTTTCTGCATTGTAGTGTAGTTTGGCGCATCTAGCTTATAACTGTTGCATGCGTGCTTCATTACAGCTTTCTTTGCATGATCATAAGTTATGCTCGGCTTCTTGCATTGTTAGTTGCATTTTGCCCCTGCCTTCGGACGCGCATCTTACTTGTCTTGCATGATTGTCCAAGTCTTCGGCCTTGTCAAAAATGGGTCGTCTCTGGACTTTGACATTCACTCCCGTCATTGTTATGACTTTCGAGTTCTGTCAAAGAGGGGCAACTGTAGACACCCTATTTTTGACCGTCCTCAAGACTTGGACGTCACCATTGGAACACTCGGTGATTATCCATGTTTGTGTTCGTTTGGAGTTCCCGGAGTTCTCGGCTGCGCGCGCCTTGCCTCAGGACCTCCGAACTCGACCGTTTGTGTTTGGTTTTGCACCAAACACTTGTGTTTTGCCTTGGAAGGGCAGGGAATGCTTTGTGAGGCATCCCCACACACCACCGGCACTGGCTAGAGGCCACCGGCTGGCTGGTGTTGCCACCGGCACTATTTTGTGCCGGTCGGCACTCTTTTGTGCCGGTCGGCACTCTCTTTTGGCAAAATGACCATTTTGCCCTGCCGACTACTGTGCACTTGCTTTCTGAGATATTTTCAGACAGCCTTGTTGCTTTTTGCTCCCCTCCATACACGTGTATGGAGGGATGAGCCCTTGGCTTGCTTAGTGGCTAAGTATTCCTTGCCTATAAGAGGAAAGCTCTTCCTCTTGGCTCAAGGGTTAGCATTTTGGGAGGCAAAACCAGAGCTTATACATATATTTCTCTATCATATATCTATAGATACATAGATCTCCATCTCTCTCCTCTTGTGTGTGTGATTTTAGGCTTGAAAGTGTAGATTTACCTTACTTTTGCACCATTACACACACCTTTACACCTTAGCTCGAGATTGAGAGACTTGGAAGGTCATTTGTGTTGGTTTTGGACTGGTTTTGAGCACTAGAGAGTGGCTGCACCACTTGTTCTTCAAGGGATCTTCAAGGGTAAGAACATCACTTTATATTCCCCATTCTTGCAACCCTTTTCTACCCTCTTTACTTTGTGTTTTTGAATTTGTGTTTAAGATAAAAAAGTCTTGTTTTTACTTGTTCTTGAACCTTCATTAAGGTCCTTTTTTGGTTTGAGCAAAGGTCCATCCTATTAGGCCTTGTATGGCCACTTTTGGTGCCTTTGCTTAAGCCTCTTTTTACTTGTTGTTCTTGGACTTCTCACCACTAAAAACCAGTGGGTTTTCAGTGGTGAGGGAGGTGTTTTGAAGTTACATAAAGGGGAGGGACACCCCTCTCCCCTTGATCCCTTATTTGCCTTTGTTTTGGGTTCAAAGAATAGCATGTATGCATAGTCTTGTTTGGCTTCGTTTAAGAGTTTTTTTGAGTGTTTTGGAGCATGTTTAAATTCTGTTTTTGGTCGGATTTGTCACCTCTAACATGTCTCTCATACTTGTTTTGAAATGCTTTCTTATGCTCAAAAGCATGCTATACTTTGAGGCCATAATTTTAGTACGTTTTTAGCTTAATTTTATGGAGATGCTAGCATTATTTTGCCATGCTAGAGGGCTGTGGGCCACTGTTTTTATCATGCTTAGTATGCTTGACATGTTTGTTTTGCATTCTAGTTTGTAAACCTTGGGGTATGTGAGTCCCTAGCATGTTTAGCTTGCAATGATCTCATGATTTGGCATCATTTTAGATCATGTTTCAGTCCCTAAATCATGCTCACTTGTTTGTGCTTGTCATCTCTTTCATGCTTTAAAGGTGTGTCCTTTTATGCCTAAGAATGGGCCTTGTGTATGCTTCCATGGTTAATGCATTTTGGGGTTGCCATATGAGGGGATTTGGGTGTCTTTTCACATGCTATAAATCTGTTTTTGCTTGCTTGGCATATGCCATGTTTGGTCTTGCTTATGGTAGTAAGGTGTGCTCCTTTTGGTGCCTTAAACTTGACCTTATTTGGTTGGCACATTGGCATGCTCATTGATCACTTTTGCCACTGTTTTGGGCTAGTTTAAAGGCTGCCCCATCTGACTTGAGTCCACCATTGTGTGCTTATATCATGATTGTTGCATGTTTGAGTGATGAAATCTTGAGTACATGCTAGTTCTAGGTTTGATTGGTCCATGTCCACATGCCACTTGTGCCTTGCATGCTCTAGCATTTTGCATGCCTATTGTGTTAGTTGCATGACACTTCGTATGCCTTGCATCCTTGCATCATTGTTGCATTTTTGAGCCATTTTGTATACTTGCATTTCATGGTTTGGCTTGGGGATTGTCAAGTCAAACATGAGGATCGAGAAGAGTTCACACTTTGAGTGGTGAAACTTGTCTCCATCCTCAAGTCACCAAGACCTTCGACTAACACATGATAAGGCTTTGGATCCCATCTCTTTCGTGTTGCATGCATTTACATCAAATGCAACCTTGGTTCTTTAGGCTATCATGCATCAGAATGCACCATTGATGGCCCAAGAACCAAGGGTCTTGCCTCCTTGAGTCCCAAAGAATGATAGGAGGTAATGACCATGCTTACACATGCCCAAAAACCATGCCTTGCACTGCTGTTTTTGCTGCTGCTGTCAAACT
The DNA here is from genome assembly GCA_036172215.1 of Camellia granthamiana. Lineage (NCBI taxonomy): Eukaryota > Viridiplantae > Streptophyta > Magnoliopsida > Ericales > Theaceae > Camellia > Camellia granthamiana. Next base: position 7,859,242 of record CM069917.1, read on the forward strand.
GTCCTCTGCAGGAACTTTCTGCCGACCGGCAGTATAATGTGCCGACCGGCACTATTTTTGTGCCGATAAACCTCATATGCAGCCGGTGGCCAATTCAAGCAGCCGATGACCACTCCCCCCAGCCGGTATGGTACTACGGATCATTTTGAATGTATTCTGAGATTTTGGGAATTTTTGGAGGGGCAGGGCAGCAAAAACAGAGGCAGCAGTGCCATGACGCGGGTTTTCCGGGCAAGTTGGATCGAACATGCATCATTCGCGCATCCCGAGGCGAGGGGCTGCGGTCCCCTTTTATTTCACATTTATTTATTCAGTAATTAGAATTTGTAATATTTTATTCATTTATTTTGGGACTGTATTATTATTTTGGTCCCTCCGAGTGAGGGCGCAATTGTAATAAGGGTGTGTGAGTGTGTGTATGTCTTCCAACCCCCATTTCTTTCTCCCTTTTATTTACCTGCTTATGATGGTAGATTAGGGCATATTTAATTTAGCATACCTTATGCAATGCATGCGTGCATCCATGCATTTGTTAACATACATCAGGCTTGGCACATCATACAAACTGCATCGTACTTTCAATTCCAAATTGAATACGTGTTATTTGTAGCATTTCATATGCCATGTTTAGGATAGCCGAGCCTGCCTAGATTACATCTTTGCATGTGTTTCATTAGACATTTCAGTATGCCTAGGCCTATGCATGGATTTCTAATAAGCTTCTGTTTTGGCTTGGAGTACTAGGTGAGCTTTTATGCTTTAGCATATCGCATGCGTGTGAATGTTTACCATGACAGTATGCTTGCCATGCGGCTAAATGCTTACATGAGATAAACTGTTTGAATGCCTGTGGGTGGAGGTTGGATTGCCTGAGTTGGGAAAACTCATTGAAATCCGTATTTTAGCCTACTTGCGAGTAGCAAAATCTAACACGTTTTTCGAGGCAAAACGGATATGCAATGTTTATTTCCAAGTTAGGCAATCTAGTCTATACTTTTGTGTTGTGCGCATCACATAGTAATTCTAGGTCAATAACCGGAATAAGAACGCATAAAGTTTTCAAAATCGGGTATCACGGTTAGTAGAGGCCGGTCTTCGGACCGGGCGAAAGGGGGTGCTCATAGCTGACCTTCCCCGATCGTACCCAAGCTCCCGAGCCAAGACCACTTTGGTAATGACGGACATGTGGCCTTCGGCACCGAGTCAGGGTTTCCTAAATTTCCCATTTTAAAATATTTAGGTGGCGACTCTGTAATCTGGCAAAGCAGTCCATGTTTGGCACTACTTTTCAAAAAAAATCTGTTTTCTCAAACGATTTGCCAGATTTGGACTCTTTGGTTCAAGATTAAGAACCGTGACATTTGAGTCCTTCGAACTGTAGTGACCCAATATCGAACCAGAACCGGGGGGGGGGGTTCGCACTCCTTCCCCGGGATGCGTTCGGGGACGTCTACACATGGCATGTTAGATATATACATATGTATAGTTAGGGAAAGCGATTAAAGAATGTGATAGAAAGAAGCGGGGTAGGAGATTATTACAACACTTTAAATACTACAGATCTAATGGAAATGAATAAAATACAATCCTCACAAATACTCAAAATAAAAATAAAAATTTTAAATTCCTAGCCATTCATCAACTAGCAAATAACCATTTGTCTTCAACGCCTCAGCCCATGTACTTATCTTCAATGGAGTCCCCACCCTCAGCTTGAACGTCATACTCTTGTTTCAACAAGAAGTCCTTGTCTGTCCTGTAAGTTGAAGTGTTTCCTCAATGCTCTGCTTGGTACCATATCCTCAAAGCTTGAGGAGCTGTGCATAGGGTTGTTATTGAAACTTCGATCGTCTGGGTTTCCAAGGGCTGCTTGAGGAGAGAGATAGACAACCCTAAGCTTGCATTCTTGTATTGTCCTTCAAATGTCTTTATTAAACGTATCTTGTGGAAACTCATCGACATCGGCATCTGAAGCTACAATTGTGCTTTGTAGGAGAAATTTATCTTTGCATTGCACATCTGGAGGGTATTCTGTTTGAGCTTAAAGGGTGACTCTTATGACACACGAGTCCCATGGATGTATAACACTAGAGCTTGGCCGTACAAAGTATTTCTTTGGTGAAGTGGTTTTGACCTTGAAGGCAACATGATGTTCTGTGTTGTTTGTAACTTTAAGATCACTGTAGCTTTGTTTTTCCAGCTCAATATTGGAATTTGAGCTCTTCAGGCTGAACAGAGATAAACTGGGCAGACCCAGTCATGGCGATGATAATATATTGAACAGTGAGAAGGACGGAGCTGCTCTGGGCCAATTCTGTGATCAACGATTCAGCCACCAAGATCGGGGTTCACTGTTCCGAATCAAATACTCTCTGATTCTGGAGAGAGAGAGTACGGATCTTCGTCGTTGAGCACACACTGGTTCGACGGCAGGCAGGAGGAGGGAGAGATAGTGTCCCTGTGTGTGTGTGTGTGATGCTTCCTCCATTTTCAACAGACCAGAGACGATTCTCCTCAGAAAGAGAGAGAGAGAAAGAGATGTAGCGTGGTGTGGATCTCCCTCACTTTAATCTAGTAAGTCTGGTTTATTCAAGAAAAACTGATACTTTGTGTGTTGCTCTCCCAACCGAGCGTGTGAGAGAGAGAGAGAGAGAGAGTCGCAGCTTTCTCCGACACCACAACAGATTGCAGCGCTGTTTTAGTGTGGATGAGAGAGATCAAAGCTAGTTGGAACAGCAGTGATAGGAGAGGCTTGGGGTTGATGATTGAACTGATGAGGGTGTTTACGGTGGCAGATGCGGTTCCATTCTTGAGGTGGTTGGATTCAGGGGGTTATGAGAAGGCCATGAAGAAGACAGCCAAGGAACTAGACGGTGTGCTTCAAGGGTGGTTGGAGGAACATAAGCATAAAAGAAATTCCGGCGAGGCCAAGGCTGAGCAAGACTTCATGGACGTGTTGCTGTCCGTTCTCGATGGTGGTGTCACCCAGGAGGGCCCCAAATTTAATGCATGGGAGAAGATAGCAACAGATTCACCGATCCATGAGATGAAAAATTGATATTTTTGAAGACCAGATGGTGAGAGAAATAAAAAAAAAATGGTTTTGCCGAGCTAAACGAACGTGAAAATCAGTCAAAGACCAAGTGGAAGAGAAAACCAGAAGATCAGATATAGAGAGAGAGATTGTTCCTTTTTTTTTATTTTCTTTGTGTGTCTCCTCTTTTAATCATAACACCACCCACTCCCTCTCTTTCTTTTATTAGACCACCCACTCCCTCTTTTTTCTTTAAAACATATCACCCCAGCACCTCTGTGCATGTGTTTTTTTATTTATTTTAATAATCAACCCCAAGTCAGATTTCCTCCACCAGCTTTGAAGAGTCCGGATCATCCGTCGACTGTCCCCTGCGGTGGTTCATCGTTTTGGATCATTTTTTTTTTCCTTCTTTTTTTTCTTTTCTTATTTTGCACCACTACCACCACCACACCATCCTACACCTACTTTTCCTTTTCCTATACCCATACCAGAATACCATTCCATACCTGACCAAACAAACAATCCCTTTCTCTTCTTCTGATTTTGATTCTTCTGAACTTCTTGTAATAAAGTTTGCAAAGTTGTGTTAATATGGGTTTATTGGGTACCGTTGGTGGAGGTGGAGGAGCGTCATCTGGGGGTTCGACAAATGGTGGGTCTATGTCGACGGTGTCCATGGATGACAGCCTCGTCTTGACTTTTGAAGAATCTTCTTCCTATCCACACCCAAATGAGTCTGAGCTTCAGTTGGGTCTTGGCTTGAGCTTTGGTGGTGGTTTTTTGAAGTCTAAATCATCATCCTTGACCCTAAACCCAACACCCCGATGGGGTCAATATGCTAGGATCTTGACTACTCAAGACTTCCGTTCGCCCGCTCCCGCAGCCCTCTCCGTTCGTCGCCTCGATCTCCATCCGTCGCCTCTCTATTTGCCTCTCTATTTGCCTCTCTGAACTGCCTCTCTGTTCGCCTCTCTGAAGAGGCGTTAGGGTTCAAAATGAGGCTAAAAAGCAAAATAAGGAAGGGGAAAAAAAAAAAAAAAAGGTCCAAAACGGCGTCGTTTTGGACAACCGTAGGGGACTGCCACAGGAATGGGCGGCAGATGATCCAGACTCCACCTTTGAAACCCACTTCACCGAATTGAGCCCCACTCCATCGAATTATTCTCCACCAAAACCTTATCATTGTGTTCACCCGTATCCTCCACCATTAAAAATAATAATCATCATCATATATTATTCTACTTTCCATCCCAAAACCATCATCATGTAGACCATTTTTTTTGTTTTTTTTTATTTATTATGTTTTTGTTTGTTTTTTATTATTATTTTATATTTATAAAATATCTAAAATATATTACTTATACTAATGTATATAAAAAAGAAACCTAAAAATATTTACACACATAAAATTATATAAAAATATATATAAAATTATAAAATACTACAAATTAATAAAATGTTAGTGATATAAAATTATTTGACCAAAATGGGTGAGGTTTGGGATTAAAATTTCAATATGATTTTCCTGCTGAGAAATTTATAAAATGACATATTCCAATTTTCATCATGAGGTGTTCAAAAGAAAGTACCCAAGTCTTAGGGCCGATCAAAATGGGGTGTCTACACCCTGTGTCTATCTGCTTGGTGATCTCTTCCTTAATCTTCAAAGTCCAATTCGGGCATATTCTCTGCAACTTCTGCTTGATGGGTCGGGCCTCGGGGTCAAGAGGGATCCGATGCTATACAATCTTAGGATCAATTCCAGACATGTTTTCGTAGGACCACGCGAAAACATCTTTGAAATCTTTTAATAAAGTGACTAAGCGCTCGCGCTCCTCCGAAGACAACATAGACCCAATCTGGACCATATGTGCATTCTTCTCAGTACCTACATTAATAGCAATGATTTCATTAGCAAGGGATTTTGTAAACCTCTCCTCCTCTCGATTAATCAAAATTTTCAAAATCGGAGGAATTCCTTCCTCATCGTTTTCATCAAAATTTTGAAAATCATGATCAATGCAATAAACAAGAGGCATAGAGAAATACTCAGAATTTGTAGTGGCATTCTCATTCACAAGGTCAAGCTGATCCAGTTCCTCGGTTACAACTGACGCAAAGGAAAAAGAAAAGGACGACCTAGATAAAACTTCGGCATCCGAGTTATTAACCCCAAGAATACCGGACCCAAACTCAGAAAAATCGAAATCTTATCCCGACTCCACAGACTCTGTGGAATCAGATTCTAGTTCACTACCAAACTCAGAACTGCTAGACAGGTAGCCCTTCTCCAGTTACCAAATGAGGGATGGTGCGTCAGATGCATCCAAGATGCTACTAGAAGGGTTCACGCCCAGTTGGTCTCCGATCATGGAAACGGTCAGGTTATCCCCCAAGCTCTTTAAATTGATCAAAGGATTCGAAAAGAGACATGCTAGTGCTGGTCCTATCTCAAGCTCATTGTTGTTGGAATCACTTTCTGTGCTCTTTGCAACTTCAGCAGTTGGTCCAGCTATTTCCTCCGTATCACTATCTTGCAGTTGCAAGTTGAAGAAAATTTCAAAGCCAGGAACTTGTTGCCTCTCAGAGTTGAACTAGTGTTTGGGGAAACCACAGAATGGGAAGTCTTCTCCCTCCCGAACAAAAAAACCATTTAGGGTTCCCCGAATTGGTCGGTGCACAAGCTTGTAGCGTTTCCCGGTCTGCTTAGCTCTGGCTCTTCCGGCCATCTTTTTTCCTTTCCTCACCCAGTCCTCTTTGGTGGGCGTATAGCCAAGACCAAAGACATACGGGTTATTTGGCACATCAGCCAATGCAGTAACGCCTTTCCAGCCGCTTCTTTCCAGCCCTATTCCTAGCATGTGTTGGAGTTTGTTCATGAAGTATACAGATTGGGCGTTGATATACAAGCCCTCATCAACAGCCAAGATATTCTGTACTACCCAAGCCTCAGCCAAGGTAAACCCTGAAGGAAGACATTCTCTTTGCCATACACAATCTCCAACACAAGTGTAGTGACCTCTGGCGGAGGATGTATAGATGAATTCCCGAAGACTATAGCCACCCCTTTTCCATGGGGGTACTTCTGCATTTGGTGGAGGGTGGAAGAGACAACTTTCACTTGGTGCAACCAGGGTCGTCCAAGTAGTAAGTTGAAAGTGGCCGAAACATCCAGGATATGGAACTCAATGTCCTGCTGAGCTGGGCCGACTTGTACTCTAATCTGTACTATCCCCATCACCTCTCTGCTTGTATTGTCATACGCCCGAATCACTTGGGCTGTGGGCATGAAATCAGTCGGTTTCAGACCAATAGCATAAGCCGTGCGACAAGGACAGACGTTGATTGCTGACCTATTGTCGACCAATACTACTTTTCTCAACATTCTATGGATATGTATAGAGGCTTGTTGTATACAGAGCCTTCTGGCCGCAATTCCTTATCTGAAAATGTCAAAGTTGTCGCAGCATACTGATGCGTTTGCCATTTGTGCTTTTCAACCTCCCTTCCAGCTTTCTACTCTAGGAGGTGCTTCAGCTGGACCTTCCGCTCCTACTTGCGATGGCAGAGTATACCCTCGCACCAAAGCGGGGCGCACTCATATTGGGAGTAGCTTATGGCACCAGTCCCTGATGACGATGAGTCCGAGGCAGAGGAGGAGGCAGAGGCAGAGGCAGAGTCATCTGAGGAGGAGACTGGAGATGGCACTGACTCAGACTCCGATGACGGCGCTGATGATGATGCTCCTGGACCTTCGTCCAGGAAGAGGACGAGGACGGACCCTTAGGCCTAAGGCCGCTTGACATTGATCCAGATTTTGCTGCTTTTCTTCTTCTTTTGTTTCTGTTTTTGTACTTTTCTTTTTGCTGGTATCCAGAGTACTTTGTACTGTCGTAGGTAGGTTTTGTTTTCTCCAAAAGCTTGTACTTGAAAAAGATGATGAAATGAAACAAAGTTTTTTATCTGAAAAAGTGTTACATTTTTGGTACATTTTCATGCTTCGCATTGCATCACATCACATCACATCACATCACATCACATCACATAGCAATGTAGAAGGAATTGATCTCTTGTCTGAAAGTCCAACATTTGTATTGTAATAACCAGGTAACGAACTAGCCAACAGCAAAACATCTCATACAACCCACTGCTTAGTCTGAACACTCGGCCCATACTCTGCTGGGAATTAATCTGCATACAGGCCATAACACAGCGCTCGGTTCATTTTGCACGCGGCGGATCCTGAACAAGCAGTCCAATCTGACAAGACAAAATACAAAGGTAGAATCGGCTGAAGTTGAAGCACACTCAGATGCCCCAAATTTTCCCTTTCTTCTTTTGCTTTGCATAAATGTGGAGAATGGCACAGCACTCTGAGCACAGCATAAAAAAAAATTTGAAATTGAAAAAGGGTTTTTCAAACCGGCGTATTGAGCCTACAACTGAACACAGTGAAAAAAGACTCAAACAGAAAGTGCACGACCTAATCACAACGAGACACGCTCGAAAAAGACTCAAAACAAAAGTTGAGGTAAACAAAACAAAAGACATGACAAACAGACGTGGTTACCAAAAATGAGGAACCTTAAATCACGAGGAGCCAGGTCCTTCGGGCATTATTTCCCACCCTTTCTAATTTGTGATTCTCACATCACTCGGCTCTCAGGCTCGGTTTTTCCTCACAAAACCCTTTTGCTCGCTTTTCTCTCGGCTTACACCTCTCTATTCTTTAATCTCTCATTTTATATCCCTCCCCTGGGTGGTTGATGGATAAACAAGAGGTTGTGGGCTCATGCCCAACACTGTTAGCTTATAGCTATTTCCTCTGGTGACGTTTAGTCAATGCCCCAGATGAGGTTGTGGAGCACCTTGATCCATTCCAATTCGTGCTTCACACTTGGTTTGATACCTCGTTGCTTGGAAGATGAGAGCTTTCATCCTTTTAGTTGTTAGCTTCAGTTGTGCCCTCTTTGGCAAGTAGAGTGCCTCTCTGGCAAGTATGTTGATGACAGAGGAAAGACAGGAAGCCTGACTCAACTGTGCCCCTATTTCATCATTTTGACCATTTTTTTTTGTTTTGTTTTGGTTTTCTACTAAAACAATTTTGACCAAAATAAGAGTTAGATTAAAACACTTGTTCAATTTTTGATTTGAAATCATGCAAGTCAGGCTATGGGCACTGAAAATTTTCCTTTTTGGGTCCAAGAAAATGGTCCAGTTTTGGAAAATGAAATGATTTTCGAGAAAATGGTCAACCTCAGTAAAAATTCTCAAAAACTATTTTTGCAAACGGTCAACGCTCAACGAGCGCAGAACTTACTCTCGAGATGCACAACCTCGGATCGGAGGCAATGGAAAATTGCCCCTTGCTTGAAAGAGCTGTGCGGCAACAGAAAGTTGCACCTGGTTTGAATGGCGATTCATGGCAACGGAAAGTTGCCCCTTGCCTGGACGATGCCGCAGCATTTTGTAAACGGTCCTCATTAGTGATGGTCATGACCGAACTCTCGGACACGGAGAAGACGATGATGATCAGAACCAATATACGGACACAGTCACGTTGAGAGCGTTGGTGGCTGGACTTCAGGATGAAATCAAAACCATTACATAGACAGAGTTGCTATGGAAGCGTTGGGGGCTAGACTTCAGGATGAAGTTGCCTACGTATCCCAAACATGGGAATCAAGCCTTACGTAGTTCCGGTTAAAGTACACTCGGGTATTTTAACCTTCACTCTTTTTCTTTTTTTTTTTAGGCTCTAACTTTTGCCAAGGCGCCCGTTGCGGGTTTTCGACCTTGCGAGCTTTTGTTTTTCTTTTCTTTTCAATTCTTTTCTTCTCTTTTTTTTTTCTCTTTTCTTCTTTTTTCTTTTCTTTTTGTATATATTTTTTTCTTGCTCTAACTTTTGCCTGGGTCGCCCTTCCGGGTTTTCGGCCCAACGAGCCTCTTAAAGGGTAAAAGTGTAACAAGTCCATGCCAAATGGTTTTAGGGTTTTGAAGCCATCTGTATCCAGGAGAGTGGCTGTTGTTCTTGATTTGCAAAAGGATTCGTCTTCGGCTCTTTGAGTATATCGGGCATTTTGCCCCTGGTTAAAGGGGTCCTTCTGTTCTAGCTTCACAAGCTTCTTCCGGCGAGATCTGATTTTCTTGATCTGACTTCGGTGCCTCTTGTTCAAGGGCTGCTTCAAATCTGGCCACACAGGCTTCTCTTGATGATTGATCGTTGAACGTTCTGAATGGGTTCAAGGTTTGAAAACAAATAGATTGAATCTGGAGGCTGAAAGCGATCCTAGGCTACACAATCTCAAGAGCGATTCCACACAGGTCTTCACAGGACCGCGCAAAACATTTTGTTTTTGAAAGTTTTTACGAAAGCGACAAATCGCTCGCACTGAAGATAGTGTGGAACCAATCTGGATCAAGTCAGGGTCCTTCTCAGTACTCACGCTAACAAGCATGATTCCATTCATTAAAGGCTTAGCATGCCTCACTTTCTCTCAAATTGATCAAAGTTTTGTAAAACCCGAGGAATTCCTTCCTCTTCGTTTTCATCACCACAGTGTTCAAAAATAGTTTTGAAAAACTTAGGTCAATACAATGAGTTTAGAGCACAGAAGAGTAAGTGAGATGTTTCGTTGTTTCATTCAAATCCTCTGGCACAACTAGCTCAAAATAGCAATAAGCACGGAAACATGATAGCCGCAGCTGTTTCATTCAGATTTCCTGGTTGAAACTGGCTCCACAGCAGAGACAGACTCAAAAGAAAACAAAAATGGTATTCGAGGCAACAACCCCAGAATCACCTGACATTCTATACAAGGGGACTGACTCGCTACAACAAGACAGACCCTTAAGCAAAAAGAACTAACTCAGGATGATGAGATAGACTCGAAACGAAACAAAGGACTGACTCGACACCCAAGCCAGAAATTACAAAACTAACATTCACAGATGCTCAAAAATGCGTGCCAAATGCCACATCCAAAATATGCCGAGGGTCGCCCGCAGGTGGTTCACCCCCCGATCACATACTCGCAATATCCTCAAAGTCCAACAACCCAGCAGTGACAGACTTCGCTGAGGTGGGTGGGAGGATAACCTCATTGTCGATCAAATCTTGCACTTCATGGCGAAGGCAAAAACAGTTATCGGTAACGTGACCGGTTTGCTGGTGGTACGCACAGTACAAAGCAGCATCATGCGTGGGGGGGAGATTCTTTGGGAGAGGCCTAGGCTCGAGGGGTTTAAGGTGCCCCCTCTCGGCAAGGATCTGGAACGCCCTAGACAAAGGCATGTAGAGAGCGTGAAAGACCCTGCGCCCTCGGGGCAGGTACTTTGAAGTCTGAGAATTCTTGCTAGACGCACTAGTGAAAGGGTCGGCAGGCACTGCTTTGACTTTCTGATCTTTCCCAGGTGCAGAGTTGGGACTGGAAGGAACTGTTCTGGCATGACGGGGCCTATCCCGGTTTTCTGCCTGGCTTGAACTGCCTTCAGTTGGAGTGGGGAAGGCATCATCCACAGTCTTGGTCGCGACTGCGAATACCTTTTGCTTACTCATCCCCCCGGCTTTCAAAGCCTCGACTGCCTACAGCAGTTGTTCAATGGGATCGACATCTGCCTTCATTTTGTTCTTACCTCTGGCCTCAGCCTGATCGAGGGCTTGGGTTGATGTTGACATGTCATTGCTATAACGCGGGACAACCTTAGGTTGGCTGAGCTCGATCACAATCCGTCTCAATAGCGGGGGCTCTTGCGGTACAAAATTCGCGGCATATGGTGCAGCTGATGGCGAAGCCGATATTCCGTAAGCGAGATCTGCCACAGACCTCTGGAGGTCACCAATCATTCCCATCAATTCGAACGTAGTGGGCTCACGAGCCTGATACAACTGGGGTTCCCAGATCGGGTGTGCGGCAGGCGACCTGGGTAGATGCGGTACTTCAACACTGGTCTCACTTTGCAGGGTGATTCCTTGATCTAATGCGGCTGTCATAACCACGATTTCCTCTGAATTCTATGTCATGATAAGTCCGCTGACCTTGAACGGTGACTAACGGATCAGATATTTGCCTTGCCTCAGCGAGGGAGAACACTGGCTATTCTATACTCGAATCTCTGAACTGAAAGAGAAAATATGCAGCATTTCAGCCCAAACGGAACAAACACAGGCGTAACCGAACAGCTGTACTCTAATACTGATCACTGTTCCCCGAAATCACTGCCCCAAAACACTGAATCGGATACCCGCAGATATAACTATTTCTCAAAAACACCGATACTGATGCCCGCAGGCCTGATGCTCAAACTCACAGGTTGATGTGTACGTTCCCTGTAGAGATACACTCTAAAAGCACATAGCAAGTAAAAGAGAGCCAAAACACCCCTATGTTGGGGTAGGGTTCCCCTGTCCTATTTTGTCAGGAGCTAGGGTTTCACTACGCACACAGCGGTTTCAAACAACCTATATCGGGTAAGCAACCTGTCCTAGTTTGGAATGGTCACTATGGATTCCAAATATGTACTAGGTCGAATGGTCGAAAAGGGTGCTCTGGTAAAACCGGGGTTTGTGTTCCCATACTGGCAGAGCCCGCAACCGGTCAGCCTTATGGCATGCTTTGACAAAGTCAAACCTCTGGCAAACAGCTCAGGAATAGCAGATGGCCAACACGGTGTCCTAGGCGCACCAATGCACATGCAATGCAAAGAAACACATAAGTGTAGTCAAAACAAGATATCACGAGTTCGAGTCAAGCTCTCTAAAATCCCCAGCAGAGTCGCCAAAAATTATGGACGCGCCCCGCGTGAGGGCCTCACCCCACAGTTCGGACTCGATTTTGTCACGGTTCTTAATCTGAACCAAAGAGTCCAAATCCGGCAAATCGTTTTGAGAAAACAAATTTTTAGAAAAGAAGTGCCAAACATAGACTGCTTTGCCAGATACAGAGTCACCACCTAAATATTTTTTAATGGGGGAATTTAGGAAACCCTGACTTATTTGCCTAAGGCCACGTGTCCGTCATCACCAAAGTTGCCTCGACTCGGGAACTTGGGTATGATCGGAGAAGGTCAGCTATGAGCACCCCCTCTCGCCCGATCCGAAGATCAGCCTCTACTAACCATGATATCTCGTTTTTGAAAACACATGCGTTTTTATTTTGGTTATTAGCCTAGATTTACTACGTGATGCGCACAGCAAAACAAGTATAGACTAGATCGCCTAATTTGGAACAAAGCATTGCATATCCGTTTCGTTTAGGAAATGGTTTGAAATTTGCTACTCGCAAGTAGGCTAAAATACGGATTTCAATGAGTTGTCCCAACTTAAACAATCCAACCTTCACCCACAGGCATTCAAACAGTTAATCAAATAAGCATCTAGCCACACGATAATCATGCTGTCATGTTAACATTCACACTCATTCGAGATGCTAAAACATAAAACACTTACAGTGTACTCCATGCCAAAACAATAAACATGTTAGCAATCATGCATGATCCAAGTCCATGTTAAGTGGCTAATGCAATGCATACAGAATGTCACTAGAATAGGCTCGACTAATCCTGGGATGGCATGTGGGATGCAACAAGTAGCACGTATTCAAGTTAGATTCGGAATACTATGCTGTTAGCATGATGCGCCGAGCCCGGTGCATACAAGACTGATGAATGATGCACGCATGCATAGCATAAGGATGCTAAATTAAACATGTCCTAATACTAACCATCAAAGCAGGTAAGTAAAAGGGAGAAAGAAGTGGGGGTTGGAAGACATGCATACACGCACCCACACTTATTACAAATTTGCCCTCGCTCGGAGAGACCGAAAGAATAATACAGATTTAACTAGTCTACGAGCTAATTAAATATTATAGACCGATTAAACTAGTTAAGCAAATTAACTAATCTAATGAAACAGAAAAACAGCCTCGGGAAGAGGGCCCAATGCAATGCATGCTCGGCTCCGCCCGGAAGTCCACTGCTATGCGCAAGTTGCCTCTGTCCACACTGTTTTCCTTCTCTGATCATTGAAAAATTCCCAAGGTGCACTCTACGAACCCTGTAGGACGCCACCGGCCAAGGGAAATGGTCACCGGCCAAATGGAATGATCACCGGCCACTGGAAATGATCACCGGCCGCCAATTTTTGGTCGGTCGGCACTAAAGATGGCCGGCCGGCCAAGTCTTCCTGCAGAATCCTGTTTTGACAGCAGCAGAGGGCAAAACAAGGCATAGCAATGCATTCCAAGCAAATGTGTGCACCAACACATCCCTTATCATGTTTGTGACTCAAAGGAACATGGTTCTCGATTCTCGGACCACCAATCGCGCATTTCAATGCGTGATGGCCCAAGAGGCCAAGTATGCACTTTGATTTCAAATGAGATGCATATAAACAAACAAGGATCTCAACCTCTATCATACTCAATTCAAGAGGCTAAGCATGCATGTCGATGCGATGCAACCTAGACATGTGATCTAAACATGCAACATGGCAATGCAAATGAACATGCAAGGATGCAACTAACAAGCATGCAAAGTGTAATGTCAACATGCACACATGCAAGGCATATAACATGTTAGACAACTTAGCAAGAAATGCTTGCCAAATGCAACACCATTCAAGCATGCAACAACATGTCATGAACCAAGTATCTAAACATATAATCATGCATGCAAACATAGTCCATCACTTAGGCATATAGAAGCAACTTCTAAGCACACTTAAAAAGAGGTAATTATGGACAAATGGCATGCATTGTAAGCTCTAAAAATCATGTTAAGAATGGTGCCAAACCAAACAAACAAGATAAACATGGCATGCAAATAAAAGCCCAAAACCCAAGACAAGCCAAAGGGCTTAAATCATGATCATGTGACACATGAAGCAAATGATCAAAATGAATCAAAACAGTCCCAAATCATGTTAAGGCAAGCCCCAAAAAACTACTTAGATGGCATCTAAATAATCTACACATAGAGGCATGCACAAATGCTTAAACATGGAGCACACAACACAACCTCTTGAAGCATCAAAGGAGCATTAAATGCAAGCATGCAAGCATGTTAAAAGGACTGAAATGACATGTTAAATGGTTCCAAACCACTGGAATAATGCAAGTAATGCATGCTCATGGTTTATACACTTGAGGCTTACAAGCCAAGAATGCAAAGAGGCTTAACAAAACATGGCAAACATGGCTAAGACAACCTACATCAGACCTTAAGCATGGCAAAACAAGCCTAAAAGCTTTACAAAGCTTGGCCAAAACAAGCAAGCATGGTGATCTACATGCTAAGTACATGTTAAGGCAAATGATGGCATTACAAGACATGTATGCTAAACAAGCATGGTGTGCCTAAACCAAGTTGAAACAGAGGTAATACATGACAAAATACTACCAAATAACAGCTAAGGCATGGCCATCATACACTTAAACAAGATGCTCACTCAAGAGGCTAAATTGGCCTTTTTCAAGGACAACAAGGAGAGGGGGTGGCCCTCTCCTTCTTAGGACCTCAAGGCACCATCCTCACCACTGAAATCCCTCAAGATTTCAGTGGTGAGGAGGCCCAAACAAGGTGGTCCCGGAGCTCACCAAAATGGCACAAAAATAGGGCCAAACAGGGCCTAAGAGGGGTCAAACAACCTCAAAGCTCAAAACACCCTTAAGAAACTATTTAAAGCAATGAAAAACAAGACTTTTATTTTTTATATACAAAGTCTAAAAATAGTTGCAAGATAGGCTAAAAAGCCATGCAAAAATGGGGTAAAAAGGGAGTAAGTTCTTACCCTTGTTGACCCTCTTCAAAAATGGTGTTCCAGCAGTTCCTCCAAGGTTGAATCAGCTCCAAAACTTCAAGAACAACCTTCCAATGCCTCAGCAACTAAGGGAAGGTGTAATGGTGGGTGTTTGTGTGCAATAGTAAGGACAAACACACACTAAATACACACAAGAGAGAGAGATATAGAGATAGGTGATACACAAACCCTAACCCTAAAACTCAGAGCTCTGGAAATATTGTCTAACCTTAATAGAGGAAGAAGAGGCTCACTCTTATAGAGCTCCCTCTTGCAAAGCTTCTCAAGTAAGCTAGTCAAGAGGGAAATCCCTACACGTGTATGGAGGGGAGCAAAGGTGTATGCTAGCTAGCACAGCTGGCATAAAAATATCTGCAAAAGCAGATGAACAGTGGTTGGCCAGCCAAAAATGCAATTTGACCAAAATAGATGGTCGGCCGGCCACAAATAGTGCCGGTCGGTGGTAACAAACCAATGGCCGGTGGCCTCAAGCCATGGCCGGTGATGTGTGGGGATGGCCAACAAGCCATTCCCTACCCCTCAAAGGCAAAACACAGGTGTTTGGTGCAAAATCAAACACAAAACAGTCGAGTCGAGAGATCCTAAGGCAAGGCGCGTGGCCGAGACCTCTGGGAACTCAAAACGAACACGAACATGGGTGATCACCGAGTGTTCAAGCTTTGACGTCCAAGTCTTGAGGACGGTCAAAAATGGGGTGTCTACACTCATCAAAGAACTGCAAATTGTCTATGTCCTCCTCCAGGTCGGCTAGATCATCTAATCCCTGACTTAGCCCATCTTCTCGAACTACACTAACCTCCATCCCAGCTAGCAACACCACTTTTGGCTTAGCTTGATTGATTGGCGCAATATAGCAGCTCGGGTTGTACGTCCCTTCAGATAAGTCCTCAAAGCCCTCGAGCAACAGACTAACGTTCTCCACCAAGGTTAACCTCCATTTATCTTCCACTGTCACCACCACTGCTTCAAGTTGGAATGAGGACGTGTTCATCATGCACAAGTCCGTGCTCTCAGGGATGAACAACGCCAACTTTGGTAGGTGGGATGAGGTGATATATATACTGGGGTCATAAAGGACGGCCAGTGTGTGGATGAGGTTTATATGGTTGGGTGGAGGAACTTGGTTATGTGGTGGGAGAGGATTTGTAGTGACATTTGGTTTTTGGAGAGGCGTTATCACCTTGTTATTAATGAGATCTTGAATCTCATGACGCAATCTATAGCATTGATCAGTGTCATGACCGTGCTGTTGGTGACAAGCACAGTATTTGGCCGGGTTATGTCTCGGAGGGAGAGGATCGGGTAGAATGCGAGGCTCTAGTGGTTTAAGATGCCCCTTTTTTATCAGGACCCCTAGGGCTTTGGATAAAGGCATATAGAGCGGGGTAAAGACCCTTTGAGATCGGGCCTGGCTGGTTGAGGTTTGTGGAGTTGTGTTGGAGGTGTTAGTGAATAGGTTGGCAGTTTTGGGTGCGGTGGTGACCATACTCACATTTGAAAGCCTTACGGAGGTGCTACCATTCGTGGTTGCATTGGAGCTATGTGTAAAGGGCCTCTTGGGCTGTTCCTTTTCATGGTTTATCAACCCCTGCTTCATCGCATTCTCAATTTGAACCCCTATTTCATGGAGCTCAGCAAATGTAAACAAAGGCAAGACTATCATTTTCTGTAATAATCTCCCTTGCAAGTTACAGACCACTATTCTGATTTGGTCCTTTTCTGACAGTCGGATAGTCATCATAGAGGCCTTGGCCCTCCATCGGGTCACAAAGTCTGAGAAACCCTCTTTCGGCTCCTGACGAGTTGCTTCAAGATCATGGGTAGTGACCTCGATCTGGGTATTGTAGGAGTATTGCGCGATGAAGGCCTCGGCCATTTCCTCCCAGTTCTGTTTCACGGAGTCTTCTAATTTTGCATACCAGATGGCCGCTATGCCCAATAAGGTCCAGCCAAAAAGCGACAACTTCTAAAGTCTGGTGAGACCCATTGGTCGTAGGACATCAGAGAATAACCGTAAATGGACCATAGGATCCCCGGAGCCGTCAAAACGGTCTATGTACGACATCTTGAATCTTTCTGGCAGAGTCACTGCGACATCTGTGTATCAATCCTCAATGTCAAGGATTGAATTCACGCCCTATGCCCGCTTGAAAAGCTTTTCTAGTTTGTTGACCTTCAATGCAGTGGGGTTAATCTCGAATTCAAATGGCGTCTCCATTTGGCAAACTGGTGCCTTGGAGGTCTGAGGTGGGATCGGATCTGCCGAAATGCCCATATTCTCTTGGACATTGATTGTGACCCCGAGTGCTAGCATACCCGTTGGGGGTGCATGGGATGCAGAGGCTACTGCCGGTTGTTGTTGTTGTTGCTGAAGCCTATCTATCACTTCTGCCTGGCGGGTTGCGACCTCAGCTTGGCAGCTTGTGACCTCAGCTTGGCAGGCAGCATCTAGCTGCATAGTCTCAATGGTTTGCTGGAGTTGACGAAGCATATCTTCCATTCTAATTAGGGGATGTTGAGCTATTAGAATTGGCGAATACTCTCTTTCTGGAGTAGAAGTAGAAGACTAGGCCTGATTGGGCACATGTGAAGTAAAAGGTGACTGCTGGATCGATGAATTCTGCATGATCCTCCTCCGTCTGGTAACCGGTGGGAGTGAAAGAAACACTGGCTATCCTCTGACAAGATCCCAGATCTGCAAATCCTTCTCACACAGGTCCAGAGTGCTTGGGGAGGTAACAAAATCGTCTGAAGCAATGGTGAAAAACTACCTTGCAAAAAAAGAAATAAAACAAAAGAAAGCAAAAATTAGAACAGCACCTCGGCTTAGACACCGACAACACGCAGTTGCAATCATAAGCTAGAGAACTGTACTCAACACTGATTTATGCCCCAAAACTGATGCCCAAACTTGCAACTGATACATACATTCTTGTAGAGTTTCACTCTAAAAACACATAGCTATTAAGTGAGAGCCAAAACAACCCTATGATGAGGTAGGATTACCTTGTACTAGTTTCATTAGGAACTAGGGTTCACTATTCAAGCAAAGTGTTTCACACAATCCTGAATTCGGGTAAGTAACATGTCCTAGTTTGGAACAGTCTCTATGGCTTTCAATATGCAACTAGGCTGATTGGTCAAAAAGGGGTACCTCAATAAGACTACCTAATATACCTCTCACACCTAACACCGAGAAGTGAAAGGAAGATCAAACGGTACAGCGGTAGTCCAGATCCAAGGGTTGTGTTCCCATCGTAGCAGAGCTCGTAACCAGTCAGCCTTTTGGCAAGCTTTTCCAAGCAAGCCTCCGGCAAACCGTTTAGGAATAGCAGATGGCAAACACTGTGACTTAAGTGCACCGATGCAAATACAAATGCAAAAAAATACATAAGTGTAGATAAAAAAAGTCATATCATGAGTTCGAGTCAAGTTCTCTAAATCCCCAGCAGAGTCGCCAGAAACTGTAGCTCGGCTTTTTTCGCGCCCCCTTTCGAAACTCGAAAGAAAAGCCCTACAATTCGAACTCCCGTGGTTCTAAATCTAATCTCACAAGTGCAATGTGAAATTGATAAACACCAAAGAGTCCAAATCCGGCAAATCATTTTGGAAAATTGATTTTGAATAAAAAAGTGCCAAAATTGGACTGCTTTGCTAGATACAGAGTCACCACCTAAATATTTTATTTTGGAAAAATTTAGGAAACCCATGACTCGTGCCAAAGGCCACGTGTCTGTCAGTACCAAAGTTGCATTGGCTCAGGAACTTAGGTACGAGAGGGGAAGGTCATGAGTTGAGCACCCCCGCTCGTTCGATCAAAGATCGGCCTCTAATAATCATGATATGATTTTTTTTTATAAACATTATGTGCTCTTGTTCCGGTTATTAATCTAGCTTTACTATGTGATGCGCATAAGAAAGTATAGACTAGTTTGCTCAATTTGGAATAATTCAACTCATGTTTGTTTGCGAAAATGGTTTGAATTTGCCACCTCAAGTGGGCTTAAAAGTTTACGGATTTTCCACCAAACATAGTGGGCTTAAGAAATGATTTGCCACTCAACAAAATGGGCTTAAAACGCACATTCGTTGAATCGTTCCAATTCAAACAACAAGTCTTCATCCATAGGCATTCAAGCAGTTTAGCAAATAAGCATTTAGCCTTATGGTAAGCATGCTAATCATGGCAATCACTTACACTCATGCAAGTATACTAAAGCGTAAAAACTCATCTAGTACTCCAAGCCAAGAAAATATGAGTTAGTGAAATATGCATGATTCCTAACCATGTTAAGTGTCTATGCAATACATGCAATATGTAGTTAATAGGCTCAGCTACTAACATGGCATATGAAGCAATCCAAGACATGTGATATTGAAACGACAATGCAGTTTGAATGATGCGCTGAGCTTTGGTGCATGCAATATGAATGAATGGATGGAAGCATGAAGTATGCTAATTGAAACATATCCCTAATCTAACCATCAAAAGCGATTAAATAAAAGGGAGAAAGACGTGGGGTTGGAAAAACATACACACACGCACGCACACTTATTACAACATTACGCCCTTGCGAAGGAGGGTCTGAATGAATAAAGCTAACTAGCCAGCTAAACTAAGCTAATTATTACAACGCTTGAAATGAATTAACTAACTAGTCTAAGCTAATTAAGTAAAACAAAGCAAACTAATTAAACAAAGCAATATAAATTAATTAACTACTCTACTTAAGTAATTACAACATTAATTATTTAACTACAACTA
The DNA here is from genome assembly GCA_036172215.1 of Camellia granthamiana. Taxonomy (NCBI): domain Eukaryota; kingdom Viridiplantae; phylum Streptophyta; class Magnoliopsida; order Ericales; family Theaceae; genus Camellia; species Camellia granthamiana. The sequence goes on from CM069917.1 coordinate 7,878,865, forward strand.
ACTAACTATTCAATTTAAACAAATGGTCGCGGGAGGCGAGTGATGCCCAATGCATGCTCGATTTCCACCCGAAGAATGCCTGCTGTTTTACTTCTAATTGCCACTGTTGCACACTCTATGCACTGATTTCCCTTCTCCAGATCAACTCTGTTCTGCTTGACAAGCTTTCTGCCAAAATTTCATTAGTGGTCGGCAGGCCAGAAGTGGTGGTCGGTCGGCCTCCAACAAGGGGTGCCGTCCAACAGTGGTGGCCTGCCGACCACTGGTGATGCTCATTTTCTTGTTGCAACAAAGAGCAAATAGGGCAAAGAAGAGGCATTCTCACAGGTTGTTTGTACAATGTATCACCCCTTATCATCAACACAAGCTCAAAGGAGTGATACATTTGGTCCTCAAACCATCAATTAAGCAATTTCCATGCATGATGGCTAAGGGACCAAATTGTACAAGTTCAATGAATGCAAAACAAGACTCAAATGCCATCACCCTATCATGCATGATCAAGGGCAACGGAGACCTCGGAAAGTGGCACATTTCATCACTTTTGAGTATGAAATGTCTCAATTCCCTTGTATTCAAATTAACGTTTGATTTGAACACATGCAATGCAATACAAAGAAATGCTTATCTTGTCACTTTTACTTGCCAATTTTGTTTACACATTTTAGTTACCGAATCATCCTTTAATCAATTTGTCCATTGGTGAATGTCCTCTAAGATGAAACAAGTATCAACCAAGGGATAATGTAAGGCAAAAGAGAGATCATGCTATTGATAATGAACCCTCAAAGAGAATTAAACCATTAGGCATGACCTCAATCTCAAGCTTAAAGGATCCCAAGATTGAAACAACCCTCAAAAGTAAATGAAAGAGTGAAGCAAAAAGGGAGGTTGTAGAGTTTATAGTGCTAAAATGGAGTGAAAAATAACACCAAAAGATGTTATCAACGCAAACAAGAGGTGTCTAAGACCCTAAAACACCAACTTGTGAGGACTATTACACTACAACCATGCAAAACAAGACTCAACCGACCCAAAAAGCCCAAAACAGAGCTAAAGCAGGCTATTTTAGAGGCAAAAACATGTTGGACTTGAGCTAAGTTAAGCTAAAAAAACATGCTAACATGTGAAGCTAACTAGGCATGCAAACAAGATACAATGAGGGGAGGCTAACCCCTCCAAATTTGGACTTTAAAATGAGTTTTTTGCCACTGAAAAACCTCTGAAATTGAATGGTTAAAAGGCCCAAAAAAGTTGGTTTGAAAGTGGTGAACAAAGGTACAAAAAGCTTGACAAGCAAAGAAGCAAGAAGGGTGGAACACCCACTAACTGAAAATGGCCTCAAACCACCACCTCTAGGCCACAAAAACAGAGTTTTTTACAGTTCAAAATCAGGCCAAAAATAGTTGAATAAGATGGAAAAACAAGCATGCAAAATAAGTGTAAAAGAAAAGTGCTATACCTCTTGAAGCAAGCAACAATTCTAGGCACAAAGTCAAGTCAAAAACACCTTCTAAAGCTCCAAGAAGGCTTCTAAGGACCTCAGCTCAAAGGTGGTCAAATTTGATCAAGGGTTGATAGGCAAACTTGAAGTGTATCTACACTTGTATGCACAAAAGTTCAAGAGAGAGAGAAATGTAGAGAGAGAGAGAGAGAATTTTGTTCCAAAATTTTTAACCCTCTTCAATGCGGGAGAAGGTCCCATATTTATAGAAAAACAAACTTTTGGCTGAGTTATATCAGTCTATGCACGTGTATGGTGATCAAGCTGATTGTGCTAACAGCTGGAACAGTTGTCAAGAAAATATCTGCAAAAAAGTCATCAGAGGCCGATAGGCCACTAATGTGGCCGACCGTTCACCAGTGATGGCCGGCAGGCCACTTGGGTGGCCGGCAACCTCAATTGGTGGCTGGCAGCCACCAAGGGTTGCAAGCTAAAAGATGTTGGTCCAAAACAGGGCACAGAATAGATGGAGGTTTTAAGGCTAAAAAACAGGGCATTCCGCCGAGGACTTCGGGCACCAAAATGAGCACAAACAATCACAATCATCATGTACACCAATGATGACATCCAAGTCTTGAAGACGGTAAAAAATGGGGTGTCTACAATTGTATTTTGGTGTTTGGTGGACCAGCCAAAGATGAATACTATCTAGGACCAGTTGGATATGGCCTTTTGTTGTAGTTGCTGGCTGGTTTTCGATCCTTCTATACATCTTTATAATATTGCTTCCTATCAACTGGGAGCCCCTTCAGCCATTTGTAACTCATCTTGCATCTAGGACACATCATTTGCACTATAGCTGCCTCGAGGGAGTCATCATCCAATATCCCCTTAGTAGAGTCATCCCTTTGGCCTACAGAGTTCTGTCCACTTGCTGGTGAACTTCTGGTGTCCTTTTTAAAGGCAGCGTGGCTAGCCACATGCATTTGCATAGTGACTTCCTTCAAGGATAAGTTTTGGAAATCTGGCATGCCAACATTGGCTGCAGCCTCTCCAATCTCTGGAAACGGGTTGGTGTCAATTCCTATAGCTTTCTAAGTCTTGGCTGGAAAGTTTAGACTTCTCTTCCAAATCTGTTCTTGGACCCTGTCTCGAAAAATAATACAGTTTTTAGTGGAATGAGACCAACAATTGTGCCATTTACAGTACAGTTTTCCTTTCAGTTCTTTAAGGATAGGGATTTTAACTCCCTTTGGCAACTTTACGAAATTTGCTGCAAACAAATAATCAAAAATGTCATCTGCTTTTGTTAAATCAAAAGAGTACTTCCTGTAAAGGTCTTTCTTTTTAAACTGCTAATCTATTGTACTGTTTTTCTGAATTAATGCTTCACAGGTCATAGGTTCTTTTCCTACGATCTCTGCTGCATCAATTTCATAGTTACGGTCTCTATAGTAGATCTTATATGATGCATTACTTCGATCTTGTTCCTCCTCAAGTAAAGTTTCATATTTGGACACTTTATAGGTTAATTCCACCAAGTCTCGAAACTCAATTGAATTAAACTGCTTTTGAAGCCTAAACTCCAACCCATTTTGAGCCAATCTCACAAATTCAGGCTCGGGTAGCATGACCCTACATTTGTTTTGTGCCCTTTTAAATTTGGCAATAAACTGTGCAGCCTTCTCATCAGGCCTTTGGCTCAATCTTACCAAGTCTGCCATAGAAACCTCAGGTTCTGTTGGGAAAAATTGAACATGAAAAACCTCCTCCATTTGCTGCCAAGTTTGGATAGAGCCAGGTGTAAGGTTTCTATACCATACAAAGGCTGCTCCAATTAAAGAATTTGAAAAAAGTCTCAATTTCATGGAATCATTATTTGCGAACTCACCACACTGGCCTGTAAACCGAGCAATGTGTTCCACCGTTGACTGATTCTCATTCCCATAAAAGAGGGCAAAGTCTGGTATTCTAAACCCCTTAGGATACTCATGTACCCTATCCACCCCCTCTGGGTAAGGTTTTCTGTACACTAGTGTCTGGAACCTTCGAGCCATAGGTCCACACATTTCTCTAACTATGCCAGCAATTTGGTCCCTTGGAACCATATTTTGTGCTGGTTGAATCACTACTGGAGGAACAAACATAGGGTTTGGAGGAACTCCATGTGCTTGAGGGCCTCTTGATCCATATATGGGTACATTCAAGGTTGGTTGTCTTTGTTGCACTGGTTACTGTTAGAGGTATAGCTGACCTCTTGGAATCTGTCCTGGGAAAAGCCTTATGAAAGGTGCTACAATAGGAGGAATAGGTGTTGTTTCTCTTCTAACCACAAGAAATCCCTCCAACCCCCCGGGTGTAAACTCAAACACAGGATTAGTGAAGCCCAGTGTGCCAGGTATGGCTTCGAACATAGGATTTGGAAACATCCTTATACCATTCCCTTGTACTGGCCCAGATCCACCAATTTGTATGGTTTCGCTGGTAGGCAATGGTACATTTTGGTTTGCTAGTGGTCTCAAAGGAGCTTCGTATCATGATTGAGGCACATGTGACATTCTCTCATGGTTTTGATTACTGGATTGACCATTAGTTTGCCTATTATTTTGCATAGACTGTTTGTCTCGAGCCAATCTATATGAAAAGGAATTCTCATTCGCTTCAGCCTGTCTTGCAACAGTTGGTTGATGAGAGTTCATTCGATCCAAAAAGGATGTTGCACATCTTTCCATTGTATACATTAGTTGCTGTTCCACAGCATCTACTGAACCTCCCGTGGATTTATTGGTTGGGTAGAAGGGACATTTGAAGGTCTAGTTTCATGGCCCTGTCTAGTATGTTGGACATGTGTTGTATATTCCTAAGTGCTGGTATGTTCGACCATTTGCGGAGGATCTAATGGGATAGGTGCGTCCATTGCATTATCCTATGGGTTGGGTATTTTTACCTCTCATTCCACACCTTCTTCCAGGCGTTTATTTTCTCTTCTTGCTCTACGTCTAGCCATTTTTAATGGTCCTACCGAGTGCGCCAAAAATGTATGTTGGCTTTTTTGGCTTTCGAAGGTTAATAGTGTAAATTTAAGCGTGCTAGCAAAGGTCAATCAATCCTTACAGAATTTTAATTGCCAACCAATTATCAGACAATTGTGTTGAAATTCTTTTAGCCTCAATGCAGAGAACTTTTACTGGTGGCTTATTTTAGGAGAAATTTATAAGAAATAACAAGTACAGAACAATTCAGAAACTGAATTTCATTAAGTAAATAGGAACTTACAATAAAATGGCCCAGTCTTGAAAAAGGTTTACAACAATGACTACTTGAGAACTACTCCTAGGAAATGAAGTGCAGTACAAGAATTGAAGTGCTGAAAATTAAAGAACTGGAAATATAAAACTAGAAAGAAAATATGAAGTAAATGACTGGTTTCTGGATCTCAGTCTGGGTCCTCGATTCTGGGGTCTTCTCCTCTATTTATACTTCTCAAAGGTAATCGTCGAAATGGGCTTCCAACTGTCAAAATGCACTTCCACGATCTTTGGTCATGGCTTCGCACAATCAGCTTCCACTACGCCATTCCTTTAGTTAGGCTTCCCTCTTGTATTTGAATTTGAATTTTTGAGTAACCGTTGGGCCATATTACCCTGCGCCTTCTCACTGTTTCCATGTAACGCAGACCCACGATTACCAATATGAACTGCCACGTGTCTGTTGTTGATTGGAGAGTTGCATTAATTCCCCAAAACACCCTTTACGAGCCACGTGTTAAGTTGCGACTAGCCTGTACAAAATATATAGCCAACAACTGTATTCCAAATGTCCATAAATCAAGTATTCCAAATAAAACTAACCAAAAATAGAGCCATCAACAAAAACAGAGAGAAAGGAGGAGAGACAAAAGCAAAAATAAAAAAATTACAGTAATGAATAGCTGAGCTGCTGAAGTGATGTCGCAGCTAGAGTGAACAATGGTAAGAAAGGTCAAAGTCGTCCACAGTCGAAGTGAGCTCTGCTGAAGGCAAAAGCTAAGAGAGGAAAAAAGATGTTTAAAATTCAAGAAGAAGAACAGAAAGGAAGAGAGAGATAGAGAGGGTAGACAAAGAAATGAGAGGCAAAAGCTAAGATAGGGAGAGAGAGAGATAGAGAGGGAAGGTGGGGAGACAGAGGGTAGATGGGGAGGCAAATCATTTGTGATAGGGAGACAGAGGGTGGATACTGAGGCAAATCATTTGTATCTTAGGAAGAGAAGTGTTAGGCGGGAACATCCATTAATCTCAACCATTGATATACATCTCAGCCATTGAACGAAAATGTGTCTCTGATACATTTTTATACATTTTCAAAAACCCTTCTCCCTTATTATATATATTACTAAATTTGTTTATTAAATGAGGTGATATCCACATATTTCATTACGAAATTAGATAAAAAAAAAAAAGTTATGAATATTGAATTGATTTAATTTTTTTATGAATAATATATACGGAGAATTTTACAAAATAAATGATTCAAATTATTAATTTATCTCAAGTTCTCTTAAAAAATTTGACTCAATGAACTTCCATTATATTATAAACAATCAAATTTCTAAAGCTCAACTTATTATCATCATGATTAAAATTCGTTTAAGATTAACTCATTAACAAATATACTTGTGAAATTCATTAAAGTATACTAACCAAACTTAAATAATTTATTACCTAACTCAACTCTTTTACAAACTTACATGTGGTGTCACATGCACACAAGCGAAGTTCATTCGTTGACAATTCATGTAAGATTTGGCAAATAAATAAATTAAAAATTAAATTGTATGTAGAGCATTAAAATTTAAAGAAAAAGTTCAAAAAAATAATCCCGAATTGTAAAATAAAAACATATAAATTAAATATAAATCTAATCCACCACACAATATTTTCTAACCATCCCTTTGTTTTAATACAAAAATATTTTTTAAGAAAACATTTTTTATGTTTAGTTGTGTTTTTTGAAATTAATGTACTAATGAATTATATTATTGGTGGCGGCAAATGGCACTGCGGATGGTGGTAGCGATAGAGTGGTGGGGGAGGTGATGGTAGCGGTACTCAATGGTGGAGTCAGAATTTCGGCTCATAAGGGGTACCATTGAGTTGAAATTGTAATAAAAATCATAATCAAGCTTAATTTAATTTTTATTTGATAGTAAGATTAAAAATCACTATAATGCAAATGTTATATTTAAATATAAACTCGAGTTAACCGATCTTAATCATTTTTTATTTTTATTTGATTTTATGTATGATGATCACATAGTTTGAAAAATAATCACATGCATTATAAAATGAAAACGAAATTATATTAAGTTGTACACAAAAAAGACATACAGATAGGAATTAAAATTAAAAAAAAAAAAAAAAAAAAGAATGAGAGAGAGAGAATGTGAATAAGGAGTTGTTTGGGATATTCTAAATAAGTGCACTTTTTGACTTATTATGAAATATGGGTTGGGTTTGAAGTGATGTGGTAGAGAGGTGATATGACTTAAATAAGATGATGTGACTTAAATAGGATAGTGACTTTTTGACTTTTTTTGAAGATGCCAAACTGAGCCTAAATAATTCAATGACACTGCTATATATCACTTTTTAAAAAAAAATTTATACAGTTTTGAATCATTGAATTACATAATAATATATTATTAGTTGTGTAATAAGTATATATTTATAAAAAATTGGTGACACATAATAATATATTAATAAAGTTTTTTTTTTTTGGAAGAGAAAATGTAAAGAAAATAGTAATTTAAAAATTAATTATCATACTTAAATGGACTAAATTGAAACTTTTTTTTTAACAAAAAAAAAAAAAACTAAAAGCAAAAGTGTAATTTTTTAAAATTTAAGGGGACATGTGCCCTGATGATCCTTACTTGCCTCCGTCACTGGCGGTACTAGTATGAGTCCGGATCATCTGCCGTAGTTGCCTGCCGTGATCCCTGCGGTGCCCCAAAACGACGTCGTTTTGGGGCAAAAAAAAAAAAAAAAAAAAAAAAGGAAAACGAAAACAAAAGAAAGAATGAAAGAAGAGACAGAAGCATTCCTCCATCATCACTGAAGTTCCGACTCTACCATTTTCAAACCACCAAACCTTCATCATCAACTTCGACGGAACTAGAATCGCCACCACCGTCACCTCCACTCCCTCTGTCGTCCACAAATGGCTCCGAACCACTCTCTGCCATCGCCGCCGCATCCTCCACCATCTCATCGTCGGCCTCGGCGGTCAATGGCTCCCAGGCTACCGAACCAATCCCGCAGCCACTCTCCAACACTACGTCGGACGCCGTTGCCTTATCTTCCAGCTCCTTCACTCCGACTCCGTCCCCAACCTCCTCCGCCGCTTCCTCCTAAACCCTAGAAACACTTTTGTTGGAATAACAGTATCTTCAACTGAAAGGGAAAATTTCTTATTTTGGTCTCTGAAAATTGATTTTTTGAATGATCTTCCAGGATTGATTTTTTTATTCTCTTACAAAATTTTCATCTTTGTTTTAAAATGGTCTCTGAAAATTGATGATGAAGGAAGTAAGTCACTGAATGATTCCTCCATTTTCAAGGACTATTTTATGATTCCTCCATTTTCAATGATTCCTCCAAAATTGAAGAAGAGACAGAGAAGGATTCCTACATCATCACTGAATGATCTTCCGACTCTACCATTTTCAAACCACCAAACCTTCATCATCAATTTCTTATTTTGGTCTCTGAAATTTTTTTTTTTTTTTTGCCCCAAAACGACGTCGTTTTGGGGCACCGCAGGGAACACGGCAGGCAACTACGGCAGATGATCCGGACTCGTACGAGTATAGCAACATTAGCAAAATTTTAGTTTAAAAAATAATTTTTAATTTTTAAAGTGAACTCTACATTCAAATTGAATTATTTTCCAAGGAAATTAAAAAAAAAAAGAACTTTGATTTTACTTCAACTTTTATAAATCTTGAGCATTTAATTTTATTAATTTAAATCATAACATTTTGATTTATTTTCGTTAAGTAAAATTAATGGAGAAAATAGTTTTTAGTTATTAAACTTAATACAGAAAAATATTTTAGAAATTATATATATATATTTATATGGCTAAAATATTATTTTTCGTCAATTTTACTTAACTGAAAAGAGCGATAGTTTAGATAATAAAAATAAAAAATAAAAATTAGAATTTAAATTAATAAAATTAAAAATTAATTGTCTTACAAGGGTAAAATTATAAAAATTTCCCCTAATTTTTTTGAATTAATTTTGGTAAATAATTTTGTTGGAAATTAAAATATGCATGTCAAGTTGGACTTTACTAACGTTTGATAGAAGAGATAAGCTAAGGCCGCCTCGTTGGGGAACATGTTAGTAATTTTTTGATTTTATTATAAAAAAATAGAGAGTAATAGGATAATTTATAATAATTTTAATAATTTTTAATTTTTTGATTAAAACTAAAAATTGCCAAATGAGGCCTAAGGGGATTGTTTAGAAAGTGTTAGATTAATTAGTTTTTTAATTTTATATAAATTTTTTTTTTTAAATATGAGTTAAGTTTGAAATAATATAATAAAAAAGTGATATGACATAAATAAGAAATAATATGATTTAAACTAGATGATTTTAAAAAAAAAAAAAAAATTAAAACTCAAATAAAATGATTATGCTAATAAAACCTCATTCTTCTGGGCTATTCTATTTCCGCACATTAATTTTTCTCACTTCACACACTTAATGAAAATTTTTATTAATACAATTTTGTCCTAGAATAAAATACCATAATACTCTCATCTTCTTCTATTCAAACCCTATTTCTAAAACGCCATAAGCATCCTCTGTCGACAACGTCGCCTCTCTTATCCGTCATCTCCTCTCATTGTCTCTTTTCTTATCTGCCTGTGATCGCTTTCTGCCATGAATCATACACTCCTACAAGTCTCTCATTACGAATCATTCAATGTTGAATGTGGAGGTTTAAAGCAGAGGGGGATGAACTAAAAGTGGTGATGGTGATAGTGGTGAGAGTTGAAAGTGACGGTAACGACAGTAAAAGATGAGTGGATGAATGAAAAAAAAGGGGGGGGGGCTTGGTATAGTGTTAGAATATGTTTTCAAAAATAAATAAAAAAGTTTTCTTATTTCAATATGGTTTCATTTTTTTAGGGACAAAAAAATTTTAAAATTTTAAACTTTTTTTGATATTTATTTTTGTCAAATTAATTTATATTTTTCTCATAAAAAATTTAAAAAATTGATTCAAAAATTAAAACTAAACATAATCTTAGTGTTTTAAAATTAAAAATGAAGGTAATATTAAAATATAAAAATGTGTACTGTAAATTTATATTTTTATAAGGTGTGTTTTAAAAAATTGTTCATTAAATGTGTGTATTGAAAGAATTTAATTCGCGGTAATAGAATTACCTCCTCTTCTATCGCCGGGGGCTTCTATTCACACACACCAAACCCCCTCTCCACACACACTTAATGAAGGGGTGTGTAAAAAGTGTGTGAGGGGGAGATGTGTAGAAAGGATATTTTGGGTGTGTAAATAGAAGCTCCCTCTATCGCCGCATAAGTCATTATAAGTTTACGAAAATACCCTCACGAGCTACACAAATTACTCAATCAGTCATCGGCGTAGCCACTCAGCCTTCTTCTCTCTCCCCGCCTCGCTCTCTCTCTCTCTGCGATCCCCTCCGTCGTTCGCCGCCAATCGCCTCCGCCCACCGCCGCCTCAACCACCATCTCCCTTCTCTCTCCACTTTCTCTATCTAGAATCCCCACCACTCCCTCGATTAAATGTAAAGAAGAAGCAGAAGAAGAGAGATTACAGTACAAACCCTAGTCCGATGTCGGTCCACGAACAAGCCGCGGCCGCGATTCTCTCTCAAATAGCCCTAGCCGCCGACGGAGCAGTGCTCGGGATAACCCTAGCTTACATCGCTGTTCGGAGTATTCTCAAATTCACCGCCGCCTCCTCCGCCCTCCGCAAAATTCGCGACGCCCCTTCGCTTCGCGTCTCCGATCTCCGTTCTGTTCTTTCTGAATCGGAAGGTTCAGATTCTTCTTCGAATGATTCGGAGGGAGGGAAGCTTGTGATCGTTCGTGGCGTTGTTGAAGCGAAATCGGTTGTTGATGGGAATTGGAAGAGTTTGAGGTCTAATGTACTCGTTTCTCATGAGTCCGGCGAGAAAGGTGTTATTTTGCATAGAATTCAAACGGTATAGTTGTTAAAATGCCCTTAATTCATTGTTGTTATAATTGTTTGCATCATTTCTCTATGATATGTTTCTTGTTTCTTGTTTCCAGTTCTTGTTCGTCAATCTCAACTGTTAGGAGAAATTTTCTTTGTGACTGAATATATTCTTGTCTTTCTTGAAAAAAAAAATGAAAAAAAGAAAAAGAGAGAAGATAATTGAGAAGTTATTTTTCCTCTGCTTTTGAAGTAAAATACCAAATTTGTGTATGGAAATTTGTGCATGCCCAATTGCTTATAGATTTTTCTGAACCCTAGTTGATACCAAACTGAATTTGATGAAGGGAAGGGGAAAAAAAAAGTAGTGGAAAAATAGGGCCTCATTTGAATTTCAGAAAGAATGGGGAAATGACTAAAAAATGCTTGAAGTTTGTGTGACTGAATATAATCTTGTTTTTATTGGGGGAAAAAAAAAGTTAATTCAGAAATTACCTTTTCCTCTGTTTTTGAAGTAAAATACCAAATTTGTGTCTGAAAATTTAGTGCATGCTCAATTGCTTATAGATTTTTCTGAACCCTAGTGGATACCAAGCTCAATTTGATGAAGGGAAAGGGGAAAAAATAGTGGAAAAATAGGGTGTCATTTGAACATCAGAAAGAATGGGGGAAAGGAATGAAAAATGCTTGAAGTTTGTCTTCATTGTTTCCAGATTCTCTAAACCTCGTTGATGGTGTAAGAGTGTAAGAAGTCTTATGCTTCATATTTCATGGATGGCAATCTGAATTTGATGAAGGGGAGGGGGGGAAAAAAGAAGAGGAGGAAAGATAAGGCGTCATTTGAACCCCCCCAAAATGGGGAAGGACTTAAAGAAGTTTGAAGTATGTCTTCATTATTGGATAATATATATTTATTCTTGAAGTGAAGCATTTCTAGTTTCTTTTCATTATCCATTTTGAAGAACAATGAAGCATTGTTAAATTTGGAAAATGGATGGGATACAATACAAATATGACGATACAACAAAAATCCAAAATATTAGAACACAGATACAACCAAGATACGTTTGTAAAAATATTATTTTTATAAATTTTAGTGTTACGTCCAGTAATGGTGAGAACACACTATATTTTTTTAATGAAAAATACTGTTGTTAGGAATTAAATATTAGTTTAAGAATCAATAGTTAGTTAGTTAGTTAACTTTTAAATTGGTGTTTAGAGGATTCAAGAAGTGTTTCTAAAGTGTTAGTCCGATATTAGGATTTTGATTTTTTAATTAAGTAGTGTGAGATATGTTTTTAGGAGTGTCAAACATGCTTTTAAGAGTGTTTGAAGAATGTTAGACATGACATGCTTCCTCCGCTGAAGTGTCCATGTTGCTTAGATAGTACATTAAGGATACATCAATACAACAAATTTTGGAAAAGCAGGTCACAAATTTTTTCATCTTAAGGTAAGCAAAGGAATTAAAAAATTATTCTTGTATTTGTCCTAACCTAACAATTGTTATTCTCTAACGTAGCAATTTTAAAATAGTTTAGATACATTACATAGAGTATTTAAAGAAATTAATTTTCAAATTTTGAATACGTTTAGGAAGTATTAAATTTGTATTTGTTAGTATATGACGAATATTGATAACCAATCAGATACAGATACAACTACCTTTTAGAATTATTTGTGCTTCATTTTAAGAACCAAGAGGATAGTAATTGGATTAAGATCACTTGATTGTGTGTTCTAAAATGCTTTGGTGGTAGATCCATGATGACTCTACACTTAAATCTTGAGAGGAAGAAAAAGGATAATTATGTGGGTAACTTGTTCACATGGCAATCAAATTGATCGCGAAATGATTCGATGAAATGCCAAGCCAAGATTTTGTTTGCTTACAACATTAGCATTCAAAAGTTTCCAACCTATTTTTGTCTAGTTCTGTGTAAATGTTATGTAGTTGTTTTTATATTCTTAAATAACTTTGGTTTTGATTTTATGTCTTATATGCTTTGAAGTGTATATACAACGAATGGAGGGGTTTTTTTGGATGGACTTCTGATCTACGTTCTCTATTTTCAAGATCCTGGAAAGAGCAAGAATCTGTCTCCTTAAGAATGGTATGTTCTAACATTGTAACAATTCTCTTCATATTTATGGATTGATTAGCTTTTTAAATTATTTACAGTCAATAATTTATTTGCGCTTGCCTCCGGGTGTTTCGAAAAGTGAGCAAGGGGTGCCGCATCGACACGTGGGTGCGGTGAAAAATGGGCAAAGGTTTTCGCGTTTTTCTGGATGAGCGCGGGTAAAGAAACTAGTCCAAGACTACAGGTTTAGGGTAGCCACTTGGAATATAGGAACCTTAACTGGTAAGACGATGGAATTGGTAGATGTTATGATTAGGAGGAGAGTTAATATAGCTTGCGTACAAGAAACTAAGTGAACGGGTGAGAAAACCAGGGAAATTGAGGATACTGGTTTTAAACTGTATTATAGTGGTAAGGACAAACGCAGGAATAGGGTAGGAATCATAATTGTCAAGAATCTGGTGGAGAATGTAGTGGCGGTCATTAGGAAAGGGGATAGGGTTATATTAGTAAACTAGTTATTGGAGGGAATATAGTGGTGCATACGTCCCTCAAGTAGGATTAGATGATCAAACTAAGAGGGATTTTTGGGAACAAATGGATGAGATCTTACAGGAGATGTCCGTAGGAGAGAACCTGGTTATAGGTAGAGATTTTAATGGCCATGTAGGCATAGATAAACTAGGTTATGAAAGGGTGCATGGTGGATACGGTTTTGGTGACAGAAATGAGGTTGGAGAGAGTATCTTAGATATTGCGTTGGCTTCTGACCTGGTGGTGGCGAATACTATGTATAAGAAGAGGGAGGAACATTTGATAACTTTTAAGAGTAGGTCAGTTAAGAGCCACGACCCCATTTGATGGGACTTAAGGCTTTGTTTGGTTTGATTTGGTTTGGTAATAAAATACTGCAGAATCAGATATCATTTATTCTCTGAGTTGAGATGCACAAAGTGAGGCTTCTTATAATTTTTGATGGTTTAGAAATTTTCTTTTATGTGAGGATATCAATGGTGGTTGTTTGAGTGATCATGCAATTATGCAATTATTACATAAAATAAGCTTGATTTTCATCATGATATGTCTGCTTGAACTACTGATTTTGTAAGTCTGCGCAGTGAACTGAATGCCGAACACCTTTAACTCTACCCTCACCCATTAAAATGCAGCATGTATTATATTATTTGTGTTGGCATCCACATTTCTGTAGATTTAACTGCATTATGATCTTATTGTGGTGGGGATTAAGTTTATGGCATGGCTTCTTTGAGAATGTGTCAACCATGTGTTTGATCAATGTCAACTGTCAGACAAGTGACTGAATTAAAAAGAAAAAAACTAGTTTAAATTATGGACATATCTAGTGCTTGTTTGACTCAAGTCCAGGTCTGTTATACCTGTGTTGATGTTGGTCGCATGTTGGTCTAGGAAATGGCTTTGTTGTGGAAGCACCCATGACCATGATACTTATTTGTGGATAGATAGTTCATTTGTTGGTCACTTATTGCTTTATATATTGTTGAATAGAGTCAATCACATGGTCTTTTAGAGGTTGTGACTATGGTGACAAATTTTATCTTCAGGTTCCTTTCATTCTTGTTGAAGGTGGTAGGCGACCACAATCTGATTATTTGATCGTCAACATGGATGGATCAAAACATCCGCTTCCTCTTGTGACAGTTTATCATCAGTTGCAGCCTATTAGTGCTTCACCATACACATTCCTTCAGGCACTCTTTGGCCATGAATACCCTGTGAGTAAATATAAATTAGAGTGGATTCTGATGTCCCCAAAATTTGGTTCTATCTTGAAGCTGCACAATTTTCTTGGCTTTGGCTTTTGATTTGTTGATTCTCATAGAGATGATTGGTGTAGTAATGTGTGCTGCTTTTGAAGGTTGGACTGCTTGATGAAGAGAAAATTCTTCCACTGGGAAAGGATATCACTGCAGTTGGCATTTGTAGTTTGAAAGATGGAATTCCTGAGATCAAATCATGCAAGGATCTTCCATATTTCCTGTAAGCAAGCTTGTTTAAAAATTAAAAATCATTCCATTGGATTACGTAATTCCATGCAGACCCTATTCCAGAAGACTCTTCTGGAAACAGCATTGCAACACTTTATTGCAGATATAGCCCGGCGTGGGACTAATAAAAAATATCATCATTTTTTTCCCAATATTGTAGTTTTTTTTTATCCTTCAATATGGTCAACTTAGTTGGATGGCTGTAATTGCCCAACATGAAAATATTGTGAATATGATGATTGGTTGGCCCAAGGTCAGGTAGCCTTGTAATGCGATGGTTCCATACAGACTAATCAATAGTCTTGTAGACATATCCCTCATGGGCAAAGTTACACTCACAAGTAAACTTTTCTCCTCTTGTCATGTCTCAGCTGTTTGCATCATTTGTCCAAAATTTGAACTTGGTTATAAATTTTTCTTTTGACCAACCATCCCACTTTTGTTAAATGGGTTGGAAAGTAATCATGTAGTTGTACATCGTTGCATATTTCTTTGTGAGCATATTTAACGTCGACTAAATTACTAGTATTTGTGTTACCTCATGTTTTAGATGTGGTTTCATTTACTGTTTGCATTACTCTCAAGTAGTATTTTATTTCTGTTTGTAAACGGTGGTACCATCTGTCAGTAGTGCAACATGGCTGGCTCTCTATGCTTGACTTATATGTAGCTGTGTAATTATTTTCTTACTGTTAAACCTATCTTGCTACCCTATATTGAAAAATTGATGTGTCATGAGACAAAATCTGGCATGTATGGTATTTCATTTTGCGAGTTTCTCTTTCTGCTTCCAGAGTGAATTCAGTGTTGCTGGTTTTGCAGGTCCGATTTGACTAAGGATCACATGGTGGTAGCACTTGCATTCAGGACTAAAGTGTTATTGTGGAGTGGCGTTGTGATTGGTGCATTCTCAATTGGTATCCTTGGCTATGCTGCTGTAAGGTACCAAAATTGTCATGCAGCCTTATTAATGAGATATGTATTTATTCACTTTAATAAATTTGAATTTCTAATCCTTAGCCTCATGTAGTTCAGTAGTTTTCTGTTGACATTCAGTAGTTTTCTGCAGAATAAACCTGATGACCCATGGTTCTTGGAAAAGTTGAGGGTTAGGTTAATAAAGGAAAATGCCATTCTCATCTGGCCAAGTGCATGCTCTTTGTAACATGTGGCATGAACATACGAAATTTAGTGCCCGAAGTGTGCTTTAAGCTTTAGAGGGTCCGCTTGATGTCACTCATAAGTTAGCTTTTATGATTATAGTTTTTTAGATTATTAGGTTAAAAGAATTAAAATAAATTGTAAATCTGTTTGGTGCAGCTTTTGATAATTTGTGAAAAAAGTCTTAACTTGTTTGGTTAAATAAGTGATTTTGTTCATATGTAAGCTACAAATTGTAGCTCGAGAAAATCTCACTTTTTTTTTGGTCAAATAAGCTGAAAAGATCAAATTTTAAATACTAATTTGACTTAGATTATGTGACACAGGAACTGGAGTAGATGGAAAGAGTGGCGACAACAGAGGCGGGATCAACAGCAAAACCCCCCCGATACCGACGATGCCGATCCTCAGATTGCAGCAGAGGAGACCGGAGATATTCCAGATGGAGCATTGTGTGTTATTTGCTTGATGAGGCGAAGGCGGTCTGCATTTGTTCCGTGTGGGCATCTGGTTTGTTGCCAACGTTGCGCCCTTTCAGTTGAACGCGACTTGGCTCCTAAGTGTCCTGTGTGTAGGCAAACAATCCGGAGTTCTGTGAGGATATATGATTCTTGAGAAATGGAAAATTAACATTTTGTTTAATAGATACGTTTTCGTAAAGCAGGGGTAACGAATTTTCTTCAGAAGTTATGCTGACTCGGTAGCAATAGAATTACAGTGTACACATTGGGTCAAAGGAGCTGGGGAGTGAAGAGATACAATGAATATGCAGAGTTTTGAAGAATTTTGTCATTGTGATGTGAACCGGTCACTCAAGTGTATATTGAACATTAAAATTTGTGTAGTTCTGTTGAACTCTGATAATACATGAGGAAGAGATGTGAAAACATGGAGTTATATAGTAATTTGGACTGAAACACATGTTGCAAGTCTTCTTCTTCTCTCTCTCTCTCTCTCTCTCTCTCTCTCCTCCTATGTAACTCGATGATCACAGAACAGACCTGCTTAGTTACTTGCTTGTAGGGTTGAGCATTGCAGGCTTGATCTCTGCTCGAAACTTGATAATGAAGAAATAGTTTGGCTCGATTATCAAACTCGGTTAGCTCGGTAGATATTATTTCATACTTCATCTGTCTTATTTTGTTGGGCTATTATTTTATTTATTTTTCGTTGTTTCAAAATACATATCCACTTTGAGAAGTCAAAATTTTAAATTTAGAAGTTTCTAAAATTACCCTCTGTAAAGCAGTGATAAATATATTTTAAAAATAATAAGAGAAGGGTATTTTTAGAAATAATTCTCGAAAATTTGAAATCAAAGCGTAAAGAAGTATTTTTGAAAAGTACAAAATTTTCGGAAGAGACTATCAATACGGGACAGAGAGAGTATTAAATATGCATATAATAGATTTTACTATATTAATGTATAAAAAGCTTAAAGGTCATCTTTGATTCACAAGATTAATAGTGAAATATTAATAATCTTATTAAATTAGTGTGGTATTCACTATCCAATTGGATTAATAGGATATATCCATTTGGATTAATAATCTCACCCCTACCCCATTACTAATAATCTTACAAATTTGTTGGATAAATTATCCATTAGATTAATAATCCTAAACTAAAATGTTAAAACAAACATAGGATAATTAGGCCCACGGATTAATAATCTCAATCCCATGCTCTAATCCATCCAATCAAACATACCCATAAAGTATAAAATTTTCAGAAGAGACTATCAATACGGGACGGACGGAGAGAGTATTAAATATGCCTATAATAGATTTTACTATATTAATGTATTAAAAGTCGAACTTTTTGTAATACCAAGTTCAACTGTTTTATTAAATGAATTTAGGTCCCGTTTTTTGGGTTAAATAGATGGGAGGTGTAACAACCCTCACTTTACTCTAGTCATGCTTGTATATATTACATGATCTTGTCTTGATATGTTGTATTTGCAAACCTTGATTTGTCTTGCATAAGTGTTACTTGCATGCTTTGTTCCTTGTTTGGTGTGTGTTTAGCCTAGGTTAATTCAAGCCGAGGTCACCTTAAGCCTAGAACTATCTTGGAAACCATTTCCGATTGACCTCCACCTCTGCCCTAACATGTTGGCCGAGATGTCATCATCTAGGCCGAGGTGTGTATCACCAAGGCCGAGATGTGTATTATCTAGGCCGAGATGTTACCTTTGCACCTGAGTGATCTTGTTCCTGGATTGGTGCGACCTAGACCGAGGTGTGGCATATCTAGGCCAAGGTGTGGCACAGCTAGGCCAAGTATTGTCCTTCCTAGCCGAGGTCATTGTTCCCTTACTTGCCGATGCCTTGTTCTTAGCCGAGATCATTACCTACCGGAGTGCCTATGCCATCTTCCTTGTTGAATACACTTTGTCATAAGTCTTGTCTTTTCACTCAGTTACCTTTTTTAGGAGAACCAACCCGGTAGTGCCACGTGTCCGAGCTGAGTATTAAATCAGCCGGCAGAGAGAAAAATGTATCATTTGTTATATTTCTTTGTTCTTGAGGTGAGAGAAGCTCTAGAAGAGGGAGGAGGAGTTCCTAGAGAGGGAGTAGATTTCCAAGTTTGATCTTTGGGTGCTTGAACCATTAGATTCGAGTTTTGAGGTTAGAATCTTAATCTACTCTTGTTGTTCTTATTGATCATCTAGCTGCATTGCATGATCAAACCTGATTTGCAAGCCATGCATCTATTTAAAGTTGGGTTTAGAAAGAGAAAGTGGCATTCATGTGTTCTTGAAGAAAAAGTCTCGTTTGATCCGAAAGTTTGCATTAAGGTTCATGTTTTTGTGTTTGTTTTCATAAGATCTTCAAGTATGGGTACCCAGGTCCATGTTTTTGAACTCATCTCATGAAATCCCAGATTTTCATAATAGCAAGTTGTGATTGAGCCTTCATATTTTTCATGTTCTTCGTGTTCTTCAGCAGAGGGAAATCCAGATTTTCCCGACTTCATTTCCTTGAATGTGGCCATCGGGACCACACCTCGGCAAGGAGGTGTGGAACCTCGGCCAAGACCTGGTTGGTGCCCATTATGTTTTCCCGAGATGAGAAATAGTGTTTTGTTTTGGTCCGACTTAGTTTTGAAAGAATGCCGAGATCATTTATATTCATGTAAAGCTTGTTTTAAGGATGCATTTCATGTCCATCTTTGAGTATCTCCCCTTACCTTATTGAAATGCATTCAATGGGATTTGTTATGTGCTTGTAGGCCTTGGATCCTTACTTGTAACCCCGACGTTTGAAGAACTATGTGAGTGGTATTTTTAATAAAGCTATGTTCTAATATTTTGATAAGCCTTGTTTTGCTTTGTTTTGAAAAGTAATTGATCAAGCATGAATGATTATCCCTGTTTTGTGTGCCAAGTATAAGTTTTGTTTTGGATGACATTCTCGGGTAGTCCGTACGTGCTAGGGGACTATAAGCATTTGTAGCACAACCTTTGAAAGTCCGTACGTGCTAGGGTACTATAAGCATTTGTAGCACAACCTTTGAAAGTCCGTACGTGCTAGGGGACTATAAGCATTTGTAGCACAACCTTTGAAAGTCCGTACGTGCTAAGGGACTATAAGCATTTGTAGCACGACCTTTGTTAATGTCATCCCTTGAAACTTGAAAGCCTTGAAAGACTTTGATTGATGAAGCTTGACAGATTTGTTAGATGGACTTGATTCATCCCATGTTTTGTTACAAGTTATGATTATGTATTGTTTCGTTAAAGATCTCGGATATCATGCATGCAAACCCTTTATTACTTGTACCATTCACTGAGTATCCAAGCTCACCCTCTCTATATATATGTAGGTGATGAGCAGGACGGCGGCGACGCCTAGATGTGCTTGTAACTTGTTTTGGATTCGCATTTTGTAGCATCTTGAAGATCATGCTTCTTAGCTTGCATTTCATTGTGTTTTGTATATGATGGCTTGAGAAGTCTTTTGGTCAAGATGTATTTTGTATCCCATTTTGTTTGTATTCGAGTTGTAAAGCTATGTAAAGATGTATGCCATTCCATTTGACTTATGCACAGCTCTTCTAGGCTAACTAGATTTGTATATATTGCTTCCGCACTTGTGAGCCCCATGTATTTATACTCTGATTGTGTGTGAATTTTGAAAGTTGGCCTTCGGTAATCTCGGATTACTGGCCATCACGGCACCATTCTACTAGGGGCAGAATGGGGTCGTGACAGAATGGTATCAGAGCACAAGTTTCTTATAGTGCATTGCTCACGCACACTTCGAGTCCTAAAGAGCATAGGATTTCCCTTAGAATTGATGTTAGGATTGCATCATAATGCTTGCTACTTGACAATGTGTGCATTATCTCGACGTGACCATTTGTTATTTGCATGCATATTATTTGATCGTTTTGTTTTAAAGTTACATTTTGCATACTCTTAGCATCATGAGAAGGGGTATACCACCAGTTGGCCGAGATCATCCTGAAGACAGATTGGACAGATTAGAGAGATTGGTCGAAGGTTTGGTCCGTGAGTTGAGACAACCTAGGCCACAAGACACTAGTACTAATTCTACCCAGGCCGAGCAGACAAACGCCCGACATGCAGTTCCACCTCCACCTCCTCCAGCCCCGCAAGTGCCTCCACAGCAAGCTTTATATGGGGACGGCACCATAGCCTTGATCAGAGAGTTCAAAAAGATGAAGCCGCCGAGATTCTCTGGGGGTATTGAACCGATGAAGGCCGAAGCGTGGGTCTTGGAAATGGAGAAGCTGTTCGAGATTTTTTCCAGCACCGACGCCCAGAAGGTGTCATTAGCAACATTCACATTAGACGACGACGATCAAAGATGGTGGATGATGACCAGAGAAGGTAACCCAGGGTTGACTTGGGCTAGATTTTTGGAGTTGTTCTACAACAAGCATTTTCCCCTTAGTGTCCGAGATCGCAAGACCACGGAGTTCCAAACTCTGACATAGGGCAACAAGACAGTGGCAGAATACGACCACACTTTTACCGAATTGGCGAGATATGCGCTTCACATGGTCAATGATGAATACAGAAAAGCTAGGAAGTTCGAAAGTGGACTGCGTGGACCAATTCAGGATCGAGTTAACATGCTCAACATGCCGACTTAATCCAGAGTATTGGACAAGGCCATCCTTGCAGAAGCTAACTTGAACCGATATCAGAATTCATGAGAGAGCCAGAGGAAGAGACAGAACTATGATAATCACCGAGTTCCGTTTAACGCCAAAAAGAAAGCGAATGTGGGCAGCTCCAGCAACTCAAACCAGGAAGGTAATACTAAGTTGACGTGTGCAAGTTGTGGGAAACCGCATTCCAGAGTTTGCCGTTGGGCGTCAGGAGCCTGTTTTGAATGTGGTGAAATGAGTCATCGTGTGAAGGACTGTCTGAAGGCAAGGACTGATGATGGTAAGAAGAATGGGAATACCTCGGCTCTATACAGAGAAATAACATCGGGAGGGCACAGACGAGGCAGGGCAGAGTTTTTGCATTGGTACCAGGAGACACTCAGAATGCTGAGACAGTCGTGTCAGGTATACTCCCAATCTGCTCTCAAGATGCATACATATTGATTGATTCGGGTTTTACACATTCATTTGTATCTGCTAAGTTTGCCGAGAAGTTGAATAGAGAACAAGAACCCCTTGATTATGTGTTATATGTGTCTACTCCATCTGGGAGGACTATGATTGTTGCATCCATTTATAGGGCGTGTGTTGTTGTGATTGAGGGTGTAGAATTATTAGTTGATTTAATGCCGTTAAGCATGACTCACTTTGATGTCATATTGGGAATGGACTAGTTAGTAACGAATCATGCATCTATTAATTGTGTTTCGAAGAATGTCACACTGAAACCCCCAAACCAAGCCGAGGTTATTTTCCAGGGTAAAGGAGTAGTACCCCCACCTTACTTAATCTCATCCATGAAAGCCTATAAGTTGATTCAAAAGGGGTGTCAAGGTTATCTGTGTAGTACACTAAGTGATTTGAATGGAAATGTTGAGTTAGCCGACATCCCCGTGGTTAGAGAATTCCCCGACATCTTTCCAAAAGATTTGCCTGGCCACTTAATCGATAGGGAAATAGAATTTACGGTTGACGTTATGTCGGGAACCCAGCCTATCTCTAAAGCACCCTATAGAATGGCCCCAGCCGAACTCAAGGAACTGAAACTACAATTACAAGAAATGTTGAACAAGGGATTTATTAGGCCGAGCACTTCACCTTAGGGAGCACCAGTTCTATTTGTCAAGAAAAAGGATGGTACACTTCGTCTTTGTATCGACTACCGAGAACTAAATAAGGTGACCATTAAGAATAAGTATCCATTGCTGAGGATTGATGATTTACTTCATCAACTACAAGGGGCACGGGTATTTTCTAAGATTGATCTCAGGTCGGGCTACCATCAGCTGAAAGTTAAGGGCGAGGATGTTGAGAAGACTGCTTTTCGGACAAGATATGGCCACTACAAATTTTTGGTGATGCCTTTCGGAGTGACCAATGCTCCTGCAGCATTCATGGAATTGATTAATAGAGTCTTTAAACCGTACCTAGACGAGTTCGTGGTTGTTTTCATCGACGACATACTGATCTATTCCAAGAGTGGTGATGAGCATGAGAAGCATTTGAGACTAGCCTTACAAACCCTGAGGGACAGGAAATTATATGCCAAGCTTAGCAAGTGTGAATTTTGGCTTGCCAGCATCTCATTTTTGGGCCATGTGATTACTGAAGAAGGTATTTATGTCAATCCAAGTAAGATTGAAGCCGTTGTGAATTGGCCGACACCGACTAATGTGTCCGAGGTTCGTAGTTTTCTGGGTTTGGCAGGTTATTATAGAAAGTTTGTGAAAGACTTCGCAAGGATTGCAGTACCATTAACACAACTAACTCAGAAGGGAGTGGCGTACGAATGGACTAAGGATAGAGAATCAGCCTTCCAGGAGTCGAAGACGAGGTTGGTTACAGCACCAGTTCTTGTACTTCCATCAGGTAATGAGGAATTTTAGATTTACAGTGATGCTTCACATAAGGGTTTGGGTTATGTATTAATGCAAGGGGGTAAAGTCATAGCATATGCATCTCGTCAATTGAAACCTCATGAAAAGAACTATCCTACCCATGATCTAGAGCTAGTAGCCGTGGTGTTTGCTTTGAAGATTTGGCGTCATTACTTGTATGGGGCTTCTTGTTAAGTTTTCACAGATCACAAGAGTTTGAAGTACTTGTTCACCCAGAAGGAACTAAATATGAGGCAGAGAAGATGGCTTGAATTACTAAAAGATTATGACATGCAGATTCAGTATCATCTAGGTAAAGCAAACTCAGTGGCCGACGCGTTGAGCATGAAGTTAGTTGGGAATTCAGCATGGTCATCAATGATTTCAGTGGAGCTGACCATCCTTGAGGAAATAAGGACCAGGCAGATGGAAGACAGATTCTTCAGGAAAGTAATTGATGAGATTATCACTAAGCCAAGGTCAGGGTATACCATTGAAAATCAGGTACTCAAGTTTAAAGGAAGATTGTGCGTGGTTGACGTCCTAGAGTTGAAAAATAAGATTTTACAAGAAGCCCATGGTTCCAAGTTTGCCGTTCATCCAGGGAGTACCAAGATGTACCAAGATTTGAAACAGACTTTTTGGTGGCCGAATATGAAAAGAGAGATAGCCGAGTTCGTATCTCAGTGTCTATATTGCCAACAAGTGAAAGCAGAGCATCAAAGACCAACAGGATTTCTTCAACCTTTGCCAATTCCTTAGTGGAAATGGGAGCACATCTCCATGGATTTTGTGGTTAGTTTGCCGAGGACGCAGAAGGGTATGGACTCGATTTGGGTTATTGTCGACAGATTAACTAAGTCAGCCGACTTCTTGCCTGTACAGACTACATTCAATGCTGACCGACTTGCTGTACTGTATATAAATGAGATTGTAAGACTTCATGGAGTGCCGATGTCCAGTGTGTCAGACCGAGATCCGAAGTTTGTTTCTAGATTTTGGCAGAGTTTACAAAGAGCCTTGGGAACCGAGTTGAAGTTTAGCACAGCTTTTCACCCCCAGACCGATGGACAAACAGAAAGAACGATTCAGACACTCGAAGATATGCTCAGACTATGTGTGTTAGATTTCAAGGGAAGTTGGGGAGTACATCCACCGTTAGTAGAATTTGCCTACAACAACAGCTATCAAGCCAGCATTGGCATGGCGCCGTATGAAGCTTTGTATGGAAGGAAGTGCAGATCGTCGATATGTTGGACCGAGGTAGGAGACAAAGCTTTGATTGGTCCTGAGCTAGTTCAAGTTACAACCGAGAAGATTAAGCTCCTTCGACAAAGGATCAAAACTGCTCAGAGTCGGCAGAAGAGTTATGCCGATCAGAGAAGAAGAGAGTTGGAATTTGAAGTTGGGGATCACGTATTCCTGAAGGTTTCGCCAATGAAAGGAGTTTCCAGATTTGGGAAGAAAGGTAAGTTAGCACCTCGTTACATCGGGCCGTTTGAAATTCTTGAGAAGGTTAACCCAGCTTCCTATAGACTTGCTCTACTACCAGAACTAAGTCAAGTTCACAATGTGTTCCATATTTCGATGTTGAGGAAGTATATTCGAGATCCTGCGCATGTGATTGACCATTTCGGGATTGGGATTAACGAAGATTTAGGTTATGAGGAGAGGCCGATACGGATTCTTGATAGGCAAGTGAAACAGTTGAGGAACAAATCGATATCAATGGTGAAAATTGAATGGAATGAGCATTACGACAAGGATGCTACATGGGAAATGGAAGAAGAAATGAAAGTCCGATATCCGGAATTGTTTTCAGGTCAAGGTAACTCAAGTTTGGAGACCAAACTTTTTTAAGAAGGGTAAAATGTAACAACCCTCACTTTACTCTAGTCATGCTTATATATATTACATGATCTTGTCTTGATATGTTGCATTTGCAAACCTTGATTTGTCTTGCATAAGTGTTACTTGTATGCTTTGTTCCTTGTTTGGTGTGTGTTTAGCCTAGGTTAATCCAAGCCGAGGTCACCTTAAGCCTAGAACTATCTTGGAAACCATTTCTAGTTGACCTCCACCTCTGCCCTAACATGTTGGCCGAGATGTCATCATCTAGGCCGAGATGTGTATTATCTAGGCCGAGATGTTACCTTTGCGCCTAAGTGATCTTATTCCTGGATTGGTGCGACCTAGACCGAGGTGTGGCACATCTAGGCCGAGGTGTGGCACAGGTAGGCCAAGTGTTATCCTTCCTAGCTGAGGTCATTGTTCCCTTACTCGCTGATGCCTTGTTCTTAGCCGAGATCATTACTTACCAGAGTGCCTATGCCATCTTGCTTGTTGAATACACTTTGTCATAAGTCTTGTCTTTTCACTCAGTCACCTTTTTGAGGAGAACCAACCCGGTAGTGTCACGTGTCCGAGCTGAGTGTTAAATCAGCCGGCAGAGAGAAAAATGTATCATTTGTTATATTTTTTTGTTCTTGAGGTGAGAGAAGCTCTAGAAGAGGGAGGAGGAGTTCCTAGAGAGGGAGTAGATTTCCAAGTTTGATCTTTGGGTGCTTGAACCGTTAGATTCGAGTTTTGAGATTAGAATCTTAATCTACTATTGTTGTTCTAATTGATCATCTAACTGTATTGCATAATCAAACCTGATTTGCAAGCCATGCATCTATTTAAAGTTGGGTTTAGAAAGAGAAAGTGGCATTCGTGTGTTCTTGAAGAAAAAACCTCGTTTGATCCGAAAGTTTGCATTAAGGTTTATGTTTTTGTGTTTGTTTTCATAAGATCTTCAAGTATTGGTACCCAGGTCCATGTTTTCGAACTCATCTCATGAAATCCCAGATTTTCATAATAGCAAGCTGTGATTGAGCCTTCATATTTTTCATGTTCTTCGTGTTCTTCAGCAGAGGGAAACCCAGATTTTCCCGACTTCATTTCCTTGAATGTGGCCATCGGGACCACACCTCGGCAAGGAGGTGTGGGACCTCGGCCAAGACCTGGTTGGTGCCCATTATGTTTTCCCGAGATGAGAAATAGTGTTTTGTTTTGGTCCGACTTAGTTTTGAAAGAATGCCGAGATCATTTATATTCATGTAAAGCTTGTTTTAAGGATGCATTTCATGTCCATCTTTGAGCATCTCCCCTTACCTTATTGAAATGCATTCAATGGGATTTATTATGTGCTTGTAGGCCTTGGATCCTTACTTGTAACCCCGACGTTTGAAGAACTATGTGAGTGGTATTTTTAATAAAGCTATGTTCCAATGTTTTGATAAGCCTTGTTTTGCTTTGTTTTGAAAAGTAATTGATCAAGCATGAATGATTATCCCTGTTTTGTGTGCCAAGTATAAGTTTTGTTTTGGATGACATTCTCGGGTACTCCGTACGTGCTAGGGGACTATAAGCATTTGCAGCACAACCTTTGAAAGTCCGTACGTGCTAGGGTACTATAAGCATTTGTAGCACAACCTTTGAAAGTCCGTACGTGCTAGGGGACTATAAGCATTTGTAGAACAACCTTTGAAAGTTCGTACGTGCTAGGGGACTATAAGCATTTGTAGCACGACCTTTGTTAATGTCATCCCTTGAAACTTGAAAGCCTTGAAAGACTTTGATTGATGAAGCTTGACAGATTTGTTAGATGGACTTGATTCATCCCATGTTTTGTTACAAGTTATGATTATGTATTGTTTCGTTAAAGATCTCAGATATCATGCATGCAAACTCTTTATTACTTATACCATTCACTGAGTATCCAAGCTCACCCTCTCTATATATATGTAGGTGATGAGCAGGACGGCGGCGACGCCTAGATGTGCTTGCAACTTGTTTTGGATTCGCATTTTGTAGCATCTTGAAGATCATGCTTCTTAGCTTGCATTTCATTGTGTTTTGTATATGATGGCTTGAGAAGCCTTTTGGTCAAGATGTATTTTGTACCCCATTTTGTTTGTATTCGAGTTGTAAAGCTATGTAAAGATGTATGCCATTCCATTTGACTTATGCACAGCTCTTCTGGACTAACTAGATTTGTATATATTGCTTTCGCACTTTATGAGCCCCATGTATATACTCTCATTGTGTGTGAATTTTGAAAGTTGGGCTTCGGTAATCTCGGATTACTGGCCATCACGGCACCATTCTACTAGGGGCGGAATGGGGTCGTGACAGGAGGAGATTAGGATGGAGGTGAGGTTATTTAGTGTTGTGTTTGTTTGTAGAGTTGTGGAGGGGATTAAGATAGAGGATGTGATATAGATAGAGGTTAGAAGAGGGATTGAGATGGAGGAGATAGAGATGGTATTAGAAAAATAGTGAGGGGATTAAAATTTTTTTTATTATTTTTATTTTTTATATATTGGGAATTTTTTTTAAAATATTAATGTTTAATTTTTTTTTTTATTTTATTATTTTATATAAAAACAATTTAACAATTCCTACACTAACAACTATCATCAAAACAAATATAATTTTATTTAATTCTCTCACCAACAATCCCCTCACTATTAATTCTTTTATTATAAATTTCTTCTATTCTACTTCTAAAAATAAACGTAGCCTTACATAGTATATGATTTATATATATAAATCGAGCCGGGTTTAGCTTTACCAAATCCAGCCGAATCAAATATCAGGTATAAATGACAAAAACTGTAACTAGCCTTGAAATTTATGTCTTCATAGTTGACACTCGAGAGGTAATATACATAGAAGAGGAAAGAAAAGAAAAGATGAAAAAACATACAATAACTCTGTTACATGTTACTTGGTTTCAGATCCAACTTCCATAACGAACTAAATGAAACAGGTTGTCCTTTCCACCACAAACCCACACACCCATCTTCCTCTTCCACTCTCATCTCCCAGTTACTATCATACTTCCTCAGCAAAGCTCTTGCTTCATCAATGGTGTCCTCTCCAAACACTTTCCCAACAAAACCAACCCTTCTCATCCTCTCACACCACCTCTCTTTCCCTTCATTCATCTCCTCCGAGTTCGTCAACGCCTTTGCAGCCTCTCCTTCCATCATCCTCCTTTCGTCGCTTTCTCTGCCTTTAAAAGCCGCGCTTGTCGAGTCCAAGAACTTCCACAAGTACTCAACGCGTCGCGAAAACCCAGTTGCAAAGTCCCCACAAGTATTGCAGCTACAATCCATGTTGTTTTCGCTTAAAATCACGCCTTTGGGCTCCAAACTCCTTAATGCTCGCAAGAACTCGGTTCTGTTATCGGGGCAGTTGTGATTCAGATGGTGGAGTCTGAATTGAGAGCAAACGATTAACGTTTCATCGGGTGAGGAATTGATGATTTGGGTATTTAGATTCTGTAATGGGTGGTTATCGAGGCGATTGATTTGTAGATTGATGTTCATTGACTTGGCAAAACAGAGGAGTTGGGTAGAGGAGCTATGGCCCGGTGGACCGTTTGCGAATGGAATGTCTGGATTTCGATCATTGTCAGTGGTGGCTCCGATGACTGTGAGGCGGACAAGTGGAGGAGGACCACCGGGGCGGCGAGTCAAGGCTTCGAGTAGGGTTGGCCATTGAAATCCATGAGAAACTCCAATGTCAAGGATGTGAAGATTCCGAGACCTGTCCTCCTCTCCAAGGATTTGGAGGATCGAACTGTTGGCAATTTTGTTAGGAAACATGAACCAGGGACTAACCTCGTCGAATCTCATCAGTGATTTTTGGAAAAATTGGGGTTTCGTGGAAGCAAAATTGATAGTCCCAACTGAAACAGAGGAGCCAGGGGAGGAGAGGTGATGGGTCAGGGCTCGGAGTCCGTGATCAGCGAGGCGGTGGTTGGCATCACCGCTAGCAGAAGCGAGCTCGTGGAGGACGTACAACAGGTGTTGAACACGTGTCATATTTGAGGTGGTGATCGCAGCGGCGCAAGGGTTGAGCAACTGCTCTGCCCACCTCCCTTCTCTGTTATTACCGTTATTACAGTTATTTCCAACTGACTTGGCTGATGCCTTTTTGGTCCCAACTGATTTCTTAACCGTCACCCCTTGTTCCCCCACTGCATCCCCATCGTCAGTGGCCTTGTTGACCCGACGGTTCTGACTCTTCCGCTGATTTTGAGGTGCTTTGGGAACCGGGTCATCGGATACCTTCCGTTTCTTGCATGAATCAGACGGTGGTACATCGTTCGTGACGATGGAACCTATTAGCGTGGTGCTGGTAGCAGTGGTGATGGTAGAAGCGCTATTAAAAGAAGTAGAACTAGTATTCAAAAACTCTTGTTCTAGATCTTGACACTCTTGAACCCACCATTGGTCACCGTTTAAATCGCCAGAGTTATATGGATCCTCTAAAAATGATGGAAGGAACGATATTGAGCCTTCCAACCAATCTAATATGTGATCAGAGCTAGATATTGGATCGGATTCATCAAGCACCATCGTGTTGGAAATCTAGCGTGTTTGAGAGATGAGGAGGAGGAGGAGGTGGTATGATTGTTATGGTATGGTGTTTAAATTGGTCATTGACCAAAGAGGAAGAGAGGTGAGAGGAGTTGGTGTTTGGGTGTGAGTTAAAATAATGAAATGGAAGGGACGGTGAAGGGCATATTCATGATGTTGGTGTGTGCTGTATTTTGGAGGATGTGATGTTGTATTAATGGTTTATTTAAAGGTTACAAGAGTCTTGCTTAAGGGTCTCTTATTTGTTCTTGTTATTAACTTATTTGCTTGTGTACATATCATGGTTGTTGAGTTTCATGGGTGTAAAGGCAAGCAAATTATATTAGGGATGCTCTGTCGGTTAAAAACTTGTTTTAGAAAATAAGTAAAATTTGAACAATTTATTACTTGTCTTGACTCGATAATATTAGCTATAAAAAAAAATTAATATATTTGAAACTCATTTGAGATTGGCTCAAAAGAAGCAAAAAACGAAATACTCAATTATATTTGCTATAAAAAAAAAACTAATTTATTCAAGCAACTTGTGATTAATTAATTAAAACTCATTTACGATTGGCTCATAAGAAGCAAAAAACAAAATGCAACCAAATAGAACGATTAAGTTTTCAAGTCAAGTTTGAACAATTTATTACTACATTTTCTACAAACCAACAATTCTATTTACTAAGAAAATTTACTTAGAAAACTAATTAGAAATTGAAATCTATGAACAAGATTCGTTCTAGTAGTTTCCCCATAATAAGAATTTTAAATCTGCACTGTTAATTTAGATTTGGGATAATTTTTGAAATAAATTTTGAGGTAACATAGCATTTTTGTTCTACAAACAATGCTCGGAGACAAGGCAAGGACATGAGATTTTCTATATTCAAAATTCTCTATTTTTTTATTATCTAATACATTTTTAACATCATGATTGTGTCACAAAATTTTTTCCACATCGTACCGCTAGAAATGCATGGATATAAGGAAACAAAAACTTTTGAGTACAGAGGATCTCCGCCAAGGACAAGTAATTTTGAAAGTTTAAGGGGATGGTGATGGGTTGAGTTTTGAATTGTCAAGAGACGGCAAACTCTCAATCAATTGATTAAAAAAAATAGAACAAATTATAAGTTTTTTTGGTTTGAAACAGCCTTTGAATGTGTATTGGTTAATAGGGTTTTTGTCTTTGTCGCTCCAACAAATTGACCTTCAAACAACCCAGTTGTCATATATATCTAAAATTGCATAGGTTTGATAAAAAATAAACAATACTAATATTATAATAAAGTTGTTGTTTTCTTAATTTAATTGAAAATTATATGCTTTTAGAGCCTTATTTTAAATTGATCTGAGCTTGAACTTTGTTTGATTCATTGTTGATTCAATCATGTAACATTGTGTGGTGAGCACAGGTTTCACACATGAACACTGATTTAAAATTTGCCTTAGGAGTAGGAGCAAGAATGACAATAATCTCATGAAAATAAATACATAATTACAGTCATACTATAAATTCAGAAAATTATCTAGAAAAAAAAATTAATGGTGTACAATCATTTCAATTATGACCTACATCTCACTAATTTTAAATTTACACCCTCACTCATTATCATGGTAAGATTTAAAATACATTTTCATAATTTATAATATTTTTGAAATAATTATTACATTCATGGTCAATATGCCCAGCGCAACCCACCAAATTTCAAGCTTTCCTAGTTTGAGCTGTAAAACGTATCAAATTATTCAAATTACACATATTTTGCGATTTTTTAAAGAACGGATTTGGTGATAGGCCTCCTAGTATTTAACTTATCATTCAAAAAGATAAGAATTATATAGATCTTTTCAAAATCTCCTACTATTTTAAAACTTATTTCTTTTATTATAATACCCTCATATATATATATATATATATATGTATGTGTGTGTGTATATTAACTTGTAATCACTCTCTCTTATCTCACTATATGTTCTCTTTGTCTCACACTTATCACTATTCTCTTCATCGGTGCCATCACTGCTCTCTATCGGCACCACCGCCGCTCACCACAGAACTCTTTCTCTACCGTCTTCATTACCACCATCATTTGTTGCATCCACAACTTCATATCTGAGATCATTCACAATTGTCGTCACTGGAAAATGACGATTTGCGACGGTTTACAAACCTCAAATCTAAGATCCTTAACTCTCTCTCTTTCTCTTTGGTTTTGATGGTTCGTGCTCTCTCTCTCTCTCTCTCTCTCTCTCTCTCTCTCTTCTTCTTCTTCTTCTCTTGATCCTCTGTTTTTGAACTCTGTCTCTCTGTCTCTCTTTCTTCTTCTCATGATGCTCTATTCTTTCAACAGTAAAATTTTACTTTGGTTCATGACACAAAACTCTTTTGTAAAGCCATCATTGCAGCTTGTTTCAAAGTAAAATTTTACTTTGAATTATAATAAACTTTACTCTGATTTAGAGTAAAATTTTATTCTGTAATTAAAATAAAATAAAAAAAGAGTAAAATTTTACTCTGGATCAAAGTAAAATTTATTATGATTCAAAGTAAAATTTTACTGTTATTAAGCAGATCAGTATGTTTTTTACTGTTACGAAAACAAAGTACATATTAAATGAATGAACCAGAGTCAAATTTTACTTTTAAATCTATGAACAGACAAACAAAAAACTCTTAATTTTTCATTGCAATATCTTAATTTCTCATTTTTCTATCAAATCTAAGTTTTTTTTATCCCTGATCTGAAATTATTGATCTTAAATATGAGTTCGTAGGTGAGAGGGAGATTTATGATTGGGAATTGGGCCGAGGTAACGGCCGAGCAGGTTGAGAGTCAAATGGAGCATTAGGCCGAGATGACCTGCGGTCCGCCCGGAGTTGGGCTGCTATTACTTGGGCCGAGCAGGTGTTGGACCAAGTTTTGCCGCCCTAGTCCGGAAAGAAGCTGCTCGGCAAGGCAGTGCTCGGTTGGACCGAGCTGCTCGTTCTGGCGATGGTGATTTGTTCAACTTAGTTATTCCCAACCGAGATGGTTTACTCCGGTTGAAGAAGTTGATGTTTTGTTCAACTTAGATATTTCTTGCCGAGATGATTTATTCCGGTTGAAGAAGTTGATGTTTTGTTCAACTTAGATATTTCTTGCCGAGATGATTTACTCCGGTTGGAAGAGTTGGTGTTTTGTCCAACTTAGGCCATCCCAACCGAGATGATTTACTCCGGTTGGAAGAGTTGGTGTTTTGTCCAACTTAGGCCATCCCAACCGAGATGTTTTACTACGGTGCGAAGAGTTGGCGTTTTGTCCAACTTAGGTCATCGCAACCGAGATGATTTACTCCGGTTGGAAGAGTTGGTGTTTTGTCCAACTTAGGATTCCCAACCGAGATGATTTACTCCGATTGGAAGAGTTGGTGATTTGTTCAACTTAGTTATTCCCAACCGAGATGGTTTACTCCGGTTGAAGAAGTTGCTGTTTTGTTTTGCTTAAGTGTTTCAACCGAGTTAAGTAATCCGGTTGACGAAGTGTTTCGTCCAAATTTGTGATTTATACCGAGATGTTTTGCTGAAGATGGAATTGATGACAACCGTGCAAGCACTTGACAAAATTAAAGTTTTTCATTGATGTAAAACTTTGCAAAAGGTGGGGACCGAGCCCGGTTACATCAGAAACGCAAAAAGAAACAAACAAAAAGAAAAGAAAACTAAACTAAGGGGGAGAGATTGGTGAACTCGTCCTCGGTGGCCTCAATGTTGATGGTTGGGCTTTTGTCTTGGGCACCGGGCTCGTCATGGCCGGGCTGCTCCTGCACTTCGGCATCATCTGCCTCGGTATCTATCTCGGCAACTCCTTCCTCAAGGCCTTCCTCGGCCTCAGCTTGCAACGCACTGAAGACGTCGTTTGCGTATGGCACAAGGTAGACCGGTAGGAAGGCCGGAGGCGGATTGGCAAATACGTCGGTGTCAGAGCCCTGACCGAGATGCTCACAGGCAGATTTCCAGCCAGCTTTGAAGTAGATGTCTTGAGTTGCGAACACCTGCTTCTTGTAGCTCTCCTCGGCTTCGTTGAAACCGGCATTGTTAGCCTCTCGGCAGTCCCTTTTGCGTGACTTCTTCAGCGCGTCCAGCTCGGCTTGGAGCTCGTCCCTCTTTTTCTCGGCTGCGTCAAGTTGACCGAGCAACCGGTTGTTATCAGTGTTTGCTATCTCCAGCGAGGACTTTGCTCGGCCGAGCTCTGTCTGGAGGCTTTGCACTTGGCTGGCTGTGTCGGCCGCCTTCTGTCGAAGCCGGTGTATGCGCCCCATAACCAGATGTTGTTTTTGAATGGCCTGCAAAAAGCTAATTTGATTAGTGAAGGAACCGGGCAAACACTTGAGAAAATTTCAGAGGCAGATTGACTTACCCTAGCCATAGACTTCACTGACGACTTTACCAACCGAGTATCAGGGACGTGGTCACTGCCGACCACGTCGCTCGGTAGAAGGAGTGCTTTGGAGAGATCGAAGGCGAGCAAGTGCTCTTTATCGCCCTTGATCGAAGCCGTTGCCGGGATGTCTTGACCCCGGTGTTTCAGCTGTGGACGCCAAGCCGGTACTGGGTTAACTGTGGCAGTTGGTTGCTCGGTGGTAAGCTCGGTCACCAGCTCGGCAGACGGATCCGCGCGAGCTCTTTTGCCAGACCGGCGTGGATTAGGTTCCTTGCTAGATTGCCTGGCTGCTGGTGAAGCCAGAGCGACCACGGCGTCGCTGGATTGACCGGCTGCAGTTGAGCGAATGACTACGCTCGGTATCTCGGCTGAAGTGGCGGTGAGCAAGTTCTTGATTCTGCTTCGCTTGGCCATCTCTTGCTCATCTGTCAAACGGATGAGTGGAACGTCTGGCAAAGTTGGATCTGGTGGAGGTGATGGAGCGCGGAGGAAGTCTGTAACTTTACTCCGGTGGGGAGCAGAGTATCTGTACGTAGGAGTGTAGCCGAGCAATTGGTTGCAATCTCGGTCGCGGTAGCGGAGCGCGGTCCTGATTGCCTCTACGTTAGGGAAGTGATAGTTGGCTTGCAAGGCTTGGATTGCTGCAAAAGAAACAAGGAAAAAAATGATTAAGTATAGAAACATGAAAAAAGTAGATTAACCGAGCTAATTTGCGCGGCTTACATGTGTTGCCAAAGTTTTTGCTTATCATCCAGCCCGGTACCGCGGCTGTCTCATAATTGCCAGACACCCAGAAGAAATCATCATCGTGTAGATCCTTGTCTGGTGTGCCGGTCACAATTTTTTCTCTGCTCGGCCTAATCTTGAGATAGTAGGCAAGGCCATCTCCAGTGTGCCCTAAGGTGTATTGGTGCAGGATCTCGGCTAAACCTAAGCTTATGCCTAGCCGGTTGTTTAGCTCGTGCACGCCGTTTATTATTCTGTAGGTGTTGGTGGACACTTGGGTGGGTGCTGGCCCGGTCCGGCGAAGAAATTCGGTCATCAGAGGATTGACCGGGAAGTGGAGGCCTCCTTCTACGATTGACAGCACGGTGAAGGGGCATTGGTCTAGTCTGCCCCAGGGTGTTGTCTTCTCTTCTGCCAGTTCGAGATGGACGTCGGCCGGGATGCCGTACTCCTCTCTGAACGCATCCAGCGCGGCCGAAGTGTCTACTAGGAAGTGGAATTTTCCCATTTGTGGCCGGCCTAGGATATCTCGGCTGAGGGGTTTGGCACTGTGCTAATTGGATGTTGCTCGGTCTTGAGAGCCTCAGAAGTGGTCAATGGTCCCCTTGGACTCTGCAGGAAAAGGATGGCAAGTGTGAGTGTGAGCGCGATCACGCGAAGTGAGCTTGACTTTAGCTCGGTCATCAAGAGTGCCAAACCACCTCTGGTGTCTAAGCTTACCAAGGAGCTCGGTCGCCCAAGCGGACCAGATATTAGCCCGGTTGAACGACCAGGTCCTGTTGCTATCTCGGTTTTTGCTGGGTTTGAGACAAACATGTTTTTTGCTCGGTCAGGTTGGTTTTTTGGATCAAATGAAGACCAGGAGCCCGGTCTGCCCCAGTTCTTCAGTGTGCTTCAGGAAAAATGAAGAACACCATGAGCGTTTAAAGGTTTAGGATGGTTTTTGGTGCCCAAATCCTAAAAGCTATGTTTTTCTGCCCTAATGTGCGAAATATCAAAGAAAATGACAATAAAAGGGGAGTTTGAGGACTTACCAAGTTAGGGCAGTGTGTTCTTCACCTTCGAGCTCGAGTTCAAGAACGGCAGAGGATGGGCAAAAGCTCTGGGTTGCTTGGAATGGCAGTGGGTCAGTAAGAGTGAAAGGAAGATGAAGGGAGCATGTATATAGAGGTTGCGAGGTCGCCAAAAATTCAAATCTCTTGCGACGGCTGGTTGGCTGCTCGAGGACCAATGGGGGGACGCCACGTGTCCCCATTAATGGCAGCGCCGGAGTTGAAAAGACGGGGGGGCAGGTGAGGCGTCGACCGAGCAAAACGAAGAGACAGCAAGGCCAGAATGGGGCGTTGACCGAGGAGGCGGCCGGGCGAGTCCGAAGGTAGGCATGCCAACTAGCCCGGTTGATGATGATTAAGCTGAGGACCGAGGAGGCACTATCCCGGTCAGAATAGGTAATCCCAGTCACGCTTCAGCGGACGGAATTAAGGGGCAATTGAGAGGGAGATTTATGATTAGGAATTGGGCCGAGGTAACGGCCGAGCAGGTTGAGAGTCAAATGGAGCATTAGGCCGAGATGACCTGCGGTCCGCCCGGAGTTAGGCTGCTATTACTTGGGCCGGGCAGGTGTTGGGCCAAGTTTTGCCGCCCTAGTCCGGAAAGAAGCTGCTTGGCAAGGCAGTGCTTGGTTGGACCGAGCTGCTCGTTCTGGCGATGGTGAAGCCAGTCAAGTTAGTTGACCGGCGCCCGGAAAGGCGCTGTCAGCCGAGGTAACTGTTTGCTCGGCAGAAAGGCCGACCACACGAGACGTCCCGGGCTCGGCTTTGCCGAGATGCCGCCTAGCCCGGTTCTCCTTGAGCTTAGCCAGTGAAGTGCTTGGCATGAAGCACGGCACGGCGGTGGATGGGGCAGCTCGGCTGCCGAGCTCCAACAGAGAAGACTGGCAGTTGAGATTAGGTGATGTTCAGCAAGGCTTACGCTGACAGATGGGATAGCAGGGCCACGTGTCAGGAGATGACTGGGAGTGGATATGGGGCGCAGAGGGTATATAAGCATGTCTGCGCCCCTCATACAGAGACAGACGAACACTTTTGTAAGACATTCTTACACTCAAACACTCTCCTCTCTCTTTCTCTCTTTATCCCAAGGTGTGTGCTGATTTGATCGTCGGAGGGGTTTTCCGGCCACACACCGCCAGGTAGCTCACCACCGTTGTGCTTTCAGGTGATCGGACAGAAACGGAGCTTGGAAGAAAGGAGTACGGGCTTGCCGGAATATTTGCTCCCCGTACAGTAGGTATCAAATTTGAGATGGTGGTGGTTTAATAGTAAAAATGGTGGTTGCCAGCCGACGATGAGGATGAACGATATTAATAGACGATGAAGATGGTGGAGACGATGAATAACCATCGAGTTGGTGAAAAGAGAGAGAGAGAGTGCTATAAAAGAAATGGAAGAAAGAGAGGGTATAATAGTCAAATAAAATATTCAAATAACAAATTTTAGGGAAATTTTATTTCCACATGCGTAATTATCTCAGTACATATCTTTTCTCAGTACACACACCTATTAATTTGATTGTTAATTAATATTCTCAATCCACACATTGAAAGTTACAATAACACCCTTAACTCATAACCATTATACACACACCAAACACTCATGTGCACACACCAAACGCTCTTTTCCATACACTTGTTCATTGACCCTACGTCCACAAGTGTAGACCACCCACATGAACACCTGTTGAAGACTTTGGTATGCAGTGAGTCACTTTTCCTTCACTGAAAACCTCCATTTCAAAATATTGTTGAAGGTAAGGCATTCTTTCCATTTTTATTATTTCATTTACCATTTTGCCTACCCCATTTTAAATTAATATTTTAAAAAAATATTATTTTGTTGAGAGATTTTTGGATTAGTCCTTTTTTCATTTAAGAATCACAATGGTCATTTTAGCAACTCTACTTCTATTTTTAAAATGGTAATTATAAATGTTCTTGTTGCATGAAGACTGGGTAAGAGATCTCTGAAGATGGATATGAAGAGAAAAATGAGTGTTTGGATTGCGAGAAAAGACATGTAAAATACGGAAAGAGTTGGTGGATAAGTTGTTGCTATGATGAAAAAGGGAGAGGTGGATAGAGGGAATATAGAGAGGAGAGAGAGAATGTGCAAAACAGGGGGCATAGAGGGAAGGATTGTTTTAGAGAGAGAAAGAGAGGTTGTTGAATGGGCAATTTACTTCTTTTCCCGCCCCCAAGATTGAATTATAAACTACCCCTATTCCAACAGTCCCCTATTTTGATGTTCTCTTAGAGTATAAACAAACAGCCTCTGAAGACCTCTCTTCCTAGACATATTTTTGTTTGAGTTTGAATTTTTATTATTTTGCAATTCTTTCATAACAAAATTAAGTAAAAATTATGGAATTAATAAGAAACAATATAAATAATAGAGTATAAATGTACAGATTAAAACAACATAAGAGTTGTTATGAGAGTATTGATTTGCAAGCAATAAAGGAGTGTAAAGTGTGTAGCAAGTGATGTGACAACAGTGGGGGGAAAAAAAACTAGGATTTAGTTTTTTTTAGTCAAAATGTCTACACTGAGATTTTTTTATTTTTAAAAGACGTGTACATAAAATATTTTCATATAATATTGTAAGTGTTGATAGATGTCCATTATAGTCATTTTAATTTATGATATAATTGTCATTAAAATAATATTTCATTAAGTGTGTGCACTGAGATAATTAAGTGTGTGGAAATATAATTTCTCCAAATTTTGTCCTTTATACAAAATTTTATAATTGCAAAATTTTTTTCTCTTCTTTTAACAAGAAAAGGAAACTAAAAGGGATTTATGACTAAATTTTCCTTTTTTAAAAACGTTTAAGAAAGAAGGGCAATCTCATAAAAAAGTAGATTATTATGGGGTTGTTTGGTAAACATGTTGGGCTAAAAAATCACAAAATGACAAAAAAAAGTCCAAAAAAGCACAAAAAACTAAAAATCACAAAAAGACAAAAAAAAAAAAAAAAAAAAAAATCCACTATTCCAAAGCAAAAAAGTCAAAAAAGCTAATCAAAAATACTAAACAAACAAAAAAGTCCCAGATTAAAAAAATCAAAAAAGTCAAAAGCCAACTAAAAAAGTCATTGCTAAACCAAGGCATGTTATATATTTTTGGTGTAGGTTTTTGGGTGGTCAGAAATATGGAAATCATATTATAAACAGCTGGTCAGTGTGCCCAGCCAACCCAATTCAGGGGTGTGATTTTCATCTTCCATCATACCAGTTGAAGATTTGCAGGGTGAAGAAGGATTGAAATAAATGTTTACAAATTTAGGTGGTGTTTGGATTATGAATAATTAGGGATTTGGGGAGAAAAAAAAGAAAGAAAGAAAATATATGAGAAATGTAAATAAAATATATTTTTTTCCTCTTTTCCCTTATATATTTTTTTTCTTTTAAATTTCTACATAAATTTATAATTCAAAAACAAATCTTAAAATCTTGACGAATGAGGAAATTGACCCTGGACAATAAAGATTTACCTTGAAACCAAAGAAGAAGTCTCATTAAATAAATTATTTAAGCAAGGTCCAATCCAGATGGCAGCGGGACTTATCCTGTCTTGTATCATATTGGGGTGGTGCAAATTGGGAGGGACAGGAATGGTGACAGTGACGGCGTGGGAGCAAGGTAATTTACAGATAAATTTTGTAACTTTTGGAAATATAAATAATAATAAAAATGATAAATAATATGGTATATTATAGATAATTATTAATAATTAATGTGAATTAAAAAAATATAAGATGAAAAATAAATTTTAAATATAATATTTTTGTATTTTAATTTTATTATAATAAAATAATAAATTATATATCTATATAATAAGGTAAGAAGATTTTTAAAAATATATCAAAATGTCTAAGAAATATATTTTGTATCAATGGTTAAAATGAATCCTGAGTATATATCAATGGTTCACATCCATAGATGATTCCCGCCCAAACATTCTCTCCCTAAGCATCACAACTGTTTGCCTTCCTACCTACCCACGTCTGCCTCCCCACCTTTCCTCTCTATCTCTCTCTCCCTCACTGTTCTTCTTCTTGAATACTTCTCATCTCTCTTTCACAGATACATCTTTCTCTCTCTCTCTCTCTCTCTCTCTCTCTCTCTCTCTCTTTCTCTCTCCTCAAAACTTTTCTCTCTTCCTTCTATCTCTTTCATACGCTACTCTCTTTTCTCTTGCGATGACCACCGTTATCGCAACACCGACGACCATCAACCACCTCTCCTCTTCCTGACCGGAGACCCAAACCCGAACCCTCTATTCTTGTCCTCCTCCCTCTCTCCTAACCACAACCTCAATCTCTTCATCTCCTGCTCCCTCATCCCCCTTCATCACTTGAGGGCTTTGTTTTGCAATAGACCCATACAATTTTAGGGCTTTGTTTTGCAATAGACCCACACCTTTTTTTGTTTTACATTCCGTTCAAGCTCATTCTCTGGCTCCAACTCTTGCGCCTACCAGCGATGGTGAGTTCTGTTTCTTTGCTTTGTTCTCTCTTTCCATGCTGAGAAAATGTTGGAAAAGAAAAGAAAAGAAAGTTTTGTGCATTTCGTTTCCTTTATGAACAAAAATCAAACATTCGTGTTTGTTTATTTTCCCAGATCTCCTCCTATATATTACATTTTATGTGATTAGCATACATACAATGTGATTAACACTCAAATCTATTTCAATGTTGTAGTTGTTTATATCAAATTTGTGGAGAAAAAAAAGTAATAGAAAAAGGCACATTGTGTAATTTTATTTTTTTCTCTAATTGGTAGTTCTCTCTCTTTCTCTCCCTCTTCATTTGTTGTGGAGTTTGATAGGCCGAATCACCTAGGAAAGTTCGTTCTTTACTTGACACTCCATAAGAAGGTGAAATTGGTCATAGATCATCTTCGAAAAAACCTCAATTAATTGAAATCTCCAACTGCATTTTTCGCTGTTGTTTTCATAAAATTGAGAGAGACAGACAATTGGGAATTTTTTCCAAGCTTGATCTGTCTGTTTGTTTGTTTGTTTGTAAGGATTCTGAGATGAACAATGTCTCCTACATTTCATTTTTCAAAAGAAAATTAATGTCGTTCAAAAAGCAGGGCTATATGTTCTTCTTTGCATTGGGCCTTATGTTTGTGCAAAGTAGAATTTTGGGTAGTCACATTTCTGGTTATGTATTTTAAAGTTTTAATCTATATATATTTGATGAGTTTTTGAGATTCAAGTTTTTTTTTTTTAAATGTTTGATTTTGTTTTGCTTTTGTGTTTTTAGGGGTTTTCCTGTTTGATTAAAGTATGTTCCAGGCATCAGCTTCAGAACAGATAATGAACCTTTCAAGCCATTACCATAATAGATAATTATTGGTGTTGCAGACAGAGATGCAAAGGTTCACCCAAAAAATTGTCCAAATGATGAAGGATGAGAAGTCGTTTGAGTCTCAAGGTGGTCCTATCATCATCTCCCAAGTATGGCTTCTTGTGTTTCTTTGCCTCTTTATATTTGCTGTGTTACGGTGATTTTTCCATAATAAAGTTTATGTTTTTGTCTGAATTTGTATATGATGCAATATTGTTCTAGAATGGATGTTTTCATAATAAAGTTTCCTAATGATGGTATCATCTCTCTCTTATTTTGGTTTGTATGAATGGGTGTTTTCTATAGGTTTATTTTCTCTAGTTTATTTTTATTTGGGTTTATATAAATGGGTGTTTTCTATAGGTTTACTTTCGGTGCATTGTTTGGTTGCTGAGAATTTAAAGAAAAAAAGGGAAAAACAAATAGGGAAAGTAAATAAAGTTATTGTCACCAATTTGGGTTTTGGGTGACAGTAGGAAGAAATTTAATCACGAAGTTCATATTTTCATTTTTATATATTTTTTTTATTTTTTTGTGTTCTAAATGGATTTTAACTCAATACTCCTATTTATACTATATATGTTAAAATTATTTATACTACATACTTAACATTTTGTTAAATTTCAAGATCAGAATTACATAGAACATGAGATTCAATGTTAAACTAGATGAAATTAAACCTGATTGCTAACTATGTAGGACATGAGATTTCCTTTTGGAGAATATGAGATTAAGAATTTGAAATTATAGTTTTAACTCAGTACTCCTGTTTATACTATGTATGTATGAAATTGCAGTTTGAAATTAAACCTGTTTCTAAGAGTTTGAAATTACATAGAACATGAGATTTTCTTTTGGAGAATAGTGATAAAGGCATTAAAAGTTTGTATTTGTTCCTTAACCTTTTGGTAGGATGATGTTGTGGAATGAACAATAGCCTAATTATAAAGTTATTCATTTTTATTTTGGTTGTTTTAGGATCAGTTAGAGAGAATAAGCTCTCTTGCGTTTTGTATCACAATGAAATTGTTGTCATTGTCCTGTGAAGTAATATTTTCCTATATGGAGTTTTGATCAACATTAAATAATTTTTGAATGTTGCAAAGACATTAATATGTTAGTATTAATGTTGTCATGATAATGCTAGTTGTTTGGCAGACCCAACTTAATGATTGCCGCGCATGAGATCGCACAAGACCACTTCGATTATGAGTCGGGGGATGCGAACATAGTAGCTTTCTTTGTACTATCTTGATTCAAATATCCCAACAACAAATTAGTTGTGGGGAAATTGTGTCGCAAGTTTGTTGACAATGATTGAGACAAGTTTCATTAAAAAGTTGCAATCAGTGATGGTTGTTGTGAATTTACAGTAGATTACTGCCTTTGACAAAGTTCAAACTTTTTATTGTTATTTTTTAATAATTTTTGGTAGTATTAATGTATTGAGAGCCATGAATTAGTAACCTAATTGTTAATGCAACCTGTGCTATTATTCCTAAACCATGGGTCTCCAATTAATGCCTATGTTTGGTTATATTTGGGTGGTAGTAGGCTGCCAAAGAAAAAGTTCTTGCAACTTTTTATTTCTCCCTCTCTCTCTGCTCAAATAAATTGTGCACAATTTTAGTTTGGGTATCATTTTAGTTTTCTCTTATTTTGAAGTTGTCCCTTAAATTTAACGTGATCAAGAAAGAAATCCCAAGTTATAGCTTATTTATTTTTATGAAATTGAGTCCAATATGTTGATTTTTTTTTTTTTTTTGTTTTTTTTTTGGTTATGGCATGTTTAGAAAAAATAACTAGATTTTGCATAACTAGGACTTTTTTTCCCAAGTCCTAGATTTGAAATAGTTGTCAACTAATATAAAAAATCTTAGTATCTTTTCAGAATATCCACCCAGGTTGCTCACGAAAATTGCAGGGTTAGCCATTTTTTTATATGTTTTTTATTATATAGATTATCTTATTTGTATTCTGAATAGATTTGAAATAGTTGTCAACTAATATAAAAAATCTTAGTATCTTTCCAGAATTTCCACCAAGGTTGCTCACAAAAATTGCAGGGTAAGCTATTTTTTTTTTATATGTTTTTATTATATAGATTATCTTAGATGTTTAGATTTTTATTTCTTCGCATCTTGATTGTAACGCATTAAGTATTTTCTATCCGTGACACTTAATTACTGAAATTAATTTTGGAAAAATTGCAAATCAGTGGTAAACTTGATCATTTAAAATATTAAAGTTGATAAGCTTTACCATTGATTTGCAATTTTTTTTTGAAAACTTACAATGAATTGCAATTTCCCCATTAATTTTTAGATTTTATTATCGATTTTGCTATCAATGATTTTACTTCGAAAAGTGGTGTGATGAGTTGACTTTTTGCTATTCCTTTTAAATTCTCAAAGATGTGCAAGTGAT
The DNA here is from genome assembly GCA_036172215.1 of Camellia granthamiana. Lineage (NCBI taxonomy): Eukaryota > Viridiplantae > Streptophyta > Magnoliopsida > Ericales > Theaceae > Camellia > Camellia granthamiana. The sequence continues at coordinate 7,922,231 of CM069917.1, forward strand.
TTGGAAAAAAACATTTGATTGCTATGTATGATTGCTACTTTTTGTACAAGTGATTTAGTATTTGATCAAAAATATTGTTGATTGCTCAATGACCCAACGTCTAGCTTTATATTGAACTGCTTAGGTATATTAGTTGTTTCTTAACTGAATTAGTTATGTCTGAAAGTTTGCATAACACTTGCAGGTTTCTGATTGATGTTAGATTGTGTTGGGATACATTTTTTAAAACCTCATGTCACATTGTAGGCAAGTTAAATTCTTTTTTTCCCTATATTTTTTCTCACGTAATTTTGGGTTTATAATTAGCAAAGAACTATTACAATGTGATTTGCAGCAATAGCACTAGCAAGTGTGCATTGCTTGGTATTTAAAATTAATTTTTTTAAATTGCATAGCACTGGTTAGTGTACATTTCAATTTTAATTTTTTGTAGATTATAGAGCACTGGCTGGTGTGCATTATTTGGTATTTAATTTTAATTTGAGTTTTTTTTTTTTTTTGGTAATTGTAAAACACTGGCTATTGTGCATTGTCTGGTGTAATTTTTTTTTGATTATAGAGTGTTAACAAATGTATAATATCTTTGGTTTGTGTGTTTTGTTTTGTGTTTATAATTTTTTTTTCTTGACTTGCTTAGTAAGGATGCTTTTATTTTTAATTTTTGTGATGATATGAAGTTTATACTTTAGAGTCATAAAGTTTGTCAATAAAACCAAAATGTTTATGATTGAATTACTTGTCGTACTTTAAATTGTTGATTAGGAGATGTTTATTTTCAAAATATACAACTAAACATATTTTTAAGTTTTTTTATAAAAAAAATCTTTTCAAAATTAACCAGACATTGATTCATATTTTGACTTTAAATTTATAGCAACAAATGGGATAAATTATATTTTAACCCAACAATTGTATATTCAATTATATTTTATTTTCATCATTATTTACATTATATCTTTAGATACGGACATACACTAATATATATATATACATTTATATATTATACATATATAAATATATAGGGCGGGACTGAAAAAGAATTCTCTATCCCTACACTCCAGTAGTAGAACTAATTAGTAAGGTTCACTCACTCACTATAATGTGAACAAGTTGACACATCCCTACTCATAAGTGGCTGAACAAAATTCTCAATTCTCAAACAGTGGCGTTACATGTATCAATTAGTATATTAATTAATGTATCAATTAGTGTTATGGTATTATTATTAATCTTATCCATTATACAAATTATAAATATCCAAAACTTCTAAAATTATGACACATTATCTCTTAATACACTAATTGATATATATAGAATTATTCTTAAAACAAATATTAATTACACCAATTTTTTTTTTTAAATTATCAGTGACTATCAACTTGTCCTTCTTATAATTTGTACATTTTAATCTTCTCAACTATCAAAACTCTACAAATGTCTTTCTTCTAAAAGAGGAAAAAATATCACCTTATTTGGTTCTAATTTTTTAGATTCAATTTTTAAAAAATTGAATTTTTGTTTTTTGTATTTTATTTTTATTTTTATTGATTTTTTTAATATTTTAAGATTTTTTTTTTTACTTTGTACGTATACTTAATATAAATATAATTACAAAATATAATATTTTTGAATTTTTTTTAAAAAAAATTTACTAAATACAAAAATTAAAAAATTCAGTATATTTTTATATTATTGTATATTTATTGATTTTTTAAAAAAAATTTAATTTTTAGGCATATCTAAGTTAAGTGTATCTAAAAAGTAAAAACTGTACTTAAAATAAAAAAATTACTAAAAAAAATATGAAAAATAAAAAATTCAATTTGTAAAAAATTGAAACCAAACAATATATTTTTATAGTTGAAAAATTCAAAATATACAAATTTATAAATATAAAAAATACATTAATATTTATTAATAATTAACAGAGTCTTAACCCCCAAGGGTTGGCCTAGTGGTGGAGGCTTGAGACTTAGGAGTTTGCTCCTCTCTAGGTCTCAGGTTCAAAACCTCTTAGGTGCTATCAACTCTTGTGTTGGGCCAGTCCATACAGAGCTTTGCTCTGGCTTTAAATGGGCCCCCCGCTAGTGGACGGTGGGATTGGTCCCCCAGGGATTAGTCGAGGTGCGCGCAAGCTGACCCGGACACCCTGAGTTATCAAAATAATTAACAGAGTCTTAAAGTGATTAACACCTTAGTGAGATGGGCGTGGCTTCAACTAGAGGCATTGCTGTCCTTAGCCGAAAGTGATAGGTCATCATGAGAATGTGTGGCTCAATAAAATTTTCAATTTTCAGCGGAAGGATTTGCATTGCGCAATCTATTCTGGATAAATCTTAAATGTGCAAGTATATATTATATCTATTCACGTAAATTTTTATAAATATATTTATTTATATTATAGTATGTAAAGTGAATATTATTTGATGGTGTCCTACAGCATTAACTGAGTCTCCAATTTAGCACTTTAAATTTGAGATAGAACACTTTTATTGCCACTAAAGTGACACACAAGATGCAATAATTTTTTTTATTTTGTTTTTATTTATTTAAATTGTACATGCTTGTAGTAACAACTAGTATAGATAAAGAAAAGATAAATTACAAAAAGCCAACTGGTTATGCTTGACATACAAACAGCCACACAAATTTATGAGAGAGGTTTTTTGCTATGAATTTTTGTTATTTTTGTCACTTCCTCTGTGCATCACAAACAAACTGTGTGTTCATAGCTTTTGTCTAATAGGTGTAAAAAAAAAAAAAAAAAAAAAAAAGGAAGAAGAAGAAGAAGAAAAGAAAAAAAGAAAAAAAGTATTCAGTAATAATCTATGCTTAGGTTACACTTATATGCTTATTCCATGGTTTTCCTTTGTATTAATGAGTCTCTAAATTATTTATTTTTAAACCATTAATTACGTCCAATTCAACTTAATATAATTCAATTTTTCATTGGTAATTTTTCAAATCATCAAATTGTCAAAAAAATTAAGCTGTGAAATTGTGAATGCCTAATAAGTTGAAGTACAGGTACGGGTATGAGTATTAGTACTGATATGATACGGGTACGTTGATACGCTAAAATCTCAAAAAAGTAGAGTACGGATACAACTTGATACATTTGTAAAAAAATATTTATTTTAATTTGGAATAATTCAAAAATTAATTAAATCGTTTAACTTGTTAAGATCTATCCTACAATTATCATTTAATGCAAAAAATAAATATATAAATTAAAATTTAATGTCATTATATTAAATAACTTACAATCCATAGCCTAATTTTAAAATCATACTAAGTATAAAAACTAAAAATAAAAAAAGAAGTCTAGTAAAAGGAATTTTGTCTCTATAGTAGAAGAAAATATTGTTTTGACTAAATACGATAGAGTTTGGGTATATATTAGGTACATCTGGATACGCCAAAAATTAAGATTTTTTTTTTTTTTTTTTTTTTTGAATGTGTTTCGTGTACCTAATACTTATGTAAAAATATGATACAAAGTACGATACACTGATAAATACCAAATACGAGTACGCCATATTTTTCAAAATATCCTAATGCATAGCTTATAAGCATGTATACATGCACCTCTTAGGCAACATTGTAAAGCAAAGAAAACAGTTCTATTGCAATTTTTAAAGATTGAAAAACCAAACACACGTACAAAATTCCCATTGGTCACAAGAACTATGATACATGAGGCAAACTCAAAGTCACACATAAAAGAATGGGGTTCAAGAAGAAACAGTTCCAAAAAACACAACAATAAAAATAAAAATAAAAAAAATGGAAAACAAGAATAACAAACAGATATTTGATTGCATTAATTAGCCGGTACCACCAAGAACAGCCTTGAGCTTCTTCACCTCAGCATCATCAAGAAATGTTGTCTTCTCCACCAATGGCGATGGCAAGTTGTTTGCAAACAACGCAAAATCGAGGATTTGGAGGCCGGGATTAGGGCTACCGAAGGTAGGAAAAGCAATGGCTGGTATGCCACCACCATTCACTTGAAAATGCAACAACCCTTGAGGGAACACCATAACATCACCCTTTTTAAGCTTCTTAACATAAACCGCATTACTTGAATCCACGAAACCCGCAACGATGAACCCTTGCACGACAAGCAAGAGTTCAGATGCTCCGGGGTGAGTGTGCATCGGTATCACACCGCCCGGTGCTAGGTCTAGTCGGGCGATGGAGAGACCGAGGCCATTCACCCCAGGAAACTGGGCATCGAATGCTGGAGTCACAGCGGCTTTGATGATGTTTGAAGTGTTCGCGGCCATGCCTAGGCCGGTGAACACGAAATCATCAACGGTGACTTTGGCAGGCTTTTTGCAGGAGTAGCCTGCAGGGCCTTGGGGAAGCTTTGGGTCCGCAACGCAGAAGTCGAGGACAGAAGCATGAGAGGAGGAGAGGAGGAGAGAGAAGAGGAAGAAGAAGAGAGTGTGGAGCATTTTTGCTAGCATGAATTGGTTTGGTGTGTGAGGGTTATTTTTGGCTAAAGGGTTTGGATAGGGTTTATATGGAATGTTGAGAGGTGAGGTGGTACCTAAATGGTTATGGTGCCCACTTGAAGGTAAGGCCCATGTATAGTGAATTGAATGAACGAGAACCACAAGCTTTGTGTTGGAATTGACGAAAACGGAAATGGAATATAAAATGTAACTAGAGATAAAATGTATATATCAATTGATAAACTTTAAAAAATGGACCTTAATAATTTTTGTAAAATTTTATATATTCAAGTGTATTTTTATATTTGATTCTCTAATCGATTTTTGTATTTAAAACAAAATTATTATTGTTAGAAAAATGATATATAAATATATTTTTTAGACCTATTTTTTAAGTCTAATGATGTGTAAGTGATATGATTAGTTGATAATTATGAAAAATATAAAAAAGAATTTTATTTTAGATATTCTAATTGATTGTTATGTTATTAAATTTAAAAATTGAATCTAATTTTTAAACGTAAATAGCAATGATGTTAGAATTATTAGCCATTCTTCTTGAATGGGACGAAAAAACAAGAAGCCACTTTTTGTTGGGAATATTTCATAAAGTGGAGGAGCCACTGGGTCTTGACAATCTTTTTGTTTTTATTTTTATTTTTATTTTTTATGTGGTAAGTATTTTTTTTGCAATCTTGACATCTAGACTAACAATGACAAGAACGAGCGCAAGTTGATTAGTATATGGCGTGGAATGAATTTGGATTGCACATATAGTTTTATGTATATGTTTTTTCGGTACAAACCTCAAAATCCCAATCCTCATGATTAAAATCCAAACCATTGACCATAACAAGTTCATGACTGATGGAAAAATACGGTAATCATATTATTTGATACGGAAATAATTTGGATCAAATGTTTTAATTATGAGCCTCTTCAGGAAAATTTCCGTCAATTGAAAAGTTATTAAAATTTCTTAATATTTATCCACACTCAAATTTCTAGGTTTTCAAATGGTAACCTCAAGATAAATGAATAGAGAGAGAAGATCTTAGCTTATGTTTTTGTGTATTCATAATGTTGAGCATGAGCCCTTATATAGGCATATATGGCAAGATTATGTGTACCTCATGGTTAGGCCACACTACATGTACTACATGTCTAAGTTTATGTGTCCCTCATAATTTCCAAGACCATGCGGCCCTTTTGATTAGGCCATGTGTGAATGAACCATGTGTACCATGTGGCCTTCAAAATTAGGTCACACCATGTATACTATGAGGGCACAATGTACATTTACCACATGATTTCCAACAATGACAAAATCAAGAAAGTAAACATAAAAATTAAAAATTAAAAAAAAAAAAAAAAAAAAAAAAAAAAAAAAAAACTATCCTAATAATAACTAAATTAGATTCTAGAATTGCCAAAAGATAGAGAGCATATGCATGAGATCAAACTTAATCATCAACACAAACATTTGTGCTATCGGGAGCATTTAATTCATCCATATTCCTTTAGAGAGGTGACATACCATGATATTCCTAATGTAACACAGTTCACAAGTTAAGTCGAGACGAGTAGTATCATTAAAAATTTAACAAGTTTTAAAATTTATCTAAACTTAATTATAGTTTATTCTTCAAAATTGATTTCAAACGAGTTTTATAATCATGAGCTGAGCTGGAGTAGAGTCAAGTAATAAATTATTCTAAACTTAATTTAAAATTTTAACAAGTTTTAAAATATATTCTAACTTTACATGTTTACATAATAAATCAATTTTATATGACCTCTTAATAAAGTGAATACAAGTAAAACTTGAGCAACTTGATTTAGCTCTATTTGTTTTACTAAACTCAATTTTTGGTGCTTGACAACCATAGTCATTGACTTGATGAACTTGTTGCTGGAGAATGCTAAGAGCTAAGAAACTGCCAGGGGGTAAACCATAGTATGAAGATTAAGGCTGCAAATAAATCGAATTGTTCATGAACAAGCTCGGCTCGACTCGTTAAGGGCTCGACTCGTTAAGAGCTCGACTCGGCTCGGTTCGTTTAGTAAACGAGATGAGCTCGAACTCGCATAAGTTCGGCTCGTCAAGTTCGGCTCATTTATCTTTATTTAAATTATATCATAAATATATTATTTATATATTAAATAATAGTATAAATACATTATTTATATATTAAATAATATAAATAATATTTTTTATTTAAATAATATAAATAATATTAAAAAAATTTATCGAGTCGAACTCGAGTTTTATTAATATTAACGAGCCGAGCCGAGCTGAGCCGAGTTCAAACCCAGTTTCTTATCAAGCCGAACTCGAGCTCAATAAACAAGCTCGATAAGTAAACAAATCGAGTTTCAACTTAACAAAGCTTGGCTTGACTCGGTTCATTTGCAGCCATAATGGAGATTGTGGTCCAAAGAGAGAGCACATGGGAAGTGAAAAGGAAGAGCATAAGAAGACAGTTTTTGACAGCTAGAAGAAGCCCCAAAAGGTTATCTATGCAAGTCTTGCTGTCCAGTAGCTACCTTTGGGGAAGAAAATGAGTGGCCTTCATGAATTCCCTTCTTGCCAAGGTGATTCAGTTGATTGCTGGCTAAATCCATCCATCTGTTTGATTTATGAATTTAGATAAAAATTTATAAATTAATACAATATAAAAAATTTAAGTATGAAATTGATACAATTAAAATTATAAGGTTCAAATTTACATAATAGACAAATTAGAGGGACTACTATTGCAATTTATCCTTCTAATTAGGATGCAGTGTCACTGTTGTGCGTGAAGCATAACGATAATTGTTGTGCGGCTCGTGGAATTTATTTTGAGTCTTATTTTGATGATCTAAACCATTCAAATTTTAGGAAATATTGAGAACAATGTATCTATAAAAATCAAGTTAATCGGATATTAATAATTTGTTTGTCAAATTACATCTTTATATAAAAAAATAAATAAATGTATGTATCAAACTAAATATAATGCGATTTGATGAAAATGTTATTGATATCCGATCAACTTAATTTTTTACAAGTATATTGTTCTCAATATTTTCAAAAATTTGAATGATTCAAATCTTCCAAATAGGACCTGAAATGAGTCATACATTAGTCACCGTTGTGCTTTATATATAACAGTGACACTGGATCTTTTTTAGAATGATGGACTCCCCATATACCTATAACATTTATTACATAAATACACATAGGAAGTAAAGTAAATGTGTGAAGTAAATGTGGTGATAAATAACAATTCTCATTAAATTTTTAAGCCTAATTTGAATAACTTAGGCTTGTTAAAAATTTGTTTGAGATTAGTTTATTAGGAAAATAAGTCAAGTTAACAAAGGCTTTGGCCCAAAGCCAGCACTTTGAGTCCCAAAAAATTGAATAAAAAAAAAGCCCCAATTTTTTTTAGCTATTATACTAGTCAAAAAAAAAAAAAAAAAAATCCACCTGAATTTCAAAAGCTCCAATCAATTTTGGTGAAAATTTAAAACTAATAATTAGTTGATGTGGTGAATTATTTAAAACAAATATTTTACTATTTTTATTGGCAAAAACTAGATAATGGATGGTTGTTTACTATTGGTAAAATATTTTACTATTTTACTATTTAATGGATGGTTGTTTATCAAATACATGAATTTCTTATAGAACACGATTGATTATATTAGTTATATATATTTGTTTCTGGGAAAAAAAGAAACTTTTTAAATTTAAAATTGATTGAATTTTACCTCGGTCAACTATGTCACAAAAAAGATTGAATGTTGAGAGGGTAATTTATATGTAAATTGGACCGAGCTGGATACTGGGTCATTCTGTGGGCCACAGTAAGAAGGGCTGAGTAAAAGGGCCTTGTAATTAGTCCGGTCCAGAAGAGCCTTGCAAATAGCCCGGTCCGAAAGAGCTTGATGGTTAGCTCGGTCATCATGGTCGGTGCGGTGACAGTTAGTTCAGTCAAACCATCTTGAGCCGAGGTATTTTTGGCTTCTTCTCAGGACGTTGTTGTTGAGTAGCTCGGTCCAAGTACGCTATGGTTAGCACGATCTACATGCATAGCCGAGGTACATGTTACACATAAAGCGCCGAGGTAAAAGTAACATGAGTATTGTTAGCTCGGTTACATTGTCATCATACCATGGCAATGCTAGCTCGGTCGTTTGGGCATACCACCGAGCTAAGACCATCTCACTTGGTTTAAGCAGTGAGGGGGGTGTCAAAGGATAAGCATTATCTTTCTGGAAAGTGATTCCTAGGAGGACTCTGCATGGAGGAGTAAGAGTCCTATTAGGATTGTGCCACACGGAACCTATAAAAGCTTACAACATAACCTATGGGAGAGGTAACACAACTCTGATTCTCAAATACACAGAGCTTTTGTCTATTTGTCTATTTTGCTGACTTAGGCATCGGAGAGGTATCCGGCACACACCCGCCGGCTAGCTCACGCTTGTGTTTTCAGGGAGTAAAGTGACGATGTTTGGAGGAGCGCAAACTTGATCAACAGAATTATACGAGAACAATATTTTGTGCTCGTACAATTGGCGCCGTCTGTGGGAAGAAAACAGAAAGAACAAACCTCTTAATCAAGTTATCCTCACTAATCGAAAGTAATGGCGCACAACGAAGAGTTGCCGCAGTCCGCCATTGACGGACAAACCCCAGAAGGAGGTGGGAGGCGCGAAGGTTTACCTCCTGTCCCTCCCATGGCGGACTTAGAGTCCCAGCGACAGAACCCCCGGAGGAATGCAAGGGGGAGGCGGAACAACAACCCCCATCACTCTCGCTCACAAAGTCCTGAAAGGCAGAGGCGAAGAATCGACCCTCATGCTCTGGAGGATCGCGTAAAAGAGCAGAATAAACTAATAAGGAAGATGGTGGCGGACATGGAGGCCATGAAGCTCCAAATTAAGGGAAAAGGGGTGATGACAAGAAAGGGGCGCAAAAGCAAGACGCCCCCTCGCCACTCGGAAGATCGTGGTAGGCGTACCACAACATCGCAAGCAGTGAGTAGGAGCCTCAGAACAAGCGATACTCAATCCAGGACTTCCAGGACTCGTTGCTCCAGGTCTGAGAGAACGAGAACTAAGAGGTCATACACTGAGGGAAGCACCTATCGGCCCTCGCGCACGCACCAGACATCATCCAGGCAGACGGAATTGCCTAGGTCGTCCGATTTACGAACTGTACTAGAAGAAAGGGCACGATGGAAAGAGGATATCAGGGTGCGCGACCCGCATAGAGTTTCAGCCCTTCAGCGGTTGGCTCATCGGACGCATGGAAGCGTCGAGGTAGGAATGCCAATAGCGCACCCTGCTTACGAATCAGCAGACAAAGCCCTGGCAAGGCTACAAACCTCGCCGTTCGTTCCCGTAATTGAGAACGCACCCCTACCTTCAGGCTTCCTTCAGCCTAAATTTACCATGTATGAGGGGAAAACAGACCCCTACTCGCACCTAAGCCACTTTCGCCAGGTCATGGCAGTATACCGACGGAACGAAGCTTTAATGTGCATTCTATTCCCATCCAGCCTCGGCGACCTAGGTTTAACCTGGTTCGAAAGGCTACCAGAAGGTAGCATCGCCTCCTGGGCGCAATTGGCAGAGGCGTTCGTGACAAGGTTCAGAACAAACACCAAGACGCCAGTAGAGATCGACCAACTACTCTCCATTGACATGGGCGACAAGGAGACGTTAAGGTTATACAACAGTTGCTATTGGGAGACCTTCAACCAAATAGGGGACTGTCCCACCAATCTCGCCATCGCACAATACAAAAGAGGACTTCCAGTAGGAAACAGGTTGAGGGATTTAATTACTATGACGCCACCCCTCACAATGGAAGCCTTGATGGAGAGAGTACACCAAAATATTCAGGTGGAGGAAGATGGCGCCCATGCTAAAGCAAAATCTGGTGCAACAGTAACACCAGATAAGAAGACTACGGCAAAAGTCAACACGGTAGAACGTCCAAGCAAGAATGGACGAGGTAGACGAGACAACGAAGAGGACCGAGATAAAAGATAGTTGAGAGTCCACACTGCCATTACTACGGTATTCAAGAAACCAATCTACCGAATTCTCAGTGAGATACGTGATGAACCTTTCGTCAGATGGCCACCTAAGCTGGGAGAATCACAAAAGGACTACGACGAAAGATCCAGGTGCACCTTCCATAAGGAAAAGGGGCACCGCACTGAAAATTGCACACCATTAAGACAACACTTGGAGGAGTTAGTGGTAGTTGGGCATCTGGACGAGTACATAGAATGAGGGACACAGCCAGCCCCCCAGAACCACGACCTCCCAAACAGTATGCCGATCGACGCCCCACCTCAAGGAGTGATCAACGTAATACATGGGGTATTCGAACCTGAGCAGGTATGTGAGCTCAGGGGAACGATCAAGAAGGCTGAGCACTTGAGGGAGGTATTAAGCGCACAACCTACCATTAAAAATGGGAGAACAGAGGCCACGAACGTCATGTCTTTTTCAAACAAAGACTTGGCAAGGATATATTGCCCTCACAATGATGTACTGGTCGTCACTCTCCGCGTCAAGGATTACGACATCAAGTGAATTTTGATTGACCAAGGGAGCTCATGCGAGATAATGTACTACGAAATCTTCAAACAATTGAAACTGAAGGACAAGGACTTGGCACCAGCCGTATCTCCCCTAATCGGATTCAATTCAATGCCAGAGTGGCCAGTTGGCAAGATAATCCTCCCAGTCAGAGCAGGAAGCATGACGAAACAAGTAGAATTCTGGATATTGAAAGTCCCTTCCACTTATAACATCATCTTAGAAAGAACATGGCTGCATGCCATGCGATCAGTAGCTTCAACTTACCATCAAGTAATGCGGTTCCCCAACGAAGCCAGAGTAATAAAAGAGGTCTACGGAGACCAAATTATGTCCAAGCAATGCTTCGTCACAGTAAATGGCAGCCGAGCTGCCAAGGGATTTGTACAGATGGTAGAAGAACCAGAGAGCAATGAATTGTTCGCGGATGTTGGAAAAGCCGCTGAACAGAAAGCAGTGGAAGACTTGGTACAGGTAAGAATAGATGAAAAAAACCCGGATAAGTTCTTTTTGCTTGGCTCATCAATATCCAGCATTGAGATAATAGAGGTCATGGAATTCTTGACCTCTAACATCGAAGTGTTTGCCTGGACGCCGTATGATATGCCTGGCATTGACCCAAGCTTCATCTGTCACCAATTGAACATCCACCCAACCGCCAGACCAATCATTCAGCGCACTCGCAGATCGACACTCCACCACGCCGAGATAGTGGCAGAAGAAGTAAGAAACCTGCTGGAGGTAGGAGCTATCAGAGAGGTGCACTACCCCAGATGGATCTCCAATACAGTAGTGGTGCCAAAGAAGAATGAAAAATGGCATGTCTGCGTAGACTACAAAACAGTCAACAAGGCATGCCCAAAGGACAGTTTCCCCCTACCACGGATAAACCAACTGGTAGACCTAACGGCGGGGCACAACCGACTTAGCTTTCTTGATGCGTACAGAGGCTACCATCAGATCGCTATATATGAACCGGACCAGGAGGTCACATCTTTTACAACACCAAAAGGACTGTACTGCTACAAGGTCATGCCCTTTGGCCTAAAGAACGCAGGGGAAACATTCTAACGGATGATCACCAAGATGTTTGAACCATTGTTAGGCAGAACAATGGAGGCTTACATTGACGATATGGTGGTCAAGAGCAAGGATGAGAATGACCATCTCAAGGACCTAGGTGAGATGTTTCAGATCCTGAAGAAGCACAAGTTGCGCCTTAATGCATCCAAATGTGCGTTCGATGTAGGATCTGGCAAATTCCTAGGCTTCTTGGTGACCAACCGAGGTATTGAGGCAGACCCCTCTCAGATCAAAGCAATTCAGGATCTGAAGAGGCCCAACTCAGTAAAAGAAGTGCAATATCTCATCGGCATGGCAGCTGCACTCAACCGATTCATAAGTCGGTCGTCAGACAGATGCTGACCATTTTTTCAAGCATTAAAAGCCAAGTTCGAGTGAGACGAAGAATGCGACCGCGCTCTAGAAAGCTTGAAAGAATATATGTCTTCTCCACCACTGCTTGTAACCCTAATACCTAGAGAAGAACTCTTTCTGTACCTGGCAATTTCATAGCACGCAATTAGCGCAGTATTGGTCCGAGCGGAAGGAATCCAACATCTACCCATCTTTTATGTCAGCAAGACATTACTAGGCGCAGAAACAAGGTACTTACCACTAGAAAAACTAGCCCTAGCCTTGATGATGGCCTCAAGGAAGTTGTCCCATTACTTTCACGCCCACACCATAGTCGTCCTCACAGCCTTTCCATTAAAAGCTTTGTTTGAGAGGGCAAACTTTTTTGGGCGAATCCTAAAGTGGGCAGTAGAGTTGGGACAGTTTGACATCAAGTTTCAACCCAGAACCGCGATAAAAGCCCAAGCCTTGGCAGACTTTGTTGCAGAATTCACCCCAGGAAGTCATCATATCTACCGAGTCGACCTGACTGATACAACCGAACTAGAGTTGGAAGTTGACGCCGGAATAGCGCAACCCCTGGTACAGGATACCCAGTTAAATACTAAGGCAGACCAGAGTGAAGTAAGGGAGGAAGAAGCAAACCATGCTACACCAAGCCAAGACTCACCAACAAATAAAGACTTGGTACAATCAGATAGCGAAGGGCAAACAGCAAGCATGGACCTTGAAGAAAACATCTGCAACACTCTTGATCCCAAGGCATCATCTGATCCCTCCACTTGCTGGAAACTGTTCGTTGGAGAGATGTGGAAGCTCTTCGTGGATGGAGCGTCCAACAGGCACGGTGCAGGACTAGGCATAGTCCTCATCTCACCAGACGGCTTAGTGGTGGAGCAAGCAGTCAACCTTGGCTTCCTAGCATCAAACAACGAAGCGGAATATGAAGCACTTCTGGCAGGCTTAAAATCAGCATCCTACATGAAGGCCACCGAACTAATGGTTTACAGTGACTCACAGCTGGTGGTAAACCAAATTTCAGGTGACTATGAGGTAAAGGATGACAGGATGGCTAAGTACCAACAGTTAATCAGAAAAGAGATCAAGAAATTTGAAGTAGTGCGGATAGAGCAGATCGGCAGGGAAAAAAACAGTAGAGCGGACGAACTAGCAGGCTTTGCTTCAATGACAGATACCTCCATCCCTCATCCATTGCTGATTGACTACCTACCAAGACCAAGCATTAAAGAACCTGAAGTAGAAGAGGTATGTTGTGTCGAACTAGGCCTTTTGTGGATGGATCCCATCATACTGTTCCTAAAAAACGGCGTCTTACCGGAAGAAAAGAAAGATGCCAACAAAATAAGAGCAAAGTCACAACGCTTTTGGCTCTCCCCATCAAGGGCATTGTATAAGAAATCCTTCATAGGACCTTATCTAAAGTGTGTCCACCCCAGCAAAGTGGAAGCATTCTTGTTCAAAATACACGAAGGCGTCTGCGGAAGCTATCAAGGAGGAAGATCATTGGCCTACAGAGCAATTTCACAAGGATATTGGTGGCCATACATGCAAGCAGATTCAGAGAAGTATGTCAAGAAGTGCGAGAAATGTCAAAAGTTCGCACACCAAATACATCAGCCAACCAATTAAAAATGATTAGTTAATAAGTTGAATTATGTAGGTTTGATTAGCAATTTTGTAGTTAAAAATATGACAATGGTGATGTTTAAGTATACAATTTGTTCACTTTCTATGTAGTACTTCAGTTTGAATTATTTTAGTTTTTTTTTAAAATATTTATTATAAACTTTTTTTATATACTTAAATAAATTTTAATAATCATATGTATGATCAAATTTAAATACATAATTTTTTTATCACAATTTTTTTTTTTTTTTTTTTCACACACTATAGTAGGTTGTAATAATTTAGTAGAGTTAGATTAATACTTTAGGTTGATACTGCTCTATTGACTTAAACCAAAAAACTTAACTCTCTAACACCAAAATACATCTCGTGATCACTTGAGCTACAGCCCAAATCCCTATCCTCAAAACCTAAATCAATTCAAACTTTGTGTCCTAACAATGAACTTGAGTCAATTATATGAATCAATTTTTTGTCATTTCGATCAAAATTTTCACTAAAAAAAATATGCAAAATTCTGTTTAGTTTAAAAATGTCCAATTTATTAAATATTTAGTAATATTATATATAAATGGATTTCTTATTATATTTTTTTTACTAGGTAAAAAAAGCAGATAAAAAATTTATATATGTATGATATTAAACATACAAATGAAGAGAAATTTGAGTTAAGCTCTAATTTGAATATTAAAAACATGTCAAAACAAACAAAGCACTAGGTTTTGATTTTTGGGCCATTTTCAATGAATGTGGGTTTGATCCTTCCTTGGGTTGTTTATAATTTGATGATACAGTTCATTCTCGTGGATGGGTCGGACTGATCCAAGTTCTTCGAGCTCTGGTCCAAATGGTCGAGCCCTCCAGGTGACCTGAAAGCAAGTTCAACGGGGAACGGGGTAGTCCCCCAGTGAACCCTCCGACGAGCAAATTAGTAGAAGAAGTAGAGTATGTAGAGAGAGAGAGAGATAGAAAACCTAACCTTCTTCTTGTCTTCGATGCTTGCTTATATCCTTTGGTAATCATTTTACTGTCCCTTCTGACGTTCCCACATCGCCGAAAGCCTGTGCTGTAGCTTACCTTGTTCAGGGTAAGGGGGCGCTGTTCCGATGGGGAGGTGTTGTCGCAATAAATGCTGTGATGGGCTGCATTAATGGTGATGTGTTGTGGCAATAACTTTGCAGATCTTTGTCTGCTGATGTGGCCTGTCCTACACCTGTCATTTGTCCGAATGTCATTGGCCCTTCACGCCTAGTTGGCCTCCAGCTGTCCTGGACTTTACCAATCGGGTTATGTAATGGGCTCCAAATGATGGGCTTGGGGTTGTTCACTGTGGGCTGTAGCCTTTGTGGGCCTATCCATGTCAGTAGTCCCCCATTTCCAAGTGCAACTTCAGTCCAACGAAGGGAATAGTAATGAGAAAGATGAGTCCGACCATTAGGGGAGGCCGAGTTGGTGGGCCGAGCGTGAGGAGTGCCAACCGCGGGGGAGGCCGAGCGGAAGGGTCGACCGTGAGGTGTGCCGACCGCGGGGGAGGCCGAGTGGAAGGGTCGACCGTGAGGTGTGCCGATCGCGGGGGAGGCCGAGTGGAAGGGTCGACCGTGAGGTGTGCCGACCGCGGGGGAGGCCGAGTAGAAGGGTCGACCGTGAGGTGTACCGACTGCGGGGGAGGTCGAGTGGAAGGGTCGACCGTGAGGTGTGCCGACCGTGGGGGAGGCCGGGCGGGTGGGGGTGGGGCTCGAGAGGCGGCGTGTCACGTAATGATTTGAAGTGGAAAAGACAGGGTAAGGGGAGGAGACAGTGCATCATGATCGTACACGTGGCAACATCTTGGGGGGGAAGTTAGGCGTTGAAGCAGAAATGAAACGATAGGTCATTATGGGTGTTGAAAAGGCAGTTTTGGCGGATGATTTGAAATGTTTTCAAACTGGCGAAAATTAATTGGGATCCTTGGAATACGGGCAAACCGTGGGCTTTTGGCATCATTCGATTCACTTACTTGTGCACAAAAACTCAAAACATCCCAAGTATTAGTTCTTTCGTTGCTCACGATACACCTCTGCAACACTTTTTTAACTTTCTTGCGCCTGCATCAGAAGCAATACGCGGACACACCGTAGAAATGGCCCAAGAAGAAGCTGTGAATATGAGGGTAGATCCACTTGGTGAGGACGATGCAGAGGAGTTAGCGACACGGTATAGGACGGAGCCGTGAATGGTGACGGTGAGGGAACCGGTGGTACAATCTTAGGCGTCCACCATGATAGCGGCTCCAAAGCCAATCAGCCAGGCGGAACCAGATCATTGGCACACGAAGGCTGACAAATCCACAGTTACTGCGGCGGAGTTGGAGGCTATCCGCGAAAGATACCAGATCCCTGTGGAAGTGGAGTTATTGCTGCCGACGTCAACGGAAAGGCCGTCTGACGCCAGGCTAGGAGAGTTTTCCCTTTATGAGGAGGCTCTGAAGGGTGGACTGAGGTTGCCACTGCCGCAAGTGGTTGTGGATGTGCTCAACCGTCTGGAGGTAGCACCGGGCCAACTAATGCCCAATGCATGGAAGATCTTGCTGGCCTGTGCAAGTGCATGGCCGAAGGAAAATGAAGGGGAGGCCATGACAGTAGACGAATTCTTTGCATGTTATAAGGCCTCAGGGCAGCAAGAGACGTAGGTCACTCTGCAGGCAGCAGCGGGGAAAGGGTTGGTGGCGGGGCTGCTGTCGTCGATCAAAGGGTGGCGACCATGATGGTTCTACGTGTTGGCCAATGGGGGGCTTGGAGTGCGCACCATTTGGAAAGTACCCATCAGGTCTGTGGAGCCAAAACTGGGAGCGGTCGCGGAGGGGATGGTGAAGAAGGTGAAGGAGTGGAGGGAGAAAAAAGGGGCCAGATGGGACGAGCTCGTTCAGCCGTCTGCATTGTTTGAGGCAGGGTTGGGTCCAAAGCCAAGTAGTGGGGACCTCGACCGAGCGGAGTTGGAGGTGAGGAGAAGGGCTCAGGAGGCGGAAGATCAGACCATCCTTGCTAAAGCCCAAAAATTCAAAGAGTCCCAGGCCAACCGATCACCAAAACCGGTTGCAAGGGAGAGGATTCGACCTCGCCCCAAACCCTTGGGAAAGAAAAACTTAGGCGAATTTGTGCCACAGCCGCCCCCAACAGACCCTTTGAAGGAGAGGTCTTTGAAGGAAATGGAGGCGTTGGGCGTGAGGAAGAAGAAGAAGAGGTTGAGGCGGAGTGAGGAAGAGCCTGCCCAGAAGAGGAGGAGGGAGGCAAGTGTGAAGGAAACCAGTGCTACCAAGGGGGCTGAGGGGAGAGAAGTTGAGGGGACCCCAGAAAGGATAGGTGGCCCAGAGGTGGTGGCTGTTGCTTCAGAGGTCAGGGAAGTGGTGCCAGTGGTGGCGGCGATCGCCGTAGGGGTCGCGAGGGCCGCCCTTGAAAGGCAAGGAGAAGATGAGTCAAGCGGTCTTGGCTCAAGAAGGGAAGAGCAGCCCCAGGGGGGATCTGCACCCCAAGGGGGGGGGGTCAGTCTGACCACGGCGATCTACCACGCTCGCGCGGTGGCCGGGCGGCTGGAGGGAGAGGAAGGCCCAGCTAAGGCAGGGGCGGATCGCCTGGTGGGGATCGTAGAAGAGGCAGCCCTGCGCTCGGCGTCAAGATTCAACGAGGCTGAGCTGCTGAGGGAGTTATGCTCCACCCAAATGGAGGTAACCACCTTAGCAGGGGCTCTGCTGAGGAAAGTGGAGGCTGCCAAACTTAAGGCAGATGAGGCCAAAGCCCAGCTTGCGAAATTGAAGAAGGAGAGTGCAAGTTGGAAAACTGCCCATGCTGATCTGTAAGCGGTCAAGGTGGAGCTGGAGAACACACGCCGCCAGGTTGTGTCGCTCGAGTTCCAACTTGCTGGCGAGCAGAAGAAGTTGGAGGAGGCCCAAAGAGCTTGCGCCGTTGCGGTCGAGCGAAATGAGGAGGCCATGAGCAGTAATGAAGAGCTGGTCAAGCAAAAAGATGAGGCCGATGTCAAAATGGGCGATCTGCAGAAGGAACTGGAGGGCGAGCGCGCCAAGGCAGTGGAGGAGAGGGAGAGGCTTCTGAAGGAGTTGGAAGCAGAAAGACCGCGGGCGACAGCGGAGGAGGAGAGCCTAAAGAAGGAATTGGAGGAGGAAAAGGAAAAAGGCTGCGTCTGAAAGAGCGACCCTGCAGAAAGAGCTGGACGAAGAGAGGGCGAAGGCAGCCTCTGAGAGGGCGGCTTATCCCGATCTGTGTGTCGCAGCGGTGGAGCAATTCAAAGGGTCTGCCAAATTTCAGATGGCAGTTGATGCTGCGGTCGCCAGCAGCCTGGCTAGGCAAGAATCTGGGGGGGCGGGCCCATCAAGGACAACTGCTGGAGGTAGAACTGAAGCAGAAGTTATTGAGAGCTTCCAACAGTCAGACTTCTACAAGCACGAAATGGCTGAGTTCTGGGACAGTGGCTGGAAGATGTTCAAACCCAGAGCTGAAGAACTGTTCCCAGACTTAGACCTCAGTAGTGTGACAATTAGGGAGGACGACGTGGCCCAAACCCCCCTGGATGAGGGCATTGAAGAAGAAGATCTCATCTCCAGTGAGGAGGAGTAACTGGGGAGGAAGAAGAAAAAGACTTTGTACAGACATTGTTGTTGTTGTTTTTTTTTTTTTTTTATTGATGTAATGAACTTGTGTACACATTTGTGAATGAATAAAATTTTAGCTGTGTTTTCAGTCAATTGCTTTTACTTGTGTATAAATGAGTGTGAACTAAATTCAGGAACTCCTTGATGCATAGTGAATTTGAACTTGTATGAAAACTCCATGCAGAGTAAAGTAAAGAACTGCTCAATGCAGGGTGAAATTGGACTTGTAATAAAAACTCAATGCAGAGTAAAGTGAAGAACGCCTCAATGCAGAGTGGAATTTAAAATGTGAGAACATTATGTATCTGTGCTTGCCACATTACTGAAATGGATGGGAGTTTTGAGTCATGCTTGGTGGGGGAGGAAATAATCTAATTAGTAGAGGAAAAATGTAAGTACATCTTTAGAATTTGACTAAGCAAGGAGTGGGGTAAAAACTTCATCCTGGAATTGCGACTAAGTGTTCTACTAATGCCACGGTTATGAAGTTTCACTGGTGCTACAAGTGACTCAATCTTGGGGCTGTAATGGCGGTACTCAGTCTGGTTGGGACTTGTAATGCTTGGTCTGGGTGAGGATTGGTCTGGCCGGGTGCATCAAGCTCAGTCTGGCTGGGGCTTTTGTGCTCAGTCTAGCTGAGGCTTTTGGTGCTCAGTCTGGCTGAGGCTTTTAGTGCTCAGTCTGGCTGAGGCTTTTGGTGCTCAGTCTGGCTGAGGCGTTGAGTGCTCAGTCTGGCTGAGGCTTTGAGTGCTCGGTCTGGACGAGGCTTTTAGTGCTCAGTCTGGCTGAGATTTTTGGTGCTCAGTCTGGCTGAGGCTTTTAGTGCTCAGTCTGGCTGAGGCTTTTGGTGCTCAGTGTCACGACCCAAACCCACCCCTATGGGTTTAGTACCGTAACCGGCCAGTAATCCGAGATTACCGAAGGCCTACTGAACAGCAGTACAGTAAACACAGAGTACAGGGGCATGGCGGAAGCCAATACAGTAAATAAACTATGTCCAATGAGCTGTGACAGTCTGCATGCCAAAAAGATTTTTCATGTATATATATATATTCACAGTGCAAAACAGTACATACATCATTTACAACATACAGTGTAGGGACTTAATCTCTATTAAACAGCACAATGACAGTGTTACAAAAACAGTACAAGACAGACGGGGAAATAAAACACCCCTAAGCCAAAGCTTGGCAGGCTCGGAACCTCGCAGTGAGGCACAGTGGTTGGCTTGACAAAACTGGAGTTTACCCCGACGCTCCTAGCTGCGGTCTGGTGCCTGTACACCTACATATATATATGAGCAGTGAGCTAAAGCCCAGTGAATAACATAATGCGTAAAGGGGTTTAGAATGAATGTCCTTACAGTAATGAAAACAGTTCATTTCAAACAGTGTATCAGTTATTCAGTACAGTAAACAGTCATATGTGGTATATCCATTAACACAACAGTAAACAGTGGGTCTTAAGAGACCGAACAGTAGTGATGGCCATCAATCAGTAAACAGTAGTGGTTCCACGAGGGAACCGACAGAGATCTCTGTGACAGTAACAGTAAACAGTAAATAGTAGTTGCTAAGGATGCCACAGTACAGTTCAGAATATAGGACATACATTCATTCAGTAAACATTGTCAGTTCAGTAAACAGTTCAGTTCAGTATTCAGAAGATAATCATTTTGAACATATCTTTACACAATTGTTACTCACAGAGTTCTGGGCTACAGTAGGCTAGAGCGTCCTCTTGGAATGCCAACCCTATACAGTTAACAGATTGAACACACACTAAGTTTCACAGTTGGGAAAGATAATAACTTAACCCCTAGATTTGCCTTGGTGTGTTCCACATCTATATCCTCTTAAAGATGCCTTAAATATGCCCTAGGAATGCCTAGGATGGAAAGAGGATGCAAAGATGCACTTTTGAACACTTAACAAAATTTTCAGAAAACAGGGGTCTCGCTCGAGCGTGGCTTTCTACGCTCGAGCGGACATGCAGACAAAGGGGCTCCGCTCGAGCGTGAACTTTGTCGCTCGAGCGGACTGTGTGCTACAGTAAAAATGTTGGATGCTCAGATTTTACGCCCGACGGACGCTCGATCCTCGCTCGAGCGTAGGTTTCCTCGCTCGAGCGAACTGTGAACTCATGCAAAGTACTGGATGCGCGCATTTCACGCTCGAGCGTAACTTTCCTCGCTCGAGCGGAAGGCACGATCACAGAGTGTACGCTCGAGCGTATACTTCCTCGCTCGAGCGTAGGCCCAAAATCTAGAAATTCCAGATTTGAGTCCCAAGCTCAAAATCAAGTTTAAAAGCCAAATTTTTTATCCTCTTGGGCTAAAAACCTGGAAAACACTTGTAAACACATAACATTATGTATTTCAAAGATCAATTTGGTAAATCAAAGCCCAATGGTGTTTAATTCAAACTCAATTTTCAAGAACATGAAGAACATGCAAACATGCATGAATTCAAACCATTTCAAAACTTCAAAACATGCTCTAATGAGCTCATTCTTTTCAAAACAAGTTGAAAACATGGACTTAAGCTTAATTATGAACATGCATGTGACAATTTGCCATGAAATCAACTCAAAATTCATCAATACACACATGCATGCAACAATTGAGCTCTAATTCAACACTTTGAGCCATATATTGGCTCTAGACTTCAACTTTGCTCAAAACCATGCAAGAACAAGCTTAAAGACACAATCAAGAGGTTGAATTCTTTACCTAGATCGTCAATCACAAGTGTAGAAGCTCAATCAAGCAAGAACTCTTCTAATCTTCTTACTTTCCAAGCAATAGCACAAGATAAACTCACTTCCCTCAATCTCTCTCTCTCTTGGTCGGCAAAGACACTCAACAAGGCTGATGAAATGTTTTGTATGGCAAGGCTAAGGCTCAAATATGTTGAGGTAGTGGCCCACTAAGGGTGGCAATATGGTAAATAAAGCAACTATTGCAATTTAACTCGTTTTAATCTAATTTAATCATACCAAATCACATTTCAATTAAATGCACCATAAAATCACATAAATTCTCATGATCCTAAATCATCAATCAATTTCAGATTCGGCCGCCGATAAGGCCTTCAATTTGCAGTTTAAACATAAAAACTGAACAGATAAGTAAACAGTCAAACAGATAAACATGCAATTAAAATAGATACACTCAATCAATTCGGTTTCAGTTTTCAGTCAGTCAGTTCAATTATCAGTCATAGTCAATCTTAGTTTAGCAGAAATCGGTAATTAATCAGTGACTTATCGGTAATCAGTGTGAGGGTTATTACACTCAGTCTGGCTGAGGCTTTGAGTGCTCGGTCTGGCTGAGGCTTTGAGTGCTCGGTCTGGACGAGGCTTTTAGTGTTCGGTCTGGACGAGGCTTTTAGTGCTTAGTCTGGCTGAGGCTTTTGGTGCTCAGTCTGGCTGAGGCGTTGAGTGCTCAGTCTGGCTGAGGCGTTGAATGCTCGGTCTGGACGAGGCTTTTAGTGCTCAGTCTGGCTGAGGCTTTTGTGAGTGCTGTAATCAGAACGTCATTGAGACACTATATAGATAACTGGGGTATATAAACGTCAAAAAGTTACATTGCGTGAGAAAATAACAAGAATGTTCAAGCGTGTAAATTTGCCGAAAAGAAAATACAATAACTGAGCAATACAAAAGTAGTGGTTTATTGAAAGTAACGTTTCAGGTGTTCGGCGTTCCAAGGGTGCGGGAGGTCTCGTCCTTCTAAATCCTGAAGTCGGTAAGTGCCTGGACGCGGTCGGGCTTTCACAATGTAAGGTCCCTCCCATTTGGCTGCCAATTTACCCTCAGTCGGATTTTTGGTGGCAAGAGTGGCTTCTCTCAAGACAAAGTCCCCAACAGCAAACTCCCTTGGTCGGACTTTGCGGTTATAGTGTGTTCTCATTTTCTGTTGGTATGAGGCCAATCTGACAGCAATTGTCTCCCTGAGTTCTTCAATTAGGTCCAGGTCTGCCCGACGGGGTTCTTCGGTGAGTGTTGGATCTGGATGTAAAACTATATCGATCCCGGGTTTTAACCCTGGTTGTACAGTGATTCGGACTTGGTTCCGTAGACGTTAGCAGTTGTTCATTTCTAGTTTACCTCCTTTCATACTTTGTATTTGAATTATAGGATGCGTTAGGCAGGTTTGTTACAGGTTGGTTGTGTCTGGGAGCCAAGTGTTGCTGCCCAGAATTCTGGGCCTTCGCTCGAGCAAGAAGTTAGTCGCTCGAGCGAGCTCTTTGTTTTGATCCTTCGCTCGATCCAGGGTTTGGTCGCTCGAGCGAGATCTGTGTTTTGTGTCTGGTGGGTCGAGCCAGAGTGGCTTCGCTCGAGCAAACGATTGCGTCTGGTTCTGGACCTGAAGGTTACGTTTCTTGGCTCGAGCGAGCTTTCCTTCGCTCAAGCGGTCTGGTTTTTCTTCGCTCGAGCGAGCGTTCCGTCGCTCGAACATGCGTCTGGTTGCAGACCTGTAGGTTCGAGTTGTTGGCTCGAGCGAGCATTCTGTCGCTCGAGCGAGCATTCTGAGTTGTTGGCTCGAGCGAGACTTTCTTGGCTCGAGCGGGTTTTTCTGTGTCTGGTCGCTCGAGCGACCAATTCTTCGCTCGAGCGAGCCTGTTTTATATCAGCAGGCAGCAGCGATTTTAAACATCACTTTTTCATCTCTTTCTTTTTGAAACCCTAGCAGCCGACTCTCTCTCTCTCTAAACTTATCTTCTCTCTAGGATTTCATCTCTCTCTAGTGTGAATCTATCCTAAGCCCTTTGTTAAAAAGATAGAGGGTGTCGAGATCTTTGTTTTAATTTGAAAAAGTTGAGGTTTGGAGCACGTTGGGTCTTGGCCTTCATCTCCGTTGGAGCTCAAACTTCGAGGTAGGAATAACCTACTCCATCTTATGAGTTTTGTCTTTGAATTTTAGCATTTTGATATGTTGGGGGTTGTTGGGTAATTTTGAGAAAGTTTGGGTCTTTTGTGTAATTTTACAAAAGTTGGGGGTTTTATTTATAATAAATCTATATGCAAGTTAGGCATAGAGAAATGAGATTAATGTTGGAACATTGATAGAAATGGAACCTTAGGGTTGTTTTGTGAATTATGGTAATTTGCCCTAATTGGTTTAATTAATTAATGTATATAATTAATTAAAGGAATTGAGGAATTGAGTTGAGAATGTTGAAGTTAGGAATGTATGAGACTAAAGGGTGTAGTTGAATCATTCATTGTTCACCTAGTTGAAATGTTGATATATTATCCATTTGTGCATTTATTTCCTGTTTAGAGATAATTGCTTTGGACTACCGGTGGAGAGTAGTATTAATTGTTGTAGACAATGCAGGATGATTAGGCAAACTAAAACTAATCAATTGGATGTGTCATAGAGTATGACGGTCGGTAGAATACATTAACTTTATGTATTGATTGATTGTGCATACGACCAATGTGTTTATATGCATTATGTGTGGACGGTTGTTGGAATACATTGACTTTGTGTATTGATTGATTGCGTATATGATTCTGTGCTTATATGCATTGCTTGTGTATGGGAGGAGATGGGGGATGTACTCCATGGTTTAGGGGAAGATGGGGGATGTACCTCTAAACCGGTTAATGGTTATGGGAAGATGGGGGATGGACCCGGGGATGCAGCTCATATGCTCTCCCATTGTAGTTATGATACAGCTCTTATGCTTATCTATTGAAGTGTTGATACTGCTCATATGCTTATCAATTGAAGTGTTGTTTGTTTGATTTGATATAACAGTAACATGTATATCACCATCATTTTGTGAAGTATAGAAATGTTTCTATGTTAAGTTGATACAGCACCAACATGTGTATCATAAGTAAAGTATGGAAGTGGTT
Organism: Camellia granthamiana; assembly: GCA_036172215.1. NCBI lineage: Eukaryota > Viridiplantae > Streptophyta > Magnoliopsida > Ericales > Theaceae > Camellia > Camellia granthamiana. The sequence continues at coordinate 7,946,876 of CM069917.1, forward strand.
TATGTGTTATTGATACAACACCAAAATGTGTATCCACCTTGGATTTCGAAAGTGTTCTAGTGGTGAACTAAAATCTCATCAAATGTTTTGGCCAGAGTACTGAGTCTTGTTTTCAAACTCAAAGTTGAATAAGAAATGGAAAGTGAAGTGTAGCATAGACTTGATTGTCATGGAATTGTAGTAAGATGTAAATGAATGTATCAGTGTTGACCATCTATCAGTTGCTAATCTTTTAGACATTGTTCATAGTTGGTTTAGTGTATTTCTACTGGGCTGTGGCTCACCCTATATGGGAACATCATTTTCAGGTACAGGTAGCATGCCACCTCCAAGGACATCGCCTGGGAGGCTAGAAGCAGGCAGACGTTTGTGGTTTTGTTACCTTTTGTTGTACTACATGTAAATTTCAAGCCAAGGGCTTAATGTGTATTTGAGTTAGTACTCTCCTCTTTGTAACCAAGTGTTAACTTGGAAAGCTGTAAGCCCATAAGGCACTTGCTTCTGTTGTTAATATGTAATGCTTCTTGTAAAGAATTACTCTGTGGAATAGAATGATGTTTGTCTCTCATGTCAATGCATGTCTAAATTGATGGGTTTAATGTTATTATTTTGAGGGCGTGACAAAAACCCTGGGGGTAGGCAGACCGATCTCCACCAGAATAACCGCCTCAGCGCCATATGTTAGGCGAAAAGGGGTTTCCCCAGTGGGAGTCCGAGCGGTGGTGCAGTAAGCCCATAACACATTCGGTAATTCCTCAGCCCACAATCCCTTAGCAACTTCAAGCTTAGTCTTGATGATCTTTAGGAGGGAGCGGTTGGTGACCTCAACTTGGCCATTGGCTTGGGGATGACCGGGGGAAGAGAAACATGGTTGAATCTGGAGGTCGGCACAGAACTTCCTGTACTTGGCGTTGTCGAATTGTTTGCCGTTGTCGGAGACAATGGCCTGAGGGATGCCGAATCTACAAACGATCGACTGCCAGATGAACTTGGTTGTGTTCTGCTCGGTGATGGTTGCAAGGGGTTCTGCCTCTACCCACTTGGTGAAGTAATCAATGGCAACAATCGCAAACTTGGTCTGGCCTCGGCCGGTGGGAAGTGGACCAATTAGGTCGATTCCCCATTTAGCGAACGGGTAGGAGCTGCAGAGTGTGATCAATTCAGTAGGGGGAGCATGGGGGATGTTGGCAAAGCGCTGACACTTATCGCATTTGAGCACGAAATCGGTGGCATCTTGATTGAGAGTCAGCCAGAAGTAACCAGTACGGAGTATTTTGTGGGCTAAAGACCTGCCGCCAGAATGATTACCACAGATTCCCTCATGAATTTCTTGCATTACATAGGTTGCTTGAGCCGAGTTGAGGCATCGCAGATATGGTCGTGAAAAACCACGTTTGTACAAGACGCCACTGACCAAAACGTAGTTAGACGACCGAGCCCTGACCTTGGCGGCCTGCTGTTGGTCATCTGGGAGTTCTCCTGCTGTCAAAAATAGGAAGATGTCGGAGGCCCAGGGTATGGGTTCATTTTGGAGGAACTGAACTTCTTATAGGTCGGGTGAGATGGCCGGGTAGGCTAGGTATTCGAGACAGACTCCATGGCTGAGGTTGGACTGGTCTGCAGAGGCCAACTGAGCCATCTCATCTGCCTTGGAGTTTTCCGCCCGAGGTATGTGCTTGATGTGGAAGGTATTAAAGAGGCGAACAAGGGGGAGTGCCATATCCCTGTAAGCCCGCATTGTGTCTTCCTTGGCGTCGAATTCCCCCGTAATTTGGCCAACGATGAGCTGGGAGTCACTGAAAACCCGAATGTGGGTAACGCCAATGTCTTTGGCGAGGCGGAGTCCTGCCATCAATGCCTCATATTCGGCCTCATTGTTGCTGGCATCAAACAGGAAACGGAGAGCACATTTGAAATAGCCACCCTCAGGGGAGGTGAGGATGAGGCCAGCCCCACTACCTTCCCTGCGGGATGACCTGTCGACGCTGAAAGTCCAAGAATGGGGGTCTTCTGGCTCGACAGGAGTTGGTGAGGATGGAGAGGCAGTGGTTGGGTTAGGGTTAGTGAATTCCAGGATGAAGTCGGCTATGGCCTGTCCCTTGATTGCTGTTCGAGGGCGGTAGGAGATATCAAACTGGCTGAGTTCTACTGACCACTGCATAAGTCTGCCGGAAAGTTCTGGTTGCTGCATGATCTTCTTCAGGGGTTGGTCGGTGAGGACCACTATGGAATGGGTTTGGAAGTAAGGACGGAGCCGTCTGGAGGCGGTGACTAAGGCCAGAGACAATTTTTCTAGCAATGGGTAATTCTGCTCCGCTCCCCTGAGAGCTCGACTGATGTAGTAGACCGGCCATTGGACTGAGCCGTCTTCCTTAATAAGAGCTGCACTGACTACGGTGCTTGACACTGCTAAATAGAGGAAGAGAGGCTCGCCCGTCACTGCCTGTGAAAGGAGGGGAGGATTGGCCATGCATTGCTTTAACTGCTGAAAAGCCTCTTCGGATTCGGTTGTCCATTCAAAAGTCTGCCGAAGAACTCTGAAGAATGGTAGGCACTTATTTGTTGCGCGGGAAATGAAGCGGTTGAGAGCCGCCACTCGGCCGGTGAGTCTTTGAACTTCTTTGACCGTTCTGGGTGACTGCATCTCAATCAAGGCCTTGATCTTCTCAGGGTTGGTTTCAATACCGCGCTGGCTGACCATAAAACCCAAAAACTTCCCCGATCCTACCCCGAAGGCGCACTTCTCTGGGTTGAGCTTCATCTGGTACTTGCGTAGAGTGGTGAAGGTTTCTCGCAGGTCGGTCAGATGATCAGTGGAGAGCTTGCTCTTGACCAGCATGTCATCGACATATACTTCCATATTCCGACCTATCTGGTGATGAAAAACGGCATTGACCAGTCGTTGGTAGGTGGCCCCCGCGTTCTTCAATCCGAACGGCATCACACGGTAGTGGTAGGTACCTCGGTCGGTAATAAATGATGTATGTTCCCGATCGGATGGGTGCATCAGGATTTGGTTGTAACCAAAGAAAACATCCATGAAGCTGAGCATTTGATGATCAGCCGTGGCGTCGACCAGCAGATCTATGCGGTGGAAAGGATAGTTGTCTTTGGGGCAAGCTCGGTTCAGGTCAGAGTAATCGACACAGAGTCGCCATTTGCCGTTGTGCTTACGGACTAGGACCACGTTTGACAGCCATTTAGGGTAGTCCACGTTTTTGATGAATTTGGCCTCAAGGAGCTTGTCAACCTCTACGGCTATAAGAGTATTGCGCTCCGGATGAAAAATGCGCTGCTTCTGGCGGTAAGGTCGGAAATGGGGTTCAATACTGAGGCGGTGAGTTATAAAAGAGGGGTCAATGTCTGGCATATCTGAGTGAGTCCAGGCGAATACATCATTGTGCTCGGTCAGAAGGGCAGTAAGGTCGGCCTTAGCCTGGGGGGGTAGTTGGCTGTCGATCTTGGCAGTTTTCATTGGGTTGGTGGGATCGATGGGGATCTCAACGAGTTCCTCAACCGGTTCGCCTCTGACCAGCTCGTCCGCATCTCGGACATCAAGTCCTTCAATGATCATGGCCTCCTTCAGTTTGACTTCCTTGAGCGAGGCGACAAAACATTCCCTGGCTACGGTCTGCTCTCCCCTTACTGTCCCCACGCCCAGGTCGGTAAGGAACTTTATGGCGAGGTGGTAGGTTGAAGTGATTGCTTGGAAAGCATTGAGGGCGGTACGGCCAAGGATGATGTTGTAGGCAGAGGGACAATCGACCACGAGGAAAGTGAGCAACTTGGTGGTCTGCCGTGGGTACTCGCCGATGGTGATGGGGAGGTCGATGGAGCCGATGGAAGTCACCCGGTCGCCTGTGAAACCGACCAGTGGGGTTTAAAGGGGGGATAGACTTTCCTTCCCAACTTTGAGCTGGCGGAAGCAGTTGAGGAATATGATGTCTGAAGAACTGTCGTTGTCGATAAGAACCCGTCTGACTTTATAATTGGAGAGGAGGGCAGAGATGACAAGAGGGTCATCATGAGGGTAGCGGATGTTTGTACAGTCGGCGTCCGTGAAAGTGATCGGCTCTGTCCACTGCTTGGGCTGTTTGGAGGGTCGGTCGACTGTGGCTACTGTTTTGTCTGAGCCTTGCCTTATCTTTCTGAGTTCTGCCCTCTGAGCCGAGCGGGATGGCCCCCCACAAGCAAGGCCACCTGAAATGACTCGGATTTCACTAACTGGCGGAAGGGGATTACCTAGCGGACGAGGCTGTTGTTGAGGGCGATCATGGCCTTGGTTAGGTTGGGCTGGCTGCCGGGGGGGGTGCGCTGGCGGTCATTTCGGAGAGGCTCGGTCCTTTGCCTCTGCTGTGGGCGAGTGTCAGTGAACCGGCTGAGACGTCCTTAGCATATTAGGGTCTCGACCTGATCCTTGAGGTTGATGCAGTCGTCAGTGTTATGGCCATGGTCCTGGTGGAAACGACAATATTTGGATTGGTCTTTTTGACTGGAAGGGGTTCGTGAAGGTAGGGGCCATTTGAGGGGATAGTCCCGTTGGATTTGGTTGAGGACTTGTTCCATGGGAGAATTAAGAGGGGTGTACCACTCGAACCGACCGGGCGGTCGGGCTGGTGCCGACCGGTCAGTACGGGGAGGTCGGTCGGTATAGTGGTGTGTTTGGCTATTATACTGGGTGTTTTTGGGTTCTGAGTCTTTTCTCTTTTCTCTAGTGGTCAGGTTTTTAGCAATTGGATGCTGCCGAACGGCTAATGAATCTTCAGCATTCATGTATTTCTGGGCTTTGGAAAGTAGGGCTGCCATGGAGGTCGGGGGGTTTTTGGAGAGGGAGAAGAGGAAATCGGACGACTGCAGACCGGCCATGAAAGCCGTGAGGATGACCTTGTCGTCGTTTTCTGCTACTTGCAGGGCTTCAGTGTTGAAGCGAGTAACGAAGCTGCGCAGTGATTCCCCTTCGGTCTGACGAATGTTAAGAAGTTGGGTGGCCGGGCGTCGCTGGCACTGGGCTCCAATAAAATGGCTCAGGAAAAAGTCACTGAGATACTGAAAAGTGGAGACAGAGTCTGCCGGTAACTGGCTGAACCACAGCCGAGCTGACCCCTTCAGTGTCACGGGGAAAACTCGGTACATGATCTCGTCAGGGAAGGCGTGGAGGATCATGAGGGTTCAGTAGGTCTCCAGATGGTCAGCTGGATCTGTCGTACTGTCAAAGGAATCCATAGTGGGCATCTTGAACTTGGCGGACAGGGGTTTGTCTCGGATGGAGGCAACAAATGGTGAGTTTGTCGTGGTGGAGGGTTTATGCTGGATGTTCTGCATAACCCCTTGGAGTTGGAGCTTCATAGCTCGGAGTTCAGCGTCCCAGAGGGGAATGTTGTCGCCACCAGAGGGAGACAGGTGTTGAACGCTGCTGGCTTCTCCCTCGGGGGCGGGTGCCACGACCGATGGATGCGGGGGTGGGGATGGGGGTGGTGGATTTATATGTGGGAGGGGAGGTTGCAAACCTTCCAAATTAGGTGGATAGGGTTGCGGGACAGTATGGCTCGGGGCTCGTTCTTCGGTGGGTGGGATATTTGGAGGTGGTGGAGGTGGCATGGGAAGGTTTCTTTGGAGTAAAGCATTTATTATGGCCTGGTTTTGCTCGGCCATACGGTTAATGCTGTTGGTAAGCTCGATGAACTACTGAGGTGGGTTGTTTGGATTGGGAGGGTCGGTCTGATGGTCGGTAGCATTATGGTAAGAAGCCATGGATCTAGTCGTGACCATACACTTTGATGGGTAGGAGGAAAAGGTTGTGGGGACAGGGCCTCCGGCGACAATGAGCACAACTGGCGCACGGATAAAAGCAGTTTCCACAGACGGCGCCAACTGATGATACAGTTCGTTCTCGTGGATGGGTCGGACTGATCCAAGTTCTTCGAGCTCTGGTCCAGATGGTCGAGCCCTCCAGGTGACCTGCAAGCAAGTTCAACGGGGAACGGGATAGTCCCCTAGTGAACCCTCCGACGAGCAAATCAGTAGAAGAAGTAGAGTATATATAGAGAGAGAGAGAGATAGAAAACCTAACCTTCTTCTTGTCTTCGATGCTTACTTATATCCTTTGGTAATCATTTCACTGTCCCTTCCGACGTGCCTACATCGCCGAAAGCCTATGCTGTAGCTTACCTTGTTCAGGGTAAGGGAGCGCTGTTCCGATGGGAAGGTGTTGTCGCAATAAATGCTGTGATGGGCTGCATTAATGGTGATGTGTTGTGGCAATAATTTTGCAGATCTTTGTTTACTGATGTGGCCTGTCCTACACCTACCATTTGTCCGAATGTCATTGGCCCTTCACCCCTAGTTGGCCTCCAGCTGTCCTGGACTTTACCAACCGAGTTATGCAATGGGCTCCAAATGATGGGCTTGGGGTTGTTCACTGTGGGCTGTAGCTTTTGTGGGCCTATCCATGTCATAATTGAACATGGGTTTTTTCAAATTAAATTCACCAATGTTGATTTCAACAAACTCCATTTTACTGTTTTGCTCTCCTATGATTAAAAAAATTCCAATTACTTTGAAGCCAATTGAGTCGCATCAATGATATAAAGATAGGGTAACACTTGAATCCAAGAAATATATACATATATATATATATATATATATTTTTAAACAAGTGTTCCAGCCCTTAAATCAGAATCAAGATCACATGCTCTTTTCTATGTTTTTTTTTTTTTTTCCCCCCTTTCTTTGTTGTCATTGTACATTTTGTTAGTTTATGAGATTGCCTATATTAGTAAAATTGATATTATAAACTAATCAGAATTTAAGGAAAGAGAGAAAGGTGCATGCAATCTATATTCATAGGGGAAAAAACTCAAGAATAATGTCATAGATTTTAAAAATCTTACTAAAATTTTTACAAAATATTTCATATGGGTGTGGGACTCACACTATGTAGGTCTCAGGTAAGTCCTACACCCATATAAGACATTTAAGAAAAATTTAGATAAATTTTTTGAGATTTGTAACATTTTTAAAAACTTTTATCAATTTCTTGGTGATAAATTTTGAAATGTGCATACAAAAAACTATGCATTGAATGAAACATCATGTACAAGCATGATGACCAACTAACCTAGTTTATTAATGTCTATTTTGAGAAGTGGATTAAAAGTCACTTCCTATTTTTATCCATTTTCTCTCTCATAAAGAAAAGTTAAAAAGTCAAGAAAAGTTAAAAAGTCGACTTTTAACCATCTTTTCAAAATATCCCTAGTTGTCTTGGTGGGTTTCTGGGCAATAGGATTGATTTTTGTCACCATTAATTTCTATAATATATTTAAAATTAGGATTTTGACTTTTCTTAAATTATTATATTAAGAGAGTGTTTAAATTTAGTAGGTCTATTTTGGGAATGATTTTGGTCATTCAAACTATTCACTTTTTAGGACTTGTTAAGTAGAATATTTATGAAAAAACTTATGATAATTGGATATCGGTAATTATATGTTTAAATTATATTAGTTTTAAAAAAAAAGACGACAAATATAATTTTAAAAATAATTATTCATTTTTTATAATACAAATTTGATTCAAATATATAGTTACTGATGTCTGATTATCTTTATTTTTTACATAAATATTCTACACAACAAGTTACAAAGTGAATTATTCTAATTATCAAAATTAGTACTAAAATGGGCATACCAAATCCAAACACGTTCAACTTAAGAGAAGTCAAATTCATTTAAAATTGTGTTTCAATGAATTTAGAGAAATGCACGAGACCCCCACTGGGGGTCGACCCCCAGTGAGGTGGCGGAGGCTGATTGGGTGAAAAAAAACAGTTTTTTTTTTTTTTTTTTTTTTTTTTCAAGTGTTGGCCAGTGGGGGCGCGCCACGTCACTGGGGGCGCGACCCCCACTGGGGGTCCATAGCATTGTTGATGAATTTATGAAGGAAAAAGAAAACAGAATAGGAAAATAAAAGAAATAGAAGTTATTTTTTACAAATCTTTTTGTTTTGTTTTTTCCTCTAGCACATCGATGCAGTGACATTTGTTTGGTTTAGTTTTTAGAATCTGTTTTTTAAATTTTTTTTAAAAAATTAAATGTTAATTTACCCACAAAATATATATATATATATATATACATGTATTTTTAGGAATAAGAATCCACATAGATATAGAGTCACAAAACTAAAACAACTCCAATGGTAAAACATTTTTTATATCAATTTTTGATTATTGAATTTATTTCTAAAAAAATATATAGTGATCATAATTTTCTTTACTGATATAGAAAATACAGCAATGCCAAATTATATGTCAAATTTAACACAACCAAAGAAAAAAGCCACCAAAGTACCAGCTAAAAATGTTAAATATCATATTAAAACATTTTTACTTTTAAAAAAAATTTAATTTTTTTAAATAGAAAAGTTACTAAAAAATTCTAAAAACTTACCCAAATTTTTTTTAAAAAAAATTAAACCCAAAACGCCACGCATAAGTGTATAACTAAAGGCCCGGCTCTTTAGGGAGTTAGAGTTGACATTGAAATTGAAATGTAAATGGGATCCATTATGGTCCTGTTTTGGCAAGTGAATTTTTGGATTTTTTTGCTTAAGGTCAAGTTTGGCAAGTTGTCAAAAAGTCAAAAAGTTATTCAAAAAGTTAAAAAATTATCACTATTCACCAAAAGTCAAAATTACGGCTGCACAACTCCCAATCTTAATTTTTCCTTACACACTAATTTATACGATTTTTTAATACACATTTTTCCATAAAAATTCAAAAAGTTAACCCAAACATCCATATTTTTTTCCTCAATTTTTTAATCCAAAAAGACAAAAATTACACTTATTTAGGACACCCCAAACAATCCCTAAAATCCACAAAAAGATAAAATAGGTTAAAATAGTCAATAAGATAAAATATCACATCAAATTCATAATCATCACTTTTTCTCTCACAAACATCAGATCTAACTATAAAAAAATCCAACCATCTTTCTAAATACAAAAATTTTAACTTACTAAAATAGTTAAAAACTAAAATAGCCAACTTTCCAAACAAGGCCTATATGTTATGCTTATTTTGGAAGATAGAGAGAGAATTCCTAATCAAGGGATTAAGATGGGCCTTGGAGAGAGTATTACGATGGAGGCTTGTAACTTGGTATTAGAAAAATAATTTGTCGGACTATTTTATTTTATTTATTTTTTATTTTTTACATGTTGGCCATTTTTTTTTAATATTAATTTTTTATTTTTTGAATTTTTTGTTAAGTAAAAATCATAATTTTAATTGTTTTATTTTTTTATTATTTTTATTTTTTTACATGTTAGACATTTTTTAACCTTAATGTTTAATGCTTTTATATTTTTTATTTGTTTTATTATTTTACATAAAAATAATTTAACAATTTCTATACTAATAACTATCATCAAAACAAATACAATTTTACTTAATTCTTATAGCAATTCTCTTATTATAAATTCTCTTCCTTCTCCCCCTAAAAATAAATTGGGCCAAAGAAAAATAGGTTTGATAGACACTAGTGTAGATGCTCTGATTCCAGTCAAAATAAGCCAGGTGAACTTTAGACCTGGACAGTAAAACTGTTAAGGACACTGCCAAGAAAATGCTTTGCTCAGGAAAGAGGACTTTTGCCAAAATGGAAAAGGGTTGTGCCCCATAAAAGGAATGCCATTGGAAATTAGGGTGGTTTGAAATGATCTAAATAAATATATTTTTTGACTTTTTATGAAAAGATATACAAAAAAGTAGAGAAGTGATGTAATAAAAAAAGATAAAAAGTATATACTTATTAGTACACCTCAAACAAGACCTAACTATAAATACGAGAGAGAGAGAGAGAGAGAATTAATGAATGAAAAATGGTTGGTTGATGGTACAATAAGTAGGAAAAATAGTTTTTAAATAATGATTTTTGGTAAACTTTGAGTCTAATTTGAGATGAGATTTGGATACCGATTGAGATGTGTTCAGGTGGAAACGTGATCTATGCCAGGTGATGATTCATATCATATATTTAGTTGATCAAAACCATTTTTCAAGTGAATGTGAAATTAAATTTGAATAAAACTTTCGCAAAACGGTATTTGAACGAATTCAAAATCGAATTTGTTTTTGATTTCTTTGAGAAACTCCGAAGTCTTCAATGGAAATTCAATTTAATTGTGATTTGGTTTCTCTCTTCTTCTTGAGAATTCCAGTTAAAGGTGGGGTTTGGCGTAGGCTAAATTCATCGTTGAATTTGGTGAGGACATGTTTCTCACGATGTTGCTTGCCACATTTCCAATGAGACAACAAAAATTTGAACAACTTTTGAGATTGTTAACACGTTCCTCACGCTACCATCTCAAGTCTATATATATCTCCTCATTCTTAGTCGTTGGTGTAAGAAATTTGAATCGAATTACAATCAAAATTAGAGTTAGAGTTAGATTTGCATTGATTTCTTTTTGGAATTAATTTCATTGCTCTTTTTTTTTTTTTTTTTGGTCATCTTTATTCAATTCTGTGTCTTTGAGTCAGAGAGAGTGCAATACAAGTTTAGTTTGTTATATCTGGGATTGTTCTGCTGCGATCTTAGATTCTAGTCATTGTATACCGAAAGGTTGACGCCGATAAGCTGAGTACCTCGGTAGGGGTGAATTAAACCTTAAAAAAATTATGTCCAATACAAATCTCGACCAATTTTAATATTACATTTTGGTATTATATTATTTTGTGATTACAATTTCCAGTTTAATTTCCCGACACAATAAAGGAGAAGGGAGGGCATGTGCTTTGGGGTTGAGAAAAAATCCACAGCGAATGAATGGTCCACAAAAGAGTGCACTTCCCACCTGCCAACTTTATTAACTCCTAGAAGAAAAATATAAGAAGAAATTAAAGGGTTTCAATTGCATTCTTTTTTGTTTTTATTTTTTGATTTTAGAAATAAAATAATGAAATATTTGAAAAAACACATATAGTTTGTATGTTGCTACACTAAACATACGCTTTACAAATGAGAACAACACTAGTTCAATGACCAATGAATATGCATCTTATATTAATTGTGGACAATATTTAGAATGACTTTATAAGACAATATATAATATTTTTAACTTGAAGGGTCTTTTAAAAGCAAGAAATTCGAAAATGGTGGATTGTTGCCAGATCTCTGTAATTTCTACAAGGACACTCATCAAAACAAGAGGACAAAACAGTGGATTGATCCTATATGCGGTGATTTACATGCAAGTATTCTAATCATTTGGACAATTATACATGCAACTTTTGTGTTTGTCTTATACTAACAATATTTATATTTTACAATTATAGGAGCAAATGACAAGGGTGCAGGATGAGTCTATCGAGGTTGGAACGCCGATGAGGCAAGAGGATATATCAAGAGTGGTTCTTGGTAAGAAGAAGGGATACTTGAGAGGATTTGGGGTTGGACCAAAGCCTTCTTCTTGTGATTCTGGGTTCTCTGCTGCATCACAAGCATGTGACGAGCAATTGAAAAGGCTTACATCCGAGTTGGAGATACTGCGTGCGGAGCAGTAGAGCAACCGTGAGGAGCAACAAAAAAAAAGAAGAGGAGCAACAAATGAAAGAGGCAGAGAATACAAAGCAACGTGAGGAGATGCAGAGGCAGCTTTTTGGACTTCAGAGCATGTTGGCGCAAGTTTTGGAAAATCGCAATCCACCAAATTCTCGACAATAGATAGTCATGGTAATTGGTAAGTGTGTTAAACCATATTTGATTATATTTATGTTCAAAGTAAAGGCAAATAAACATTTGATGAGAATATCTTAGAGAAATGGTTGTCTTTAAACTAATTTTAGTTCAAAATTTAAAAGATGGAATTTACAGTTTAGTTTATGTTGACTAGAAAAGAAACTTCAAACATTGTAATGTTCCACTGATCCAAAGATGAATAGTTAAACGAGTCATTTTTGACGGTTCCATGGAAACCAAAATATGATAAAAAAAGGCAAAAACGAGCCGGTTGAGGCAAAAAGTTGGAAACAACCTGGAAACAACCCGAGATCGTAGCGGTCAGCTCGGCCTAGATCAAACAAACTTGTGAAAGCAAGCAACGCTTCGATAGGACGCATGATTAGTTATGTAGGACATAAAAGTGTGACAAAGTAGGCACAACCGGGGTGTTTGGGGTCCAAAACTGCTCTGAATTAGCTCCTCTCTATTTCTTCTTTTTCCTTCTTTTCTCTTCCTTTGGTGTTCTACATGGTGAAGTATTGCATCAGTCATGAAGGTGGACTGATCTGTCATACTTTTTGGTGGTCTGCATCAGATGTTGGTTAGGTGTACTGTATGTTTGATTGGCAATACTTGTTAGGTGAAGTTCAATGCTTGTTTTTGGTGTCTGCTGTGCTTGCTATTATGTCTGTAAGTTGGCTGCTGATGGAAACTCATTTTCCTTGGAGCTGTGTATGTTATGTCTTCATCAGCAGCAGATTGAGTCGTTGTGCTCTATTGCTGTGTAACACTGTGGCAGCAGTGCGGCTCTGCTCATCTCTATTTCTTATCTTTTATTCTTTCTTTTCCTTTGGTGGTCTGCATGATCTGTCTGGCTTCAGAAAGATCGTCCTGATCTGTCTGGATGGTTTGCATGATCTGTCTCCCTTCCAGTGTGTTCTCCAAATCTGTCTGGCTTTTTTCTGATCTGTCAATCATCCTGATCTGTCTGGATGGTTGTTTTTGGAGTAAACTGGTGGCCTGCATGATCTGTCTGGCTTCAATGTGTGCTCCTATCTTCTTTTTTCTTCTTTCTTTTCCTTTGGTGGTCTGCATGTTGCTGTGTCTCAAGGTGGCAACTTGAGTAATTTGAAACCCAAATATACGTGATTTAGAGTACACACAACAAACTCAATCGCTGTAACTTAAAGTTATTACGATTCTTTCATCATGAGTTTCATAGAATAGAAAGCCTATAGAATATGAGCTGCTTTTGATAAAATAAATTGGTCCACTTTTTTGGTTCTTCAAATTATTCTAGACATTCTATGAATTAATGAGGAATTGTCTATTGGCCAATTAGATTGGCTTTTAAATTAATAGAACAAAGATGACATTTCTAGTGAATATTAGTTACTTAACATCCATCCACTTTTTGAGAAGGGTGATATTTTTGTTGAATCATTACCTTCGATGGCTTAGTTCATTAGATCATGATATCACCACCACCACCACCACCACCACCACCACAATCACTGTCTCCTCTTTCTCATCATTGTTAATTCTATAAACAAATACGTTCCCTCTTCCATGTCCCCATCATTTAAAGCTCAATCCTTTTCCATGAATAGCTAATCGTTTATTCATCCTAACTCGTCATCTTGTAAGTAATTTGTTGCTTGCATATGAAAGAGCTAAGGGAATTCATCTCTTCAGTAATCAACAGATTGAATTTGATAGATCTGCTGAAACTGTCACGTATGGTTCTAGTAGAGATCTTTTCAAATTTCCGAGTTTTAGCATTCCTTGCAAATTAATGTTTGTATGGCCATAAGCAAACTTAGTTCTAGATCTTTGTGTGGACCAAAAATGTTCAGATATTCACAAGCCTCTCTTGGTTAGGCTGGCCAAAGAGTTTTTGAATTGATCAAACTTTGCAAAGGCTCCTGACCTTATGAAATATTATCATGTGGGAAAAGCTAACAAGGATGGAGCTTGTTTTTGTGTTCTTTTTGGGAAAATTTTGTTGTTGATTGTAGAAACGTCAATTGGTATGCATGTTAGATGTCCTAAGCACATTCAATTGGTTTCTTTGAAATTAAATATTTGTCTCATTGTTGTGAAAGATCAAATATTGAAATCCGACCTGTCTGCCTGGTGAGGAGAAAAGAGTTATCATGCATTTTATTAGATGATGAGAACAAAGGACGAATTAGATGAAAAAGAGAGTGATGTGACACAATTAAGCAGATATTGGAGAAACAAACAGAGAGATGTTTGTATATATGGTTCCTGGTACCTCTTTTCTATTGTAGTAAGATACCATTCAAACTTTAAGAGGTGAGGGGAGAAGAAATTTGATGAGGTTAATTTTCTTCAAGGAAGATCATTTGTTAATTCCATGTTTAAGCTATTGACTACGCAATAGATCTACTGAAATGTGTCTCTGTCCTGTGATGCCATTGATGAAGTGTTGAACATGCACATCAAAGAGGAAAAATAGAAAGATAGAGAGATTGTCATTCTTTACTCGACTTTGTGTTGTCTATGAAATTGCTTAGGTTTTTTCTCTACAATCAGCTTCCAAAGGCATGCTGGAATAGTGGGAAACCAATTCTTTCTGTATGTTTAGCAACATAATTTAACATAACTCTCATTCTTCTGAATTCGTGGTCTAGATTTCCTTTTCATCCTTTTATTTCAAGTAATTGAACTTTAATTTCTAGTAGACTAGACGGACCTTAAATATATAAATATGTATATATATATATATTTTTTAAAAAGTACACTGAAGACAAGAAAAGCTAAAAAGGTTTATTTTTTAAAAAAATAAAATTTATTTGGTGTGTCTATAGTGAACCATTTTTTGTATTTTTTACCCAAAAAAATTCTTTTAGAGTAGCCATACATGAAAAGTAAAAACTTTTCACACAAATTAAAAAACAAAAGAAAAAAGAAAGAAAGTAACAGACAAAAAAGTTCAGGAAACAAATGTGACTTTTTTAGTTGTTGATATATGCAATCACTTTTGTCATTTTGATTTCATTTGTCTTGCGTCTGGATATAAGAAGACAACATATTGTGGCTCTTTGTGTACTTTTTTATTTTTTATTTTTTATTTTTTTTGCATACTTATTTGCGGAAAAGACTATGGTGAAAATTGTTCATTGCGTCCAGTTCAAGTTCAGGTTTTCCTCACAATATAGGTTGATTGACAAAGGTGGCAAGCACTATCCAAGAAAGCATCCCAAATTTTCCTTTTCAATGGTTTCAATCAGTGAATTAGCCAATACTTTTACATGTTGGGATATACTGTTCTGATATCATATTTCTCAGCATTGTGTAACGATTTTCTGGTAATATTGTGATTCTTTGCCTTGACCCTTTTTTGTGCCTTTTGTGATTTTCATTTTTAGTGGCTGGAATAGCTGTTGGATGATTTTTTGATTTTTTCACTGAACTAAAATCCTGGGAAAATTTGTTAAACCCATATATATATATATATATATTTTCCATATGGTTGTTTTACATCCAATCAATGGGGATTATCTGGCTACTATAGTATTTCCTAACAATCTGTTGAACCCATATATCAGTTTGCCTAGTTAGTATCCTATTTATGTGGTGGTGGCAATTTTATGTACAAAAGTTCAAATTCTGGATTGTATGTTCATGTCTTTAGACACTTCAAATTCAAACTTCATAATTGACTTCATAAATTGATGTAGTTTTCAAGTCTTTAAGTTTCTCTTGTTTATTCTCAATTTTTTGATTGGAACTTACTAGTCAGGTGTTTACTTTATAATTCCTTTCATATTGAGATGCAGATTGATCTTTTTGTATTGCTTGAAAATTCTAGATTGTATGATTTATTACCCATTACAGAGCTTGTTTATTTTGTAGGTATTCAATTTCATTATTTCTACGTATAGAGTTGCTCTCTTTCTTAAATTATTATCATGTAAATGTGATTACTGCATAATTTAAATAGATTTTATGCAGAAAAGTCAGATAATCAGTAGAAAGTTGACATTTGCCCATCATAATTACCTAGAAATAAGTTGTTAGCTAACTCACAGTTTCTGTATTATTTTCCTATTTTATGAAAGTCTAGAAGTATTGTCATGTATGATTTGTTTTTTTCTAAAACTCTCCACTCTTTGTTGTGTTTTGATTATGGGGTCACTGTTTTTATTATTTCTAGATGCCTTTTTCTTCAGTTTTTGTTTATTTAAGTTTGAGTTTGGGATAAATAAGAGAGTACTCATGAACTGTGGCACCAGTGTAACACTCGTTTCATCACAACATCACATGAAAGGTTCTTTGAGGAAGATAGGAGTTATTGACAATATGATAATGATAGTCATTTAATGATAGGAAGATTGGAGCTATGGACATAAGAATGCTATTGTTTTATTTACAATTTGATAATGATAGTCATTTAATTTGCTAGTGTGACCTTTGCTTTTCATGGACATTTTTCATTATTTTTCCAATTTTACCTGACATTATTTCTCTTTTTCTTTGATACAGATGGATGAACTCGTGCACAAAGCTAAATTGTACAGGACAAATTTGCACTTTTTGCATTTTTGGAAGGATTATATATTTGTGTATAGATGTATATGGAAAATATTAGGGTAGACTAGTAGTTATATTTTTGGATACACTACTAGTTATATTTTTGGATGGGTGTGTATAGAAAATATTTGGTAGACTACTAGTTATATTTTTGGATTGATGTACATGGATAAAAATTTAAAACATAATAACAAGTACTTGTTATGTTTTAAATTTTTATGCTAGATGGAATATGTAGTTTGGAATTATTTGGGGATGTAAACTTATTTAGTTGCTGACTTTAATTAAACAGGTTCAGAAATGGTTGATATATGTATTTTGTTGAATGTTGATGATTCAATTTATTTGTTGGTTTGAATGATTTTTGCAAATTACAAATTATATTGAATAAATTGGATGAATTATTATAAATTACAGGTTTATTTTGTTGGATGTTGGCGACCAAAATTTGGTTTTGTTTTTATAGTTTTGGCGACCAATTGATTAGTCGGGAAAGATAAGTTATACTTTTGCCGACTAAATAAAGTAGTCGGTATATCACCAAGAACATTTGGCGACTAAATTTAGTCGTAAAAATTATTAATTTTGGCAACCAAAGGATTTGGTCGCGAATAGGTCTATTGCCGACTAAAGTTTTAGTTGAGCAAACATTTCTTTTGGCGACAAACATGTTTGGTCGTGGAATGTGACAATTAGTGACTAATTATTTTGGTCGTAGAACGTGACAATTGGCGACCAAACTAAGAGGTCGCAGAATGTCACAATTGGCGACCAAAATTTTTAGTCGCAAAATGTGACAATTGGCGACCAAACTAAGAGGTCGCAGAATGTCACAATTGGGGACCAAAATTTTTGGTCGTGAAATGTCACAATTGCCGACCAAACTAAGAGGTCGCAGAATGTCACAATTGGCGACCACAATTTTTTGTCGTGAAATGCCACTTTTGGCGACAAAAAATTTTGGTCATTGAATGTGATAATTGGCGACCAAATTTGTTGGTCGTGGAATGTGACAATTGGCGACTAAGATATTTGGTCGGCAAAAGGTGACTTTTCACGACCAAAATGTTTTTGCAACAAAATGGATTAGTCGCAGTAATGATATATTTAGCGACAAAAAAATTTAGTCGGCAAATCCAACTTTTACTGACCAACCAAAATTTTAGTCGCAAATTACTTTTGCCGACCCTCAATTGGCGACCAAAGTAGCGACGAAATAAATTGGTTGCGGATAACATTTGCCGATTAAAAATAGACTTTTAGCTACCAATTTTTTTGTTGCCAAAAGTATTAATTCTTGTAGTGTTTGAACTAGGGTCCAAATGAACAAATTTGCGAGAGTATTAAGCTACTCCATAAGCAACATTACTTATGACACTGAGTACACATCCCTAACATCATCTAACCAATTTTAACATTATTACCTATATTTTTTTTTTTTCATAATTTACATGATTTTAGATTCCAACTGATTAGAGAAAGTCTATTCCAAACATGGTAGATCCCAATCAAATTCAGAGTGAA
Source organism: Camellia granthamiana (assembly GCA_036172215.1). Lineage (NCBI taxonomy): Eukaryota > Viridiplantae > Streptophyta > Magnoliopsida > Ericales > Theaceae > Camellia > Camellia granthamiana. The sequence continues at coordinate 7,964,683 of CM069917.1, forward strand.
TCAACTGATCTTGAAATATGCATTGTTATCATGACATTCAGTGCATATTCAAAGCCAAAGCTCAGAGGAATTTCAGAAACTACAAAAGCATCATCACTAACTGTAATAAATTTGCAAACCATTAAGAGAATTGCTAGTAGATGAACTCAAGCAAGAGATGTAAAGATCCATTGATCTTTGTATTTTATACTTCTAGCTGTTCATTAAACATGAGTCAAGTCAAATAGTATTGTTCCACTTTAATTTGAAAACTTAACGAGTTTTAAAATGTATTTAGGTCTTGTTTGGCAAGTTAACATTTTAATCAAAAAGTCAAAAAGTTACTAAAAAATCAAAAAACCTATAACCTATACTAAAAAGTCAAAGATTTCATTTTCTCTCTATTTTTTGCACATCTTTTCGTAAAAAATCAAAAAATCATCACAAACATACTAGTTTTTTTTACCTCATATTTTAACCAAAAAGTCAAAAAGTTACTAAAATAACTTGTTCCCAAACAAGGCCTTAACATTGACTTGTTTATATAACAAGTCGATATCAAATAAACTTTTAACGAGCAAAATACGAGTCGAACTTGAGTAGTTTGATTCGTTTAACAAGCATCCTAGAGAGTGAGGGTGAGTCATATTAAGGCTTGGTTTGGGAAATGAGTTGGTTTTTTGACTTTTTTTGCTATTTTAACTTGGGGTTAAAATGTTTGGTTTTGGAAGGATTTTTGGCTTTTTTGATTTTTTTTGAGAGAAAAAATATAATAATTATGGATTAGATGTGATGTTTTATCTTATTAGAGCTAAAAAACTTATTTTATTTTTTATGATTATTTTAGCCCCAAACTCACTTCCCAAACAATGCCTATCATTAAAAAAGAGAGAGTGATATAACATGAAAGTAGTGAAATGTCATCATTGTTAACTCTAAATTGACACTTTGCTTGGTTACACTTTTCCAAAAACACTTTTCAGAAAATTATATTTTCTTATTTTTTGCTTTTTTTTTTTATTTTTACTAAATTTTTTTAATATTTTAAACATTTTCTTTTTACTTTTTAGACATACCTAACATAAATATAGCTAAAAAATAAAAAAATTTGTAAAAAAAACCTTTTAAAAATTCACTAAATACCAAAAATATTAAAAAAAAAAAAAAAAAAAGAGAATTCAGTACATTTTTTGTATTTTTTTGTATTTATTAATTTTTTTAAAAAAAATTTCACAATTTTTTTACTTTTTAGATACATCTAAGTAAGGTGCATCTAATTTTTTTTTTAAAATGCTTAAAATTTTAAAAATATTTACTAAAAACAAAAAAATACGAAAACCAAAAAACTCAATTTTTAAAAAATTTAATCCAAAAAACTCAAACCAAACACATAATACTTTCTTCGTTCTAAAATAATGGTCTCCTTTGAAGAATTCAATTTTTTTTTATAGTACAATTATTACACTTAAAAAATATTGATTTTTCAAAACTACCCTTTGATATTTTTTTGGAGAATATCAATTATCATAATTATACTTTTTGTGTTATTAATAAATTTAAAAAAAAGGACAATGAAAAATGGAATAAATAACTAATCAGTGTGTTTGGTTTCAATTTTCTGAATTCAATTTTTTAGAAATTGAATTTTTTATTTTTCATATTTTTTTTTTGTTTTTAGTGAATATTTTTAAAATTTTAAGCAATTTTTTTTTTTAGATGCACCTTACTTAGATGTATCTAAATAATAAAATATTTGTGAAAAATATTTTTAAAAATTAATAAATACACAAAAATACAAAAAATGTACTGAATTTTTTTTTTTTTTGTATTTTTGATATTTAAAAAAAATTCACAAATATTATATTTTTTAAGTGTATTTATGTTAGGTGTGTGTAAAAATTAAAAAAAAATTGCTTAAAATATTTTTAAAAAAATAGTAAAAATAAAAAAAAAAAAAAACCAAAAACGACATAGTAAAATTTTTTAAAAAGTAAATTATAGAAATGAAAAATAAACAGACGGAAGGAGTACAAAATTGGTTGAAGAAGAAAGTGATAAAACATGGAAGTAGGAAGCAGTACAAGAAAGCAGGGTTGAGTCTTCAGTGTTCACTCTCTGGCCTTTATATCTCTCAAAAGTCTCTAAACATGAAGGTGACACATCTACACCATCTTTTTCTCATGTTTCACAGCAACACTTATTTAAGTGACAAAAATAGAAAACTTGCCAAACCCAGGATTTATCATTCAGCTTCACATGCCCACCTTTTTTCATGATCATGACTTGAATGCAGGAGAGGAAACCATAAATTTGCCAAGAGGCTTTTGGATTCTCTGTTTTTAATTTTTAATTTCATTATACATTTGTTAAACATGATTTTAAATAATAATATCAAGAACAATATTCATTGTGTTTGGTTTTAATTTTTTGAATTCAATTTTCTGAAAATTGAGTTTTTATTTTTTATATATATATTTTTTATTTTTAGTGAATATTTTTAAATTTTTAATTTTTTTTTTTTACTTTTTTATATACACTTTACTAAGATGTATCTAAAAAGTAAAATATTTTAAAAAATTAATATATACACAAGAATACAAAAAATATACTGAATTTTAGTACACATAGTATTTTTTTTAGTGAATTTTTTAAAGATTTTTTTCATAAATATTATACTTTTTAAGTGTATTTACGTTAATTGTATCTAAATTTTTTTAAAAAAATAGTCAAAATATTAAAAAAATCAATAAAAATAAAAAAATATATGTAAAAAATAATTTTTTTTTTAATTTTCTAAAAAATGAATGTTGAGTTTCAAAATTAAACAAGCAGATTGGTATTAGTACCGTGTTAACACTATCAGAAAGTATCAAACGATACCTATCGAAATCGATGATCATAGTTGTAAATTTCGTAAATTTATAATAGCTGAAACGATGGTATCTACTGAATAAAAAAATCAACCCATGTGTACACATGGACCACCGTATGATCTCATTACTTGAGCCTAAAAAAGTGCCATATGGTGTGACAATGAATAAAGCCAACTTTAGCATGGGCAATTCACCAATTTTAGATAGAAGGTTGAAAATTATTTTTTTAATTTTTTTAAAAGAACGTAATAAAGAAATAATATGATTAAAATAAATTAAAAAAACTAATAAATTAATTTTTAACCTAATTATCAAAAGAGTCCAAAAGATATATCAAAATGCACCCAAGTAAATTGACTATTGCACATCTCACTCAAACCTTTAATATAGGCTGCCAAATGTTTTTGAAGGCTTTGGTAGCAAATTAACCTATGTCAATTTAAAATAGAAACTTTATGTTTTAAATGTCAAATTTATTATTCTATTATTTTTAAAAATAAAATTATCTTATTGGGTTGACTTCAAATTTGGAGCATGTCAAATTTGACATGTTCAATTCATGTCGAATGACAACTCACTTAGAGGTGTTTTGGAAAGATATTTAACAGTTACTTGTTGATTTTTTTAATTTTTTTGTGAGAGAAGGAAGTAGGTTAAAAATTTGGAAGTGACTTTTAACCCACTTTTCAAAATAGTCCTTAATATATTAGGTGGATTTTATTTTTTATGTCAAAATTGAGCTCTTGCCGTGCTTCATAAGATTTGGCTTTGGTTAGGAGCTGCTTTAAAGCCTATTTGGGAAAGTGGTTCTTTTTTGGCTTATTGGGTTTTCTTGAAAAAGTGTAAAAAATATATATATATATAGAAAAGTGATGTGATTTAAATAAGTTAATAAATTGATAAATTGATTTTTTTGTCAAAACATACCTAAATAACTTAATTATGGTCTATACAAACTTAGGGAGTGTAAGATGAGTTAATTTGAGCCCACTAAATTAATTAGACCCAATAGTCCAAGGTTGGTGGGCCCGAATTTATTGCAAGTCCAAGATTGGTGGACCCAGATTTATCGCCATCAAACGGGCCGAATCGCTTTAAGCCTCAAAAGAGTTCGGATCCACGAATTTAGAGACTTACTTGGGCTCGGACTCGAAAGGGTATTGAGCAAGCCTAGAGATCCGAGGTACTCGAACTCGAAAAAGGATTTAGATTCACGAATCTAGAGATCCGAAGCACTTGGCTTCAAACGGATTCAAACGCAATCTAGGAGCCGCTCCATTAATTAGTCTCGGAACTTTCCGGGATCTATGTACCAAAACCATGAGCGTAATGGAGTCCGAACAAAAGACCCGATCCTGAGGATAGTGAGTTGAGATAAATTCACTCTTTGGTTAAACTAGCCTATACCCGGGTCAAGGTGGCACGATCTAAGGGGTCCCTGAGACTCGGCAATATTTACGGCAGGGCGTTCTCTTGAACTACCCCTGACCCTTTTGCAGTAGGGTGTCCTTTGAGACTACCCCTAACCCTTTGGGATAATTGGGGATCATTGGTTAGATGTAGCTAAGAAGAAGGGTTTGCCGAGAGGTTGATCTCCTCTTCGGGGTTTTCCTCATCCTCGAAAAAGGTCACCTCCTTGGACAAGGTGGTTAGAGAGAACATTCTCCATGTGCCTTGCACATGGGCTCTATTCTACATCATGAGGTGCCTATAAATAGCACCCATCCATAGCTTTACAAGTGATGGATTTTGGAAAGTTAATTCTTGGGAAAGAACTAATTTCTTTTCTCCATTATCAACCTTGAGAATAAAAGTGGGAGATCCATAGGAGAGCTTTGCCATTATTCTCTCTCTAGCTACTTTGCCTTTGTAACAACCCCGACTCTTGATTAGCGCTAATTCATGTTTAAGTATGCCAAATAAATAATTAAGAAGAAATCATAAGTTAATGATATGTGCATTGCATCATTTTGTGTTTATATCTGTTTAACGAAGAAAGATATGTTCATGTTCTAGTTTCGAGCTGCGAATTGAAGACCTTATCGGCATCCGATTCAGAAATTGACTTGGTATATGTGTTAATTAGATTTTTTAGAATTTATGGTAGATTCAATTGGAATTTGATTTGGAACGATTAAATTAGTTTAACTTAATGCCCATTTAATTAACCTTAATTAATTACACTTTTGCCCAAGCCTATTTAAGGCACCAATTGAGCTTCCACTCCTCTCTTTTCCTTCAACACAATATATTTTGCACCTATTCAAGTAGAAAACGTGAGAGAGGGAGATTTGCTAGGAATGTTGTGAGATTGAAGAGAATTTGGGGAGTTTCACCTTCAACCTTTGTGAATTCAAGTCCCTAGGTAAGGAATCAAACTCTTAATTGTGTAATTGAATTAGACTTTACAAGACTTCAAGTGAATAAGGTGAATTCATGAAGGATTTGCACTAGAATTGAGTGGGAATGGACCATACCATGCATGCATGTGCAATTCTTCACAAATTGAGCATGATTTCAAAGAGTTCTTTCATGTATATGTTCATCTGACTTATATTTTGGGTATTCATCATGTTTTCCATCAAGTTGCCAAGTTTGATCATGTTTTGAAGAGGTTGAGTTCAAGAGAATTCATGCATGTCATGATTCTTGGATCATTCATAAACTTTTAGTTGAATTTTGCATAATTGGCAAGCCATTGGACCATGATTTGTTGAAATGACCTTTGATTCGTGTTGTTTTAAGGGGTTTTCATGTATTTTCTCAAGTTTTGGCCCAGAAAAATCAAGTTTGATGCTTTAAAGGTTGAGTTTGAACTTCAAGATCAAATCTGGAAATCCCAGAATTTGCATCCACGCTCGAGCGTGAAGAACGAGCACTCTGAGTGCGTACACTTCTGCTCGAGTGACCTGATCCTCGCTCGAGCGTAGTTTGCATATCTTGCAGCATGCTCGAGCGACAAAAGTCACGCTCAAGCGAGGGATTGAGTCTCACGCTAGAGTGGAGATCGAGCGTCTGTCGAGCGTGAAATGCAAGCAACCAGTACTTTTTCAGGTTTGCAGTTCGCTCGAGTGAGGAAAGTCGCGCTCGAGTGAAGCCTCATTGTCTGCACGCCCGCTCGAGCGAGGGAATCTATGCTCGAGCGTAGACCCTGTTTTCAGCATGTTTTGTAAAAATGTTTTCAAGTGCATTTTTGCATCCTCATTCCATCCTAGGCATTCCTAGGCTATGATTAAGACTCCATAATGAGATTAAAGGCTAGAAACACACTAAGAACAAGTGAAATATCCAAGCATGTGTATTCAATGTATGGATTTGCCATGTTATGTAGGTTACGCGCCTTAGGATAGGTGAATTGCCTACTTTGCTGCCAATTTGGAGCTACTAATTATCTGTGAGTAATAACTTAGTAAAGTTACGTTCAAGTAAATTATTTTCTACACACGGATTAAGAACTATTTTATGAAATGTCATGTTTTATGCTATAAATGATTGTCCAAGTTTAACAAGTACTTATGACATTATGCTATGATTCAAGTATATGCAAGTTCCCGGTACCGGAGGTCCCTTATGGGACTGACAAACTATCTATACCCGGCTGGAGGTTCCTAAGTAGAACTGACAAGTTTACAAGTTCCCAATCCGGAGGTTCCTTTATGGGACTGACAAGTTATTCTTACCCGGCCGGAGGTTCTTATATAGAATTGACAAGTATGATTTAAGATACTCTGTGTGTGATCTGTCAGCATTGATGGATGAACTATGTAAGACTAGGCATGGACTCTGAATTCTATATATGCTCAGAATGAGAATACGTATGTGAATTTCAGTTTCAGCCACAGTTATGAGACATCATTCATTTACCCCTTTACTTTGTTATTATTCACTGGGTTTCTCCTCACTAGTTATTTATTATGTATGTATGTGAGTAGGCTCGTGATCAGGCTTAAGATGATGCCTGGGGTATTTTGTATTGGTCAGCCACCTTTTGCGCCTCACGAGGAGATTCCAGATCAAGTCGTATATTGTGGCTGTGTCAATATAGATATATAAGACTATCTCTTTTATTTTATGAATAAGTCGCCTTTTGGATGTACTTGTTAGTGACGTGTAAATACTGTACCTATGACGTCACTTATATGTATATAAAGTTTAAGGTTTTCAGTTCCATGCATGACTTCAATGCTCAATGGACTTCGTATGTTTTGTATATTTGCTTTCGCAGCCCCTAACTATATGCTATTATGTCAAGAGGCCTTTGCTAATTCAAGGATTACTGGCCAGTTATGACGCTAAACCTATAGGGGCAGGTTTGGGTCGTAACAGCCTTCTTCTTCACCCAATCTCTTATCTCCATCATCTCTTTGCTTTTGTGTTCTTAGTTGAGACTATTGAAGAATCTAAGTCTCTTATCATCTTCTAAAGAATTCGAATTTTTCTTCAAGGATCTTCGAAGATCTTTGAATTTTTCAACGACGTTCTTGAACCCTCTCATACAGGGAGGAATATACATACTAACATAAATAAAAGTCGTCGATTGGCAAAAACTTTTTTAGTTATCTTTTTAGAATTGAGACTTTTTTAATTTGGAACTAAAAATTTAATGGGTGAATTACACTAATAGTCCCTATAGTTTGAGACTTGTGTCACTTTAGTCCCCGACTTTTCAATTGTGACACATTTGACCCCGAATTTTGAATCTTGTTCCAAATAAGGACAATTGAAAATATTATTAGATTTTTCAAGGGTAAAATCATCAATTTGATAAAATATAAACTAATTTGACAAAAATAAATGTCAAACAAATATTTTTGGATTTTTAAAAATTATTTCTACCCACTAAAAATAAAAATTATGTAAAATTGATAAATCTTTTAAACATTTATTTATTTTTTTTACCAAATTAATTTTTATTATGTGTTTGGATGATGATAATGTAAAATTAATTTTAAAAAATTAATAATGTAATTTTTATTAATTTTTATCAATTTGGCATAATTTTATCATTGGTGGATAAAAATAATTTTTAAAAAATGAAAAATATTTTTTTGACATTTATTTTTGTCAAATTAGTTTATATTTTATTAAATTGACGATTTTGCCCTTGAAATTAAATAATGGTAACTTCAATTGTCTTTATTTGGAATAAGATTTAAAATTCAGGGTCAAATGTGTCACAATTGAAAAGTCAAGGACTAAGTGACACAAGTTCCAAACTATAGGAACTATTTCTGTAATTTGCCCAAATTTAATTTGGCAATTTTTTATAATTTTTTTTGAATTTTATAAAAAAATAAAATAAAATGATTATAATTTAAATGTGATATTTTATTTTATTAATTTATTTAGAAGATATTTGAGATGTTCTAAATAAGTGTACTTTTTGACTTTTTATAAAAAAAAAATGTGTAGAAAAGTAGATAAAGTGAATAGAAAAATAGAGAGCAAATGTTGATTGAAACGACCTAAATAAGCATATGTATGTAAAAAAAGTATACTTTTTAGTGTCGGCCAAACAAACACTAAGGGTGTGTTTGGTTTGCTTTTGAGAGAGTGATTTTTAAAAAAATTTTTTGGAGAGAGTATATAAATTTTTTTTGAGTGATTTTCAAAAAAAAAATTTCGAGGGGGAGTATAAATTTTTGTTTGTTTGTTTAATTGTATATTTTGAAAATAGTTTTGGAATTTAAGAGTTTGTGATAATTTGATATTTTGTTATAAGTGAGTAGACATATGTGAGAGAAAAAGTGATTGAGATAGAGAGGGAAAAGAAAAAAGTGATTAATTGATGTGTAAAAAAAAAAAATGATTTTTAAATTTTTTAGAGAAAAATCACAAACTAAACAAAATTTTTAAAAAAAATTTCAAAAACAATCCTCTCATAAACAAACCAAACAAGCCCTAAATCTATCATATCTTTTGTACTTTTTTTTTTAAGTGCCAACAAGTCAAACGAAGCTAAAGACTCCTCAGGAAGAGAAGGGCCATACATCAATCCTATAGACACCATCCCTAGGTTTTAAACACTATCACCGATTTAATTATAAAAATTGAGCAATTGGGTAACTCGGTAAAAAATTAATTTTTTTAATTTTTACTAAGTTTTTCTAAAAAATTACAAAAAAAAGGACACTAAAAAAAGTTAATTTTTTTGTCAAAAAAGTTAAAAAGTCAAAAAATTAACTTTTTATCAACTTCTCAAAACACTCCAATAATTGTAAACTTATAAATAATTTTAATGGAAGTAGACCCTATTATGATGGGAAAATTATTTAATAATCTCAGAATATCATGTGATTATATTTTAAGTCAATCATTAATTACTTAGCTCTCATATTGTTCCTCTATCCTCAATATAAATCGTGGCCTCTACCTCTCTCTACCAATGAAAACCTTATAGTGCACCACGTGTCCATATTCTGATAATACTGAATAATTACCTATTATCATGTGATATTTTAACCTTTTTTTTTTTTTTTTTTCCGATTTGCCAGTCATTAGAGTTGGGGCTTAAAACCCCAACTCTAAAACTCTAAATCACTACTCATTTAATTATACGAGTGCCCTCAGCCGGATAACCACGCGTCAAGTAAAACTAACATTATTTCATTTTGGATTATTTTGAAAAGTTGATTAAAAATTAATTTTTTTAGATTGTTTTTGAAAAAATTTGTAAAAAATAGAGAGATATTGTAATTCAAAATAGATTAAAAACTGAAAGATAACTTTTAACCATATTTTAGAAAGACAGTTAAAAACTATTTTTCAACTTTTAATCTATTTTAAGTCATATCATTTTTTACATTTTCTATACATTTTTTAAAAAATATTAAAATAAACTTTTAACTATCTTTTTAAAATAAACTATTATAAATTCAAAAGTGTGCGATTCATCACTCTATTAATCTTTATGATCCAAAACACTCTCAAGACTCATTTTGGCATAGCCAAAAAAAAATCTTGACAATCTCTTTTTTTTTATTTATAAACAAATGAAAAATCTTTCTTTTTACTCTCCATTTGTTTATGAATTTCAGTAAAGGTAGCAGATAGAACAGTAACAGCAGCAACAAAGGGCAACAGAGGCATGCAGAGCAGAAGCAACAGAGTTGCAGTCATAATAAGAGCAGAACAGACTCAGGACTCAGGAGGAGAGACTGAATGAAGAAAGTGGTGCTGTCAGAAGCTAACAGTGTCATTATAGCCCATGATATTTTTTTATAAGACGTTATTGGTTAATCTTGGACCCCATCACGTATTATTTTAATAATAGTATGATTGATAAAAAAATAAGATTTATAAATTAATATTAAATAATTAAAAAATATATTAAATTGTGATTAGTATAAGATATGATGTAGCCAACAATAATGTCTTATTTGTCATAACTTAAAAAAGTTAAAAAGTTAAAAAATTATTATCCTATTTAAATTATATCATCTTATTTAAATTACATCATCTCTTTATTACATCATTTCAAATTCAACCTACACTCAACTCATATTTCATAAAAAAAAATAAAAATAAAAAAAACACACTTATTTCACAACAAACCACTACTAATTTTTCTTTTTTTTACTAGTATTTTATATCCATTGTACAGAGAAGATTCTGCAACCAATGGGTTCTGCAAAAACTCTCTTTCTCCCCCTGTTTCTTTCTCTCTGAAACCCTGATGGCTTTTCACAAGCTGGTCCTGTTCTTCCTTCTTCTTGTTCATTTTCTTGGTCTATTTTGAAGTTCTTCTTCTGTTCCTAAACCCTAAAAAGAAAAAAGAAAACGATGATGATGAGTGCAAGAACCAAGTGTCCATTCACAGCAACACAGTGGCAAGAGCTTGAACAACAAGCTCTGATCTTCAAATACATGGTGTCAGGAGTTCCAATCCCTCCACATCTCATCTCAACTGTTAAAACAAGCATGGAGTCTTCTTCAGTAATGTCTTCAAGATTTTACCCCCACCAACCAAGTAAGTTTTTAAAGAAATTATAAATACTTCCCTAGTTCTCTACTTGTTCTGTAGTTTTATTCATTTATTTATTTTTTTTTATACCAAATGTAGTTTTAAATTTAAAATTTTGCTAACTAGTATCTTAAAGAATATAACCAATTTAAATTTTATTAATCACTCGAATTTATTTTCAGACCTAGGTTGTATAATCACATAATGTTTTCAAAAGACGAATTTAAAGTTGAAGTTGTGTTTTGATGACAAGACTTCATTTGATTTGCTGTGAAAAAAATTTAAAATTGCATTTTGATAACACAACTTCAACTGATTTAATGTATAACTTTTCAAAGTTATGTTAAACACGACTTCAACTCTAAACTAACACAACTTTATGACATAACTTGGGGTTAAACCGTTTAGATTGGAGAATCAAGTTTCAAAAGAACTTGCATTTGGTATTAAAAAAAAAAAAAAAATTGTGAAAACTAAGCTATCAACATCTGGGGTCTGAATTACCATGCTTGTGTGTATGTGTCTGAGTTAGTTTTCCTTTTTCTTTTTTTTTTTTGGCAGTAGGGTGGGGAAGTTTTGAGATGGGTTATGGCAGAAAAGTAGACCCAGAGCCAGGGAGGTGCAGAAGAACAGATGGGAAGAAATGGAGGTGCTCAAAGGAAGCTCATCCAGACTCCAAGTACTGTGAGAGACACATGCATAGAGGCAGACACCGTTCAAGAAAGCCTGTGGAAGTCATTACTACTACTACTACTAACTCCTCTTCAATCCCCCCCACAACAAATCCAAACTCTGCTGGTGCCGCCGCCACCACCACCTCTATCATCTCCTACTCTCTATCTGCTGAAAGCTACCCCTTTCTCAATCCTCATTCATCATCTTCTTCTAGACCACCTGGTTTTTTTTTATCACCTCAGAGTAACACTACCCATCATCTGTTTTCAGACTCTGGATCATACTCTCAGACACATAAAGATTACAGGTTTGATTGTAATCAAAGTTTTGACTAGATATGAATAAAAGTTTAGCTATAATAGAAGTATTGAGTGATAAATATCGAGAATCAAATGATGCATCTGAATAAGTTGTACTATGAATCGATATGTATCACAAACCAACTGATATACATGGTTTTCATGACCATGTTTATATTGGTTTAATAAAAATCCTGATATATATCGAACAATATTTAAAATTGAAATTGTAAAAAAAATATTATACATAAATGGATTTTTATCGTATTTTCTTATCACCCCGACATAAAGTATATGCAGTAGCGGCATAAGATTTTTGGAAGCCTCAACTAAGCACCAAAATGAGGCTTTTTCTAACTGAGCTTTTGAAAAGATGGAGCCTTCGACAATGAAATTTTTTGAAATTTTCTTTGTGAGCCTTAAGTGACAGCCTAAATAACATAATGGTTGAGCCATCTCTGGCAATATGTTCTACTTGTATTTATTATTGTGGATGCTACTATCTTTTTAGTCATAAGAAAATTGAGAAAAAAAATAGTTTATGTATGCTCTAATTGTAATACATGTGTAGTTAAATCCTATGCATTTGTGACTGGTTGTTTGAAGCAGTTATGTTCATGGAGTGAGAGATGAGGTGGACTCGAGAGCCCCTTTCCCAGAAGCTTCAGGGACGCCTTTGACAACGAGTTCTTCTAATACCGCCTACTCTCAGTTAGACTTTCACAGCCTCACTGGCAGTGGTAAGTCAAGAGAACAACAACAACAACAACAACAGCAACAACAACAAGAGCAGCATTGTTTTGTTTTAGGCAAACAACAACAGCAACAACAACAAGAGCAGCATTGTTTTGTTTTAGGCAGTGATTTTAGATCAGGAAAGCCAATGGAAGTGGAGAGAGAGGAAAAACAGAAGCCTTTTCATCACTTCTTCGGAGAATGGCAGCCGAAGAGCAGAGAGTACTCTTCTTGGCTTGATATTGAAGAAGAAGAAGAAAACCAATCAAGCCATGGAAGCTTCTCAACTACCCAGCTCTCAATTTCCATGCCACCATCCACACAAGAGCTTTTTGGATCCAAATCCACCTTCCCTACTGGTAAATAGACTTTGCTTGCTTAGTTATGGTGGGCAATGGCCTTTTTTGTCACTCGGTATTTAACTCTGTTGTTGGATTTGACGGGTCCATCTCAATATTAACTTAATGATTGGTAAGAAAATATTATACAAAAAATTAAGTTGATAGGAGTAGTTATATAATCGAATCACAATTTTTTTATAAATTAAAAAAAAAAAATAGACAGTAAATGTCTATTTTCTGTAAGACAGATACAATTTGATTATATGACACTATTAATATATTATCATCTTGATTTTTTGAATGATTTGTCTTATGGAACTCTTAATTGTGTTTTAATTTGACCTTTTTTTTTTTTTTTCTTTTTTTTTTTTCTCTTCAAATTTTGAGTGCAGATGGTTGAGCTGTCAATCGTGGACCTATGCATCATGCATCAAAGAATGGAGTTCGGTGGTTCAAAGCCTATGCAAATTGATTTTGGTTTTAGGATGAACTCTAATGATTAAATGTTGGCTCGGAGGCATGTTTTAAATAGCGGCATTAGGATTTGTATATATATATCAGTGATATAGTTAAATATCGATCCGTATCGAATATGTAATAGGTAGTTTTTTTGGTCTTGTTATTTTGTCCTACAGTTACAAAAACATTAGGCAGGTAGGCCAGCTTGTTTGATTGAACTGATCTTTTTGTGCTTCGAAGGTATCTCTATCTCTATCTCTATCTATATGAATTAGATGATATTATTATCAGGATCTGTACTTCAAAAAGATTAAGGTTAAAAAAAGGGGGTCAAAATAATATGGATAATTTTATTATAATATTTACGACACAAATTAAAATTACTTATAAACTTACGAAATGAGAGAAAGACCCCAAATAAAATAATAGAAATAAACACATACAAATAGGAAAGACTTTTGGTGGTGTGTATTACATTCATAATAAATGCTATTCATTCACACATTTTAACTGTCAAGTGCTTTTTTTGTGAAACCATTTGGGGTGTCTAGATTGGCAATGCATGTAACTCTAATGTTTAAAATTTATCCACACACTTTAAATTATCTGGACTAGTATGGTTACTTATTCGAGAACTATTAGATATTTTAAGAATATCGCATAACATTATTTATATAATATATATCTTACTAATGTAAAAGCACAATATACATTAAGTGAATCGTTTTTTTTTTTTTCCTTCTAATACACGGAAGTTAGCATATATCAATTACAAAATTTCTTCTACGTGATTGGTTTAAATCACTATGTATGCAATGTTTATGAGACATTTGATATATGTGTTAAGTGAGAAAAAAGTGATTATTTCATAATCATTGATCTTATATTAAATATCTCCATTATATTCATGAAATGGAGATGATTCAAATAAGAATTTATGTTGGCCCTATAAAATTTTGCTTATGGAAACACTAAAAACTAATACTGAGAATCGATATTGATTGATAAAGTTATTTTGAACATCAAGAGTTCAATCAGCCTAAACCCCACAACCCGAAGAGCAACCCTAAGGTAACATTTGATAATGTTATCAGTTTTTTTATAATAAATAAAATAAAAAATAAAAAAAATTGTTTGGTATACACAATTTTTTTTTGACAACAAATGAAACCAAAAATGAAGAAATATGTTTGGTGAGTTGGGGAGATGGGTGATTAGTGATGTAAGGTGGATGGATGTGGTGGCCATTGATTGGAGTAGCCAGAAGTAGCCACTAGAGTTGATGGCTAAAGTATCGTTAAAGGTCATGTGAGGTGACCATCCGATTCTCAAAGCTTGCCGGATGGTGGCCAAAACTCACTGGAGGATCGCCAGTGGTGCATTGTGGTTGTTGATGGTGGCAGGTGGGTGGGGGGCAGAGGTAATGAGAGAAGGAGAGAGTGAAAACTCATTTTAAAAATAAGTGAAAACGCCTTTATTTTTTTCAAAAAATTTAAAATTTTTGGCATCAATTCTATTTTTTAAAAACAAAATCAGTATACCAAACAAATTTTCATTCCCAATTTTGAAAGTCATTAAAGTTCACAAAATCTTTTTCCTACTGCTAAGCAAACTTGTAATAAAATTTCCAAGACAAATCAACAGTACAGAATTTGAATTGCAGCACCTAGTCATGACTCTTAACTGAACTTTTACACTCCCATTTTTTTTTTTTTTGACAAATAACTTTTACACTCCCTTTGAATGGTGAGGTGAGAAAAGAAAAGAAATAATTATAGTTTCTCACCTTGGTGAAAAAAGAAGAGAAATGATTATGGTTTCTTAAACTGCAACAAGATCATGGACTGCTAGTAATTTAGATAACCTAGTCAACCAAGTAAATTCTTATATATATAAGAAAACTGCACTTTTATTCCAGATAAAATGTTCAATATAATACCCAAAATTTACATTTACATAAAGCATGAACCTCATATAATTACAATGCTTACAGATGAACATACCCAAGTCCAATCCAGTCATTCATATTAATCTTCAACAAATAAAGCCTCTGTTGCCGGCCATAATCATATCCCAAGCTCAAGTAATTCAAACTAACAGACAATCAGTAGCATGATATCTCTCCTAGAAATTCAACAAAATAGATCTCAATAAAATAACAGTCAATGTAATTGCAGAAACATATAAAAAAAAGAGCTTCTAAATGTTGTGAGAGATTCTCAAATATCTACCCTAAAGACATAAGGTTTTCTCATAGTTGGTGACCCAAGGACTTTGAATTCAGACCTTGGAATTTGTTATGGTAGGTGGACACAAGAAGGATGATTGGGAGAAACCATAGGCCATTTGACTTGGGTAGCACCACCAATTTTAAGTAACATGACTAAGTCACAAGAAAAAGATTGGAAACTAGGAGGGATATTCGTTCAAAATCAACTGTTCTAACAAATACTTAGCACAAAAGCAGCGCAGCAGAATTTAGAAGTTGTTCAGAACATTACCGTTCTTCCAATATCAAGACAGTATTACTTTGTACAAGATAGGTATGTGGATTGAAGTTGGACCCACCACGCATGGGAAATGACCAAAGTCCTAGTATGCTAATCTTCATAGTAGAAAACTCTTACTTGGGTGACATTTGTTGCTTAGAAACTTGATTTCACGCTACCAAGTACAAAACTTGTAAAAAACTCGCTCCCAACTAAGATATAACCTCTCATACATATAAAGCCCAAAGAAATAAAAGAAAACAACTTAAACTTATTTTAATACTTTCTATTTACATAAAGTTTATTTATTCTTAATAAAGACAATTTGTGATTGACATCAATTTTTAATATTTATTCATATTTTAACAAATATTGCAACGAAACAGAAAAAACAATTGTTTGAATAAATTAATATTTTAATATATAAATAAAGTATACACACGCTTCTACAAGCGCTCCTAACTTTAGAAATTTCTATATGCCCTTCACTCCCTAGCTCCCATCCCTACCCCAGCTTCGTGCAACTAAGATACTGATCAACCTACCTATAATTGGTTTGGTAATCCTATATGAATTTTATCCTCAGTAAAAAATCACATAGAAATGAGGTCTGCAGCCTATACTGGAGAAATGGTTCAACTTCAACTACACCTAGGTATTCTCCAAGTCTATTTTTCGATCACCATCCACAATGTAGGGTGATAAATGTTATCCTCTTTTGTTGTCTTAGTTTGCTGCTTTCTTGTGAAAGAGGGCCAGGCCGTTACATGGCTCATACTTTTTTTTCCCCCCTCTTTCTCCCTTTGGTAGTGGGGGCGGGTAGACTGTCCTATTCATTTTGTATTAAACAAAAAGCTCCATCATATAACAACCTACCATAATAAACATAGTGATGACTTCACCTCTCATCCAACCACATCCATAAGATCACCTTCATAGAATTCAATTTTCATCCAAACTAGTACCTATAGCAATCTTGGATTAAATTGACAAAAGCAGGTGGCCATCAAAGTACAAAAACTTAATCTACCTATCAAGCACTCTGTGCCCATCATCTACGCAATATAACATTGGGGAAACTAATATCCTAGCAATTTGTGCTCATAGCCACATTAGATATCAAGTTATACATCATTCACCTTGAAGTTTGAAATTTTATGGCAGGAAAATTGGTTCATGGAAATCGAAGGCAATCTAATTTTATAACTGCTTATCTGGATGAAACATTTATCACCACCAGAAATGAGACCTATGTAAAATCTATGATACTGCTATAGATGTCAAAGCAAGCTTATTGACACATGAAATACTCAAGTTACTCAAAAGTATCACATAAAAATACATGGATTAAAATAAATAAATATCACAAATGAAGTTTATGGTTTTATTTGCACAAAACAACATTCATAAGAAGAAACACCTATATCTATAGCATTCTCTTTCCTATATCTATATCTTTAGAAGAACACTGAATGAACTTTCCTGTAAGCCACTAATTGTCAGTAAGATTATTAGCATTCTCTTTGTTTTTCTATACACATGCAATCTCTTAATATTTAAAACAATGATGCCAAAAGAGAAGAGAGTATCATAACCCGGTTCAATGTCAAACTATGTCCCTACAAAGTTCCACATAACCTCCAACAAACAATAAAGAATGTCACTGGCTATAAATCCTGAAACTATAAAATGAAAATTTCAAAACAGCCGTGTGTTAACAACCAAATCCTGGTTGCAAATGCAAGATGCAACCATGAGAAGTCAATCTCTTCTAGCAATTAAGCCACTACGAATGCAATTTAGGTACACATGTCATTGACAACTGAATCAATGAACAAGCCATACAACAAACACATTCAATGGGGAAACAAGATTACAAACATAATCTTGTAAGCTAGTTTTAATGACCAGAGAATTAATAGATTTCCATTCCTTTAGATAACACTCAACTCTCATGATACATCCATCTTTAAAAACACCTTTCTCGCCTAATATATTTTACATTTTTTTTGTTTTTTCTTCACTTTTCACATATATGCTTTTTACCAATTTCAGTTGGTTGAAGAATTCATTGAGCTAAACAATTCAAAGTGGCAGCTAATTTATTTGCACACTAGTAACATACTAGCCCTTGTAGGGTTATACTGTTAAATTCATCCATGGAAATTGGATAAGTCCACAATGCACATTTATGAGTTAAATAGCAAAACAGTAAGAAAATAGAATTAGAAACGTATAACATCATAGATTAAAAGATATATCCATAAATTCCTAATAATGTTATAGAGTCACATAGGTAGGTTAGCCAAAAGAAAATGAGAAGAAGCCAAGAGCACCACAACACAATGTCAACAGGAGTTTTCGTCTGCTTTGTCATATAAGCCGTGTAGATGAAACAGAATACGATAACAAACAAATTGTTTCAAAAAAAAGATAAAGAATGCAAATCAAGAATTACCCATTTACAACAGCGATCGACAACCCCAATCGAGACAATACTCTGATCAATCCTTAATTTGTGTAATGCATGTATACTCTGTCAATGCCACATTGAATTCATAATCTATATTTGATAGCCACTCGCTACAGAATCGCAATTCAGTAGAACCCTACCTCATCTCTCACTATATAATAACAAGCTCTGTGAATCCATGAGAAAATGGTAGATTGTTATAAATCAAATCAATTGCTATGTTTTTTAGTATCTACCATTGTTCTTCAACAGTTGTCGTCTCTTGATCAGTAACAATGCCACCACACCAACTTGCATTATACCCACAATACCCGCAAACATCAAGCCAATTTTCTTCCCCAAATTGAGGTTTTCTTTGGAAGCTGGGCTTGCTTTTCCATGGCCGCTTTCGCTCTGTGATTCTTTCTTCCTGTTGTTATCTCGAGGCGGCGACTTCGCAGCAGCGCGATGGGCTGTCCTCGGCGGTGGCCCGCGATTGGGAAAAGGTGGAGGTAGTGGCGGCGGAGTCAGCGGTGGTGGACGTGATGATCTAGGGGAATGCCGAGGAGGAGGAGGGGGGGAAGATCCAGGTGGCGGCGGAGGAAGGGACGGTGGCGGAGGAGGAAATGGCGGCGGCGACTGAGTAGTTGGTGGAGATTCTGATCCAGGACTCAGATTTTCTTCAGACTGCACGGTTGGAGATAAAATACCCAGGAAAATCGCCAAACCAAGAAAGACCAATGTCAACAATGGTGAATCCATTCAACAACGATCAAAGTATGAATCCAAATCAGGGATAGTCGCATTCCAAATTCTAAATTCTGGGTTTTCTTTTATTTATTTTTATATCAATTGGGTACAAGAAAACTAGGGTTAGGGAATTATCTAGGTTTATGAAAAGGGAAAATTTTCTTCTTCTTCTTCTTCTTTTTTTTTTTTCTTTTCCTCCCTTTGTTCTTGCGAAGAAACAACGAAATGGGTTCCACTGAAATTGATTCCTTGTTTTTTTGATACAGGAAATTGATTCCTTGTTGAAATGCAAGAACAGTGGTCACATTCGAAGATAGAGGGGGTTGGATATCACATTGGTAAACAAATCTGGGTCTTGGACATTGATGAAGAAGAATCAATGAATTCGGGCTAATCGGGTTCTGCAAAACAGATCGAAAAATTGAATAGTGAATGAAAGGGGTTGGGTTTTGAGGTTCTTTGTGATCCTCCACTTCTCAAAGATGGAGAAGAAAGAAAGGACAACGAAGAAGGGGAGAGTCCACGCGTGTTTCAACGGTTGGTTTACTTTTCAGAGAGAGAGAAAGAGAAAACAAAAAAGGACGGAGGTGGGTGACTCATGTTGTTGAATGGGTTGGATATGTATTAAAAGGAAATTACACTTTACCCCTCCGGAGTCGCCACGTGCCCTTTACCAATCTCAAATTATTATCTTTCATATTTTTTAATTACTCACCATTGAATTGTAAATTATATTTCTTTCGCTAATCAAAACATTGTTGGAGCACCACCTTATTATAGATTATTTTAAAAAGATAATTAAAAGTTATTTTTTAACTTTTAATTTATTTTGAATTATATTATTTCTTATATTATTTTAAAAAATTAAAAAAAAAAAAACTTTTAATCACTTTTCCAAAATAATTTTATATTTCTGAACTAACCAATAACTTCTCCTTCTGAACCATTGTAATTTTATCCTTTCAGGTGTGAGGTTTCTATCATCTGATCGGGAGAGGCATTGTCTATATATGTGGGATTTAATATAAGTCTTGTTTCGGTGATGTAAATAAATCATTTTATAAAATTCTTTATATATATCATTTATTATCTATTCAATATTTATAACATATTTTAATACAATTATTTTTGAAAATAAATAATTTATTTTATTTTTAAAAATATATTTCTATTTATTTTAACATATCTATCTTATAAAATGAATAGTGTGACAAATGTACTCGTGCTTTACACAATGAGATTACTTATTTATAATTTTCTTAGGCCGTTAACAAAACAAATAGTATATTTATAAAATGATTTTTTTTTTCTTTATATATCATTTATTATCTATTCGATAATCATAATATATTTATTTTAATATAATTATTTTAGAAAATAAATAATTTATTTTTAAAAATATATTTCCTTTTATTTTAACACATCTATCTTATAAAATGAATAGTACGACAAATATACTGTGCTCTACACAATGAGATTACTTATTTATAATGATTTTTTTTTTCTTAGGCTGTTAACAACACAAATAGTATATTTTAACCCACAAATCATGCTTATTTTCAAATGTCAATGAAGTAAATCATACATGAAATAATTCACAAAAAAAGTAAAGTGAAATTTTTTCTATAAATTATTTGTTTTGATGTTGTCAATAATTTATCCAAAAAATATATATTAATAAGATCGAACTTTAATAAATTAATTAATGTAGTTGCCAAAAGACAAAAAAAAAAAAAAAAAAAAAAGAGATAGAGAAAAATCACAAATACATCCCTTGAAGTTTGTTTAAAATACAAATTGTCTATTGTGATTTGAAAAATTACGAATACCTCCTTATAAGAATTTTTTTATTTAACAGAATTAACTGAAAAAAATAAAATTTCTAACTACTCTCATATACAATGATAAAATTATCTGAATTATTAATTGAAATAAATTTCTAGTATCATTAAAAATTATTAATTAACGGGATGATTTATTGATAAAAAGAGAGTCATTTGTTATAAAATTATAAATTTTGAGGGGTGAGAAGTAATTTTCAAGATTACATGGGACAAATAATATTTTAAATAAATCTTACAAATGTATTTGTAATTTCCCAAAAAAAAAAAAAAAACTTTGGGTTGGTGTTTGTGCATAGGCAGATTCTGGCAACTTTCAGCACAAGTTGGAGTAAGTCTGGGCAATTACTCAACCCGATCTAATTGCACCCCTAGAATGAAGGGGTAGAAGGTAGTAATTTTTAATTAATGGGGACAAGGTTATAATGACCTACAGTTGAGGGGGGAGGAGTGTAATTTGTTCATTATTTAAAAATGTTGGATTATGTGGGCCTTGATTTCGGATCGTCCAACATGGGCCTAAGTCCATTGGAATTCGGGTCAATTTGATCCAAATTGAGAAACTTTGTCATCATGGCCTACAATTGAGGTGGCCTTGAGTAATTTACCCTGGTGGTCCAGCTCACACATGCCCTGTTACCCTGTATGGTCAAACCTTAGCTCATTGGTCAACAGCTTTACACTTCATTAAGCTAATCTTAGACTTGGTACAATTATTTTTGACAATAATGAAATCTTTCTTGCTTATCTTTTTAATAGAGTGGTCTTTTGGCAACTCAAATAAAATTTGCCTAGCCAGAGATAGCTACAAAAAGCTGGAACACTATTTGAGAAGTTTGCAAAATGTAAAGTGTGAATTTACATGACCACCCTCCCTGTTTCAACAAGCAGTTAAATGAGCCACGTGAGTCAAAAAGTAAATTTCTTAAGTTGGGCAGAGTATTTTAGTCCTTTTATTGTGATGTGACATCATAAATAAATATTAACCTAAAAAATAAAAAAATAACATTTTATCAACAACCTAAATTACTTTCAAAAAAGCTAAAAAAACTTGGTTAAAAATCAAAAATCAACTTTTAACCATCTTCTCAAAATATCCCAAAATGACTGTTCTTCTAAATTGTTGAAAATAGTATGAAAATAAATGATCTGGTGGAAGGATTATTCTATGCTTGATTTGTATAACAAATTAAATTTTGAGTTTCAACTTTTATTTTATTTTATTTTATTTAAAATCTTAATATTTTGAATTGATTTCAAAAAAAAATTATCTGTCTATTCCCATTTATTAGACTAACAAAAGGAGTAATTTGGTTAATTTAGTACTCTTCTTCGACTTTTATTTTCAATGCATATATGCATATTCCTATTCCATAATTACTATCTTTTCTATAACTATTAAGGGTGTAAATAAATTGAACGGTAACGGTTCGATTTGGCTTAATTCGTTAAATAAGAAAATGATCTCAAGTAACTCATTTAATAAACAAGTTCAGTTTAAACTTGAACTTGAATAAGCTTGGCCCATTTAGTATCTCTTTAAAATAATGTAAATAATAATAATTAAAAAAAATTATGTTCGATTTACTCCTTGATCTTATCAAACTACTATTGGGCTGATCTTGTTTGCAGCTGTTCCTGTGGGCTATTGAAACAAGAAGCCAGCCTTCTGGGCCCACATTTGGGCTGAGATCAAGTCCAATCTGACTGGGCGTAACCTTAAAACAATAAAAATTGAAGTAACATCTTGAAAATGTATGGATTAGGAAAAAAAAGTGCATGACAAAATACCAGCTGATTTTGCTAGATTTATTTTGGTGTTGATTGAAATGACAAAACAACAATGCTACCCATTCAGAAAATAAATAAATAAATTTAAAGTTGATCGGAAATTAAGAACTATTTTATCTATATAACTTTTAAAATTAGTTATATTATATATATGTATATACATATAAATGCTAGTGTATAAATAAGAAGCTGGAGCTATACGATGGGCTGCACCGTTCGCTAATAACCACCCTAGTAAGGTTCAAGGAGAGAGCCATTAGAGAGGCGACCCTAAGGCTAGAGCCTCCCCTTGGGCTACAGAATGAATAGCAATCTCGTGAACCAATCCTTCCACTAGGCACCCATTAGAGTCACGAAGCAAAGCTGCTACAATTCAACTCCCTAGCATTACTCTTTAGCAAATTCATATATATTCGTTTCAGATTCCAATTGGGCCCAAAAATAATTATGTAATCAAAAGTAGTGGCCCAATTCTACAATCCCATTATTCGTAGGTAGGATTGAGAAAATCCTAATGATAATTGTCTCAAAGGTCCCGTTTGTTTTCAGAGGTAGGATGGAGGTGATTGATAGTGAGGGGATTGATAGTGAGAGGATTAAGTAAAATTGTGTTTGTTTTGATGATAGTTGTTAGCGTAGGGATTGTTAAATTATTTTTATATAAAATAAATATAAAATAATAAAACAAATAAAAAAAATACAAAAACATTAAACATTAATGTTTTAAAAAAAATGCCCAACATGTAAAAAAATTTTAAAAAATAAAAATAAAATAAAAAATTTTCAGAAAAAAATAAAATAAATAAATTAATGATTTTTACTTAACAAAAAATATAAAAAATTAAACATTAATGTTAAAAAAAAAATGCCCGACATGTAAAAAATAAAAAATAAAAAAATTTCTAGTCCGCCGGACTATTTTTCTAATACCATGTCCTAGAGGCCCATCCGAATCCCATCTGCAAGGCCTATCCTAAACCCTTCGGCTTAGCAGTTCCTTCCTCAACTCTACAAACAAATAGAACATTAAATGAGGTCTACAGTTATCCTAATCTCAATCCCCCTCTCATACCCCAAAACAAACGGGCCAAAGTCAATAAATAAATACCCGATGGTTAGGGCACAGGGTGGTCCTACATGGGGCTGTTATTTTGTTTTTTTGTTGTTGTTAAGAATGGCCACATCACAGTTATTTGCACAAAAATAAATGAAGGATTATTTATTTTTTTATTTTTATTTTTTTTGGGGATTAATAAGGAGTATGTGCAAACCTTAAAAATATGTGCCTCATTTTATAATGGGAAAATAGCAACATATTGGTGACAAATCAGTAATAAAGTTTATACACTTTAAGAATTAAAATGTTATATTTTTTCATGATTTTGTATTTTTTTTTTTTCCTATTACCACTATGTTGTTATTTTTCCTTTTATAATTGCAGTGTATTTTTTGAAAGTATGTAGGTGTAATTTTTGAAATTTTGAGAAAATAAATTATTTTATATTTATTTTGTTGTCTAAATTATATTTAAACAAATACTTTGAAAAAAATCTTTTTTTTTATTATGGAAATTTTTGATTTTTGATTTTTGATTTTTTGATTTTTGATTTTTTTGATTTTTTTTAAATTTTTTTTGAGAAGTGAATTAGGAGAATGAAAACTTAGAGGAGCTCCAATGGTTAGCCATTGGAGCTACTATTGCCATAATTTGGGCAGCTCCACCAATACAATGTGCTCCAATAGCACTTTATAGCAGCTGTTATATTTCAAAAATGCCAAAACTTGTGTTTAAGAAACGCAAAAATTGGTCCACTGGACATTCGATGGACCAATTTCTACGTTTCTTTTTATGTGTGTTTGTTGAAATGGTCTGCCAAAATGACAAATAACCATTGGAACACTATTGTCATAATTAAACAATTTACTATTATTTATTGTTAAATTATAACAATGGCAAATTATAATAACATTTGCTATTGAAGTTGCTCAACCTAACATACTTGAATCTAAGCATTACACCTAATAAGAAAACATTTCATCCACCAAGCTCATCCTTTAGTCTTAATATTTGAATGTACCTAGCATTGTTGTAAATGAAATGCAGTAATGGTTTGGCTTCCCTCCGGTCCGTGATCAGACTGGAAGGTGTTGTTGGACCCGTGAGAGCCTACCACGGGTCCCGTTTTAATAATTTGAACCGTTTCAATGTGTAAAACTTGTTAAGTACTATATACCTGTAAGAAAAATCATGTTGATCGGATATCGATAGTTACGTGATCAAATCAGTTTTGTATAAAAAAAAAAAAAGGTGAATTACACTAACGGTCTTTATAGTTTGGGGCTTGTGTCAATTTAGTCCCTGACTTTTCAATTGTAACACATTTGACCTTTAATTTTGAATCTTGTTTCAAATAAGGACAATTGAAAATCCATTGTTCAATTTCAAGGGTAAAGTGGTCAATTTAATAAAATATAAACTAGTTTGACAAAAATAAATATCAAAAAATTAATCTTTTAATTTTTAAAAATTATTTATACCTGCCAAAGATAAAATTATATCAGATTGATAAATATTTTACATATTTATTTATTTATTTATTTTTAACAAATTAATTTTTAATATATGTTTGGATGATGATCATGTAATAGGTGGCTGTTTTTATTTTCATTAAATTAGTTTCTATTTTTCCAAAATGGGTCTATGATGACAACTTTGATATCATTATTAAATCAATTTATTAAATCAAAAAATTTAAAATTAAAAACATTTCATATGTTCAATATATTGATTACACATTAAAAATCTAATAATCATCCATTACATAATAATCATCCAAAAATATCTGTTAACAACAAATATAACAATCTATTACATGATAATCATCAAAAAGCATCAAAAAACCATCTATTACATGATAATAATCAAAAAGCATAAAAAAAAAAAAAAAAAAAACAACAACAACCATTACATGATTATCATCCAAACATATAATAAAAGTTAATTTGGTATAAATAAATAAATATGTAAAAAATTTATCAATTTTACATAATTATATTTGGTGGGTAGAAATAATTTTTTTAAATTAAAAAATATTTTTTTAATATTTATTTTTGTCAAATTAGTTTATATTTTATCAAATTGATGACCTGCCCTTAAAATTGAGTAATGGTATCTTTAATTGTTCTTATTTGAAACAAGATTCAAAATTTAAGGTCAAATGTGCCACAATTGAAAAGTAACTAAAGTGACACGAGCCCCAAACTATAAAGATTGTTAGTGTAATTCGCCCTAAAAAAAATAGACGGTAAAAAAATAAACAGTTGACAGAAATCTAATCCGATGAAATAACTATCGATATCCGATCAACGTAAATTTTTACAGGCATATAGTATTCGACGAATTCTACATATTGAACGGTTTGAATTATTAAAACGGGACCTATAATGAGCTCTCACAAATCTAATAACACCATTTAATTTGATCACGAATTGAAGGGTAGCCAATCCCGTATTGTAATTATAACTAAAAATGAGGGTGATATCATCATCTCAAGGCAAATTATGAGATAATTCAGATACTCTCAATTTCATTTAATAATGTAGCAACACGTGATGAAAAGGCAAAATCAATGGTTTATAGTTACTATAAATTTTATAACTTGCCTTACTATCCCAAAAAAAAACAAAAAAGAAGAAGGAAAAGACCATGATACTCATCAAGTATCATCTAATATCTATATTATTATATAGAGATTTTTATTAATAAATTTCATTTAAAAGTATTCTAATTCAAGAAATTCATGAAAGAACTTTTTTAATTTATTTAGTCTAATGTATTTATACTTTTATTCTATAAAATCCTTTTTCTTGATTTATATTATTTTATTGGACTCTTATGCCCTTATATTTAATATTAATATTTAATGTGGAGAGAGAAAGGAAAATGACCAAGACAGAGAAAATTTCATACATAAATTAAATAGCATTGATGTTATTATTTTATATTATTATACAATATGAATATATTTTTAATTAACGACACTTTAAAAATAATGTGAACATTCTCTCTCATTTGATGTGAATATATTTTTAATTGACAACACATTATCTTTTATTTGATGTGAACGTTCACAACACATTTTCGAAAAATTCTTTCTCATCTAATATAGTGATGCACTACAAGAAATAACAGTTTTGCTGACCAAAATATTAGTCGCCAAAGGTCAGATTTTTAGTCGTTGATACCATTTAGCGGCTAAATTTTTGTGTCGCCAAGTTAGTCGCCTAAACCCTGTCGGCGAATGTTTTAGCGACTAAATGCGTGTTTGGTCGCTGAAAGTGCAACATTTAGCTACTATTTTTTTTAGTCGGCAATGTTACTTTTTAGCTACCAAATTATTAGTTGCCAATAGTTAATTTTATTTTTTAAAATTATACATTTACCGACCAATACTCAAGGAATCGGCGACCAAACCTTTAGTAGCCAAAAGCTCATTCGTGAAAAAAAAAAAAATTACACTTACTAGCTTCTCATCAGCTTTTGTGGAGATTCAAACCATCAACTTCCCACACCATAAACTTTACACAACACACTCTTTCCACTATACCTCTATAACACCATATGATTGTATATGCAACATATATTATTTATATAGTACATAGACCCGTATTAATATAAAAGTATATATATAAATATAATTATTTTTTATTGAACATAATTTATGTAAAAATAAATTATTTACTAAAAAAAAAAGAGATCACTTTTGGCGACTAAATTTCTTTTTAGTCGCTAATTCTATACTTTTGGCTACTATTTTTTTTAGTCGTTAAAAAATTTAATTTCCGCGCTAAAATTACCACTTTTGGCGACTAAATTTCTTTGTAGTCACCAAAAAGCCTCACATTTGGCTACTAAATTATTTTTAATCGCCAAAAAATCTCACTTTTGGCTACTAAAATTTTATTTGTCGGTAAAAGCGTCACATTTGGCTACTAAACATCTTTTTAGTTGCCCAATGCCTCACTTTTGGATACTAAATTATTTTTAGTAGCCAAAAGCCTCACTTTTGGCTACTAAAATTCTTTTAGTCGGTAAAAGCATCACATTTGGCTACTAAACATCTTTTTTGTCGCCCAATGCCTCACTTTTGGCTACAAATTATTTTTAGTCGGCAAAAGTCTTATATCGGCGACCAAACAGATTGTTTGTCGCCAAAATCTATACTTTTGGCTACCAAATTTTTTTAGTCGCCAAAAATTTTACTTTTGGCTACTAAATTATTTTTAGTCGCTAAAACCTATACTTTCAGCGACCAAAGGTGCTTTTTTAGTTGCCAAAGATGTTTTTTCTTGTAGTGATGTGAACATTCGTAATATGTGAACCTTTTTATTTTTAATTGACAACACATTAAAAATCATGTGAACCTTCTCTCTCATCTGATGTGAACGTTTACAATACCTTTTCGAAAAATTCTCTCATCTAATGTAGTGATGTGAACGTTCACTTTTGTATGTTTTAGCATGAATATTCACATCATGTAATTGACAACACAATGAGAAAAATTTATTTCAAATTAATGTGAATATTCATTTCAATTACATGATGTGAATATTCATATCATATAATTGACAACACAATGACAAAAATTCATTTCAAATTAATATGAATATAATGACAGTCAATATCCTGATGTATAGAAAATACCAAAATATAATAATAATCAACATTAAATATCAACATTAATAGAGGGTACGAGAAATTGGGGGTATTTTAATTTTTTTAACTCAAATAAGATATAATAGAATAGTAAAACAAAATATGAATCAAATGGAACAAAACTCTTAAACGCTCCCTATTTATCAAAAAAACGCTCCCTATTAGAATCTCAGCATCCAATTTGGTGTGAACAGCTTCCACCACCTCTTTTTTTCCCTTTTTTTTTTTTTTTTAGCTTTTTTGAAAATACTCACAAACTGTTTAAAAATTGTCAATATAACAAAACTATCATCTGAAAAAATTGAACTAATTCATATATTTAAAATTTCTATTCATTTTCTTTGCACATATGTACATGGGCTCTAATTGGTGGGACAGACTAGCATAGGAGACGCATAAGATAAAGGCAGGCAAATTAGGCTTGATTAGTGTTTGACTGAAAGTTCAAACTAAAGAGAGTGGAGTATGCATGTGATGTGATGTGATCACCATTAAACCTCAATACTTCTCACTTAGACCTTACATTTATATAGCTTGACTAAAAAGCTTTAGCTACTTAGTTGAGAATCTCAATACCATATATAGAGTCATTTTTTGTAGCTATATATAGAGTCACAGTTTTGTAGGATTCATATATGATTCTCTCATCTCGTGATCACCTCATCCTCCTGGTTGAGTTACCATAGATGGACCCTCTCATACATACTCTTAGGGGTGATGAGGTGTGTTTTGAAATTTTTTTTTTTCAAATTTTTTACGAAGTTTTAAGTTTTTAAATGCAGTTTGATAAGATAAACAAAAAAATTATAATATTTTTAAATAATTCAAAAAAATTAAAAAATAAAAATAAAAGTAAGCAATCTTTTTTTTGCTTATTTTCACCTTTAGTGATTTTTTTTGGATTTTAAAAAAAAAATATTCATCTCGATAAGATGAATCGGGAAGGTAAAAAAATTTGACATAATTTTTTTAAAAAATCACTAAAGATAAAAAAAAATAAAAATAAAAAAAGTGGTGAATTTTATTTTTATTTTTATTTTTTGCCAAAGTGGACCTTATACAACAATGTTAAAACTTTAAAAATGCCTTGTTTGGGAACAAGCTATTTTAATAATTTTTTGACTAAAATATGAGGTAAAAAAACTAGTATGTTTGGGGTGACTTTTTGATTTTTTACGAAAAGATATACAAAAAGTAGAGAGAAAAGGAAAATTTTAACTTTTTGGTATAGGTTATAGATTTTTTGATTTTTTTAGTATCTTTTTATCTTTTAAGCTAAAACAGCTACTCGCCAAATAAGGCCAAAGTCTCAAAATTTCACTGAGAGGGTCACAATACTAACTTTCAATATATACTATTAATTTAAAATTTATGATAATTTTCTAGATATTTATCTGGACATAGCATTTCTGATCTCTATATATATAGGGTTCGTTTAGGAAGTGGACTGACTTTTTGACTTTTTAACTATTTAATCTGGGAGAAAAAAGCTTCGTTTGGAAAGAGTTTTTTGATTTTTTTTAGACTTTTTGTGAGAGAAAGAATGTAATAATTATAGGTTCGATGTGATATTTTATCTTATTAAGTTAAAAAGTTTATTTTATCTTTTTATAACTAAAATAGTCCCAAACCCAACCCCACCCAACCCTTCCCTTCCCTTCCCTTCCCTTCTTCTGAAACAAAGCCGTAGCTAGTTTAGTTAGTCACAGAGGAAGACAACATTGTAAATGTTTTTAATCTTTCAGATTCATCGTGTTCCATCAATTAGTCATTCATAAGACCATCTCCAACGGTGTATCAGAGTTGATATCAAATTTGAATTTTGATGAAAAATGCACTGTTCACTCCTCCAACGTTTCATCAGAAATGATATCAAATCGACAATTCATCAAACGCTTCATCAAATCGATGACAGAATACTGATTTCACCAAAATATTGTTCCTGACTGTTGGAAAGAGGAGCCGGTTGACCAACCGGTTGCCCGGCCGGTTGACCAACCGGTCAACCAGTGAAAGGTTCAAAGAGTTCAAGGAAAATTAGTTCAAACCGTAAAAAAAAAAAAAAAAAAAAAAAATTTTGCCTAACCGGTTGACCGGCCGGTCGACCACCCGGTCGACCCGGAAAAAGTTCAAAAAGTTCAAAAAAAATTCAGAAAATTCAAAAAAAAAAAAAAAAAAAAAAAAAAATTTTGGCCTAACCGGTCAACCGGCCGGTCGACCGGCTGGTCGACCACCCGGTTGTCCCGGATGAAAATTTGATAAAAAATCAAGGGTTAGAGCGCTCAGTATCAGATTTGGTGAAAAGGCAGTTTTTCGACTCAAATTTGGTAAAAAAAGAAGTGAAGCGTTGGAGATGCTCTAAAAGCTAAAATGAGAATCCGGTCCAATTCACTTTTTTTTAAATGGAGAAATTCCATTTGCATGCATCATGCATGTGTTCTGAGTTTTCTTTTCAGTCCCTAAGTTGAAAATGAAGCATGCATTATAACAATTATCACTAGTAGCCTAATACATAGACAGGGTTAATTACTTTATTAAAGTATGTGATGTATTATATTTTAATTAAAATTTAAAATACGTGATTTATTATATTTTAGTTCTTATTATTAGTGTAATTCAAAATCAATAACGGAATGAAGTATTTTTAAATTTTGCATGCAATTTCAATAAAGTTAAAATACTAATACATAAAGTATGAGTTTTATTGTATTTTGGTTCTTAATCTTTTAATTTTGTTATTTATTTATTATTTTTTTTGAGTGTGTGTAAAGTTTCAAATATACTCTTTCCTCTGTAATTGATCTTGAATAGATTGTATATTTGATCCAAGGAGAAAACTTAGAACATCAAAGACTAAATATAACAGAAATATGTATAGTGACCAAAATTTGTTGCAAAAAAAAAAAAAAGAAGAAGAAAAAATGGTTGAAAGCGATTTGTGCCAAATGCATGCTTCCTACTAAAGAGTCAGTCTCGGCATCAATGTCCTTGTTTGATCAGCCTTGAAGTTGAGGGGCTTGGGTTAAAACCCTAACAGAGGTCTTAAATCACCTCGCAATTAAGACAGTAACGAGTGAAGTCGAATTAGATAAGTTATTCAAACTTAACTTATTAACTTTAAGGAGTTTTTGAATGTGTTTAAGCTCATATTATTTTCCTTTCAAACTAATTTTACTCAAATTTTGATTGAACTAATAAAAAGTCGAACACAAGTATAATTTTTTATTTATTTATGATATTTATAAGATTGTCAAGCTGACTTATAGCTATCAAACTTGAATTGATAACTTAATGAGTTATGAACTGTATTCAAATTTCATTTATTTACATAACGAACGAATTTTTATTGAGTTGAATACGAATTAACCTCAAGTAATTTGGTTCATTTTATTCACAACAACAACAATAATAATAACAAAAAGAAAAGAAAAAAAGAAAGATGTGAATTAAAACGTTAACTCTTGTGGGATGAACTAAAAAAGTCAATTTATTGACTTATTTTAGTTTATTTTAGGTACATTATCTTTATATTTTTCTGCACGTCTTCTGATAATAAATAAATAAAAAAACTTATAAGCCATATCTAAAATAACCCTTAGGCACGTTTGTTTGGCGAATTAGGTTGGATGGGATTGTTAGTGAAAGGATTGTTAGTGAAGAGATTGTTAATGTAGGGATTGTTAATGAGGGGATTAAGTAAAAGTGTGTTTGTTTTGATGATAGTGTGGAAGATAATTAGTGATGGAATTGTTAAATTATTTTTATATAAAATAAATAAATAAATTATTTCTATATTAAAAAAATTAAAATAAATATTAAAACAAACAAGTGCACTTGGTAAAAAAAAAATAAATTTAAAAAAATAAATTTTTTATATAAAATAGACTCAATCCTCTCACTATTTTCCTAATCGCACCTAAAATTCATCCAAACTAATCCCCTTAGGGAGGGGGATTACTAAGCCTTCCACACTAGCAATCCCCCTCCCAAATCAATACCAAATAAGTTGTGGGTGGGACTCATAATTATCTTAATCCCGTCCGAACTGCCACCCCACCAAACAAACATGGCCTTAAATCTTATCGTTGGCTAAGTAATCCTTCAAATAATAACAACAACAATAATAATAAGTACGTAAATTAATCATGAAATCACTACAACATATAAGAGTTTTAGAGATCAAATTTTTTAATTTTTAAAAGTGAGAATTTTGTTACAAAAGACATTTAGAGATTAATTTCAATCGTGGTGAGAATAGTTGCTAAAAGGTCGTCTCGAAAAGTCAAAAACAAGGCTTTTAGCAACAAAATTTTGAAGATGTCCCTAATAAATAGACTTTTAGACACAAAATAATTTGATTTCAAAATGATTTATTTTTTGAAACAAAAAATTTGGTCCCACAAGAATAATAATTTATCATTAATATTCAATTTTCGTTGCTAAATATATAATAACAATACTTTTCACAATAAAAATATTTAATTCTTAAAAAATAATTTTATCTCTAAATTTTAGTTTCTAGAACTTTAATTTTTTTTTTTTTTAAATTTTGTTGTAGCGAATTGACTGTTGCAGCTGGGGGCCAAATTCAATTATGAAAATTAAAATAAAAAAGAAAATAAGCAATTATTATGTTCGTGGGCAGCTGTCGGAATGTTGTCCTTTCCTTATATACCATCTAGGATCATACCATCAACATTCAATTATGGTCCCTATGACTATTGCATAAAAGTTAATCATAAAGTTTAAAAAATGGGGGCCCTCTAAAAAAAAAAAAAAAAAAAAAAAAAGGAAGTTAAAAAAGGGGGAGATTTAGGCCAAGTTTGGCTATCCTAAATAAGTACACACTTTTTATCTTTTTTTCCATCACATCATCTTTCTACTTTTCTGCACATCTTTTCATAAAAAGACAAAAAGTACACTTATTTAGGTCATCCCAAACAACCCTTTACATGTGTGTGATAGAGATTATTTTATTTATATTTTGGTTTATATATATATATATATAGTTTTTGTTTTGATAATTTATGATGTTTAGATTAATTTGTGTACACCTTGGTTAATTTTTGAGAAACCAATCATTCCGTTTATTAGCGATGATCTTAATTAAAGTCAGAATAGAACTCTGTATAGACTGACTCTATTTTGATTTATATATGAACGCATTCATCTCTTATGAGTGATACCTTTTTTTATTTTTTTATTTTTTTATTTTTATCAATAAACAGAAATTATATTGATGAAATAAAAGGAAATACAAGATTACCAGAATTACATCAATAGGAAATGAGATAAACATCATCCATCAATTTACATTACGATTATGAGATTAATTTGTTTATTTATTTTTATTAGAATTTGCAAAATAAACAAATTTAATTATTAAAACGAGACCTGCATGTAATGAGCCCAAAATGCACGAATGCGTGTCTAATTGACAAGTGAATTGAAGACAATTCAATTCTTTAAAATTTTGTTATGAAGTATTCTTGTCGGATGAAAGTTCTCACAAAAACCACCATCACTAATATTGACACAATATTCAAGTATTAAAATATTACTATCGTTGTTTTTACTTGTTCTTATTTACCATGATTATGCATAAAAATGTTTTGGTATACAAGACCCTCATTATTATGAAATTTAAGAGGTCAAATGGACAGATTGTTATCCTAATACGAGCACACAGTATGAGCACTACAAAAGCAAATATCTTGCATTACATAATAATAATGTGCTTAGTAATATTATGAGGTCTTGTTTAGTTTATGAAGCATATATATTTGAGCCTTTGACTAATTTAATAGCCTTGTTGGGTTAAATATTAGTACGTTACTAACAAACATGGTGTGAGGGCAAATAAAAATTACAATATATTTATGAGGGCTTACATGTAGGTCTTAATAGGTTGATTTATTGTCTAATAGGTCATGTGATAACTAATAGTATTTTTCATCAAATACTGTTAAAAAATGTCATTAATTATTAATTTTCAGTGACAGTTTAAAAATTGTCACAAAAAAATTAATAATTATAAGTTTTAGTGACAATTTAAAAAAATCATTAAAAAAAATGTTAATAATTTTTAACTTTCAGTGACAATTTAAAAAATTCGTCATGAAACAACGTTACTAATTGTAAGTTTTGACAATTTATAAAAAGTGCGACAAAAAATCACTAATTGTCAGCTTTTAGCAATATATGTAAAAAATTGTCACAAAATTATTTTTAGCGACGATTTTATTAAAATTTGTTTTTAATAAAATTTAATGAGAATTAAATCTAATTATTAAGATATATTTTTATTTTACCCTACATCCATTTACCCTCACTAACTAGCATATTGCTTTAGTTGTCCTAACCTCCTTGCCTTTACTCTATTTACTCTCTCATCCACATTTAAATAACAATTAATTAAGTTACATCACAATGCTGACATTTTCTTTCTTTATTTATTTTATTGGACAAATGGTGGGAAGAGAAGGGCTGCACAAAAATTCTGTAAGAATATTATCTTTCTTTCTTTATTAATACTCGAATAATGAAAATTCACAAAGTGTCCCCAGATGAATTATTTAGCTTGGAATGTGCTTAAATTGTTTATATTATCATAAGCTTTTCTTTATTTGGCCGCATGCAGACTCATCAGTCATGTAATTTTGTCCTCTAACCATAAGCTCTTTGCTAATTAATCCACTCAATTGGAGATATTCCTTTCTTTGCCCCTATACTTTTTCATGTGATCTTTTTCTCATTTTAGTGTTATTGAACAGTCCCCTTTATAGCATGCAATGACAACACATCATGAGTCATGGAATCTCACTGCTTGCCCTACATCAAACAACCATCATGTTGATGAGATAGTGGTGGAGCCTGATCAATGGTGAGCAACCTACCCTAGTGGAATCCTTGGTCAACTGGAGCCACATAACAAGATATTATTAACTCAAGGGATTGCGGCGAGTTAATAAGATCTGAGACATAAGTCTTGAGATTTGAAATTTCATTCCTACTTAGAGGGTGATGCCGTAAAATAAATTTTTTAAATTTAGATAAATTATACTTAGTGTCAGTAGTGTGAATTTAAATTTTTACTTATGTGTAAGTCTACGATTTATCGTTACATGATTGGGTGGACCTGCTATATAGCACCTACATAAAGGTGACCTTTAGAGTTTCGGTTCTTTAAGGTCTACTTCCAGAGGTCACTCTCTCTAGCTAGGTATTTTTCATGACAAGATATTATTTGCTATATATACGAGTTTGAGGACTATTAATTAATAATTATTTTTTTGGTAAATTATACCGATAGTCCTTATATTTTACCTTTTGTGTCATTTTAGTCCATACTCTTTTAATTGACTCGATTTTGACTATTAATTTTAAATTTTGCTTCAATTTATTCCCATTGATAATATTGTTAGTGTTTTTTAAGAAAAATATCATTAAATTTGTTGAGGTTAGTTTAATGAGTTGGGTAAGTTTATAATTTTGTCTTTAAAAATATAATATATGACACTTATATGAGTATTTTCATAAAAAAATATTAAGAGTTGTAACTAATTGGACCAAATTGAGATGACGCTATAAATTCAAGATTAAAATAGAGCCAATTGAAATTACAGGGACTAAAATAATATAATGACCAAAGTATAGAAACTACCATCATAATTTCTCTTTATTTTTAAATAAAAAAATCAATCATAAGTAATACAAATTCATGTAGACGGTGATACAAAATAATAATAAATGGGTTGGGCTTTCCTTCAGTTTGTGATCAGACTGGAGAGTACTGTTGGGCCCGTGGGAGCTCATCACAGGTCCCATTTCGATAATCCGAATCATTCAATGTGTAGAACTTGTTGAATACTATACGCCTGTAAAAAATCACGTTGATCGGATATCGATAACTATCTCATCGGATCAGATTTCTATCAACCATTTATTTTTTCACTACCCATTTTTTTTTAATACAAAACTGATTTTATTACGTAGTTATCGATATCTAATCAATGTAATTTTTTACAGACATATAATATTCGACGTGTTTTACATATTAAATAATTTAAATTATCAAAACAGAATCCGTGATAGACCCTTACAGACCCAAAAATAATCTCTAATCCGATCACCAAGCCACATAATGGGGGTGTTTGCTGCAGCTTTTTTGAGCTAGCTTATGGCTTCTGGCTTTTAAAAAGTTATTTTAGACTGTTTGGTTAAACTTATTTCAAACAGCTTCTGATTCTAACAACTTATTTTAAGTCAAAAAAGCTGATTCTGAGAAGCTGCTCACCCCTTGCTTCTGATTATCAGCTTCTGCTGTGGACATGTTAATTCATGGTTATACTCTTAGATTTTTTTATTTTTTATTTTTTTAAAAATAGAAAATGACCCAAATGGACTATAAAATATTATTATTATTTTTTATGAAAAATGTAGACAAATAGTGAATAATAAAAAATAAAAATTAATTAAAAAAGCTACTTCACAGCTTATTTAACAAACACTACTCAGCAACTTAAATCTATAATCTAACAGCTATACCAAACAGATTAACAGCTTCTGATTAAAGTCATAATCTATAATCTGTTAAGCTATAAGCTATAATCTGTTTTAACAGCTACACCAAACAGCACCAATAAATTTAAGAGTCTGCTTGAGTGGGCCTGGAACATCGAGCGGGTCCAATTTCGGGTCCGCATGAGAGAAGCATTTTTTAATTTTGTTTTTAAAGTTTTGGCAACTTGATGTTGACGAGATTTTATTATTATTATATTTTAATTTTATTTATTTAAGCGTTAGTATTTTATTAACAATCTTCTACTTTATTATACAATCACGAAATTATTTTGTGTTTCTTAAATTGTGTTGATTTATTAGTTTTTTTTTATTTAAAAGAATAAAATTTATTATAAAAAATTGTTACGAAGGCAAGAGAAGTTTTTGTTGATTAATATAATTCGAGCTTATACCATTTAATTTTAACATTGTGCTTTCGACAATCAACTATTGTCTAGCTTTTATTTTTTGTATTTTTCGTAAATCAACAAATCTAGAGAAATATTTTTGCTTTCAATATTTTCTTTTAAATCAATAAATAATTTGTTGTACTAACTCTACTATGAGTAATTTCTCACAAACTCTTTTGATTCCTATATTGAGTTTGATACATTGCTCTCTCTCTCTCTCTCTCTCTCTCTCAATTATCCAAAACACGTTTTACAACTCCATAATTAATTGAGACAAACAGTGGGTAGTTGGTAGGTCAAATGGAAAATTGATCAATGAGAACAACAACAGTTTTTTAAATCGGTAATATTACGTATCATGAAAATGATCATAAATGATTCTCCACCGTTAGATTACATATACAAGAAAATACCACACACTAATCAAGGGATGAAAAATTTTCATGAAACATTTCATGACATTTTTTTTTATGATCCCTAATATTATTCTTTTTAAAAAACAAAAAAATTGCACCATCACATAAGAAATGTTTCATGAAAAAATTGCACCAATGACAGACACTCAACCTCCAAACTGCCGGACCCTCAGGCTCCATTGCCGCCGAGCACCCAGCGGCTCAAGTGTGTAACAGTGCTTGAGTCAGAGTGTGGTTTGGGGTGTGTAGCTGTGTTTTAGGTGGGGGCTCATGAGTGTGGTTTTTTAATTTATTTTGTTTGTTGTTTTTTCAAATATAAAATCGTGAGGCTAAGGGGTTGGTTGTAAGAACGCGAGTAGCAGTAGTAGGAGAGTGAATTTTTACTCTTCGAATCTCTCTCAGTGCTTTTTATTTCCTTGTACCTGTAAATTTCTTGCTTTTAATGAAATTTTTCTTTGACGATCGAAAAAAAAAAAAAAAAAAAAAAAAAAAAACATTAGAACATAGAGCAAGCCATGCTATTCCAAACTAGGATGAGTACTAGAGGAAGCATCAATACAATCACAAAGATTACTCTAAATTACTATGTCAGAGATATTCCTAGTCCACCAATAGTTTCAATGTTCGTTTTTCACCTAATCTTTAAACTAAAACAAAACCCAAACCTAATTTCCATGTCAGTTAACACTTTGCTCTTGTTTTGATTTGGCTCTAGGAACACATGTTTTTGGAATCAATGAAAACATTAATTGGAACACGAAACATGTAGTTGTTGAAAAGGGACATGTTATTTAGCCTCAAAAGTAGTTTAAAAATAATTATCTAGCAAATAAAACATTTATGGTCAACATATTTCACTTTTCAAAATTCTTTTTTCTAAATACATGGTAAGTAATGATTTCATCGTATTAGAATATAATTGAACCATATTAAAACTAAGTAAATCAGTTGGGATTCGATTTATATGATTATTTTTTACATTGTGCTCCATCAAATATATATAGATTAATTAAAAAAGTTTATATATACTATTTTTGTTGAAAGTAATTTCTTTCTAGTCCAGTCTTGTTACTGGTATGGTTCACTCAGTATATTAGATCCCCAACAACGAGAAGTTATTCCACGGGCCTTGGATACCACGTCAACAATATATCCGATCTATGGGGGAACAACACATGGAGGAAAAAAGCCAATACATTGAAGATTTTAGGAAGTTTGTTAATAACTACCACTTTCTTTAAAATTTCATTGATTTGACACACAAAATCAGTAAGATAACATGGTGCATTAGACCTACTAAATAATTTCTCCTCCCACAAGGCTTATTAAGATGATCAGAACAATTTATCTTTCACCTCCATATGCATAAATAATTCATTAAAAAATTAGATTGATTTATTTATTATTATTAATATTTTTTTTTGAGGGGGTGTGGATGATTTTGCATGCAAGGAGGTAAAAAATAAATAACTTGAATCATCTTAACGGATTCTATTGTGAGCTCAAAACAACTAGATGTGACCAGCTTAGTCACAAGCCTAATTGGAGAGAAGATGCTATCATTTTTTTTATTTTAATTTTTTTATTATCGCATCTCATATCAGTTTAGATTTTAATCCATTTTCATTTATAGTGATTATATTCTTCCAAACTATTATATTTACCTGTCTTCGCTCTTCATTACCAAACTATTTAACATGTTTTCTCCGAATTTATTTTTGATTGTTGTTACTCCGACTGAAATAATATATTATTTTTAATTCCATTTTTTTTCTTCTCATTCTTAACTAATTGGTTATTGGGTGATGCATGTGGGAATAACTGGGATCTAGTATCAGAGACAAAACGATAAACCCTAACGATTTTATTTAAAAAAATATAGATATAGGAAGGGAAAAAAAAAAATAAAAAACTAACCAATGAGAACAGTTGTTCATGCATTCACTGCAGAGTATATATCATCTTTTCATGGCTCTGAAAAAGTAAAACCTTTTTTTTTAAGATAGGTGAAAAAGTGAAACCTTAGTTGTATGAAAAATCTATTACTTAGTTTTGCATTGATCTTTTGTCTTTCCATTGGCATCCCCTTTATGTCATCAAATTAACTTCGGTAATGCTATATGCATTAATATATCAATATTAGTTATAATATAATTATTGATTCTATTTATTATACAAATTACAAATATAAAAAATATCTTAAATTATGTCACATCATCAATTGGTACACTAGTTAGTGCAGTAATTAGTACATATAACATTAGTCAATTAACTTTACGGTGGTACTACATGTACCAATTAATGTACTAACCAGTATACCAATTAGTATTATGATATTATTATTGACCACATTTATTATACACAAATATCCAAAATCTTTAAAATGATGTCACATCATCTATTAATACAATAGTTAGTACACTAATTGATACATATAACATTATAACCAAGGGTCCATTTATTGCTCTATTAATAAGGCAACATGTTGTCTTCAATTCACAAAGTGAATTAGATCGTATTATTGGGGCATGTGGGCTCATCACAGGTCTGAATCATTTATTTTTTAGATCATAACATGCAAATCATTCATGAAATAAATCAAATCGATTTAATAACTATAGTTATTAAATAAATTATTTATTTTTTAAATCCTCATGAATGGTCTAGACCTTTTTTTTTGGTAGATAAATGTAATAAACTAATATGATTATAGTTATCGAATTGACTTAATTTTTTTCATGAATGATCTATATATGTTGTGATATAAAAGATGAACGATTTGAATTATATGAGATGTGTGGTGAGCCCCACAAACCCGAATAACACGTGAAGACAAGCGAATCCCTATTAATAAAAGGAAAATGCTATGGATCTCAAATAATTTATCAAATTTTCTACCAAACCTCTCACATAGATATAGGATCCACACAAACTTACAAGTGTGTGGGTCACATACCTATATGATAGATTTGATAAAAATTTTAATAAATTATTTGGGATCTCTAATATAACCCTTAATAAAATCTGCACATGCTTTAGATAACTGTTTGGAAGTGTATTATACAATAATGGATAAGGGTTTTCTCCAATCCATTTATTTGTATTGGATGGTGCAGTTTTTGTTTGTTATCTTAATAATTCAAACGGTTTATTTTATAAATTTTTTGGAGAAGATCATATATGCAAAAAATAAAAATTGATCAAATATTAGTAACTAATATGATCAAATTATAAAATTATGCAAAAACATCGATAGTCTATTTTTTGTCATTTTATCCCCTCATGATTTATGATATGATCATGTGACTAGCAATCTTTAATTAGTTTGATTTCTTTGAATGGATGATTTTCTCTATGAACTGTATAAGATAAATGATTTGAATTATAAAAATGAGTCTGCAACAAGCAAAATACACCGTCCAATCCAAATAAGTAGACTTGAAAGAAGTTATCTCATTATACAATCTACTACCATGTAATAGCAAGTTTATATGGGCTAAAATAGTTATAAAAAAATAAAATATATTTTTTAGTTTAATGAGACAAAATATTACATCTAAATCATAATCATTTGATTTTTTCTCTCACAAAAATCAAAAAAGTCAAAAAATTTATTTCAAATGAAACTTTTTAGTTTAGGTTAAAATAGTTAAAAAATTAAAAAATCAAAAAGTTAACTCAAATCCCAAACAAAAACATAAACTTCAACCTGAATAATGCTAGAACCAGGAAGTCGGACAAAAATTCCAAGAAAAACATGCTATTGATATTTTTTGTGTTTGTATTTTTTTTTATCACATATTATTTATATTTTTTTTTGATATTTTGAGCGTCGGATAAATTAACCATAACCATAACCATATAATTTGTAGGCTTTATTTCCACCATGTCTTTGTTACCTTTTTTTTTATATTTATTTTTGTTTATTGTTTTTTTCCTTTTCTTTTTGTCCAAAAGCAGGTGCAAGCGCACCATAAATATTCATGATTAACCTTTTTGTTTTATTCGTCTCTCTATTTAGCAGCCTTTGTAGTCCTACCATGTAGCACGTACAGATGTTTTATTTATTTATGTATTTATTTATTTTAAATTTTATGAACGATTTCTATAATTTGATACTTATATCATTTTAATTTCAGACTTTTTAATTATGATGTATTTGATTTTAAATTTTGAATCATATTCTAAATAAGGATAATTAGTTTCACAAAAATAAATATCAAAAAATTATTTTTACCCACTAAAGATCAAATTATATAAAAATAATAAAACTCTTACATTTTTATTTTTTGAATTTTAAAAAAATTAAGTTTTAGTATGTGTTTGGATGATAATCATATAATAGGTGGTTATTTTTATTGATATTTTTTATGGTTATCATGTAATAAATAGTTGTATTTGTTGTCACCAGATATTTTTAAATGATTATCATGTAATGGATGATTATTAGGCTTTTAATGTGTAATCGATATATTTAATATATGAAATTTTTTAGTTTTAGATTTTTTGATTTAATAAATTGGTTTAATAATAATATCAAAGTTGTCATCATGTTTGACTTTTGAAAAAATAGAAACTAATTTAACGAAAATAAATATAAAAAAATTATTTCTATTCTCCCAAAAGATAAAATTATATAAAAATAATGTGTTTTAAAAAATTTTCACCAATTTAATTTTTATTTTCTTAAAAAAAATTCTGAAAATAGATTCTAAAAACAAAATTAAATAGAACTTTATAACAAAGAAAGTTCTAACATTAGTCATTAAAAAAAAGACCATTACATTTCAAACAACATACATATTAATCAACACAGAATAAGTTGTATGACGACTTTACCCTTGAAATAGACTGTTTACAAAGGAAATATCTTTAATTATCCTTATTTTAGAATAAGATTCAAAATTTAATATCAAATATATCACAATTAAAAAATTAAGAATCAAAATGACACAAGTATCAAACTAATTAATACAAGGGTAAATTACATTGACATTCCTTAAGATTTATGTTTGTTACAATTTCCCCCTCACTTTTTGAAAATTACAGCACTCTTCCTAAGGTTTAAAATTTCATTACAGATTGCCCT
This sequence comes from Camellia granthamiana, assembly GCA_036172215.1. Taxonomy (NCBI): domain Eukaryota; kingdom Viridiplantae; phylum Streptophyta; class Magnoliopsida; order Ericales; family Theaceae; genus Camellia; species Camellia granthamiana. The sequence continues at coordinate 8,007,523 of CM069917.1, forward strand.
TGAGGTTTAAAGTTGCATAACAGTTCCCTACCGTAATGATCATTATACATAAAATTAAATTAACAGGGGGTCAATGTAATTTTCCAAATGTAAGGAGGAACTATAATAAATATAAATCTCAGAGATGTCAGTGTAATTTACCCATAATATAATTTTTCTTTTTAAAATTTTTTTTTTTAATGGGGTTCTCATAATATTTGCTCAATCATCAACCTCTCACAAAGTCTTTGTGAAAGTCTCTCACAAATCCCACTTCTCTCACTCACACACGCGCGCGCGCACACACACACGCACACATATATAATTGGTGGTTGAGTTCCTCTGATCATTCACCAAGAAGGGTAGATGATTTAGGGACCCCATCACACCACCAACTAAGCTCTCCAAACCTCTCATACCCTCTCTCTCTCTCTCTCTCTCTCTCTCTTAAAGAAAGGGAAGAAAATCAAGAGAATGGCATCCAAGAGAACTGAGTCTATGAAAAAGGAAATCAACAGGGGTGCATGGACCGCTGAAGAAGATCAAAAACTAGCTGAGGTTATCGAAAGCCATGGTGCAAAGAGGTGGAAGACCATTGCAATCAAAGCAGGTATTGTTGATTCATATCATGAGTGATGGCTCTAAACTCTACTACTCAATTACATAACACAAGTTGCACAAAGACATGCTTCTGTGTTCAGTTCAGTGACCAGTTTCTGTGTTTATAGACTTATTCTGTATGCACCGACAAGTAGCCGTACTCCTCAATTGAAGTAGATGTGATTTTCGATGTTTGCAGGCCTCAATCGATGCGGAAAGAGTTGCAGACTGAGATGGATGAATTATCTAAGACCTAATATCAAGAGAGGAAATATTACAGACCAAGAAGAAGACTTGATTTTTAGGCTTCATAAACTCCTAGGAAACAGGTGATTTTTATCTTCCCTGACACCTCCAAATTAGTGTCGTCTTCATTGCTATCGGGAATTCATCAACAGTGCTATATATTCAGAAAATTGAGCGATGCTACGTACACAAAATATATATATATATATATTCAAAATATTTAGTGTATGATACAGATTCATTTGAGAACTGGCTTACACTATACAAGATTTGAATATCAACCACATATAATCTTTAAGCTATATTTCCATATGGTTTCTGTGCACATATCTTTTCTGTAAAAAATTATTTAAAAAAGTACAACAACCCACATCACACTAAATTTGAAGCTATACATCTAACTTTCTTGATAATTTTGGGTATATATAAACCTTTTGAGCAAATAGCATAGTCTAGTACATGCAATGTTTTTTTTTTTTTTTTTTTTTTTTTTCAGAGTAAAAATTGAGTGAATAGCATTTTTTGATTTTCATAGTCCAGTATATATAATGTATTTTATTTTTATTTTTGTGTGTGGATATTTTCAAAATAAAAATTCTGACTGAATAGCGTTTTTTTGATTTTCATAGTCTAATGCATATGATTTATTTATTTATTTATTTTCTTTCTTTTCTTTCTAGATGGTCTTTGATAGCTGGAAGACTACCGGGTCGAACAGATAATGAAATCAAGAACTACTGGAATTCTCATTTGAGCAAGAAAATAAATCAAATGGAGAAACAAAATGAAGGATCGAGAGGAGAATTAGACTCAAAGACAAAGAGAAGACGGGTAGTAGAGAAGGCCAATGAGGAGGTGAAAGGAGAGGAGACCTCTAATGGTGGTGAGGACTCAAAAATCAACTTTGATCATGATGATTTCTTTGATTTTTCAAATGAGAGTCCTTTTACTCTAGGGTGGGTTAGTCAATTCCTTGATCTAGACAACAATTTATGTGAATTTTCATCATAAAATTGTAGACTTTTGTTCGTCTCCTTGTGGTTTGGTTGTGTAGTGCATGAACAATCAATTTTGATGTTGAGATTGAGGAATCATCACTTTGACATGCCAAATCATCTGTAAATCAACCATCTTAGGTATTCTCAATTCATTTTCCAAATTCTTTTGGTTGTGGTTTTGTTTTCAAAAAATATTAAAAAGTTATTTTCGAAAACTGTCTTATTTCAAAAATAAAAATCATATAAAAACAATGAATGTTCTTGAATTTCTCATTTTTTTATTATTTCCAAAGCAAATAAAAAAAAAAAAAAATCAAACAAAGTTCTAGCATCTCTACTAATTTTTTTTGTGATCAATTAGTGACTGTCACGTGTGATTTGTCCCTTCAAAAATAGGAGCACATATGACCATTTAAAAAATAAGTAAATAAATAAAAATAAAATAATCACATGAAGCCAGGCTGGAATTACTCCACTTGATAGGCAAATAAACAGTTGACAATAAAGCATTAAAACAGTAACGTTTTTGGAGGGTAGTTCACAATTGATGGGACATTTTCACTTTTTTTGTGTAAAGTTTGAATATAAAGATGCACAGGAGGGATATAGTGAAAGTGAAAAAAAGGGACAAATCCACATTATTGGAAGCATTAGTTGGAGTATAATTGGATGATGGGACAGAAGGTACTGGGGATTAAAAGTGTTATCATTTGCGGAGAGATTTTCTGAGAAAAGAGTCTTAAGAGTTTTTTTCATCGGGATTAATCATTGAGAGGTAGACTTCAAAGAAAATGCATGTGTTAGCCACTTGTGCAGAGGAGACGCTCGTCTTGACTACTTAGGAAATTTACACGGTAATTGTATCAACTATGTCACATCACTCAATATGGCACTATCATTTTGATTCTTAATAAAATGAGGAAATAAAGAGGGATGAATAGTGGAGAGATGAAAAATGTGAATTTAACCCTTTATGTGATTTATTTTATATTATTAAAGACGAATTATGAGTGTTCAATTAATATTTTCAAGTATTTTCCTTAACCATAGGAAGAGATTTGGCCTTATGGGTCCACTTGAGGACCAATTGAGAGACTATGGCTGTGTTTTGAGAGACTCTCTAAACACATTTTTATCATTTGTTTTGAGTGTGTTATTTGTTTAGAATTTTTAAAAATTAATTCTATATCTATTTTTAAAAATTCTTTTCAAGGCGAGAAAATTTGGACTAACCGATTGACCAAAACAATGTTTTTTTTTTTTAATTGGCACTTGTTATTTTTTATATTTTAAATAAAAAAAATTTCAGCATTTTTTAAAAAAAAATTATGAGCTTTAAATAGAATTTTGAGTTGTGTGTTTAGTTATGAGTTGTAAATTTTTGTATCAAATATCATATGTCACATCAAAAATTTCCCACTCAATTCAAAACTTATTCACCAAACAAATTTTTCACACTCAAATCATAATTTCAAAACTCACAAACTCAAAATACAACTCTATTATCAAATCATATTTAGAAAAAACTCGATCAAACGCTACCTGTATTTTTTACTTTTATTTTTATACGATAGGATGTTGGGGCCCAGTAAATTAGATTATGATGAAAAAGTCTCAATCGTTTCATCAGTTCAAATCCTGAACTTCTGATTTTCTCATAGTTCTAAGGAACAACTATATGAACCACTAGGCCAATTGCCAAGCGAGAGACCATAGTTATTAATATCCAATTAATTTGATTTTTACATTAATAATCAGGTAAAAAGACTACAGAATGAATAAATCAAATTTTAACGCTTCGTTTATTTGGACTAAAAACATTTTCAAATAGAAAATATTTTTCAATGTTTGGTGGTGGTGGTGGTGGTGGTAGCGGCATGGAGGTGGGATGGCAGCAGCGGTGATAGCGACGGTGATAGTGGTAGTGGCCGTCGTGATGGTGGCGTGGCGGTGGTAGTGTGGTGATATTGATAAGACTTTAGTCCGAAAAATATTTTTTGCCTTTTAAAAATGAAAAACATTTTCTACTTATATAGCACTATAACATATAAGAGTTTTAGAGACCAAATATTTTGGTTTTTAATAGTGAAATTTTGTTACAAAAGACATTTAGGGACCAATTTCTATCGTCATGAAGATAGTCGTTAAAAGATCGTCCCGAAAAGTAAAAAATAAGGTTTAGCGACAAAATTTTGAACAATGTCACTAATAAATAGACTTTTAGGGACAAAACAATTTGGTCTCAAAATGATTTATTTTTTGAGACAAAAAATTTGATCTCAAAAGGATAATAATTTATCACTAATGTCTAATTTTTGTTGCTAAAAATATAATAACACTTTTTGCAACAAAAATATTTAGTCTCTAAAAAATAATTTTGTTCCTAAATTTTGGTCTCTCAAACTTTAATTTTTTGTAGTGTAGATTTGTTTTTTGTTGACTATAGAAAATGTTTTCCATTGACTTGCATTTTTTATTGTACTTAGGCCTCATTTGAGAACATGTTTTTTTAGTAATTTTTTGACTTTTTCATTAAAATATGATGTAAAAAAATTAGTATGTTTGGGATAACTTTTTAATTTTTTTACGAAAAGATAAGCAAATAATACAAAGAAAAAGAAATCTTTAACTTTTTGATATAGGTTGTTGGTTTTTTAATTTTTTTAGTGATTTTTTAGCATTTAGACTAAAAAATAATATTGCCAAACGAAACTTAAACACTAGAAAATACAAAAACGAACGAATCGTAAAATAAATTCATAGATCCCTATAACCCAATTTCTTAATACTCCCTATTAAATTATTTAAAATTATAATTTATTCTCAATACACCTTTTTTTGTTTTTCCCCCACAAATTATCCTTCCATATAAAATCATAATTTATGGTACACCTAAATAATCAACAAATCAATTCAAAAATATTCCTCCATCTCTTCTGAGCTATGGGCCTCTCTCTCTCTCTCTCTCTCTCTCTCTCTCTCTCTCTATATATATATATATATATGTTTACATATGTATATATCGTATATATCATATATAGATTTCATTTGAGTCTCTTGAACTTTGTTGAGCAAGGTTTATTTTGCATCAAAGACTATGCCCTCTCTTCACAATTGGGTACTTATTTTTTTTCTCTCTAGTGGCACTACAACATTTTCTTAGTTTAGTGATATTTGAAAGTGTCACAAAACTATTAGTTTAATGACATTTTTTAGTCTTGTGGCATTTTGAACAAGTGTCATTTGTATCCGTGCCACGGTAGATACTTGTAAATGCCACTACACCATCATGACTAAAAACTTTCAATGACATTTTAATGTCATGGTAGATATTATTTGTAGCACTATCAAGCGCTATTAAAAAAAGAGTTAGTGACATTTATAAGTGTCATTACACCATCAAGACTAAAACCTTTCAGTGACATTTTAATGTCATGGTAGACACTATTCGTGACGCTATCAAGTGCCATTCGTGACGATAATTCGTTGTAGAACAATTTGATCCGCTCTTGCGGAGACTCGAACCGCCAACCTCCCACACCATAAACCTTATACACCACACTCTTCACACTACACCTCTATAGCACCACATGATTATATATGCAACATATATTATTTATATATGTGGAGAAGTAGTTTGTAAATACTCTTCTGATCCTGAGGAACGCTCGTGATTCTCAGCTAGCTACCTAAAAAAGAATGAATACTACGATCGGGGGTGCCGGAATTAGCACTCTGACGGATAAGTCAGTGTTTATCCTCTTGATTGCTTGTATCTTAAGTTAAATATGCTAGTTCTCACATACCTCTCTTTGGTTGTTGTTCTTCTATTTATATACACCCTTGGTCTTCTAGGTAGGGCCCGCTCTTGATCTGTCATGTATTTACTCACTTGGCCCTCCCCATTGAATCGGCCCCCTGCTTGAATTATTCGGCATTTTAAACGGAATGGGCGGGCCGAATGCATACTACACATCGATTGGGAATTTATATGTTGCCTATCCGCATCTGCAATTATTCGGCCACCACAATATAGTACATACATCCATATTAATATAAAAGTATATGTATAAACATAATTATTTTATTGAATATAATTTATGTAAAATAAACTATTTACTAGAAAAATAAAAAAAAAGACCACTTTTGGCTACAAAAAATATTTTTTAGTCGCCAATTCTATACTTTTGGCTAATAATTGTTTTTTAGTTGCTAAAAAACTTAACTTTTGTCGACGAAGATCGGATTTGGTCGCCGAAGATGCCCTTTTAGCTATTAAAATTTTGGTCGCCAAAAAATTTAATTCCCGCCTTAGGATTTTAGTTCTCCCGCGCTAAAAATGACCACTTTTGGCAACTAAACTTATTTTTTAGTCGCCAATTATAGACTTTTGGCTACTAAAATTTTTTTAGCTACTAAAATTTTTTTAGTCACCAAAAAACTTTACTTTTGGCTACTAAAATTTTTTTAGTCAATAAAACCCATATAATTAGCGACCAAACTTAGTTTTAGTCGCCAATTGTAGACTTTTGGCTACTAATGCTGTTTTGGTTGCTGAAAGCTATACTTTCAACGACCAAATTTTTTTGATCAGGAAATTTAGTCGCCGAATGTACTTTTTCCTGTAGTGTATATTGAGTTTAATTTATTTATTTTTAATCATTTACTGCATTTTAAAAATTTAGAAAATATATTGGCATTGTTTATTTTTTCAAAAATGCCATTATAAGCTTGGAAAGTTTTTGGCTTAGTGGCATTTCTCAAAATGCTATAAAATATTTGTTTATGACACTTTTCACCTAAGTGCCATAAAAAGTAATTTACACCTACCTAGTGTCCTGACATTTTTTTAAAATGCCATTGCTACTAAAGTTTAGTGGCATTTGTTGGTAAACGTCACGAACATAATTTTTTGTGCCATTATTTTATAAATGCCATAAAATTGATGTGACATTTCTTTATTGAAATGCCACTAGAGCCTTATATGTTTGTGGTTCTGTGGCATTTTTCTAAAACATTTAATGCCAATTTTTATTTTTGAGGCATTTTCTAAAAACATGCCACTAGTGTAGTGTCACTAAAGTGTAAATTTGTTGTAGTGACATTTTTGTTGTAGTGAAGTGACACTTTTTTTTAATTGAAATGCCACTAGAGCCTTGTATGTTTGTGGCTCTATGACATTTTTTTAAAAAATACCACAAAATATTCTTTTTGTGACATTTTTTAAGAACATGACACTAGTATGGTGTCACTAAAATGTATTTTTGTTGTAGTGTGAGTTTTCCTGATTTTTTTCCCTCATGATGATTCTAATGCTTTCTATGGCTTCATCTAGATTGTTGTTTTGTGAAGTAGGTTTTCATTGAGAGATCAACATGTGTCACTCTTTTTTGAAAATCTCATCATAAAGACTAGAGGATGACTGACAAGATTGTTCTAAGGTTCTTTTTTTGGATGACAATGGTAAGTTTTGGTGGGATAAATTGAAATTTTTGCAAGAGGAAGAAGATGAAGTGAAAATAATTAAAATTTGGAGAAGAAGATAAAGAGACTTAAATATAGGGTGTACCATGAAAGAAAAAAAAATTATTTTAGGGTTTAATTTGTATTGTCCTTATTAGTAAATTTACATTAGGGTATAATAGGAATTAAAATTTTAAAATTTTAATTGGGCGGGTACCTCTATTTACACACCACTTTTTATCTCAAGGCACGCCATTAATTAGTTTATTTTTTATTACAATATTAACCTAATGTAAAATGACCAAAAGGACAAAGGGCCATGATACACACTTTATGTAAAATTACCTTAAAAGACAATAAAAATACAATACACACCTCTCTTCTGAAACGTTACTTATGTATCTTCTCTCTCAAGAACCCAAAAACCCAAAAACAAAAACCAAACTCTTTAAAAAAAATAAAAAATATACGTATTATTGAAGATTTTGATTGGACTGAATGATGAATGTATCTGGTAATATTGGTTTGGAACAATAGAACAAGGAAAAAAATTAGTTTTTCATTTTTTTTTCATTTTTGTGTACTTGCTGAGTAGTAAACTGTTTGTATTCGTTCGGATACCCAAATTCGAACAATGTACTCATGTTCGATTATCTACAACCGAGCAAGTTTTAATTATTCGATTTTCTAGTATCGAACATAGTCCACATGTTCAGTTAATAAGTTCTGAACTTATAGCATTTGTTCGATTTTCAACAGTCGAACTTTTAAACTTAGCTCTTTGTATTTCCGAACACTAACGACAATTTTTTTTTTTTTTAGTTTTTCCAGAATTGTGCATCCATGGAGGGGGTCATGAACCAGAGAAGAATGGAATGAAATCGTCTTCAGCACGAATGGAGACCGGTTTAGATTGGTTCCTAAACCTTTGGGATGACAATGAAACAGAGAATGAAGGGGGACATTGTGTATGTTTTTGAAGTGGAGGTGTAGAATATGGAAGATTAAAGATTGTGAGTGGGGTGTGTGAATAAGGGTAAAGATAGAAGATCATGAGTGGGGTGTGTGAATAAGAATAAAGATGGAAGATTGTGGTGTTTATTGAGTAAATTTCTTATTTATCAAATTACTAAAGTTGTGTCTTGAGTAGTGGTGTGCTTTGACATGAAATGTGGTGTGTAAATAGAGACACCCTAATTGAGCGTGCTGAGTTACTATTTGAGTGCAAATAGAATGCCCCTCATCCTCCAAGTAATTATTTTTTTGGATTAATTATACTTTTCATTACTAAAGTATGAGTGTCATGTCATTTTAATATTTAATATTTAAATTGTGTCAATTTAATTCTGAGTGTATAATAAGTGTTTTAATTTAGTCTTTCAGTGTTTAAATTGTATCCGGGGACTAAATTGAAACTTTTTTTTTTTTTTTTTTTTAAATACATTGAGTACTAGATTGACACTATTTAAACATTGAATACCAAGTTAAACACTTTTATACATTAGGGATTAAATTGACACAATTTATGCTATGATGTCTCCACGGAACATCCTTTTTTTGGTGTTCAAAAGAAAAAAAAAAAAAAAATTGGCACAATTTAAATATTAGAGACCAAAATAATACAAACCTCATACTTTGGAGACTAAAAATGCAAGTGAATTTCAATCATCTCTATTCACAATTCAAAATTTTTAAGGTGAAATTATTTTAATTCAATAGACACAACCTCACTACAATCATATATATATATATCAATTATAGTAATGTTAGGAACATAAAAATTAAGGGTAAACTATCAATAGGTCCTAATAGTTGGACTTAATTCCCATCAAGTCTTATTGAAAATAAGTCTTGGTAAAATTGTCGCTAAAAATAATTTTTTTGTGACAATTTTTTATATATGTCTCTAAAAATTGACAATTAGTAACTTTTTTTTGTCATGATTTTTATAAATTGTTGCTAAAACTTATAATTAGTAATATTTTTTTATGAATTTTTTTTTTCATAAGACTTATTAGGACACATGCACTTAGACTTATTGTATCGATTAAGCTTAAACTTTGCCTCCATTGAAAATCATACAAAAAACAACTAATTAAACACCAAAACAGTTGTGTACACACACTGTTCATGAACAGTATTGTTTTGTTTTACAGATAGATTTGTTTTGTGCATGAAACGCATACGTAGTGAAGGACTATAACAAAAGAGAATTGATTCCTGACCTTGGAGTAAGGTTTTTAGCCTACAGCCTATATGGATCGAATAATATTTTTCAAGTGATTGAATAATAAGTTTCACAAAAGGAGAAAAAAAGTACTTGCATGAGGTGGTGTTCTTTTGCTTTGTTTGGAATGATTTTTCTAATTTTCCCGCAAAAGAAAATCTGAGGATGATCCTTTTTATGTTGAAGATTACGTGGATGGTGAAAGATGAAGTGGTGAGGTAGTGGTGAGGTAGGCTGGTTATGGTGGCACGTACAGATTGTAGCTACATTCCATCCCAAACAAGTACTTGGTGAATTCCATGTCTAGTCAACCATCTACAGCTAGGTTATTAGACAATTATTGAGATTCTTCTTTTCATCAATTTTACAAGCTCAAATAAAAGGCTTACATAGTCCGATCATTCCATGTTCTTGTTTTCTGTAGACTATACTTGAAGGTAGATCATAATCAAACTGAGTGGCAACCAAGGCTAAGGTCTTTCTCCTTCAATCTATAATTGCCAAGCTTGCAGAAATTAGGTCAGGGTTCCAACTTGGTTGATAGATTTAGATAGGAATTTAAAAATGAAAAAGGAAAAAATATATGAAATGTGGATAAAATATAATATATTTCACACATATTCCACTAACTTTTTTCATTTTTATTTCCAAATTTCTATCCAAATTCATCAACCAGATATTAGTTTTAAAAACAAAAAACAATTGTCAAATCCAACTTTCAGTTTCATTGGATCAAAATCAACCCATGATAGTGTAGCTGAAAGCAAAAAAGAAAGTAATGAAGTGTACAGAGCTTTCTTCCATACCACCGTCACCCAAAGGAGACAGCGGAAGCAACTTCTAAAGTTACAAACGGAAAAGGGGAGATGGTTGACCACAAATGAGGAAATTGATGGACACTTGTTGCATTATTTTTCAGATTTGTACACAGCCGAGCCTCGAGGTGACATGGAGGCTGCCCTCCAAGTTCTTGACTCGGTAATTTCTCCTAAAGCAAACGAAGCCATCACCCGAGCTGTATCCAATTCGGAAATCAAGGCAGCTGTTTTTCAACTTGGTTCTCTTAAGGCACCAGGTCCGGATGGATTCCCGGGTTTCTTTTATCAATAATTCTGGAGCTTGGTGGGAGAAGGTACTTGCAATGCAGAGTGGAGCTTTTTCTAAGGGGGCTATCTGCTGAAAGAAATGAACCACACCAATTTGGTTCTCATTCCAAAAGTTTTTGCGCCCGAAAAGCTATCTCAATTCCGACCAATTAGCCTTTGCAACTTTAATTTGAAGATTGTGACTAAAATTTTGGCCAACAGACTTAAAAAGGTGCTGAGGGCTCTTATTTCTCCGAACCAATCGACCTTTGTTCCGAGTCGGCTTATCCAGGATAACATCCTTGTAGCCCGCGAAGCTTTTCATGCTCTAAAAACTCAAAAAGGTAAGACCAAGACCTTAGCCCTGAAGTTGGACTTCCATAAGGCATATGACACAGTTAAGTGGGATTTTCTTCGTGCAGTCATGTTAAAACTGGGGTTTAGTCCTAAATGGGTTCAATGGGTCATGGAATGTGTTTCTACTGTCACCTTTTCGGTGTTTGCAAAAGGTGTTCGACGTGTTAGCTTCAAACCTTCTCGCGGGCTGCGGCAGGGAGACCAGATCCGCTTTCTCCTTACCTCTTCTTGTTGATAATTGATGTGCTCTCCAGATTGATACAGCAAAGTGTCCACAATGGAAGACTTGTCGGTTTGCGAATTCGAAGGACTTGCCCCATAATCTCGCATTTATTCTTTATAGATGATGCCTTACTGTTCTTCAAAGCTGAAAGAGGACAATGTGAAGAGGTGTTGCGTATCTTAAAGCTATATAGGGAGTCCTTAGGACAGTAGATAAACTTTGCCAAATCCGGTGTTCAATTTTCAGCAAATGTAGATGTGCTTACTCAACACCGGATAGCGTTGGTGTTACGAATAGCCGCGGTTCGTGTGGGTGCAAAGTATTTGGGTCTTCCTTCATGTTGGGGCATATCAAAATCTGCAGCTTTCAATTTCCTAATTGAGCGAATGTTGACTAAGCTTCAAGGTTGGAAAGCTCATCTTCTATCTCAGGATGGGAAGGAGACCCTCATTAAATCGGTGGCACAAGCTATTCCCATATATGCAATCGCCTGCTTTTTGCTTCCTAATAGTGTGTGTAACAAACTGGATTCTCTTATTCGTAATTTCTGGTGGAAAGGCAATCCGGAGGAAAAGGGCATTCATTGGGCTAGATGGAGCAAATTAATTCTTCCCAAGTGGAAGGAGAGGTTAGGCTATCGGGATTTCAAGACCTTCAACAAAGCTTTACTTGCTCGACAAGGGTGGAGGCTTTTGCGCTTTCCTAATTCTTTTTGTGCTCAAGTCTTGAAGGGTATTTATTATCCCCATTCCGACTTCATGCATGCTGCAAAAAGGGCTCGCGCATCCTGGGCTTGGTCAAGTCTCCTCCATGGCCGTGAAATGTTGGTTGATGGTTTGCGGTGGCAAGTTTTCAACGGTGCCTCGATTAGATTCTGGGATGATAAATGGGTTCCAGCGTTAAAGGATTTTCGAGTGCAATCACGACAACTGACTGGGTGTGTAGTTCATTTGGTTCAAGATGTGATTGTGCCTCGAACCAAAGCGTGGGATATACCGAAATTGGAAGGTTTGGTCTCCTTGGAAGAGGTAGATGCAATAGCCGCAATCCCCATCTCTATTGAGAACATCAACGACTCGTACATTTGGCATTATGAGGCTAGAGATTCTTACACAGTCAAGTCCGGGTATGTAGTTATGGTAAACAAAGGGACCACCTCTTCTCACTCGACTCCATCCCCCTCATTCTGCTAGTCTGATAAGGAATGGAAGTTCATTTGGGGGCTGACCCTTCCTCCTAAGCTCAAACATTTTGCATGGAGGATGTGTAACAATTATCTCGCCTCCTGTCAAAACTTGCATATCCGTAGGTGTGCAGAGACGAATCTATGTCAAATTTGTCATGCTGAGGTTGAATCTATCGAACACATTCTCGTAGGCTGTTTCTGGACTAAGGCAGTTTGGTTCGGGAGTGGTTTAGGTCTTCGGTTTGATCCTTCACGAGTTCAGACAATTTCGGTATCGCTTAGAGGGGTCATGGATAGCTTTGACATATCCCAAACTCGGCAAGAAATCATCTGTCAGATGTTGTAGTTGTATTGGCACTTTTGGATGGCTCGCAATGATCACATCTTTAACCATGTGGCAGTGGATCCAACGGAAGTAATTTTCAAGGCAGCTCGGGATGCTATGGAGTTTGCGACAGCCCAAGCGATGTTGGCGGCCCCTCCCAGTGTTTTCAGACAGGCAAGTGTTGTCAACCAAGCATGGGTCTCCCCTACACAGGGGGCTTTTAGAGTCAATTGTGATGTGGCTATCCAACCTGGTACAAAAGTGGGTGCGATGGCTGCTTTGTTGCGTAATGATCAAGGGACACTTCTCGACGGGATTGCAACGAAAGCCCTATCGCTTCGGTGCTTCAGGGTGAAGTGATGGCAATCTGTTTGGCCTGCGTTATGTGTGACACCCTGCATCTCAGTCGAGTGGAGGTTGAAGGGGATAATTAAGGAGCAATCAAGCTAAGTGTTTCAGAGGATGCCCCTCATTGGGAGTGTGCTGCTCTCGTTGCTGACATCAAGGCTCTAGCACACAAGTGTGGTCTCTCTTTCAGATGGTGTCCTCGCAGTGCTAATAGTGCAGCGAACTGGGTTGCACGAGCTAGACTAGGAGGCTATCTTCTTGTAAATTGGGTGGCATGCCCCTCTCCTCTGCTTGTTTCTAGTTTATCTATGAATGAATCTTAATTGGTTTCTTTGATAAAAAAAAAAAAAAAAAGTGTACAGAGCTGGGCAGTATGAAATCAGCCTATACAGAAAACAGTAGCAGACTAGTACAAATACGAAATTCCAGAGTATAAATCTACATTAATTACATTAAAGTACTTTCATATTTTAATAATTTGAGCATTAAAAAATAAGTGATCAGTAATTCATGTTTGGTTAGAAAAATATTCATCTTTTTTTCCCCCCCCATAATCTACAAGTTTTTATAAAAATCTCTCCTCTATGCTAAACCAGCAAAATCAAACTGTAACATGCTGTAAATTTCAATTTTTCAATCAACAAAAGTGCGAGTTCCATTCGGTACTAAATTTTTGTACAACTCTGATCGAATCAAACTGCTTACATCTCTATTACTAGATGAAAAAAAATTATACTAAGGAACAAATCTTATAAACCTTCCTTACTAATGTGCCATGTAATAATAAAATTGAAAATTTGAAATAGGACTCACATCAGTAATATTATAGATAGGTGCCACATAAATATGTAATATGTACATATAATATATATATATATAATTTTAAAATTTGTACGGCATTATTTTTGAGATAATAATCCAATCCAAGCCTTTTTAAAATGAAACATATTTGTAAATGAACTGCCTCCCCATAGTAATAGTTGCTATTCATATATGTATGTAATAAACAACACACTTGCATATTCCAGTAGGTGGGTAAAAGGATGTAAATGCATATATCCACAAAATAAGTAAAAATGGAATTAAACCTAACAAAAAGGCATTTTACAGTGGCACTTAAATATCAGCTATTACTTATACATCATCACTATTTTTATTGCTGCCCTGTGGTACAACCCAAATCAAGTGCACTCCACTGTTTGCCACTAAATTGCATGATTTATTTTTTTTATTTTATTAAAGATCCTAATATATAAAATGTTTGAAAGCTTAAGTCATTTTCTTTTGAATTTTAAAAAAATAAAAATAAAAAATGAATTTTTTCGCCTTTATTGTGCATGGACAGATTGGAAGAAGAAGCCAACTCGTGTGGCATGTTCTTTGATTTTTTATGTTTCGTGGTTTAGAAGTCTCATAATTTTCATTGTAAGCGGGTTAACAAATTCTAACATACAGGTCAATCAATCCGTCAATTTTTATCATTTAATTGATCCAAATCGACTTTTGCTCACCTTCTCAAAAGTCAGTTTCAATTGGTGGAATTTGGCAGCTGATTTTTTCGAATAAATAAAAAGGGGTGGGGTCGAGGGCATCACCGTTAGGTAAACATAATGGGACCAAAATAATTGAATAAATACAAAAATAAAGAATGTCAAAAGATATTGCCCTGAATTTTCAATGCTCCACCATAATATATCTTCAATCTGCAAGCAAATGATTTTCCCTTTTACAGAATTGAAATTTCTTTTTATCTTTTGATAAATGTGTAGCAATTATAGGAGACAAAAGCCTACTTGAGGAAGAAAAGCAATATCATCAAATTGCCCTTTTACCAAGTTGCAGACTATCAGATATTGCAAATACCCAAATCAAAAACAGTGTCATGAATGAGTCATGATAATGAACTCTATTAATCTTGATCTGTTAGAAATATAGATAAAAAAAATTATACTGCAATATCTTTTACCCTTAATAAAAAGGAGATCAGTATAACTATGTTTAACTTGTGAGGCTTCATATATTTTTTTTAAACCTTAGGGAAAGACAGTGTGTTTGATTTGAGTTTTTTAAATTAAATTTTTTGAAAATTGAGTTTTTTGATTTTCGTATTCTTTTGTTTTTAGTGAATATTTTTTAAATTTTAAACATTTTTTTTACTTTTTTAAATGCACCTTAGTTAGATGTATCTAAAAAGTAAAAAATTTGTGAAAAAATATTTTAAAAAATTAATAAATACATAAAAAATATAAAAAATGTACTGAATTCTTGTATTTTTGGTATTTAGTGAATTTTTAAAAGATTTTTTTTACAATTTTTTTACTTTTTAGGTATACTTATGTTAGGTGTGTCTAAAAAGTAAAAAAATTACTTAAAATATTAAAAAAATTCAGTAAAAACAAAAAAAATACGGAAAATAAGAAAGCAGAATTTTCTGAAAAGTGTTTTCTGAAAAATGAAAACAAGCAAATGTAATTTACCCTATATTAAAGGGTTATGTAACATTGCTTAAAAGAAAGCAAAACATATATATGTAGCCAAACTCTACCAGTCTTTTCTTGTTAAATAGAAGTAAGAAGAACATAAAAGAGAAGCACAGGAAGGAACGCTTACACCAATCAAATTTGTAACTCTTGGATTAATCACCACCAAAAGAATATAATAACAATCTATATTCATTCAATTCATTATGTACAGTAAGATCTTCTGTCGACAATTTCATTCAACTTGATGTCTGCTACCATGCTTCTATTTGCCAAACAAAACTAGGAGATGAGACGAGTGATAGGTCAAAGTTAGTCTGGTGACAGATATTTATAGTTGAAGCGGAGGTGAAAACCTAATCATATATATAATGCTCATTAGTCATCACTATCTAGATACGTATAGTTGACTTGAATGTATTTGCAAATGTACTCACCATATAACGAGGGTCATAGCTTAAGATCCATCAGTGACAGTTAGCCCCATGCCATGGAACAAGCATAATTAACCACCAGCTTACCATCGAAACCAAAATTCTAAAAACACAGAAGTGGCAAAACTAAATGACTGAGAAACATAAGCAAAATCAGTAACAGAATTCAAACAGAGTGTTCGCACTTTCTTTCAAAAGTATAGAGAAACAGCATTAAAGTCGCTGGAGAGCCATCTTATATTTTTAATTTACAATAATATATCCATAAAAGTAACTGGAAATTCAGCTCAGTCATTCTTATCCGAGAAAGATGTGAGAATCACCATAAAAATCTTGCTAACTGTTTACTCAATTCCCCCATTGGTGAAATTTCTAAAATCAAATTGCCTTTGCAAACACAGTCCACATACCAGTTTATAGAAGGCGAAAAAAATAAAAAAATTTTGTCAACTTATCACAAACAAATATAAATTTTACTTGCAATTGGAATATATCTATTTAAGAACAAAGTTTTTTTTGCAGCTTTTGAGAAAACTCATTATATGTATTTCCCCCTTCCTGCAAATCAGACTAAAATGTGACAACATATAAATCATAATGTAGATTTCAATCATATCTAGACACAACAAACAAAATGATACACGTCTACAACTAATACCATCTTCTTGGTGGTCTTTGTTATTGTTTGCTACTTATAAACATATGCAGTCACAAAAACTCAAAAACAGAAGATGTTTAGGTTCGATTATCTGACAATTTTACATTAACAAAATTGATGCAATATAAAACAAACTTATCCAAACACACAAGAAAAATGGAATTAACTAGCAACAACTTACCTTATACAGATCTATCACCAATTCATCTGGGTTGGGTGAGAAGGCACTGTTGACATACACAAACTATAGAGCAAGAAAAACAATTTAAAAAAAAGGAAAGCCTCAGTGATTCAACAAAAATAAGGGAAAAAAAATAAAAGAGAGAAAATCATCTACCAATGTCTCCCTGTGAAGCTGGCGACAAAGAAAGTCAATCACTTTAGCAAACTTATCAGTTCCAGCAATCTGTAATCCTCAAAAAGTATCAAACACATACGTATCAACATTGGTTAATGGCAATCAACAACAATACAAAAAATAAGGATTTCCAAGAATTGACTAAAGCCACATAATTAGAACATAGCACCAGGAAAAGGGCAACCCATGAACAACCAAAGCATCCTCATTAATTACACAACCTTTCAGTTATAAACTATAACTTACTGTGGTGGTACAATCAGATTTTAATAGAAGGAAAATATCATAAAGTTTTCTCCATTAACATATTTCATTGACTAAGAAGAGCTAATCATGCTCTGTTCGAAAGTTCCCTTTCAGAAGAATGTTAAAGATTCTGTTATGATAGGATATGATAATCTCATTATATACTTCTCAAAATTTAGAAAAGCTAAGATGCTTAGGCCGAAAGTTCCCTTTCAAAAGAATGTTGAGACTTTGTTATATTGGGATCATTGTTGTCAAATCATGAGTCATTTTGCTAAAATAGGGAATCGAAAAATCGTAAGATAGTGTTTAAAATAAATTATATATTAGATACATATAAAAATATACACATAGCGTTTTAAATAAAATAAATTTCAGTATAACTAAATTGTATTTAGGTATGTACATATAAAATTACATATAAATTAATATAATTAGTTGATCTTTTTTTATTTTTTATTTTGCAAAAAACGACATCGTTTCATGCATTATGCAAAGAGAATTGAATTGCAGCTAATCGCAACGAATTGCAATGAATCATAGTCAATCATAATTGAATCATACAATTCAATCAATTTAAGATTCAACAGCATGAATCAAATTGTTTCTGTTGAAAACTATATTGAATCATATAAATTGAATTTTGAATCATAAGATTCTAACAGCCATGGATGGGATGGGATGGGATGGGATGGGATGATCATATCCACCCTCCAGCCAATCTCAACACAATTCTAATGATCTAGAAGCATTTGAGAATGCCTCAAAACAAGTATTGCATTTGCATACAAGATGGTTACCAAATCTGATTAAGCTAATATTGCCATATGATATGAGTGATCCACAATTATGTTCCGTAGGTAGGAGACACTAAATTCTCTAGAAGATGCCCACAAATTGCTACAAAGTTATATAAAGAATAATGTTTTGGGAGAGAGCTATCACATGAAGGCAGAAAAATGAAGTCCGAACAGAATTCATAACATTCAGACATTATATACAATACAAACACAGTTAAAAACTCCGATAATATTCAATGACACAAAATATACACATTTATTTTAAACATAATAACACAAAAAACCCCAAATCCAAACTCTGGTTTGTTGTTTGAACTCCACAAAACATAGAGAACCCCATCAACCCCCCACCCACAACCTAATGAATTCCCAATCTCTCTGACTCTGTAACTCGGCGAAATCATAATACTTTATCATTGATATTAGGACATAAATTCATATTCGTATGTGAACTAGGTTTTCAAGTATAATCTTGAGATCAGCAATTCAATGAGAGAACATTCAAATTAGATTAAAACAATCACAAATTAACAAAGGAATCAAAGAAGACATGCCTTGAACTTGGCTTGCTTGAGAATTGGGGCATCACCAGTGGCTCTTAGATGAACAACAACTACATCAAATAAAAAGGGAGGAACCACCCCCACACCCCCCCCCCCCCCCCCTCCCCCCCCCCCCCACAAAAAAAAAAAAAACACACCATCCCCCCCACAAAAAAAAAAAAAACACCATTAATGAAGCTTAATCAACTAAAATTAGACTTTAATTTAAGATAATAATTAGAGAGATTTAACAAAGACTACTGACCTTTACGAGCACAACTGGGAGACTCCGAAGCCATATTTCTCTGGAAGAAGAAGGTTACGACCTTTCGAAATATGATTGAGAAGAGAAACAGCTATTTCCACCACATATTTTACTGCTTCTCCTCTTTTATTATTATTATTATTATTATTATTATTATTATTATAAGTGGGTTTGGTTTCAATTTTTTGAATTTAATTTTTTGAAAATTAAGTTTTTTTATTTTTCATGTTTTATTGTTTTTAGTGAATATTTTTAAAATTTTAATTATTTTTTTTAGACACACTTTATTTAGATGTATTTAAAAAGTAAAATATTTATGAAAAAAATATTTTTAAAAATTAATAAACATACAAAAATATGAAAAATATATTAAATTTTTTTTTTTGTATTTTTGGTATTTAGTGAATTTTTTAAATATTTTTTTAATGAAAATTATACTTTTTAAGTGTATTTATGTTAGGTGTGTTTGAAAATTAAAAAAATTTGATTGAAATATTAAAAAATTCAGAAAAAATAAAAAATACAGAAAACAAGAAAATAGATTTTTTTGAAAAGTGTTTTCAAAAAATTGGAAACAAACATTATTCAATGTGTTTTGTTTCAGTTTTTTAAATTTAGTTTTTTTTAAATTGAGTTTTTTTTTTTATTTTTCGTGTTTTTTTGTATTTAGTGAATATTTTTAAAATTTTAAGCCTTTTTTTTTAAAACTTTCTTATATGCATCTTACTTAGATATATCTAAAAAATAAAGGAAAAATTAGTTTAGCGTCCCTCTCCCACTTTTTATAATAAAAAAGATTCACAACATTATTTTTTAATATCTAAAATCCCTAAACATATATCAAAGAAATTTAATTCACATAACGTCTCTTTTGATACACATACCGAATATTCTATCACCATCCCCAACGTTAGTAAACGACAGAACCCAGCCCCCCTGCTTCGTCTTGTTCTTCAGATCACTTTTGGGTATCAATTTCCAAAACTATTCCTTCTTTTCCCCAATAGAACCCATACAACACTCCCTATCTCTCTACCTACTCAGACCCCACTTCCCTAATATATATATATATATGTCTATTACCTTTCATTGAGATCCCAAAAAAAAAAAAATCCAGAGCAAAAAAAAAAAAAAAAAATGGCAGAAGTGCGCAAGTTTATTTTCCTTCTATATATCTCAATTAGAGATCAACATCAAACCTGAGACAGCTTCTTCAGCAACTTTAGTATGTTGTTTCATTAGGTTGTCCTTGTTAGCCATCTCTGAATGGGCTGCAGATAGCTGTCATGAGATCGATTCTTCTCGATATCATGAGAAACAATATCGTCAGATAAATTTGGTTAAAACACATTATGAAAACATATTTGATAAATTTCGAAGTCAGAGAAATTTGGTTAAAACACATTCCGAAGTCAAAGAAATTTGGTTAAAACACATTCCGAAGTTAGAGAAATTCCGAAGTCAGAGAAATTCAAAATTTCTCTGAAGATAAATCTAGAATTTGTCTGGAGAGAAATTCCGAAGTCCAGAGAAATTTCCAAAATTTCTCTGGAGAGAAATTTCTCTGGACCAATTTTCTCTGGATCAACTTGAGGGACCTTAGACATTATGAAAATATTGAGTGTCCTTTATGCTGTAAAATCTTAATACCAGGGATCTTAAAAAAAATTTCCCAAAAATAAAATATTTATGAAAAATATTTTAAAAAATTAATAAATATACAAAAATATGAAAAATATATTGAATTTTCATTTTTTTATATTTTTGGTATTTAGTGAATTTTTTAAAGATTTTTTTTACGAAAGTTATACTTTTTAAGTGTATTTATATTTGGTTTGTCTAAAAATTAAAAAAATTGCTTAAAATGTTAAATTTTTTTAGTAAAAATACAAAAAAATACAAAAAATAAGAAAGTAGAAATTTCTAAAAAGTGTTTTTAAAAAATCCAAACCAAGCAAAGTGATTAATATTTGGGTAATTACCAAAAAAAATAAAATAAAATAAAAAATCCAAAGTTTCACCTTTGTAACAAATAAAATTTTAATTTTTAATTTAATCAATTTAAATTTAAAATTTTTAATTTGTTTTCAATTTAAACTATCTTTATTTTATTGAATAAAATTAATAGAAAAAAAATAATATTTTAGACACTAAATTTAACAAAAAAAATGATATATTAGATATTTATGTACTATTACTTTGAGTTGAAAGACTAAATATATATATTTTTTCCATCGGTTTTATTCATGAAAATAAACTGATAATTTAAATTAAAATCAAATTAAAAAAATTAGAATTTAAATTGAAAAAAATTAAAAACTCATGATTTGTTTTGTTATAGAGGTCAAATATTATGGATTTTTTTTCTTCTTCTTTGTTTTTGAGTAAAATTCACTACATCTTTCTTTTTGGGATTAATTATATTAGGATCTCCACAATTATTTGTGAATATTAACTTATCTTTTTCATTTATAAATCCGTACATTTTGATCCTTTCAATTCAACTATAAAAATGTATCCTTTCAATTCAACTATAAAAATGTATCGCTTTCATCCCTCTAGATCACCTTTAAAAGGGGAATAATTGTTTGGTTTTTCTAATTGATGGGGTCAATATAAACAGGTTCATAAATGAACAGGTAAAGTGATATTTATTAATAGTTAAGAAGTAATAGTATAATTAACCGTCGTTCTTGGTCTCAAAAACACATTTTGTTACTCAATTTAAAATATTTTATTATTTAAAAGGTAAATTATATTTTATTCTTTGTATGTTTGGCCACTTTTTTACTTGGATCCTTAAAGTTTATTTTTTTTCACTTTAACCCTTCATGTTTTAAGTTTTTTTTCAATTTACTTCTAAAGCTAATTTCTATTTAAAATTTGATAGAAAATGCAACGATATCCATCATATAAAATAGAAAAATATATTACTATATTGAAATTTAATTTTATGTCAGAAATGTGAGTTATATATAATAAAATATTTTTATGGCACGTGACTATTAATGTATCATTTTATGTGTAATTTTTAATAGAAATTAGTTTTAGGAGTAAATTGAAAAAAATTGAAACATGAAGGGATAAAGTAAGAAAACATAAATTTTAAGGATCAAAATAAGAAAGTGACCAAAAATAAAAAGGACAAAATTTAAATGATGCAGTGGCTATGAATATTTTAAAATAAAAAAAATATTTGAGACTCCTATTAAAATCACCACAATTTCACCCACAATGATGTAGAATGATAAGTGTCAACTTTTAATGAGTAATGCTAAGAACTCCAAATATTTTAACAAATGTTCTACTAAAGGTTTCACATGGGTTTGGGATGGTATGAGTCGTATACTCAGGTAAAACATTTGGGTCTTTAGCATTTTTCATTTTTAATTTGTCACATACCCAATTATGTGGGACTCTTCTTCCTTGTCACAGAGTGTATTTAGAGGTCTCAAATGTAAGTATTTAACATTACTCTTTGAAATACGAGATGTACGTTGTTGTATCATATCATTCTCAAGTTTATTTATTTATTTGTTTATTTTTTTGAGTTGGAGATCATTCTCAAAGTTGATACATATATATTAATGTTTTGAAATTTAAAAAAAAAAAAAATAATTTGATAAAAATACACATGACAAATTGACAATAATTGGGTAGATCCGCATTTAAAAAAAAAAAAAATAGTAGTAAATTTTACTAAGTGACAAATATTACTTTCCTTCATTGACAGATTACATTACATCCCTTCAATATGAAGGTTGCGTCTTACAATTTCAAGTAACACCTTAATTTTCAGTACATTCAATATTCAAAAGGAAACTTTTTCAAATGGGCAAATTATATTAATAGTTCTTATATTTTACTTCTTGTGTCACTTTGGGTCCGTTTGGGAAGAGCTATTCCAGGTTTTTTTTGGCTATTTTAGCCACAAAAAACAAAATAGGCTATTTTAGCCACAAAAAACAAAACATCATATCTAACCCATAATTATTACACTCTTCTCTCACAAAAAAAGTCAAAAAAGTCAAAAAGCCAAAAAGCCCTTCCCAAACCAAACTTTTTAGCTCAGGCTAAAATAGCCAAAAAAGCCAAAAAGCTAAAAAGCCAACCCACTTCCCAAACGGAGGCTTTGATTCCTGTATTTTCAATTGGCTCGATTTTAATCTTTTATTTTTAAATTCGTTTTATTTTGGTCCAATCAATAACCTCTGTTAAATTATTTAACAGAAAATAGTCATGTACAAACATGTGATCAACTTTGAAGGGCAAAACAGACATTTTATCCTTACCCTTCCTATTCTATCTCTGCAACACCCTATTCTATCTCTACAACACCCTCTGTTTTGGGAAGTTGGTAAAAAGTTGACTTTTGGCTTTTGACCAAGCTTTTTGGCTTTTTTAGAAGTGATTTAGGAAGTTGGTAAAAAGCTGACTTTTTTGATTTTTGGTTTAATATTTTTTAAAGTGTCACATCAGTCCAAAATGACCAAAACATCCTCACTTTTTGAATTTTAAATTAATTAATTAAAATGTTCCAATGATAGTTTGGTAAATTTGGGTGTTGCGTTTTTAGTCTTCCCAAATGGGCTTTTTGGCGTTTTGTGTGTGTGTGGCGTTTTTGGCCTGGGCAACAAAAAGCTGCGTTTTGGCTGTGTTGCCAACAACACCAACACCATGCTTAGCTCTAGCCAGAGTAGCATTGTGGACTCCTCGATCTACGATCCGCCGATCGCCGCCATGCCTCTTCGTCTGCCATCGCTTGACCTCAACCTGACCTACATCGGAGGCGGAGGCGGTAACTTCCCTGGCATTTTTCCGACGCCGTGTCCTCTCTTCTTCGATGCTCTTCGTGGTTCGAGACCTTGTATAACTATCTCAACATTTACAAATTCGATCGAAAAGTGACCGATTTGAACCCTACCGTCGCTGGTGGGGCTCATACCGACTTCGACTCTTCCTCCGTCGTAGATAACAATGAGTCGGACCGTAGTCTGAGCAAAATCCTCAATTTTGATCTCAACGTCGTGCCTCTGCCGAAAGAAGCCTGATCTCGCCGGAATCGGCATTACCTCCAGCGAACATAGCGTTCCATTTTTCTTTTAAACAAACACAAATTTTAGAGAGAGAAGGCAGCCTGGCAATGAATCGATGTGCTGAGTTATATGCCTCCATTGCTACCATCTGCCACCCTAGATTCAGCACTGTAGAGTTAAAATGGCGACTGTAGAAGTCCCAATCGGAGACTAATTCTTTGGCGAACACCCGCCGCAAGGTCTCTGGCTCCATGACAGTCCGCATCCCCTCTCTCTCTCGCTCTCTAGATCTATTCTTTTTTTTTTATTTAATTTTTTTATTTCTTTGTTTGGTTTGTGGGTTATATCTCTCTCTCCAGATCTATTCTTATCCCTTCCCCCCCCTTTTTTTTTTTTTTTTTTTTCTTTTCATATCTTGGTTTGGTTCTTGGGAATTTTTTGTATAATTTGGTTCTTGTATAATTTGTTGTTTGGTGATGGTGGGATGATAGGGGTAGATGAAGGAGGTTGGGTGTAGGTGATGAGTATGGCGGGTTTGTGCAAAAGACTCTGGTAGATGATTGTGGTAGAGAGTCTAAGAGGAAGAAGATGGTGAAATAGGGAAAGGGTAGTGAAATGTCCGTATTGTCCTTGAAAAAGGGTCATGTGTGTCTCACGTGTTTGTTTTCCGTCAACAATTTCAACCGGTGTTAACAATTGAAGTAAAATGAAACAAAATTAAAAATGAAAGGTTAAAATCGAGTCAATTGAAAACACAGGAATCAAAATGACACTAGAGGTAAAGTACAGGGATTACTATTGTAATTTGCCCTTCTCAAATTCAAAATTATTTTGTAATAGTTGAATCAAATTTTGCGTCAAGTCTCGTGTTTAGTGTTTCTTAATTATTTAAGCACATCTTTAATGGATTGGGATAAAACTCTAGAAGTTAGCCAAGAATTAAAAATTTGAGAACATAATTTAAGATATTGAGTTATTATAAGAGACTTTTGAAGATTTGTCCAATCATTAATTTTAGAATTATAAAATTATCGAGGTGTGTCTAAATTGGATGGATTGGAATAGGTTCCTACCAGGTGTAATTACCCTATGAAACGGTACTTTTTTTTTCGGATAAATTACAAATATCCCATGTGATTTTAGAAATTACATTATGCCCCTTAAGATTTTTAATTTTATAACAAATAGATCCTTTTGTTAATAAATCATCAAGTTAATTAACAATTTAATAATATTAAAATTTTATTTCAATTAATAATTTAGATAATTTTATTGTTGTATAAGTGAACAGTTAGAAATTACACTTTTTCAATTAATTTTGTTAAATAAAAAATTCTGACAGGGAGACATTTGTAATTTTTCAAACCACAGAGGGCAATTCGTATTTTAAGTAAGTTTCAAAGAGTGTATTTGAAATTTACCCCTCTTTTTTTTTTTTGGTTGTGTAAGTCAAATGAGACTAGTTATATTTATTTTATTTTAGCATTACAAATAAAAAGTATATATAATTAACTCAGAGCATGAGACTTCCATCCTAACGAATTTAGGAAAGGACAACACATACACAAAGGGTGTGTTAGAATCATCGGACTTGAGTCCTGGGACTGTGAATCCCTCGGACTATTTGGTTGGATTGGATATGTATCCTGTGTTTGTTTTTTCATGGGATTAGATGTCTGGATAGGACTATTTTCAGTAAATCCAACGTTTGGTTGGACGGACTGGATAGGATAAATGAACAAAAGACTATTTTACCCTTTTTCAATTGTTTACTAAGTAATAGCAATATTAAACATATCTTTAATATTTTAATTATTTTTAGTAAACATTAAACATACTAATGGTTAAATTTTGTTTAAAGATATTTAAACATACTAATATTGATAAAAAAATTTGACTGGTACAAATTATTTTTATTTAAACAAATAAAAATTTTCAGTAAACATTAAACATACTAATGGTTAAATGTTTAAATTTTTATTTAAACAATTAACATTGAAATTATTTTGATGCACAGATTATGTTTAAACAATTAACAATCAACAATTAAATAAATGTTGATGTACAGATTATGTTTAAACAATTAACAAATGTTGATGTAATTAACAATTAACAAATGTTGATGTAATCAAATCACTACAAAAAAAACCATTTTTGGCGACTAAAATTACAATTTTCGTCGCTAAAAGTACTAGAATTGGCGACTAAAATGAAATTAGTCGCCAAAACTGATCACTTTTGCCGACTAAACTAGTTTAGTCGCCAAATGCATACCTATTGGCGACTACAAGCAATTTGGTAGCCAAAAGTAGGGGTTTTGCCGACTAAAATTCAATTTAGTCGCCAAAAGTGGGGATTTTTGGCTACTAAAAAAATTTAGTAGCTAAAAGGTGGGGTTTTGGCGACTAAAACTCACTTTAGTCGCCAAAAGTGCTGTTTTTGGCTACTAAAAAAAATTTAGTAGCTAATAGGGTGTGTTTTGGCGACTAACAGTCACTTTAGTCGGCAAAAGTGCTGTTTTTGGCTACTAAAAAAATATTAGTAGCTAATAGGTGGGGTTTTCGCGACTAAATCTGATTTTAGTCGCCAAAAGTGTCTGTTTTTGGCTACTAAACAAATATTAGTAGCTAATAGGTGGGGTTTTCGCGACTAAATCTGATTTTCGTCGCCAAAAGTGTCTGTTTTTGGCTACTAAACAAATATTAGTAGCTAATAGGTGGGGTTTTCGCGACTAAATATGATTTTAGTCGCCAAAAGTGCCAAAAAAAAAATTTTAGTAAATAATTTATTTTTTAAATAATTATATTGAATTAAAATAATTATATTTGTATATATTATTTTGTATTAATACCGGTTAATATACTATATAAATAATATATATTGCATATATATTCATGTGAACTTGTTGTGGTATAGTGGAGGGCGTGTGTTGCAAAAAGGCGTGTGGAGGGCGTGTGGTTCGGGTTCGAAACTCAGGAGAAGCAAAAAAAAGTGAGTTTTTTTTTTTTCGGAATAACACCTTTGGCGACTAATATTTTAGTCGCCAAAAGCCTTGATTTTGGCGACTAAGCCGTTTAGTCGGCGTTTGAGTGAGTATTGGCGACTAAAGTTTAGTCGGTAAATGTATTATTTTCCAAAGTGAAAAACACTATTGGCGACTAATTTATTAGTCGGTAAAAACCCATTTTTGGTGACTAAAAAAGGTTTAGTCGCCAATACCCTCCGCCGACCACAAATACGCGACAACTATGGCGACTAAAAAATTTTGTCGGTAAAAGTCAAAAACAGGCTTTCGGCGACTAAAAACAGACTTTTGGCGACTAAAAATTTAGTCGCCAAAAGTCATTTTTCTTGTAGTGAATGTTGATGTATTAAAACATAATTTAATAGATGTTAAATAAATATACATGTTGATGTACAGATGTTGAAATAATTTAATAAACATATTGATGTACAGATGTTTAAATGTTTAAATAAAACATAATTTAAATAAATGAAATTATTTATTGTTGAAATTAAACATTTAATTGTTTAAATAAAACATCTATTAAATTTAAATAATGAAATTAAATAAAACATAAACAAAATTTTAAAATAAAACATCAATAAAATATCTATAAAAAATTATTTTAAAAAATTAAATAAATAAAACATTAATAAAAAGTTAAATAAAATTATTTTATTTTTAAATTGAGACATTTAAATTTTATTAAATATAATACATAATTAAATAGTAGAGGGTCAAAATTGTCATTTTCGCATCTAATCCAAACAGTGATTAGTCCCCCAAAACAATCCCCCCCCAGGACAGGATAGTCCCCCATATGGGGGACATGGAGTCCGGCCAGACATGGAGTCCGGCGGATTAAAAAAAAATCAAACGACGGATAAGGAGGGAGGCCGGACATAGACTCTAAATAGTGGATAGTCCCCCCCTTATCCCCCTAATCAAACACACCCAAAATGTAAATAAGTGCACATTGGATTGATACTACATGTCAGGAATTTTATAACAAAACATACGACGAATCGCATAGTACATGTAATCAAATATTAAAACCTTTGTGTCTATCATAATAAGGACTAACACAAAACAAACCAGGAGCTCAAAAATTATCAGAAAAGTGGCTAAGAAGGCTCCTAGTTGACCTTCAAGAATATAGCCCTGGGCAAATGCAGTAGCAGAAAAGCCTGTGGGGTAGATAATTGTAAGGCAAGAAATAATGGTTTTCAGTGGTATCGGGATATGAAAATCATTGGTGTCAAACCGCGATAGCTGAATCAACATCAGAGTTGCCAAGGAGAGAACAGCGAAGAAAAGAGCCAATCCAATGTACACCATGAAGAACTGTACTTCCTGCCGATTGCTTTTGAGAAGCATAGGTATGCCGGTGTTTTGATCAAAGCCTCCAGGGATGGTAAAGAGGGCTGCGAAATTGATTGTGCCGATAAGAATAGCCACAATTATTAAGTTGTCACTCACGTGTTTGGCGGCTTTCTCAGCTTCTTCTCGCAGAGCTGCGTGATTTTCTTCGAATAGTTCCTCTGCCGCCTTTCCATCTAAGTTTCGAAGATGCCATAAATGTGGATATGAGTCATGTTTTACACGCTATTGGAACACAACACAAATTCAAATGATTTAATTAGAATCCTCAATTAATGTTTAATGTTGTTATTCTAAAAGCAAGAGCAGTGATTGGTACCTTAAACCATAGCACATCCCAACTCATCTGGTTAACTACTCCAACACTTCCTCGCTTCGCTTCAACATGAAAATCAGTGTTCCATTGACCATCAACATCATCTACCACCAATTGATTTCTTGATAGTCCAGGAGGAGATCTAGTAGGATTTCCCACGCATGTCGCCAGATGCAAGATAGTGTTCCCTCGGAAATCAATATCTGCTAGCATCCTGTCCTTGTAAGTGACAAAATTCATCAAGTAATCATAGATAAATCTATGCTTTTGCTCGACCGATATGTGTAGTATGTTCCTCCCATTCTCATCAAACGAATCTGCAGCCTCTGGATATTTGTTTAGGATTGCCATTACCACCTCAAGAATGCCGACCCTCGTTGACTGTAAAAGTGGGTCTAGTGCCCTATTCCTCCTTCCAACTGAGCTTGCTTCAGAATCTGTATGAATATAATGACTCCAATCTCCTTTTTCGATCAATTTATTTGCCAGCATCAAGGCAAGTACATGCTTTTGTTTTGCATAATCAATTTTTTTCAACAAATAAAAACCTGACAAAAGTGAGAAATTTTAAGTATGGTGGAAGAAAAACCATAATGTGAAATATAATTCAAATCCTACATTAGAAAGGACACAGTAACGAACTCAAATTTTGGATATTATATGATATGTCAGGAATGTTTTGGCATCCATCTTAAACCAATTAATTCTTTGGTGACAAATTTAAGTCTATTCAAAATTTGAAACTCAAATTTGCTCATTGTTAGATTGAGGAATGGAGGTCCAATATTGTAGAGAATTCTGGTTTTTTGTTTTTGTTTTTTTCTTTTGAAAGAAAAAAATAAATATCCATTATAAAAAAAGAAAAAAGAAAAAGGAAGGGTATGATGTAGATTGAAACTTGTGGTGTAGGTCATACTAGAATAAATATGATCCATGTATATTTTATTTTTAAGGTACTTTTTTGTGTTGATATCCAAAAAAAAAGGTAATCAGGTAGTTTGGCTTCTCTACATTTTTGGAGGTAAATTACAACTTTGCGGCCCTCAAATTTTTACTCAAATCTTACTTTGATCTATCATCTTTTAATTGTAACAATTAAGCTATGAAGCACTGACACTTCAAAACAAGTGTCGTATTCATGTCAGACACAAGGACACTTTGGGAACACGCGGACACTTTGGGGACACGTATGGGATACACCATATGGCATATCTCCTTGTTTAATTAATTTATTTTCAGGAAACACTTTGAGGATACACTAAGGATATTTCAAGTTGTCTTTTTTTTCTATTTTATTTAGTATTTTTGATGTTGAATGTTTATTATTATTATTATTATTATTATTATTATTTTAGAAATAGATCGTCCGTAAAAATATATATATATATATATAACTATAAGTGTTAATTTAAAAGTACTCAAAAAAATAGAATTATAATTAGTTTTTGTTAACATTGATTGTTTATAGATATAATATAAATCTAGATAGAAAATAAAAATATATTTTATATCAATATTCCCGCCATGTTCGTGTTCCTATTTTTTTGAAATTGTCGTGTCTCGTATCCAGATTCATGTCCGTATCTGCATCTATATCTGTGTCTATACTTCTTAGCAATTAGGTCTTCAAACTTTAACCTATATTTCAATGTTGCTCTCCCATCATCCTCGCTTTCAAAGTTAGTAAAAGTTGAAATATGAGAAATGAAAGTGAAAGTTGAGCAAATGTTAGAGGGAAAAAAGTGTAATTTTTTCCTCATTAATACTCCTAAAATGTTGCTCATGTGGCCCGCATGTGAGCACTTTCCTTTCAAAATTTGAATGGTAAGTATCAGGGCATCTAAATTAAAACACAAGGACTTAGTTGTTATAGCTAAAGAGTCATAGTGAAATTTGAATAAAAAATCGAAAGTAAAAATGTTATTTACCCGCTCTCTCTTTTGATAAATTAAAGGGAAATAAGGTAATTTGAACCCGTAGCCTCCTAATAAAACACATTTTTTTTCATGTTCCACTCTTTTTTCTATTCATTTTTTTAATAGAAAAATTGACACTTGTCATAAAAATTTTAGTATGACTTTAATAGAAAATGACCCATAACCTCCTAATAAAACACACATTTTTAATAGAAAATGACTTTAGTATGAATAGTTTGTTTTATACATCTAATCAATAATGTGAATTTTTTTAATGATTTAAAAGGAGAAGAAGATGAGCACCTAGGATTGTTTTGGTGAAAGCAGACCTTTCTAATTTGGACATAACAACTCCATGATTGCTTGGATCCTCTACATTGCCAGCCGCTGGTAACTCCAAAGCTGTCTCCACATACAATGTTGGAATATCTGCTCAACCTCACAATTAGCAGTTCATTAAAAAAATTTCACCAAAGCAAAAACAGATTTCTACCCTTCGTCTCGTCTCTTTAGGTAAAAAATATTTTTTAACAGTAAATATTTTTTAAGGAGATTTACTAATAAATCCCAAAATTTGAACTTATGAACCAGTTGGTCCCATTTCCATTCTATTAAACCGTTTAGTCCCATTTAAATGTGTAGGACGTAATTACCCTCATGTAACCGTTATTGATGTGGCTTGTGGGCGAAAATTGGATGAGGCGCGTGTGTGGCTCACGTGCACGATTAGTGAATTGATGTGTGGTGTGTTGCATGTGATACACTGTGAGGGTGTCACAGAATGGCAAACCGCTGTAAGGGGTTTTTATTTGGGCTGGGTTGGTGTGTTTGGGGTTAACACAAGGCCCAAAACACAATTTGGACTGGATTCAAATTGTGACTGATACACACACACAACACACACACACACACATGACATACACACACACTGATACACGGGACACACGCACACAGCTTCTCTTCGATCTGAGCTAAGACACACACAGGGGTTGGCATGGGCTCTCTCTCTCTCTCCTATCACACACAGATACACACATACATTGTCGCCCTCTCTCTCTAATCTCTCTCTGTCTCTCGTGAAGAAGAGAATGGAACAATAGCAGAGCCTTGATCGGGGAGATTGAAAAACACACAGACTGATACACGGACAGCAGACACACACACACAAGAGAGACTGATTACGCCTCTCTCTCTCTCTCTAGCCTAAAACCAACCCATCTCTCTCTCTTACTCTCGAACCGAATCAGAAGAACCCTAGCCCTCGCTCTCGCTGTGTATGTGTGTTTGTGTGTGTGAAGAAGAGAGTGGAACAATAGCACAGAGCCTTGATCGAGGAGACTGATAAACACACAGATTGATCTGAGGGTGTGCCACACAGGCGTCAATGAGGAAGACACACATTCAAGTTCGAAAACCCTACCTCACAAAACCAAGGGCACTCTCGTCACGCAGTGAAACAAAAATGAAAAAAACAATCAAAAAGGACCAAATCAACCCACCAGCAGGACTATTTGGTATAATAGAATAAAAATGGGACTATTTGGTATAACAGTTTGTAAAGTAGGATTTATTGGTAAATAATCCTATTTTTTACAATTTTTTTTTAAAAAATATTTTTTATATTTAGTGATGGTCACTGCAATAAATAAGAAAATGTCGCTAATAAATGCAAACAAAATAATTTGGTCCAAAAAATGTTTATTTTTTAAGACAATTTTTTATTCCAAAAAGGAAGTAATTCATCACTAAATATCTAATTTTGTCATTAAAAACACACATTTTTGGCAACAAAAAATTTCATATTTTGTCTAAATTTTTGTCTCTAAAACCTTAATGGTGGTGGTGGTGGTGGTGGTGGGATGAAGGTGGAGTTGGAGGTGGTAGTGTGGTGGTAGGATGGCAACTGTGGCAATGGCGACGGATATGGTGGCGGTGGCTGTGGTGATGGTGGTGTAGTGGTGGAGGTGATACTGACAATGATAAAGTGGTAACATTGATAAGATTTTAATTTGAATAATGTTTTCACCTTTAAAAGTGAAAAATATTTTCTATCCAAATAAACTTATATTTTGTTAATTTTATTTTTCATTGTACTACCAAACCTCAAAATGCAAAAAATATTTTCCCCAAACAAACATAGCACCAGTTAAAAACTAGATCATCATTCTATAATTGTATCTCAGACAGATTAAAAAAAATCTAAAAATATATTTCAACAGACTCAACAAAAGATGAGAAAAGTTAAATTAAAAAAAAGATGAAAAAATTTAATCCTTGAATAAAAGTTTTTTAATTTGAATAATTTAATCCTTGCATTTTGAGTAAAGTTTCAATTAGGTATTTCTATTCAAATATAAGTTAAAATTAACGATTTTAGAGCACTTGTCAACCTCATAAGTTGCATACGTAGAAAAATGCAACGAAATTTTAACAAAATAATTAAATTGAACTAGACTTAAAGTGTACAAATTAAATTATTTAAATTAAAATTGTACGAGTATGAAATAATCTTTTCGTATAATCCTATTGATCAAGTTTGTACTCCTCCAAATGTCGTCGCTTTACTACCTAAAAACACAAACGTGAGCTAACCGGCGGGTGCGTGCCAGAAACTTCTCCGATGCCTAAGTCAACAAAATAGACAATAGACAATAAGTTCTATGTTTTTTAGAGTAAAAATTGTGATACCTATACATAAGTCCTGTCACGAGCTATTATAGATTCCAATTGGCACAATCCTAGTAGGACTCCAACTCTCCTTATAAGAGTCCTCCTGGGAATCACACTCCTAAGGATAATACTTATCCTTAGAACACCCTCATCACTGCAAGCCAAGTGAGATCGCTCAAATCCCTTTACCTCAGCTGACATTGTGGTCAACCAAGTTATTTCGGCTTCGTGCTCAACATGGCCAAGCCGTGATGATCCTGCTACAGGTTGGCATTCTGCCGAGCTACACCCAGCTCGGCCCATCACTTTGCTAATAATCTTGGTCGGACAAAGGTTTGTCCCCAGATAGGTCCCAATTCTAGTAATACATCCGACCGCCCTGGTACCTACCTCGGTCTAAAGTCGAGATACAAAATATCTCCTTGGCCCATTGCGCGGCCCAACTTCCAAAGAAGACTTTTTCTAGCTCGGCCTAATTTGCACACAAATTACCCTCTCAATTGCCCCTTTATTCCATCTGCGTAGCATGTTTGGGATTACTCATCTCCTGCCGAGCTGTCCATGTCCAAACCGAACTTAAACGACCGAGCTTAGATTATCCCGGTCCCACGATTTTACTCGATTTCCAAAAATTTTAGCTGGTCATACAGCGCGTCTGCCCACTATCCTAACATCGTGTCCTTACTGGGACACGTAGCATGCAATGAATGCTCTCCTTACTATTTACAGCCGTTACAGACGCCTTTGA
Organism: Camellia granthamiana; assembly: GCA_036172215.1. Classification (NCBI taxonomy): domain Eukaryota; kingdom Viridiplantae; phylum Streptophyta; class Magnoliopsida; order Ericales; family Theaceae; genus Camellia; species Camellia granthamiana. Next base: position 8,041,413 of record CM069917.1, read on the forward strand.
AATTCGAAAAGACCCGCCTTTTCAATTATACGTATAATAACAACACATTTTGAAAAGCCACTTCCATTGTTCATTCCCAAACTCCAAACCCATCTTCTTTTCATTGTTGTGACTTCGCCATTGTTGCCATTGGTGGAAGCTGAATCTTGCACTAGGGAGCTTGTAATCCCTCGACGAAGCACTTCCTCCACTCGAAATCAGAATCGACCATAGATTTGTACGTTTCAAAAAACTTCACAACGTTGTTTATTTGATATTCCCTTGTTGTTGTTTATGTTCTTTGATGTTTCTGCTTTATCAAACCTCCATCCATGCTTTAGAATAGAACTTAAGCCTTAAAACCACGTAAAACACACAAAAATTGAATGTAGATCTATGTGACCACCGATCAGTTAGGAGTTAAACCAACCAAATCCACGATTTTGATCCAAAATTATAAACAAATCATAATAATAAAAAAAACTGTTGATAGCGTGGCATATGAATATAACCGAACTAGGAATCACTCCTCACACCGAACTAAAAAAGCTCTGCCATTGGAATGGACCGGGGTAAACCATCGCTGCACACTACCTCAGCCGAACTATGAGCGACGCCATTCACTTGATCGGGCTAAAAAACCTTGCCCTAGGTCGAACCCTAGCCCTTTCTTTAGCCGAGCTACATGTTGCACACACCCTTGGTCAAGTAAAATATAAGCTGATTTGCACTGTTGTCTTAGCCGCTTACTACCTGGCCATAACACATTCTATGTTCTTCATTGTGCAGACTTGACTAGTTTATTCAGGCATACATTCACTTTTCCCTTGGGTGTCTTTGCTAAACCGAGCCAACCAAAGTCCACATCAGCGCCGTGCTATGCCGCCATGCATACTATATTTAACATAGTAAACTTAACACAATAGGTAAATACCGATTTCTGGTGAACTCACCTAGAGCCATGGTCGAATTTAGAAGAGATTACCACATTCCAGACGATGTCCATTTTTTCCTGGCTGAGCTAGACACCAAGCCATAGGGTAACCTAGGCTTTGTTCCTTTCACCGTGGTGTTCATTGTAAAAGGGGGAATTCGATTCCCAGTTCAACCACTAATCTATGAGTTCCTTAGACAAACCAGACTATACCCCATTCAATTATCCACCAACACCTATAGGATTATTAATGGTATAGCCAAGCTAAATCGTCGCCTCGGTCTCAACCTCGGATTGGCCGAGTTGTTCCACTAATACTCACTTGACCAAAATGATGACGGTTGGGTCTATTACCTTAGAATAAGAAAGGGCCGAGAGAAAATTATCAAGCGTACACCAGATACCGGGCTACAATATCAACTGGAACAAAGGAACAGTTGGTACGGTTTAGCTTAGTCTAATTTTCCTTTGCTATATTAACTGTCGCACTAACCCTTGCGATTGTGACTCTTTTGTAGATTTGAACCAGCTTAAATCAAGTTACGTCTACGCCAATCAAGCTACGCTACGAGCCATGCTACGCTATCGACAATAAGATTGGACCGATCTGCTTGATGTCCAATCGACCAACCGATACAGCGGTAGGAGAAAGACTAAAGTGACCAACTTCCTCTTGGAGTCCTCTCTAGAGCCAGACCCTAACCTTCCCCAAATCAACCTAGTTCCCCTCACCGAAGAATAAGAGATGGCTAAGAAGAGGGTAGTTCGTGCTCTGATCACTGAGCAAGCGTCTGCCTCAACCGCCGAAGTGCAGACTAAGCTGCCCCTAATCGGTCAAGCACGCGACACTGTCGTTGCCTTTCCATTTGCCAGAGCTTCGTCACCTCGGCCCAGAAAGCGTTTCCATACCCCGGCCAGTCAGACGCAGCGACTAATAGATGAGGAAGAGACCACGCTGTCTAAGGCCGTGCTCCCTGAACAATCACCAGGTGGTCACCAAGCTACCCCGTCTCTTACCTCAACGTGGACATCATCTGTGTCTTTCAAAGGCCGAGCTGTGACTACGGCAGACTTCGTTTGCGCGGAGAAAGACCATCTGTTGGCTTTCAACTTGGCCAAGAATGTCTGCCTGCTCGCTGATATGGAACACCATACACACTTGACCGAGCTGAAAGGAATATGGTTTGACAACAAATCCCTAATCCTGGTAATCCTGAATTCCTCACCTTTTGGTTTTTCTGCCGACTTGTCACCCAGTTTATCTTACTACGCATGTTTTGCAAGCTGTGCAAAAGAACCAGATCACTCATCAGTGTATTTTGGAATTAAAGAGGACGACTAAGGCGGCCGTTACAGATGGCAAGGCTAAATAAGCCGAGCTTAAAGAGCTCCAAGCAAAATTTGCAGAGTTGAGAGCCGATCAGGATCACTTGGTCAAGTTGGTTACTGCTACTGAGGCTGATAAGCAAAAAGCTCTAGCCGAGAAGAAGGGCCGTTATCTTCGAGAGATGACCAAGCTAGAGAAGAAAAAAGACGCTGAGATAAAGGCGTTGCGGAAGCAGATGGAAAACGTTAAGGAGCGCGGCTTCAAGGAAGGTGAAAAGATGTACGTCCAGCAATGCAAAGCGTCCAAAGACATCTTTTTGAAATGTGGCTGGAAGGCTGCGGCTATGAAGCTCGGTTTGGCACTGGACTCTGAGGTATTTCTGAATCCTCCTCCTTACTTCATACTGAGCTATATGACGGACTATATGAACGTCATCCAACAGAAGTTCCTACAAGAAAAGGAGAAAGAGAAAGAGGAGATCCCAAATCCAATTGATGCTCCTCCTGTTAACACTAAACTCGGTCTCCAGACTTTGTTGCCTGCTCGGTCGGAGCTGCCCAACCAAACCGTGCCAAGCGTGACTGATGAAGCAGCCGTGACCGATCTAACAAAATAAGGTGAGGCCGGGGCTGGACTGCCTAGTGGTGAAGTCCGCAGTGACCTGGACGCTGAGCTTGAAGATATTTTCACTTGACCAAGATGGAATTTTGTGTTTTTGTTTTGCTTTTCGTTCCTTTGCCTTGCTTTGTAACTGGGCTATATGCCCCACCATTTGTAAGCACCTTTTACCCAATGAAAATTTTTGATATTTTCGCTCTGTCACTTTGTTTCTTTATTGTTGTACGTTATTCTAAGTGCATGCCTAGCTGAACTAATTGGCTCGGTCTTACCTTATCCCGCCAACCTTTTTTTAGCCTAGATACTTATCTGGGCTAAAGAGTACAAAAAGTGTTAGTCAAACCTACAAACCTTTTTTAGCCTAGATCCTTATCTCGACTAAAGAGTACCAAAATATGTGTTGTTCAAACCTGCTAACCTTCTTTAGCCTAGATCTTTATCTTGGCTAAAGAGTGCAAAAAGTTGTGTTGGTAAAACCTGCCAATCTTCTTTAGCCTAGATCCTTATCTTGGCTAAACCTGCCAACCTTCTTTAGCCTAGATTCTTATCTTGACTAAAGAGTGCAAAAGGTTGTGTTGGTCAAACCTACCAACCTTTTTTAGCATAGATCTTTATCTCGGCTAAAGAGTGCAAAATTTTTTTGTTGGAACTAATTGGACCGGGTATGCTTTTCGTCTCGTTCCTTTTGAGTCATGATCGAATTTACTCATGCTATAATATGGAGTTTTTATGCGAATCCTTGTTAATCGTTGGGTTTATTGTTTTTGAAAGCTTATCCTCAAACTCTCATTCTTATTTACTTTGATTTCAATTTTTACTTGCTTCGGGAGGTATGGGGTTAAATCCGGGGTGTTCCGAGTCGAGCTAGAGTGATTTCGGGCTGAGAGGCTGGGTCACACGTGCGAAAGGGGGGCCGCACGTGCGGGAAATAGAGGAATTCTGGGTTTGCTCACTGCATTATATGCAGGTACCGGAGGAGGTGCGAAATGTGAGAGCCGCACGTACGGGGATGAGGGCCGCACGTGCGGGGGTAAGTGCCACACGTGCGGGATGGGCCTGGTTCTGAAAACTCTATTTTTTTCTTCTTTTTTTTGGACTGTGTATATCACTTTTATACATTTCCTTCTCCCTCTAAAATCATTTTTGCTCCTCATTCTCTGTAAAAACCTCCACCAAACACCAAAAACTCTTGATTTCTTGCAATCCATTGGGTTTTGATCTTTGTTCCTTCATCAAAGTTGGATAATTTCTTGGGGGCTACGTTTTGTGTGGTGGAGATCAAGTTTCAACACCATTGAATTTGAGGGTTTCATCTCTTTTCCTCTCCAAGCTTGAGGTAGGGGATTTGTTAGAGTTATATATATATATATATTTACAAGATTTTGGTTAAATTTTTGGAATTTCTCTTGTAAATTTTGACACTTGATGGTTGGCTCAACAATATGGGAAGTTTGGGAGTAGATTTGCTTTCATGTCTCTTTTGGAATAATTTCTTAAGGGCTTTGAACTATATTGATTGAGGAAAAGTTGTTTTGAAGAAATTCTTGCAAGTGATTTGGGTGTGTGTGTTTTATCATGGTGAGAAAAACCTAGAATTTAGGGGTTTTCAAAATATGTTGAGAATATATGGTTGACATTGTCTAAATAGTATTTTGTGTGCCAAAAAGTGTAAAGGATGAGGAAATTTCTTTTATATATATATATATGATGAGTTTCATGAAAAATGAAAATGTGTTGATATTGGAAGTTGTTGTTCAAATGTTGTTTTAGTCTTAAAATGACTAATTTGTTGAGAACACAAGAAATGTGGAAACATTGTTATTTTTGATGAACTTGGATAGATAGGTGGTTCTTTTGTGAAATCACCTTGGAAATAAGGAAATTGGTGATATGGATCTTCATGGTTAAATCATGGGATGGAATTGTAAATAGAAGGGATATTGCATTGCATTGATGATTGTTGCATTTTCATCTCAATTCATTTGACTATGGTAAATTTTGATTATTGGATTTGAAAACTTTTGCATTGAGAAAAGCTTGTTGTGAAATAAGTTTTCATGGAATTGTTTTGGGGTAAATACATTGGTAAGTCCGGATAGGAGGTGTAGATGAAATTGATTAAGTTGGCCTGAATGTCCAGGGTAAAAGACCGAAAACACGCACGGAGGTTAGTAACCGGTAAAGTGGGGTTTTGGGTAGTGCTAGTTATGCCTACTTGCAGACACCAACTTAGGGATTACCTGAGTCGTATTTACTGCCCTTTGAACTAAATTGATAATTTTTGAATTGTTGAGATTTCAAATTATAATTGAGCATGATGTCTTTTATATTAAAAGGCATAAAATGTGATTTTCTTCAAAGGCATGACATGGCATGGCATTTGCATTTCATTTGATGAAGCTTGCGTAAAATATATATACTTTGTTAAGAATTCTCTACTCGGCTTTATGCCCACCCTATGGGATTTTGGTACAAGAAAGGACGTGGTGATCTCGCCAAGTTAGGGCATGGACATATGTGTTGGGAGCATAGGGCTCCTATTTTTGTTGTGGTATATTTTTGCTAGCCAAGGGATACAACTGTTTAGGTTCGAGAGGCCATTTTCGTGTAACTGGACTTAAGCCTTGGAAATTTGTAAGCCCTTGAGGGCGTTCATTTATTTTTGGATTTAATGTTCTACATGCTATAGATTCATGTATTTGGTATCGTTGAATGTATAATTGCATGTGGAACTATTTTATACAAACCTTAATGATCAATGATGTAAAGGTTGATGAATTACAGCTTTTCTTATGATGAATGTTGGTCGATGTACTTATGTAATGTTATAAATTTTCGGGGCGTTATAACTTGGTATTAGAGCAGCCAGGTTTGAATACTTGGAGCTCGTGGAAAGTGATTGTTATATCACAGTGGGTTCATTTCGCATGATTAGGAGATGTTTTGTATTTTGTGACTATGTGATAACATGTTTATATGACTATATGGGTATGCGATTGGACTTTTGGGATGTTCTTTGCGCCTATTAGATTCCTTAAGGTTTTAATAGAAGGGTACTTGATCAATACTCGTTCTACTAAGAATTCTTGGTATGGGACGAATTTCATCACAAAAGAATAATCCGTATGTGCTTACGTGACTAAGTGCTTATGTGGAGTGGAATTGAATTGTTTGTATGGTAGAGGAATATATAGAATTGTTGTGGTCAAACGTGTGAGACAAGTCACGAGCAAATTTGGGATTATGTGCTAAATTGTTTATCTTGTTCCTTAATTAGGATGTCAGGAAGGGGTCGAGCTCGTGGTGGTAGAGGTGGGAGACATGGTAGGGCTCGCCGAGGTGTGCATGAAGTACCGGTCCATGCAGTCCCGGTGTAAGAAGAGGGGTTCGGCCAAGCTAATGCGGCCGGACAAGCGGGCCAAGCTAATGTGGCCGAGCAAGTGAGACAAGCAGAAATTCTGGGGCAAGCGAGTAAAGCCGCAATGGAGGCCTTAGCCCAAGAAATGGTGGGGGCTTTGAGGGAGTCGATGAACATATTGAGGCCAAAGAACCAAGCCCGAGAGAACGCCGTGGAGACAATGGCGAGTTTTCTCACTAGGGAGTTTTTGCGGGCCAAACAGAATGAGTTCTACGGTGGCCCTAACCCCAAGAAAGCGGACGAGTGGTTCGAACAAATAGTGAAGACATTCAAGATGCTTCACATCGAGGATAGCGAGTTAAGGGTGACTCTAGCGAGTTACAACCTCAAGGGAAATGCGGGCCAATGGTGGAAAAACGCCAAGGGTAGAGTGGAACCGACGTGGGAAGCTTTTGTGGTAGCTTTCCAACATAAGTATCTACCTCCCACTGCTAGGGAGAGGTTGAGGCAAGAATTTCAAGACCTCAAACAACTTAACATGTCCATGGCCGAGTTCGAAGCGGTCCTCTCTAGTTTGTCTCGGTTTGCACCAAAGTTAGTGGCAATGGAAGAGCGCCGTTGCATTGAATTTGAGAAGAAGTTGAGAACCAAAATTTTGTTCAAGGTTGCTGGGAATATGATTCGGAATTATGACCATCTTATGGAAGCGGCGACACATGTAGAGATTACCGCGGAGGCCTAGGAGGAGAGACTTCGGAGTTCGAGGTCGAGGGGTCAAGGGTCACAGGGGACTATAGACCCAACAAGAAGAGCAGGAACATCTTTTTATCCCAGTCCCAACCACAGTAGTCTAGATCCACCTTTCCCTTGCCTAGTACGGGCTTAGGGAAGGGTGCACTGAGTGGTTTGTCATGTTTTAAGTGTGGCCAACAGGGTCACAAGGCCTTTGCATGTCTATAGAAGGGAGGAGGACAGTAGATGTTGCCACCACCACCACCTAACCGATCCTAGATTTAGTCTCAGAGTAAGGGGGCAGGGGCCTACTTGCTATCAATGTGGTCAGCCAGGGTACATGAAGAGAGTTTGCCCGCAATTGGGAGGCGCATCTGGCGTATCAGGGTCGAGACAGACTCAGAGCCACCAGAAGGCTTACTCAGTTCAGACTTCACGAGCTAATCAGGGAGTCGCTTCGACTCAGTCAGTGCAGTAGGCCTATACTTTGAGAGATGAGCAAGTTAATCAGATGCCACAGGGGCTTGTATATGCTGTTACTGCGCTAGAGAAGACACCAAGATCCTCAGTTGTGAGAGGTATTTTTGTTGTGTGTAATTATTTGGCTAATGTGTTGATAGATACGGGTGCGTCTCATTCATTCATATCTACTACATTTGCGTTTGCATTGGGGTTAGAGGTGGCACGGTTAGCGTCTCCGCTCAGAGTAGAGTCGCCAGTTGGGGGTACAGTTGATTTGGACAAGCGGTGTCATGGTTATGAGATAGAAGTCGTCGGGCGTCGACTTCCCTTTGCTTTTGTGTTGCTAGACAGGTCGAGATTTGATGTCATTCTAGGCATGGATTGGTTATCTTCGTATCGAGTTGTGATTGATTGTTACCGTCAGAGATTTATCGTGTGCACCTCGAGTGGTGATTGTTTTTATTTTCTGGGGGACTGAGTTAATAGGGTCTTGTCGCCAGTTTTTGACCCTCGTAATAGGAGCAAACTTAGTGGCCTCCTTACAGCTCTCTTGGATTGTGAGAGTGACGGGGCCCATGTTGAACAGCCAAGGGTAGTTTGTGAATACCCGAATGTCTTTCTCGAGGATCTTGCTAGTTTGCTACCCCACCGGGAGATTGAGTTCTCCATTGACTTAGTGCCTGGCACGGCACCGATTTCCATGGCGCCGTATAGATTTGCACTCGCCAAATTGCATGAGTTGAAGATTCAACTCTAAGAGCTTTTAGACAAGGGCTTTATTCGCCCTAGCACATCATCTTGGAGAGCACCAGCTCTCTTTGCGAAGAAGAATGATGGGTCATTGCGGTCATGCATTGATTACCGCAGGTTGAACCGGGTTACCATTAAGAACAAGTATCCTCTACCCAGAATAGATGATTTGTTTGACCAACTTAGAGGGTCTTGTTGCTTTTCGAAGATAAATTTGAGGTCGGGGTACCATCAGTTGAGAGTCTGGGAGGAGGACATCTAGAAAATGGCCTTTTGTACGCGTTATGACTATTATGAATTCCTTGTGATGCTTTTTGGGTCAACCAATGCACCTGCTTCCTTTATGGATTTGATGAACCGGATTTTTCGAGAATACTTGGATCGTTTTGTGGTCATCTTTGTAGATGACATCTTAATTTATTCAACCTCCGAGGAGGAACACGAGGGTCACTTGCGGGTAATGCTTGACTTGCTTAGGGAGCACCGATTGTATGCCAAGTTTGAGAAATGTGAGTTTTGGCTCACCGAAGTGAAGTTTTTGGGACATTTAGTGTCGAGAGAGAGAGAGTAACTGTAGACTCCTCGAAGGTAGATGCCGTACAGGATTGGGGACAACCCAAAATATTTTTGAGATCCGGAGCTTCTTGGGATTAGAGGGGTATTATCGACGTTTTGTAAGGGACTTCTCTAGACTAGCTGTGCCTTTGACTAGGTTGACTAGACAGGGGGTCAAATTTGTGTCATTCCAAGAACTCGAAACTAGATTGACTACCACACCGGTCTTGATAATTCCGAAAAGAGGTTTAGGCTACACCGTTTATTATGATGCGTCTCGGGATGGGCTTGGTTGTGTCTTGATGCAAGGGGGAAAAGTTGTGGCTTATGGTTCATGACAATTGCAAACTCATGAGAAGAACTACCCCACCCATGACTTGGAATTAGCGGCGGTAATTTTTGCCTTGAAAATTTGGAGACATTATTTTTATGGCGAGAAGTTTGAAGTTTTCTCCGATCATAAGAGCCTAAAGTATTTGTTTTCTCAAAAAGATTTGAATTTACGCCAACAGAGGTAGATGGAGTTTGTGGAAGATTATGACTTTGAATTACACTACCATCCGGGGAAAGCCAATGTGGTGGCCGATGCTTTGAGTCGGAAGTTTGTCAGTAGTTTGGCAAGTGTGGCCATTCAAGAATGGGTTATGCTATGTGATATTGGCAAGTTTGATTTGCACTTTGGTCTCCTAAGACTTCTTCAATCATTTCGGCCTCATTGGGGAACTGCATTACCTGGTGGTAGGTTGATGCTACCGTTCACATGGCGTGCAACTATGCTCTTCCCAAGATTATGTTGTAAGTAGAAGGGACTTTCAATGCCCAAAATTCCACTTGCTTTGTCATTGTTCTAGCTTTGAGGTAGAATTATCTTGCTAATTGGCCATTCTAGCATTGAGTTGAAGTCGACCAAGGGAGATGTCGCGGGTGCTAGATCTCTGTCTTCTAACTTAAGTTGTTTGAAGGTCTCATAGTATATAATCTCGCACGAGCTCCCTTGGTCTATCAAGATCCGTTTGATGTCAAAATTCTTGATGCGTAGAGTAACCACTAATGCGTCGTTGTGAGGGCTTTGTAACCTTGCTAAGTCCTTGTTAGAGAAAGTAACGACGTTGGTCGCCTCCGTTTTTCCCTTTTTCAAGGTAGGCTGTGCACTCAGTACCTCCCTTATGTGCTCAACCTTTTTGATCATTCCTTTGAGCTCACATACTCTTTTAGGCTTGATGATCCCATGTATTACATTGATTACGCCTTGAGGTGGTCTGTCGGCAGGCATCCCATCTGGCCCGTTGCGGTCTTGGGGGGCTGGCTGCACTCCCCCTTTAATATATTGGTTCAGGTGGCCTGGGGCCACTAATTCCTCCAAGTATTGCCTTAATGGCATACAGTTTTCAGTTCGGTGCACTTTTTCATCATGGAAGGTGCAACGGTATCTATCATCATAGCCCCTCTGCACTTCTCCCAACTTGGCTGGCCACCAAATGAAGAGTTCGTCGCGTATCTTGCTAAGAATCCGATAAATAGCCTTATTGAACACCGTGGTGATGGCAGTGGTGACTCTTAACCTCCTTGCCTGTGAGTCCTCACCATTTGGTCATCTGCCCCGACCATTTTTGTTCGGTCATTCTTCTCGGCCGACCGTGTTAACTGTTGCAGCGGGTTTTTTGTCCAATATCGTTGTTGTGCCGGACTTTGCCTTGGCGCAAGTGCCATATTTATCTACCCTGATGTGCTGATGTACTCTTTCTATTAAGGCCTCCATTATGAGGGGTGGTGTCATTGTCATTGAATCCCTCAATTTATTTTTCGCTGGTAGACCCCGTTTGTATTGCGCGATAGCTAGGTTTGTGGGGCAATCTCTAATTTGATTAAAAGCCTCCTAATACCAGTTGTTGTAACACTTTAGTGTTTCTTTCTCGCCCATGTCGATGGAGAGCAGCTGGTCTATCTCCATCGGCATCTTGGTGTTTGTCTTAAACCTAGTAACGAACGCCTCTGCAAGTTGCGCCCATGAAGTTGTGCTGTCTTCTGGCAACTTCTCAAACCATGTCGAGCCCAGATCACCTAAGCTTGAGGGAAATACGATACACATTCAAGTCTCGTTTCGTCGGTATACAGCCATGACCTAGCGAGAGTGGCTCAAGTGCATGTAGGGGTCTGACTTCCCCTCATAAGTTGTGAACTTAGGTTGGTGGAAGCCTAAGGGAAATGGTGCGTTTTCTATCGTCGGAAGGAACGGTGAGCACTGCAACCTTACTAACACTTTGTCTACTTGTTTGTAGGCAAGGCACAGTACTGGCATTCCAACCTCAACACTACCATGTGTCCTAAGAGCCAACCGCTATAGAGCAGAGACCCTTTGGGGGTCGTACGCCTGATGATCTTTCCTTCTTCGAGCCCTTTCTTCTAGCACTGTCCCTAGGTCTGCCGACCTAGGCAAATCTGTATGCTCGGATGTCGTTTGGTGTGTATGTGAGGGCCGATAACTACTTTCCTCCGTACAAGACCTTTTAGTCCTCATTCTCTCAGACCTGGAGTAACGAGTCCTAGAGGTTCTTGACTGCGTGTTGCCTGTCCTGAGGCTTTTGCTTTCAGTTTGAGATGGTGTGACTTGCCTGTCATGATCTCCTGAGTAGCTAGAGTGCGTTCTGGCTTTGCCCATCTCTTCTTCTGCCACCCCTTTGCCTTTTATCTGGCACTTCATAGTCTCCATGCCAGCCACCATTCTCTTTATCACTTCGTCTTGCTCCCTTACGCGATCTTCCAGAACCTGAAGATCCATCCTCCACCTCTGTCTATCAGGGCTTTGAGAGCGGCGTGGACTTGAGCCTCGTCTTTCTCACGTATCTCTCCGTGGGTTCCATCGTTGGAGATCCAATTCTGCCATGAGTGGGACAAAAGGCAAACATTCGCGCCTCCCACCCCCTTCTGGGGTTTGCCTATCGATAGCAGAATGTGGCAAGTCTTCATTATGCGCCATTGGAATTAATCGAAGAAAAATTCAATCAAAAGGTTTGTTCACTGTAAACCTTTCCACAGACGACGCCAATTGTACGAGCTCGAAATAATCTTCTCATATAATCCTGTTAATCAAGTTTGCACTTCTCCAAACGTCGTCGCTTTACTACCTGAAAACACAAACGTGAGCTAACCAGCGGGTGCGTACTGGAAACCTCTTCGATGCCTCAGTCAGCAAAATAGACAATAGACAATAAGTTTTGTGTTTTTGAGAGTAAAAATTGTGATACCTGTACATAGGTTCTGTCACGAGCTTTTATAGATTTTAACTGGCACAATCCTAGTAGGACTCCAACTCTCCTTATAAGAGTCCTTCTAGGAACCACACCCCTAAGGATAATGCTTATCCTTAGAACACCCTCATCACTGCAAGCCAAGTGAGAGGGCTCAAATCCCTTTATCTCGGCTGACACTGTGGTCAACCAAGTTACTTCGGCTCCGTGCTCAACATGGCCGAGCCGTGATGATCCTACTACAGGTTGGCATCCTGCCGAACTACACCCAGCTCGGCCCATCACCTTGCTAATCATCTCGGTCGGACAAAGGTTTGTCCCCAGATAGGTCCCAATTCTAGCAACACATCTGACCGTCCTGGTGCCTACCTCGGCCCAAAGCCAAGATACAATATATCTCCTTAGCCCATTGCGCGGCCCAACTTCCAAAGAAGACTTTTCCTAACTCGGCCCAATTTGCATACAAATTACCCTCTCAAAAATAATTAGAATCAAATTATAAGAGTGAAAACAACAATTTACACAAATAAAAATAATCACAATGTAGAAAATGAGAATCCATGCTCCATGATTGGTTCATCTGAGTGGGGGGAAATTTAGAAGTGGAAATCTTTATCAATTTAAATTTAAATTTTCATTATTCATTTATTTTTATTATAAAAATGGAAATGGAAGAACTTTGTAAAAGCATATTAAAAAATAATTAATGTTTTAGCTAATTGCAGGTATAATGGTGTATATACTTACAAAAATAGATTATAGCTTCAACAATCTGCCAAGGAATGAAGGGTGTCCTGCTTAGATCATAAAGTACATATGATGATCTGCTTCTGAAAGAAGTTGGTTTTGTCACCAACAAATTCAATGCTGTCATACCCTTTTCATCATGTTGCCGAGCAAGATTTGGGTATGATTCCAATATCCTAATTGCCAAATCTATTTCACAAAAACATACATTTTAAAATATATATAAACAAATGAACTTCCAACTTCTAGTTAATTGTCTTTTACATGTCCTTCACATTTCTTAATTTCAAATTAAACAAAATTAAGTTTTATATCTCAATTAAGTGAGATTGATTAGTATGTAGTAGAGTTCATCACTTTGTATTAATGTTTAAAAATGATTAGTCACTACAACAAAAACATACTTTAGTGGCACTACATTAGTGGCATATTTTTAAAAAATGTCACAAAAAATGATATTTAGTGGCACGTTTTTGAAAAATGCCACAAAACAACAAACATAAAAGGCTCTAGTGACATTTCAATGAACAAGTGTTACAAAATTACAACAAAAACATACTTTAGTGGCACTACACTAGTGGCATATTTTTAGAAAATGACACAAAAATGATATTAAGTGGCACGTTTTTTAAAAATGCCACAAAACGACAAATATAAAAGGCTCTAGTGACATTTCAATGAACAAGTGTCACAAAACTATAACAAAAACACACTTTAGTGACACCATACTAGTGGCATGTTTTTAGAAAATGCCACAAAAATAATATTTGGTGACACATTTAGATAAATGCCACAAAGCCACAAACATATAAGGCTCTAGTGGCATTTCAATAAAGAAATGTCACATCAATTTTATGACATTTTATAAAATAATGACACAAAAAATTATGTTTGTGACAGTTACCAATAGATGCCACTAAACTTTAGTAGCAATGGCATTTTTTAAAAAATGTCAGGACACTAGGTAGGTGCAAATTACTTTTTATGGCACTTAGGTAAAAAGTTTCATAAACAAATATTTTATAGCATTTTGAGAAATGCCACTAAGTCAAAAACTTTCCAAGCTTATAATGGTATTTTTGAAAAAACAAAAAATGCCAATATATTTTTAAAATTTTTACAATGCAGTAAATGATTAAAAATAAATAAATTAAACTCAATATACACTACAGGAAAAAGCATATTCGGCGACTAAATTTCCTGACCAAAAAAAATTTGGTCGCTGAAAGTATAACTTTCAGCGACCAAAACAGTATTAGTAGCCAAAAGTAAAGTTTTTTGGCGACTAAACAATTTTAGTAGCCAAAAGTCTACAATTGGCGACCAAAACTAAGTTTGGTCGCTGATTATATGGGTTTAGTGACAAAAAAAAATTTAGTGGCCCAAAGTAAAACTTTTTGGTGACTAAAAAAATTTTAGTAGCCAAAAGTCTATAATTGGCGACTAAAAAATAAGTTTAGTCGCCAAAAGTGGTTATTTTTAGCGCCGGAGAACTAAAATCCTAAGGCGGGAATTAAATTTTTTGGCGACCAAAATTTTGGTAGCTGAAAGTGCATCTTCGGTGACCAAATCTGATTTTGGTCGGCAAAAGTTAAGTTTTTTAGTAACTAAAAAACAATTAGTAGCCAAAGTATAGAATTGGCGACCAAAAAATATTTTTAGTCACCAAAAGTGGTCTTTTTTTATTTTACTAGTAAATAGTTTATTTTACATAAATTATGTTCAATAAAATAATTATGTTTATACATATACTTTTGTATTAATATAGATGTATGTACTATATAAATAATATATGTTGCATATATAATCATATGGTGCTATAGAGGTGTAGTGGGAAGAGTGTGGTGTATAAGGTTTATGGTGTGGAAGATTGACGGTTCGAGTCTCTGCAAGAGCAAATCAAATTGTTCTACAACGAATTATCGTCACGAATGGCACTTGATAGCGCCACGAATAGTGCCTACCATGACATTAAAGTGTCACTGAAAGGTTTTAGTCTTGATGGTGTAATGACACTTATAAGTGTCACTAACTCTTTTTTTAATGGCGCTTGATAGTGCCACAAATAATATCTACCATGACATTAAAATGTCATTGAAAGCTTTTAGCTATGATGGTGCAGTGGCACTTGCAAGTATCTACCGTGGCACTCGTATCTACCGTGGCACCGATAGAAGTGGCACTTGTTCAAAATGCCACAAGACTAAAAAATGTCATTAGAAAAATAGTTTTGTGGCACTTTCAAATGTCACTAAACTAAGAAAATGTTGTAGTGAGTACGTGACATGCCAACATGATGTTGGCATCGAATAATTTTTTCGCATGAAAAACGTTGTGTCTATTGAAGTCTAACTCAACTATTACATCAAGTTATATATTCATTCCAAAAGTTTATATAATCATCCCAAACCCAACTATAAACTGAAGCTCATGGGATCAATTCTACTCCAATAATGAAATTACATTCATAGGCCAATTGTAATTAAAAAGATCACTAAAAATGACGAAGAAAAGATGTTGGGGGTTATGGAGAAACAACTAACAAAAGATGGGGGAATCTCTTATTAGTTTTTTATTTTATTTTATAATACATATAACTTTTTAATTGAATAAATAAAAATAAAATAAATAATTGATTATCAAAGCAGACTAACTCAGATTATAAACTTAAATTCTAAGACCAAAAGTAAACAAGTCAAAAATATTAGTCCAATATAATCTTACGAGCCAAATAAGATTAGATTAAATAGCCAGTACACTGATGCCCCCACCCATTGTTTGCATGTACATATTTGTCGAATAAGTACACTTTTATCTACTAAAATTTATCACAATCATTTATATTTTCTTAAAAAATAAGAAAAATAAAGACTGTTGGTGATTTAATTTATCAAAAAATTATTACATATTTTCACAATAGAGATGGATTCCTCACATCCATAATTTGAACTAGAGTGCACTGTCGGCCAGTGAAATTCACCACAAGTCATATTTTAATGATCTGAATCGTTCATTTTATCGAATATTTTTTTGTATATCATCCACAACAAATTTATATCCATCCAACAATCATAATATATTTAATTTATTGTGACTTTACAAAAAAATAAAATAAAACTGAAGCGTTTATTTTTAAAAACACAATTAACATTGTTTTTTTTTTTTTTAGAAATACAATAAATTGAGTAAATCATAATTGGATCTACCTAATTTTTTGTTTGAATAATATACACAAACTATCTGACAAAATAAACAATTCAAATCAATAAAATAAGATTTCTAGTAAGTCCAAAGGTTCAAACAATATAATATAATCTAAATTATGAAGCAGAGGGAATTGAGTTGTTTCAAAATATAGGTATTGGAAACATACAGTAACGTTCTCCCTCAACGGCCGCATGGAGAATGGTAAGACCATCATGTCTCCTTGTCAAGCAATCGCTACCAAAACTCTCCAAAACTTGAAAAACTTCCCTCTTCCCATACGCAGCAGCAAGGTACAGAGGCGTCTCGTTCGCCTTATTCCGCTCCATTACCAGATCTTGTTTCTTCCTCAACATGATCTGCGCCACGCTCGCCTGCCCAAACCTCGCAGCTTCGTGCAGGGCGGTGTTTCCATTCACGTTCTTTTTCATCAGTAATTCATTAGTCAGAAGCTCCGCTCCAACTAGACTTTCCATGACATCCACATTGCCTTGGATCGCCAAAAGATGGAGAACCGTGTCGCCGCGATTGTCTATTGATATCGCGCCATTGACATTCTCTCTCAGAAAATCACAGAAGAATGAAAGCGATTCGGGTGTTTTTTCTGATGCGAATTTGTAAGCTTTGGAGCGGTGGCTTAAACCCGAGCTTTCCATTTTCACCACCTCTAGTCTCTAATGAAAAATATGTAAATGATACCTTTTATATGTAAGTATGTATTGTCTAATGTTTCCAGATGAAAATAGTTTGTTTTTTTTTTTTTTTCATACTATTTTCGTTTTGGGAAAAAAATTGTATTTGGAATTACATTTGTTGTTGGGGTTTTTTTTTTTGGTAATTGAGCAAATAGCATCTTAATTTTTTTTTTCCCCCGGGTAATTTTCAGAGTAAAAATTGAGTAAATAGCATTTTTTGATTTTCATAGTCCAGTATATATAATATATTTTATTTTTATTTATTGTTTGTGTGTGGATATTTTCAAAATAAAAATTCTGATCGAATAACATTTATTTGATTTTCATAGTCTAATGCAAATGATTTATTTAATTATTCGACCGTGCTAGGGAGCTCGAAAACGAGCTCCCCCGAATCCCCCTAATCTTGATTTTTTTTTTTTCAGAAGCAGAGAAGGAGAAGAGAAGGGAGGAGGAGGAAGGAGGAAGGAGGAGGAGGAGGAGGAGGAGGAGTGGACTAGAGGGGGCCATAATAGTGGGAGGAGGCGGAGGCGGGGCCGGAGGCGACGGTGGAGCTGCTGCGACGATCGGAGCTGGGCGACGGGCTGGGCGATCGGCGGCGACGTGCTGGGCGACGATCTCTTCTCTCTTCCCCTCTTCTTCTCTCTTTCTCTCCCTCTCCCTCCGAGCTGTTGCAGAGTCGAACATGGAAGAAGAAAAAAGAAAAGAAAAAAAAAAAAAATCCCCAAAACGACGTCGTTTTGGGGATTAGGGGGATTAGGGGGGGGGCCAAATTCGAGCTCTCAAATATTATTCTTAATTATTTTTCATCTTTTTTTTTTGATGGTCTTTGATTGCGGGAAGACTATCGGGTCAAACAGATAATGAAATCAAGAACTACTAGAATTCTCATTTGATCAAGAAAATAAATCAAATGGAGAAACAAAATGAAGGATCAAGAGGAGAATTAGGCTTAAAGACAAAGAGAAGAAGGGTAGCAGAGAAGGCAAATGAGGAGGTGAAAGGAGAGGAGACCTCTAATGGTTGTGAGGACTCAAAAGTCAACTTTGATCATGATGATTTCTTTGATTTTTCAAATGAGAGACCTTTTCCTCTAGGGTGGGTTAGCCAATTCCTTGATCTAGACAACAATTTATGTAAATTTTCATCATGAAATTGTAAACTTTTGTTCATCTCCTTGTGATTTGGTTGTGTAGTGCATGAACAATCAATTTTGATGTTGAGATTGATAAATCATCACTTTGACATGCCAAATCATCTGTAAATCAACCATCTTAGGTATTCTCAATTCATTTTCCAAATTCTTTTGGTTGTGTTTTTGTTATCAAAAAATATCAAAAAGTTATCTTCGAAAACTGTCTTATTTCAAAAATAAAAACCATATTAAAATAATGAATGTTCTTGAATTTTTCATTGTTTCTATTATTTCCAAAGAAAATAAAAAAAAAATTTAATTTTTTATATATGTATATATATAAAACAAAATCAAACAAGTTCTAGCATCTCTACTTCTTCTTCTTCTTCTTCTTCCTTTTCTTTTCTTCTTTTTTTTTTTTTTTTTTTTTTGGTCCATTGTGACTGCCACGCGCGATGTGTCCATTCAAAAATAGGGGCACATATGACCATTTTTTTAAATAAAAATAAAAATAAAAATAAAATAATCACATGAAGCGAGGCTGGAATTTACTCACTTGATAGGCAAATAAACAGATGAAAATAAAGCATTAAAACAGTAATGTTTTTGGAGGGTAGTTCACAGTTGATGGGAAATTTTCACTTTTTTTGTGTAAAGTTTAAATATAAAGATGCAAAGGAGGGGATATAATGAAAGTGAAAAAGGGGACAAATCCACATTATTAGAGACAGAAGTTGGAGTATAATTGGATGATGGGACAAAAGGTATTGGGGATTAAAAGTGTTGTCATTTGAGTGGAGATTTTTCGAGAAAAGAGTCTTAAAGGTTTTTTCATCGAATTAATCATTGA
The DNA here is from genome assembly GCA_036172215.1 of Camellia granthamiana. Lineage (NCBI taxonomy): Eukaryota > Viridiplantae > Streptophyta > Magnoliopsida > Ericales > Theaceae > Camellia > Camellia granthamiana. The sequence continues at coordinate 8,060,007 of CM069917.1, forward strand.
GAATAGGAGTGTCAAAATGGTCCGCGGTTGGTAGGTGGTTCGAAATTCATTTGCTGTCCGGGATGGGTCCGAGTTCGGGCTCGAGCCCAGCTTGAGACCTTGGGCCTAGACCATCATTTTGAAACTCAGCCCGGCTCGCTCCTGGCCCACTCAAAACCTGGCCCAAGGCCTGACTCGCCTAAGGGCCAATGTCATTTTTAGTGGAAAATAATAAAATTTTGGTAAAATTTTTTTTTTAAAAATAAAAAAATTGTTCAGACCCATCCAAGCCCGACCCAAGCCTAAACCCAGGTCTACCGGCCTGCCCAAGGCCCGGATACCCACTGGCCTTGGGCTTGAGCCTAATTTTCTGAGAAATTTAGCGGGAACTCGCAAGGCCCAGTATGGGCCCGGATGGACCTGACCAAATTTACACCCCTAATTGAGAGGTAGCCTTAAAAGAAAGAAAATGCATGTCTTACCTACTTAAGCAGAGGAGACGCTGGTCTTGACTATTTAGGAAATTTACACATTAATTATATCAACTGTGCCACATCGCTCAATATCACACTACCATTTTGATCCTTAATAATATGAGAGAGAATAAAGAGAGATGGAGAGAAGAGACAAAAAGTGTGAACTCATTTCTTTACGTGGTCTATTTCACATTATTAAGGATGAATTGGGAATGCTCAATTAGGCTCAATTTGGCAACAAGTTAAAAAAGCCAGCTTTTTGGCTTTTTAATTTTTTTAGCCAAAAAAATCAGCTTTTTTTTTTCAAAAGAAGCTAGCTTTTTGCCAAAAAAGTCACTAAAAAAGCCAAAAAGTCAACTTTTTACCTACTTCCCAAAACACTGCTTAGTGTTTCCAAGTAATTTTCTTAATCGTTCCATCAACTCAAATCTTGAACTTCTGAATTTCTCACAGTTGTAAGGGATAACTACATGAACCACTAGGTCAACTGCTATACGAGAGACCGTAGTTATCAATATCTAATTAATTTGTTTTTTACATTAATAATCAGGTAAAAAGACTACAAAATGAATTAATCAAATTTTAATACTCCGTTTGTTTGGACGGAAAACATTTTCAAATAGAAAATATTTTTCATTGTTTGGTAGTAGTGGTGGTGAAATGAATGTGGAGGTGGAGGTGGGACGGCGGTGGCGGTGATAACGATAATGATAGTGGTAGTGGCTGTCGTAATGGTGGCGTGGTGTTTAGTAAGAGTAGCAATGGTAGTGTGGTGATATTGGTAAGACTTTAGTCTGAAAAATAATTTTTACTTTTTAAAAGTGAAAAACATTTTCTGCCTATATAGACTTATTTTCTGTTAACTATAGAAAATATTTTCCATTGACTTTCATTTTCTATTGTACTAAACACTAGAAAATACATAAAATATTTTTCATAAAATATTTCCTGCTCAAGCAAATGAAACATAAAATAAATTCATAGATCCCTAATTGGACTGTAGTCCAATCCATTTGATTTGATTTTTACATTGATAATCTGTCACAAAGTGTAGCACTTGCACCCTTTTTAAAACTTTTAGGAAGTGTATTTGAATCATTATTATGTTTTGGAAACCTTTGGTGTTGTTATGGGTTGATTTTGGAGGAGTATAATCCGAATTAAACTTGTTGGGTTTGGTTGTTAGCGCTTATTCTTGTCAAAAGTTCCTTGAAGACTTAGAAATTCCATTCTAGGGTCGACACCAACCTTCCTAGGGTCGACCCTTACCTGGTGGTGAAGTTCTGGAGGAGTTGCTGGAAAATAGGGTAGACACCAGACTGGGAGAGGGTCGACCCTCTTCTATCTGTGTGTTGGTTGCTGGAATATAGGGTAGACACCAGTCTGGGGTAGGGTCGACACCAGCAGTGCAGTCAAGCTTAGTTTCCCAGATTTTCCTCTTTGGTGTCGACACCACTGTTGCAGGGGTCGACCCCTGCAGATTTTTTTTCAGATTTTGGTCCGACTTTTGGCCCTACTTTTTGGGGGTTTTGACTTGATATTTTGGGTTGACTTTGGGGCTTATTTCTAATTTTACCTAGTGCTATAAATAGGCCCTCACTTGACCCTTTTCTTTATTTTCTTTCTCTCTTTTCTCCCTCTAAACCGTGGGTCTCTCTCTCTCTCTCTCCAAAACCACTTTTGCTCAAAAGTCTTTAGATCTACTCTCTTGGAAGCATCTTCTTGCCTTACTCCTTTGAGAAAGATTGTAGATCTCGTCAAGAGTTTCGTTTTGATCCAAGTAGAAGTTGGTTTCGACAACTTTGGGGTTTCAACCTTTTTGCTCATCTTCTCTTCCAAGCTCGAGGTAGGGACATTCTTGAGTTATATATACAAGTTTTGCTACCTTTATGTTGTTTTTAAGAGTTTTCATATAGTTCCTTGTTGATTTCAATCTTGTGTTTTGAAAATGTAGAGATGTTTTAAATGTGGATTGTATCCCAACTCTTTTATAAATCCTAGAAGGTTTTCTTTGAGTTATATATATATATATATATGAAGTTTTTAGTTGATCTTATAACTCTCCTTGAGAAATTTCAAAAGTGGGTTTGGTGGCTCAAAGGATTGATTGTTCTTGTAAAACAAACTCTACCTTGTGTACATTTAGAGATTTTCTTGAAATTTTAGACAACTTGAGCCGAGATTGAAGTGTGTGGTGAGATTTTATAAAAAGAGATGAACAATGTTAGGTTTTTGTAAAAATCTAGAATTTTGGGGTTTTTTTTGAAAACATGAGGAAAACTATGAAATTCTCTTTTCTTACGTTAAACAAGTAAATGAGTGTGGATTTCACATTGTGACATAAAGAAATGATAATTTTCATGATATAAGAGAATGGAGGACTTATTTTTAAACTATTGTTGAATGTATGGAAATATTTAAGTGGAAGATGATAATTGTTGTACATTATGGATTGTGAAAATTAACGTTTGAAAAACATTACATGTTGTATTGATGGGACCATATTGCTAAGAATTGTGAAAGGTGAAATTGTGGCTAAGTGTAGATAACATGTGGTTATCTTGGGAAAGAGTAATGAAAAGAGGTAATGGAAAAATGTGATTGTTGACATTATTGTGGAGACATTGAAAATTTAGAAATGTTATGAGATATTATGTATAGCTGCACGTGAGATTATTTTTTTTGTAAAACAATTGATCTTATGTAAAGGGTTACGGTTAATATCCTATTTTGGAAGTGAGTTGATGTAACAGATATGTGGGTAGTTCATGTTGAATTATTTCGGGGCGTTACAACTTGGTATCAGAGCTACCGGGTTTGAATACTTGGGGCTCGTGGGAAGTGGTTGTTATACCACAATGGGTTCATTTCGTATGATTAGGAAATGCTTTGTCTGTGTGATTATGTGATAGCATGCTTATGTGACTATGTGGGTATGGGATTAGGCTTTTGGGATGTTATTTGCGCCTATTAGATTCCTTGAGGTCTTATTAGAAGGGTACCTGATCAATACTCATTCTACTAAGAATTCTTGGTTTCTCGTGGGACGAATCTCATCACTAAAGGATAATTCGTATGTGCTTGTGTGACTACGTGCTTATGTGGAATGAATTGGATTGCTTATGTGCCAAAATAGATATATATATATATATATATATAATTGTATTAGTTTTACGTGTGAGGCGAGTTGCGAGTACATTTGGAAATTATGTACCAATTTATCTATCTTGTTCCTTAGTTAGGATGTCAGGAAGAGTTCAAGGTCGTGGTGGTGAGAGTGTGTGCCTCGGGGAGGCTGTTGCGTCGTGCACTTAGTTGATTTTGTAGGATGTCTACATGAGGAAATAGAGGACGGATGGGTAATAAGAGTGTCGATAGGGGCATGGCGGTTCCCCTAGCACTTGTCGTTACAGCATCGGTTGTCGGCGAGGAAGTTGCACGCGAGGTTGTGAGAGTGGTGCAAGATGCTCTAGCTCGCAATGAGGGAGACAACGGGCGTACCCTCAAGCTTACTAAGGAGTTTCTTCGCTCCAATCCACAAGAGTTTTTAGGAGAGGCAAGACCGCTGGAGGCAGAGAGTTGGTTGGAACAGATTACCAAGACTCTTGACATGCTCAGAGTCGAGGACGAGGGGTTGAGGGTTTCTTTGGCAACCTTCCTATTGTAAGGGAAATGCGAGTTATTGGTGGAAGTATGTGGAGTGTACCGTAGGTGCCACGTGGGTTGTGTCTACCGAGGCCTTCTTGGCCAAGTATTTCCCTTATTCTGCTCGGGAAAGGTTAGGCAAACAGTTTGTTGAGTTGCATCAGGATGTTACTCCTTTGGCTCCGTTTGAGATGAGGTTCACTAGTTTGTCGAGATTTGCTCCAGAATTGGTGGTAATAGAGGAGTGTCGTTGTTATGAGGTCGAGAGGTGGTTGCATGATGATATTCGGGGGAAGGTGATTAGATCTAAGTGGAAGAATTATTTTGATCTAGTTGAGGCGGCGGCCCATGCAGAGGCAGTGGTTAACAGTGTTGGTCGAGTCAGGGAGGAGGCCACTTTAGTAACTCCTACAGTTCATAAGTACACTGGACTTAGAAAGAGATGGAGGCGAGCGCATGCTCACTCCTAGATTCGGTTTCATCAAGGGTTTCGAGTTTGTCCGTTGGGGGATCCAGTGAGGTTCAGGCTCCAAATCGGGTTCAGAGTTGGAAGGCCGTTGTTTGTTTTAATTGTGGTCAGAGGGGCCATGCTAGACGTTTTTGCCCTTTACGTGTAGATCTTTCCGGTGTTTTAGAATCTAGTCAGACTTTGTTCCAGCAGTCCAGTCGGGGATGTTATCGGTATCAGGCCCGGATAGGCCAGGCTTCGAGAGCTTCGCGAGGGTCGGCTTTTCAACCAGCACAGTAGTACCACCCTTTAGGGGGGGGAACTTTTGTTTTAAAAATCGATGTTGTTAGCTGTGAAGCTTTTGTTATTGGTCGGTGTGCTGTAGGGTGCTAGGGCACCATGGCTATGTGTTGTATATGTATATGCATTGTTGTTTGTAGACCGCTGTGTTGGGCATGCAATGAGCCTTAAATACTCTTTTCTGCATGTGTACCGAAAGGTTGTTAAGGATATTGATGATCCTAGTGTTGTTGTATAATGAATGTTAAACTTTGGGTTGGTCGTGCGATGACCTTTAGATTCTTAATTAGTTTGGAACTTGTTTGTGGAAAATGAAAGATTCGCGGAAAATCTTTGTGACTAGCGTAGTGTTGGAATGAGGGCCAAAAGTTTAAGCCTTTTATTTTGGTAAGTTTGAGGAAACGTAAGACCTTAGAATCTAGTGAAGATTGGTGGAAGTGATGTGGGAATGTCTAAGAAAGTGTGAGATCCATAACTTGGTATAGTGAGAAGAGTACTAGTGTGTGTCGCTTAGTGCGTCGAGTTGTTGATTAGTGAGTTGGTTGTGGTCTTGTCAACCGTAAGTGGGGTCGCTATTATGCCTTGGTCAGTTATGAGTATGGGACGTTATTAGATTGTGGGTAGAAAGTTGAGTGAGAAAAGAATTTCATGAGTAGATGCTTGAAGTATTATTAGTATGGCGAACGGTTTGTGTTCTCAAGTGATAAGTGTACCATTGGAGAGATTTGTTTTGGGTGCCCGAGATCGTGTGATCTCCTTTGACCTATTCGGTCTCGTGTTGAATGTACGAGTGTGTTTGCCATCCTGGTGTATAAGTAAAATTTCTATGGGAACAATAGTGGAGTAGTTTGTTTTAGGGAGGCCGAAAAGACCTTGAAAGTATGTGGAACGGTGTTTGAAAACCTGTCTCTAGGTGAATGGAGTGCGAGTGGAAAAGTCTCAGGTGATTAGCTAAGTTGATTGGCATCAAGGTGAGTGACACATCGTCACTTTAGAATGGTTTAGACGTGGAGTGAAGGGTTGAACCTTTGGAAAATTTAGCACAGAATGAGCTAGAAGGCGGTGTTGTACCATGGGTTGTGTTTGAGCCTTGCTTGTGCGGGTAGTAGTCGGTGTGCACTTCCCGATACGAATTTTGAAACCCGAGAGTCGGGGTAAAGTGTTAGCCCCTTGGTTAGGAACGTTTGTAAGTCCTCTTGTATCGATGGTCTTCTTGGTTAGTGTTATGTTGGTATGAAACCTTCGAAGTTTGGAAAGTTATATGTGTTGCATAGTTCTTTTGGCATCGTGCTTATTTACTAACTTTTGTTGTCATGGAAATGAAATTTTTGCATTGTAGAAATCGTTGTAAGTGTGATGAATGTGATTGGGTGATGGTCAGGATTCATCGGTTATATATTGAGAAGATAAAATGAGGGGTGGTTTCCAACTTTTGAAAACTTTCATGACAATTCTATTTTAACTAAAACCCTTGGGGTGAGATTTTAAGACTTGTTTTGGGAAAATGTTTACAAAATAATGAGTTGTACTCTGTATTTATGACATGAAATTTGGATGGAAAATGGTATGAATTTAAACGAATTTTGATAAAAACATATAAATGAGGAAAAGAGTTTTCATTCAAGATGATGTAAGCAATTTTGTTGAAACTAGTTTATGTGTCCTTTCGTTATCTTGTGTGGATGATAAATTACATAGTAAACATAATGATATTGGCTGAGCGAAATGGTGTGATTGTGGTAATCTGTGTTGATAATAGTGTGGAAATGTTAATGAACATTGCGAAAATGATATGTTATGTTGGTTGTGGCATTGCTGTGTGGGTGATGGACGTTATTGGGTGACGGTAAAGGTTCACCGGTTGTTATGTAAGAATGGTACTGGAAAATAAATGAAACTTGGGTTTTACTTGTAAGGCAGAAAATGTATTTTGGCTAATGATTGGTGTGAGTTTTGGGACACCCTTGAGAAAATGTTTTATATGTAAAAGAAACGATTTTTACCAAGAATTGGGAAAAAGATGAAATTTTCTTTTGAGAATGAATTGTTAATTATCATACCCCTATGATTGGGATACTATAACTGCTTTAATTGTATTACTAAATCTTGAATTTTGTATATTCTATTATGTGAATGGTTGGGCGTTGAATGGTTGGGTGTTGTAAGAACTTGTTAGGCTGGAGTCTTGTCTTGAGCCGAGTTTTGTTGTAACCTTTTTCCTTTAAACGAGGTAACCAAGGATCTTGTGGTGAAAATCTAGTCCCCATCTTGTTGGAGTGCGAAGCGTAGAGAGTGTTTGGGTTAGTGGTAGCGGATACCCAGGGCGTGCGTGGGGTTGCCACGGTTGTTTGTTGTTCGTCTCATAGACCCAGTTAGTGGTGTGAATCGAGGGGAAGTCTGTGACCCTTTCCTTGTGCTCTTGACTAATTCGGTATCCTTGGCATTCCTAGAGTCGGGGTGGTATTCCAATTTTGGTTGTGACCGGAAGTTGGTGTTGTTTTTCCTTGGTTAGTTGGGAGGTTTTCCTTGGCACTGTTTGAGGCCTTGTATGGCCGACCTTGTAGGACACCAGTTTGTTGGGCTGAGGTGGGCGATGCACCTTTGTTGGGCCCAAAAATCGTGAGGGAGAACTGGGAAAGTTGCTCTCATCAGAAAGAGGTTAGCTATGACCCAAAGCTGACAGAAATGTTATGCCGATAAGAGTAGACGACCTTTATCTTTTGAAGTAAGTGATCACGTGTTCCTTAAGATCTCACCTAGGCGAACTTTGATGAGGTTCGGTAAGAGTGGTAGGTTGTCTCAGAGGTTCATTGGGTCTTTCGAGATATTGGAGAGGATTGGGGAAGTAGCATATCGGTTAGCTTTACCGCCATAATTTTCGGGAGTTCATAATGTGTTCCATGTGTCAATGCTTAGGAAGTACGAGCCCGACCCTTCTCATGTGTTAGATTGGGTTGATTTGGAGGAAGATGAGGATGTCTCCGACGAAGAGCGACCAATTCAAATCTTAGATACCCGAGAGCAAATGTTGCGGGGTAAGACCATACTGTTAGTAAAGGTGTTGTAGAGACACCATGGGATTGAGGAAGCGACTTGGGAATGGGAAGCGGAGGTCCGCTCCAAGTATCCGAATTTATTTGAGCATGTCTAGTTGTTTTGTTTTAGAATTTGTAATGTCCCCCAGTGATGAAGGGGAGAATGTTAAATTGTGATCACATGTTGTTGTATGTATTGTCGTTTTGAGTATAACATTATGGAAAGATAAATTATTGTTCTAGAGGTTTCATTTCATCTCTAGCTTGAACGTTTATGTTTTGATGGAATGGTGAGGAAGAAGATAACCTATGATTAGTTGAACTTTGATGTGGTGACTTGGATATATTGTTAAAATGATTGTTGTTGCTAGAACACTTTGATTTAATGGTTTGTTTAAATTTCGGGGACGAAATTTCCTAAGGTGGGGAGGTTGTAGCACTTGCACCCTTTTTAAAACTTTTAGGAAGTGTATTTGAATCATTATTATGTTTTGGAAACCTTTAGTGTTGTTATGAGTTGGTTTTGGAGGAGTATAATCCGAATTAAACTTGTTGGGTTTGGTTGTTAGCGCTTATGCTTGTCAAAAGTTCCTTGGAGACTTAGAAATTCCATTCTAGGGTCGACACCAACCTTCCTAGGGTCGACCCTTACTTGGTGGTGAAGTTCTGGAGGAGTTGCTGGAAAATAGGGTAGACACCAGACTGGGAGAGGGTCGACCCTCTTCTATCTGTGTGTTGGTTGTTGGAATATAGGGTAGACACCAGTCTGGGGTAGGGTCGACACCAGCAATGCAGTCAAGCTTAGTTTCCCAGATTTTCCTCTTTGGTGTCGACACCACTGTTGCAGGGGTCGACCCCTGCAGATTTTTTTTCAGATTTTGGTCCGACTTTTGGCCCTACTTTTTGGGGGTTTTGACTTGATATTTTGGGTTGACCTTGGGGCTTATTTCTAATTTTACCTAGTGCTATAAATAGGCCCTCACTTGACCCTTTTCTTTATTTTCTTTCTCTCTTTTCTCCCTCTAAACCGTGGGTCTCTCTCTCTCTCTCTCTCCAAAACCACTTTTGCTCAAAAGTCTTTAGATCTACTCTCTTGGAAGCATCTTCTTGCCTTACTCCTTTGAGAAAGATTGTAGATCTCGTCAAGAGTTTCGTTTTGATCCAAGTAGAAGTTGGTTTCGACAACTTTGGGGTTTCAACCTTTTTGCTCATCTTCTCTTCCAAGTTCGAGGTAGGGACATTCTTGAGTTATATATACAAGTTTTGCTACCTTTATGTTGGTTTTAGGAGTTTTCATATAGTTCCTTGTTGATTTCAATCTTGTGTTTTGAAAATGTAGAGATGTTTTAAATGTGGATTGTATCCCAACTCTTTTATAAATCCTAGAAGGTTTTCCTTTGAGTTATATATATATATGAAGTTTTTAGTTGATCTTGTAACTCTCGAGAAATTTCAAAAGTGGGTTTGGTGGCTCAAAGGATTGATTGTTCTTGTAAAACAAACTCTACCTTCTGTACATTTAGAGTTTTTATTGAAATTTTAGACAACTTGAGCCGAGATTGAAGTGTGTGGTGAGATTTTATAAAAAGAGATGAACAATGTTAGGTTTTTGTAAAAATCTAGAAATTTGGGATTTTTTTTGAAAACATGAGGAAAACTATGAAATTCTCTTTTCTTGCGTTAAACAAGTAAATGAGTGTGGATTTCACATTGTGACATAAAGAAATGATAATTTTCATGATATAAGAGAATGGAGGACTTATTTTTAAACTATTGTTGAATGTATGGAAATATTTAAGTGGAAGATGATAATTGTTGTGCATTATGGATTGTGAAAATTAAAGTTTGAAAAACATTACATGTTGTATTGATGGGACCATATTGCTAAGAATTGTGAAAGGTGAAATTGTGGCTAAGTGTAGATAACATGTGGTTATCTTGGGAAAGAGTAATGAAAAGAGGTAATGGAAAAATGTGATTGTTGACATTATTGTGGAGACATTGAAAATTTAGAAATGTTATGAGATATTATGTATAGCTGCACATGAGATTATTTTTTTTGTAAAACAATTGATCTTATGTAAAGGGTTACGGTTAATATCCTATTTTGGAAGTGAGTTGATGTAACAGATATGTGGGTAGTTCATGTTGAATTATTTCGGGGCGTTACACAAAGACTTTAAGAAATAATCGATTCAAAATATCAAAGTGGGCTAGCAATCCCCAATTGAACCCTTCAGTTCAATTAACGCACTAGAGCAATGTTTGATACAAACTCAATCATATGTGACATTCATCCTCTACATAATTATCTTTTTGGTTAATTATACTTTTCGTTACTAAAGTACGAGTGCCATGTCATTTTAGTATTTAATATTTAAATTGTGTTAAGAGTGATTCTAGGGAGTCCGGATCCCCTCATTGCAATTCCTCCTTCATCTCCTCTTTGCAACGGCTAAGATCAGCCGTTGCACATCCAACAGCCATAAAAAAAAAAAAAAATAAATAAAGAAATTGAAATTTCATTTTATTCCTGCCCGTTGCTATAGTTATACATTCAAGCACAATCACTCTCACTTTCACTCAGCCTCGCACTCACCCGTCCTCCTCCACTGAACCCACCCTCACCGGCGACCAGTCCCCCAGACGACACCGGCGACCCAGATGTCGACCCACTCCAGCCCTAATATTCTCTGCTTCGTGAACTATAGCTCCACCGCGACCACCATCGACTGAGCAAAGAAATTTCTTAATGAAAATGTGGGTTCTGAGGCTATAGAGGAACCAGGTTTGTATTCAAAACTCTGAAATTAAGAAGTTAGGGTTGTGTGATTGAAATTGAGAAAATAGATTTGAAATTTCAAAATTAGGGCTTTGATTTGGGATTCGAACAGTGAAAAATTAGGGCTTTCAGAGTGGGTGTGATTTTGTGGGTTTTGGATGAATTAGTTTGACAAATTGATTAATTTTCTACTTGATTTTGTAAAGAATTGTTGTAGAGTTCCTGTGAAATTATATCCATGACACTAGTTTGAACTTAAGTTTTCAAATTATAGTTGAAAAACTAATTATAATTGAACTTGAGTTTTGTGTTTGAAATTAGTTTGTTCTGTGTTTAAAATTATAGTTGAACTAATTATCCATGACACTAGTTTGTTTTGTGTTTGAAATTATATAATTACTCTCTAGTACTATTTCTAAGATCCATTTTCCTTGAAGCCAAAAACAACTTAAGTTCTTTTTGTTTACATACTAGAAGCATCTCCACTGGTGTAGTCTTTTCTATGCTATTTTAGCCTGTATAAAGTGTACTTTATACAGATTTGTTACGAGCTGCTCCATATAGAAGAGGCTAGAATAAGTGTTTTATGTTGTGATATGCTATTTTGGCATTGCTAACATCTGTACTAATCTAGTACAGAATTCAAGCATAGAAACCAATACTGAAATATAAACAGGACCACAAACAGCAAACTATATGCAAATTGAACATTGAATAACTACCACCAAAAATAAATTTCTGTCAAAATTATAGTTGAACTAATTATCCATGACACTAGTTTGTTCTGTGTTTGTAATTATATCCATTAATGCTATGTTCTGTGTTTGAAAAACTAATTATCTACTTTGGGTAGAATAAATGATAAAATCTTAGTAAGTTACAAATCAAATGAAAATGAGTTAAGAACTAGGTGTTTCATTGGCTTCAATGAAAGTGAGTTAAGAAACAATGAGTTAAGTCAATCCTTGACAGATGTTACAATTCTACAAGAATAAGAAAAAGAAAAAATCCAGTCACTCTCAAATATAAGCAGGTCCTGACAACCTAGCAAGTCTTGACATTGTTCCACATTGTAGTTGTTCCACATTGTTCCAATTAATCTAGCAAGTCCTGACATTTTACCCAATGAGAATGTTTTTAGTTTGGCTCAAATTGAAGATGTTTTCAGTGCTAACATTAATCTAGCAAATCCAATCACTCTCAAATTGAAGATGTTACACTAGTTGTTCCACATTGTACCGTTTTCAGTGAAGATGTTTTCAGTTTGGCTCAAATTCAAATAGCCTTCACACTTTGTCCCTCTCCTCTATAGAATTGCCATTTAAAAAATTTCTCATGTATGCAGATTTAAAAAATGGTTTCTTCTTCTAACAATAGCAACATAAGATTATAACCGAGGCTGTGCAATTGTGGAAGAACCGCTGCCATATATATTATAAGAACCAATGAGAATGGAAATCAATGGCATTTGTTCTTTGTTTGCCCATCAAAATATGTAAGCATGTATTGGAAAATTTATTTCCTTTAGTAGTCACATTAATATTTGTCTTATTCAACTAACTGATTGTCATGCATTGCAGAGTAACACTCTCACTCCCTACTGCAATTACTTCAAGTTCGTGGATAAAGATGATGAAGACGTTACGTCCAGAATCCGTTCAAATAGTACAGCTTGTGATGCTATAACAGTAGAAGACTTTAACGATGTAAGGACAATGCTTGATTACATGGAAAATGACTATGGTCGAAGGCTTCAAAGGATGGAAAATAATATCAAAGCAATGGTGTATTTCATTGTATTTTCTATCATTTTGTACTTTATGATGTAACTTTTGTACTTTATTGTATTTTGGGAAACTGAATGGAAGTTTGTACCATTTTGGGTTTTATGTACTTCATGATGTAACTTATGTTTATGGAATGAATTTTAATGTTGAATTTAGAACTGCCATTACTTCATTATGGATTGATTTTTGGGAAACATTGGTTGATTGCCCTCAACTTGTGGCCTCAACTTATTATCTGTTATGGAATGAACTATGGAATGAATTAACATTGGTTGATTTCCCTCAACTTGTGGCCTGAACTTATTTTCTGTTATGGAATGAATGATGGAATGAATTTTGGGAAACATTTAACTTGTTATCTGTTATGGAATGAATGATGGAATGAATTTTAGGAAACATGTGGCCTCAACTTGTTAGCAAGTTTATCATCATTACTTATTTATGGTTCTGAGTATGGTAGCATCATGACTTACTTAAGTTTATCATCATTAGCATCATTATTACTCACTTAAGTTTATCATCATTACTTACTTAAGTTAAGTTTATGACTTAAGTTTATCATCATTAGCAGCATGATAAACTGTTAGCAAGTTTATCTATTATCTGTTAGCATGTTATGGTTCTAAGTATGGCAGCAGCATGAAGCTCTAGCAAAATCATTTTATCAGTATGGCACATTTTGGTTTAACAACAGCAGCATACCAGAACCAACATGTTATGGTTCTATGAGTATGGCAGAAGATCCAGCAGATCCAACATTGACACCAACATGTTATGGATCTAGCAGCAGATCCAGCATACCAGAACCAGATGATAGCAGAACTAGCATACCACTAGCAGAACAGATAACAGTAGCATACCACTAGTAGAACCAGATGACAGCAAAACCAGTATACCACCAGCAGAACAGATGAGTGATTAGCAGAACAACAGAACCAGAACCAATACAAACATGGACACGAACACAGTTACAACACAGCTTCAGCAATACAAACATGGACACCAATACAAGTTAAATACAGTTCTAGCAGAATCAAAAAATGGATAGCAGCACAACATATGGGATAATTTTCTAACAAATGAAAAAGCTGTGTAAATTAACATCAAGTGTAAATTAACATCAAGTGAAGTTTGCTCACATTGGTCCATCTAAATTAACACATTAGTCCATCTAAATTAACACATTAGTCCATTTGAACACATACAAGCAGCTTGCTTCACAGTTTGCTTTGAACACACATACAAGCCATGAACATTTGAATACACATTGCTCCACAGTTTGCTTTCTAGTAGTTTGCTTCATACCAGTAACATCACTTTCTAGCAGTAGTTTGCTTCACAATTTCAGCTATTATGACTTCACTTTCCAGCCTAATTTCAGCATCAGTTTGCTTTTGTTTCTGCTTGTCCATAGCCTAAAAGGGAAAAAGATAGATTTTTCCACAATTTTCAGCAACTAAATACATACTTTAAATAGAATTTTCAGCAAGTAAATACATGCTATCACAGAATTTTTAGCAACTAAAAAGCCAAAATTTTCAACAACTAAAAATTAAAAAGATAACAAGGACGAATCTGACTACACATTGGACTATTTGATTCTTGAGAATATCGAAACGCAATGTCATATCCACATGAACCTTGAAGTAGTGATTGGAATGTTAGTTGAGCAGAATATCGTTGAGGCATTGAATTTGGCAAAGAATTTGGCACTACATATATCTCCCGCAATTTGTTTTCCTACAATAATGTCATATATTAGGCTTTGCAAAAAATACACACAAAAAATACAATGTTAAACTAACACTTACATGACATGTGGGATACGTCAACGACGGAGGAATATAATTACCACCTATGGTCAAAGATGGAGGAAAATGATGAAGGTGGGGAAAGAGGTTGAAGAGGAGGAACATGTTGATGAACATAGATATCTCCTCCAACGGATAATGGAGAGTGTGTAACTGTTGGACTTGCAATAGATTTTGATGAAGCCAAGCTGTTAGCACGGGATTTTTTTTTGGAGTTCACTACCAACGCCGCTTCGAATCCACCTTGTACCCTCCTTTTGCCCTTACTAGTTACCACATTTTTCTTCAATCCTTTTGGTTGTACAACATGATTCACATTTTCGCAATCCACTTCAAAGCTTTGGGTGTCATCATCATTACTTACTTCATTTCCAACACCAAAATGAGCACTTAACTTGCGTTCAACATTTGCACCTAATGTAGCAAGGTGTGCAATACAAAAATCATAAGTTTCTTCAATTTCAGCAACTCTAATTGCTAGTGCTCTAAATGTGGTCATCAATGTCTTATACCACGAGGCTTGTTAAAATTTCACATCTACTTGAATGTCATTCCCCTTAATGTCCTTCACAGTTTCGACTCTTGCTTGTTTGGTCCACCTCTTTAGAATGTATTGTGGAGGAACCTCTTTCATCTTTAATATGTCTCTAATAACCTTCAATAAGTGACAACACAAGATTCCCTCCCTTTCAAACTTTATACAATTATAACCCAAAAAGCCATCTCTCTCCATCTTCACTTTCCTTGCATGTTTCTTACCAACATCAACAACTGTGTAAATGGTACTAGCCTCGCCATATTCAATTACCTATTTGAATTAACATTCTTATTGTTGCTTTCACCTTTGGCAACCTTTGGCACAAAGCATATCCTGTTTCTAACTCCTTGTATTGCTTCTCGTAAAGTACCCTTTTGAAATGCATGAAGAATTCATTTAAGTTAAAATTAGAACGAATGTAATCCTTTAAAAAAGCATTAAAAGATTCATTAAGTTGTGCGGTACTCATTCCTGCAGCCCATGTTGATCTAACATATGGCCAACTCCATTTTTCTTTCACCGCAAAAGTCAATTTCAACCAATGGTTTTCATGCGCATCATATTTATCAAGCATTTCCGCCAACTCTAACTTCCATTGATTTGCATTTTCAATGTCAAAGAAGAATTTATTTAGTACACCCATTACCCCCTTATCTTGGAACAAACAATTAACGTGTTTTAATGCATTTTGCATCAAATGCCAAGTACACATTCGGTGACTTGTGTCAGGCATAACGATGGGTATGGCTTTAGCCATTGTAGCATCTTGATCAGCGAACAAAGTTTTTGGTGCCTTTCTTGACATAGCCTCTAGAAAATTTTGAAACAACCATACAAACGATTCGGCGGTCTCATCATACAACAAGGCTGCACCAAATATAATTGTTTCCCTATGATGGTTGAATCCCACAAAAGATTCAAAGGATCTATGTTCTGTGTTTAACTTGTAAGTCGTATCAAATGTGACAACATCACCAAATTGGGCATAATCCATGATTATTTGTGTATCGGCCCAAAACATATTCATTATTTGCTCCTCATTATCTAACTGAAAAGCATAAAAGAAGGAAGGATTTTGCAAAGATTTTTCTTTAAAGTATTGCAACACATTGCCTACTTCCCCATATGCTAAACTTTGTTGTCTTTTGGTTCTCAAATAATTTTTTTGATCTAATTTTGTAAACTCAAGACATTGCCTCCCACCAGCTACCCTGCCCATGAGTTCAAAAGAATGGCCTAAACGAAGACCAGATTGTGCCACAAAATCTAACTCAACTGATTGGGTAGTCGATATCTTTCTTTGTGACGGCAACATGTGGGCACACTCGGGTGATACAAGATCATGATTGTGTTTTTCTTTGAAATCAGTCACAACAAATTTCCCAGTACCCTCATCTAATTTAACATAAAGTCGAGCCTCACAACTGTTCCTAGTTTCAGCTCTAGGGTTTTTTGCCAATGAGTTCGTTTGTCAACCTTCCGAAATCCCTCCTTGTTGCAAACCAAAAGTCTACAAATAAGTTGGTTAGTGAACTTCTTCTTCCTACAAAAATCCCTTCTTATGCTAAACCCCATTCTTCCTCCATATGTATTATAAAAATCATATACACATTGTTCAAAATTGAATGCCATTCCCTGTTTTGGCTTCCAAGCACAATCATTCTCAGGTTCCATATCCATATGAAAATGCAACTGAAAACCCTACATAAATAAAATCTTAGCTACATAAAAAAACACAATATCTGCACTATGATCAAAGAACTCACTGTCACACTTGGATAAAGAAACAAGAAATGAGAACTAAGGAGTGAGACCCAATTAAGATCAAATAATAAATCAATTAAACTATATAGTCCCAAACTCCAACTACTTGGTTCTCTTTAAAGTGTCTCAGAAAAGGTATCCAAGCCAATTGCCTTTGGTAACATTGATTCATGGGCAACAAGAGTCATTTAGTTTTGGGTTGGGTCACTACACAGGGTTTGGCAAGTCTACAAATTATCTTTTCAATTTCTGAAATCATTTGCATTAAATATCTTTAATATGCAGAATAATGCATTGGCATAATTCAATTATGGATGCACATAAAAGTGTGTGTTAGCATAATTAATAAGATAATCTAACAAAGTCATTCTATAATTATCAATGAATTTTGTCTACATCAAGTTGAAAGTAGATTAGTGGCCAAATCTAGAATATAGCATATACCTAAAAGTTGAAATGAATGTCAAACTGATAGCTCAATTGGTCACAACAATAGACTAAAATTGAACCCTTGTCAATTGTCATTCATGATCTATGAAACATGCTCTGAGGATAGAGGTTTCCAATTTTCTCAACAAGAGGAACTAGAAATACCCAACAAAATAGATATGGTGTTCTTAAAGAAAAAACAAAATTGTTATTACAGTTTGATCACATGCTCTGGCACAAAGTTTGCTCACATGCTCTGCCAAAAGTTTGCTCACATTGAAAGAACAATTGTTATTACAGTCACAAAAAAATTCTAAAGAAAAATTGTTATTACAGTCAAATAGAAGTCAGTTTTGAATTAAAGTCTGTAATTGTAATTCCAATGACTGTTTGAATTAACAATTATTACAGATTGCAAGATAATTGTTATTACAGTCACAAAAAAATTCCAAACGAACAAACAAAATGCAGTTCAATTACAGAGACAGAGACAATGAAGACTAACCTTTGGTTTGCGAAATGAGGGCAGACAGAATGAGGGCAAAGCAATGGCGAGAGTGTTTCACTGTCGTCGGATCTGCAAGGATGTCGAGATTGGGTCGCCGGTGAAGGTGGGTTCGACGGAGAAGAAGGAATGAGTGTGTGTTTTTTTGCTTGTGATTCCAAACGAAAATTTGTGTGTATAGGCTGTGTTTTGTTTTGGGCGGGAAAATGAAATTTCAATTTATTTATTTATTTATTTTTTTTTTTATGGCCGTTGGATATGCAACGGCTGAGAGGAGGAGATGAAGGAGGAATTGCAAGGAGGGGATCCGGACTTTGATGCTAGGTAGTCCTAATTTTTGTGGCTCAACTTGGCTCAAATGATGTGGCTTGATGACGTGGAAAATTATTATTATTATTATTATATTTTTATTTATTTATTTATTTATTATTATTATTATTATTTATTTATACTAAACTTAGTTGTTCTTGATAATATACGATTTCTTCAGATATTTTATCAACTCTTTTTCTAGTAATTTCTATATCTTTAGCAGTACCAGTACTTGGTTGATTTTGTAAAAATTTACGACGTTGGTGACAATTTGCTATTAATATTATTACTTGATCACGATCTAGCAACAGGTCTTGGATATAAAAATGGTGATAAAAACTCATAAAAAGGAAAAAGTTTTAATTGTTTTGATTATAAGCCCACTATGCTTCCAAAATAAGAACAGTATCTAAAGATTTTGACGGTTACCTAAACGTAGTTGGCGTAGAACTCTGGCGTTGGCAAGCTTCCAGTTTACAAAGGTAGCTACCCTCAACCTTTCCTTCCTTAGATCAGGCTCAGCACAAATCTATTTCGTTTCCTACCTCAGACCGTAACTTCATAAACTACTTCTTTGGTTATGCAGGAGACCTAAGATCAACAACTTGATATACAATAATAAAACACTCTCCTCTAAAAATGAAAAACTTTTTTATTTATTAAACAAAGATTTACAAGGAAATGGGTGTCTTGCTAGAGTATTGTTTGCTCTAAGAAGGCCTGAGAACCAGACTTCTTTCTTAGTGTTAAGTATGCTCTATATAATCGGTCCCCTTTTTCTCTCCCTCAAGGCCTTTATATAGGCACCTTGTGAACTTCTAAGTCTAGATTTCAACCTATTCTATACAATATTTTATTGTTACTAGAAGACAAACAAGAGACACCTGGTGGGGTAGTCACATAGAAGTGTAGTCTTCAGCCCATAGTTTGCCAAACTGCCCATGGTTTTGTCAACCCATTGCATTGTCTAGATTTCACACCCCTTCATCACCCAGGATATTACTAAGATCATAGTTCTCATCATACTCTTCAAACATCTCATCCCATCTTTCTAGGTCTTGTTCCATAAGATATTTTTCCA
This sequence comes from Camellia granthamiana, assembly GCA_036172215.1. Taxonomy (NCBI): domain Eukaryota; kingdom Viridiplantae; phylum Streptophyta; class Magnoliopsida; order Ericales; family Theaceae; genus Camellia; species Camellia granthamiana. Next base: position 8,078,899 of record CM069917.1, read on the forward strand.
GAATTTTACATCCTCTTTTAGATAAATATGTCCTTAATTCTACTCGTTCCAAATAATCATATACTGATTCATAAGGCAATCCTGGAACAATTAATTTTTCTACCAAAGATGGTGTTATGGCAAACGTAGTTCTTCCATAATGAACTAATTTGAATCCAACCCTTGCTAATTCTGTAGTTTCGTGAGATATTAGGAAAAATCCTCTCACCCTTGCTTCTGTTGGATCTAATATAAAAGGTTCGTTCTAATCTTGGAAGCAATCACATTTGTAGGGGATTACGTCTTTCTTGTCTTTGACTTTTATCAGATAATGAGCTGCATTTAGACGCTCATCCTTTACCTCTGTTTGGGCAGTTGTAAATGTGATGGGTGTCATGCTTGGATATTCTTCAAAGACTTTATAAATTCTTCTGAACATGAATTGTTGGAATTTGGTGAGCTGAGTGAACATAGTACTCTGTGGGTGAGGTGGAACGTCGAATGTATTGATTATTCCCAATTTCCACATTTGAACCAAAGGATCTTTTGGGCTGATGACCTTATCTGGATTGAATGAAACTTTTAACATTCTATAACTGTACAATGCGGTTCGTCCGTTGAAGTAGTGCCACTGAGTTCCCAGATAGGTGAAACATTCTTCATACCATTTTAGAAATAACTTAAGAAACGTACATTTTTTTTTTTTTTTTTTTATATCTTAGAGGTTAGAGGGGAGTTGAAGAAACGAATATAATACTTTTAATCTTAAAAAGGTTTTTGCTACTAAATGGGTTGTTCTAATAAGCTCGTTCACAGAACGGCTCTTTCCTTCAGCCTGCATTTTTCTGATAATTTCAGCACTGTCTTGTGTCACCAAGTCTAGCACTTCTTGAGTTTCTACCAAGAGTGTTTCCTTCTCTGCCGATGTAGGTCTTGTGGATGTGGATGCCATCTGCAAGTTCTCGAGTTAGAGTAAGTGCTAAACTATTTTTATTACCATTAATATGTTCTATATCAAAAGTAAATTGTTTTAACCGAAGTTGCCATCGTAAAAGCCTCCCTTGCGCCTGCATGTTAGATAAATTCTTATTTATGAAACCTAGTTGGCCTTTGCAGTCAGTTCTTATTAAAAACGGTTTTGGTGCCAAAAATATTAAAAAAATTTCTATTCCTTTTACTATGGCTAATAATTCTCTTTCCATGATAGAACAATTACATTCAGCTTGATTAAAACTTCCACTACAATAGCTACATAATTGATTATTTTCTTTTATTTTTAAAATTGCACTCCAGTGATTGTTACTTGCATCAGTTTCTAGTACTAGCTCATTATTTTCATTAGGAAGAGTTAGGGTAGATAAATCTTTACATTTTTCATTTAAGAATTTTACTAAGGTGGAGTTGGCTGAGTTCCAAGTCCAACTCTCATCCTTTTTTAGTTTTTTTTGTAAAGGTTTTCTTATTTTGGCTAAGTCTTTTATCAAATCTGAGGCATATGTTAAGCATCCTAAAAATCTTTCTAATTGTTTTTTATCCGTGATTTTATTAGGAAATTTATTAATTTTTTCGACAACATGACTTTGCATTTTTATCGTTCCTCTTTTGATTTCAAGTCTTAAAAATTCTATTTCTTTTTGTGCATACACATATTTCTTTTCACATAATATTATTCCATGTTTTTCACATTTTTCTGTTATTATTTTAATATCTATTCTATGTTGTTCTATGGATTTGGAAAAAATTAAAATATCATCTATAGATACAAGACAAATATTATTCATTTCTTTAAAGATCTTATCCATTCTTCTTTGAAATATTTGAGGTGCATTTTTTAACCCGAATGGCATTACAAGCCATTCATAATGTCCTTGTGGTGCACTAAAGGCTATTAGTGGGATGCTGTCTTTATCCATTTTTATCTGCCAGTATCCACTTTTACAGTCCATTTTGGAGAACCCGGAGGTGCCCTGTATTCTGTTGAGAAGGACTTGCTTATTAAGAATAAAATAACCATCTCTTTTAGTATTATCATTTAATTTTTTATAATTTATTACCATTCTAGCCTTTCCTCTTTTAACCTCAGCATGATTTCTGACCATAAATGCTAGACTACTATGTGGACTTTCACTATCTCTAATTAATCCTTTTCGTTTTAGATCTTCTATTTATTTTCTGAATTCCTCTATATCATTATAAGTATATACCATTTGTTTTATTCTAATTATTTTGTTAGGATCAATTAAGTCTATTTTAGCTATGCTTTTATCTTTATGCCAAAATTTTAACAAGTCTTCACTATATAAATTTTTGCATCTTGTTGCTCTTTTTGAATTTCTTCTTGAATACTAATTTCTTTAATACTTCGTGCAGTTTCATGCCCAGTTGGAGAGGTTACCTCCTCACCACGCTTGCTGCGTACGAAGTCAATATTGTGATGTGTAATAGCTGCTTTTAGTTTTAAGACTTCAACTGGCTTATTTGTTATTTGTAAATATAACAGAGTGTAACGTTTGTGTGTAAGGGCTATACAAACTTTGAAAATTATTGTCTATAATTCCATCATGTGATGGTTAATCGATTGCCCAAAGTTTAGGAATGATAAAGGTAACTGAATTAATTTGGATAACTAAATTTTCTATGGCATTAGTATGTATCATCGTACTATTGTTAGCTATTCAAACTATTAATGGTGGATTTTGCTTTTTCCACATATATTCGGGAAAGAGTTTCCTTTTCCCAAAACATACTGAGCATCCACTATCTAAGTAAGCACATAGTTCTTAGGTATTAAATCCTTCTACGTGTATTTTTATTGGTATATGTGGGGACATATTTTGTGAATGGCAACACGTGGCCAAGGTGACGCCGAAGTGTCAGCCGAGGTGCCACGTGTCTTGGTCATGCCACCAAGGTGATCTCAGCTAGGCCGAGGTTATCTGCAGAGATACCGGAATCCGAGATGAACGGATTAGGGACAGGAGTCCTAGAGCTGAGGAGGACCTTGGTTTGGATAAAGATAAAGCTCTTAAGGAGTTTATCTTTATCAGGCTGGGAATCTAAGATGAGCATCGAGCCAGAGTCCATTGAAGCTAAGCTTCTGCAGGGATCAGGTTCGTGCTAGCTATAAAAGAAAGGCACCCTCGTGGGTTTAAGGTATGTTTTTGTATTCTGGCTTATGAGTTAAGCACTATTTGCTATCTTTGAGAGATAACTGAGTACTGACTTGATCGTTGAAGTGCCCCCAGGTGGACGAACCACCGCTGAAGTCTTATTTTTTGTGACAGGTTGTTTGGACGTGATCTATTCTGCCTGTGCTCTCCTGCTGAGTTCTTGTTTGGCAATGTGGTCGGAAATCAGCACCCATAATTTGGCGCCGTCTGTGGAAACGTAAAGAGAATAGATGGCCAACGACGGATAGAAAGAGAAGATTGGGGATGACATCCCTAGTGCGAATGGAAAACATGCCAATCCTAATATAGGGAAAGAAACCTGTAAAAGGGCATCGGCTGAGAGGGAGACGTTCCAAAGAAGGCAGGCCGAGGTGAGTATTACAACAAAAGCAACCTCTAGGTATGGAAAGATAGATGCCTGAGGAGGGACGGCGAGATGAAGGGGATGGCAAACAAATTGGCAAACCTCTAATCAGTTGTCAATTTCATGATGTAGAACAACATCATGCAGCCACCGTTCCTATTGAAGGACAAGCCAATTCCAGCTGCCAAGAACGATGCCCAGAAAGGAGGGCAGAAAGCAATCCCTGTAGTCCCTCATCATGACAGGGCAAAGGAGCATTCTCATCGGCCTTCACGGGGACGTCGGGCGAGGAGAATCGATAAGAGGAGAGTCTCAGAAGACACCTCGTGCCAAGGAAACTTATGCTAAGGAACATCAACATGTTCAGGAGAATGAGCTTTGTTTTGACACGACGAATGGAGGGGGGTCCAAAATGACTTATAATGACACCGGGAGTAGCGCACCAAAAAGGTGGAAATCCGTTGATAGCCGAGCTCCTGGACGGACTAAGGAGGACTGGAGGGACTAACTCCAGAGGAAGCGACAAGATGTCGAGGTCAAATCTCCGGTCAAGCTGAGAATGCCATTCTTAGTAGAACTGGATAAGTTTGAGGCCCCGAAAAGGTTCCACATGCCGAGATTCCAGATATACAACAGTAAGTTCGATCCTAACTTTCACGTTGGTTTATATTTGAACTCAATGGCACTATATACCAGGAACGAACCGTTGCTCTGCAAGGTGTTCCCCTTATCCTTTGGAGAAATCACATTAGATTGGTTTCACAAGTTGCCAAAAGGAAATATGAAAAGTTGGGAAGGCCTGACCGAGATGTTCGTGGCCAGGTTTGTTACAAACAAACTGCAACCATTGAGGGTAGACTCCTTATTGGCTCTGAGAATTGGCGAGGATAAAACCCTTAGGGCTTATGCCAAAAGGTATTACGAGGTTTTTAACCGAATACCAGGGTGCAACCAAGAGTTGGCGATCGTATCTTTTAAGAACGGCCTGAATGATGACTGTCTGCTTCGAAAGTCACTGGCAAAGACGCTGCCAAAAAGTATGGAGGAACTCATGGCTAGGATCGAGAAATATGCGAAAGCTGAAGAAGACACGCCAGGGACAAAGGCGTTGAAATAGGAGAAAAGAAACGGCTCGCCGAAGCGAAGCTGAGGTAATGCTGGATATAACAGATAAGAAACAGGACTGAGGGCTGCATAGGCAGTCACCATAGTGTTCTGGATCCCAATTTACAAAGTCTTGGAAAGGATTAGGAATCAGCCTTACTATAGGGCACCAGAGAAGATCCTTGGCGAATTTATGGGAAGAAGCCTTGGGAAGCACTATGCCTACCACAATGAGAATGGACATCTAACTCAGGGGTGCAGAGCCCTAAAGACACACCTGGAAGATCTGGTAAGACAAGGTCACTTAAGGTGTAATGACCCTCATCCTCGTCTTAGCCATGTTCACGTGCATCTGCATGATTTTGTTTTGTTAGGCTTGCATTTGTAGATTTTGACTTGTTTTGCCTAAAGTAAAGGTCCCTGTCTTGTTTTATGCTTATGTGATTTGCTTGAGTATTGCTTGTATGCTTTGTTCCTTGCTTGGTGTGTTAAGCCTAGGTCACACCCTTGAACTTCTTATACCTAGGACCATCTTGGAACCACTTTGGTTGACCTTCACCTTCACCTAGGCATATTGGCCGAGATGTCATCATCTAGGCCGAGATGTGTATCATCTAGGCCGAGATATTATCATCTAGGCAACCAATATCCTTGATCCTTGGACCTAGTGATCTTGTTCCTGGACTGGTATGACCTAGACCGAGGTGTGGCACATCTAGGCCGAAGTGTGGCACAGCTAGGCCAAGTGTTATCCTTCCTAGCCGAGATCATTGAGACCCCTCTTGCCGAAGCCGATGCTTTAACCCGAGATCATTACCTTGTTAGAGTGTCCTTGTCACCTTACTTGTTATACACACTTTGTCATACTCTTGTCTTGTCATTCTGTCACCTTTTTGAGGAGATCCAATCCGGCATTGCCACGTGTCCCAGCAGAGGGTTAAGTCAGGTACTAGCTGAGAACCCATGTCATTTTGTGTCATACCTTTTGCATTGTAGAGAGAGAAGCTCTAGGAAGAGGAAGAGAAGTTTAGAGTGAAAGAGCTAGATCCCAAGCTTCATCTTTAGAGTTTGAACCGTTAGATCCATGTTTTGAGGTTAGATTCTTGATCTACTCTTGTTGTTCTTTACATAGATCTGATCACATTGCATGATCTAGCATGATTCACGAGCCATGCATTGATTTAAAGTTTGGTTTTAGAAAGAGAAAATAATGTTCTTGTGTTCTTGAAGGAAAACCATGTTTTGATCCAAAAGTTTATAACAAGTTCCACGTTTTTGTGTTTGTTTCCAAGAGATCTTTGAGTATGGGTACCCAGGTCCATGTTTTTGAACTCATCTCATGAAATCTCAGATTTTGAATAAGGAAGTTATGATTTTGGCATTCATGTTCTTCATGTTCATGTTCTTCAAGAGGAAACCTAGATTTTCCAGACTTCATTTCCCTAAGTATGGTCACCGAGACCCACTCTTGCCTAGATCTCACACCTAGGCCAAGCATCGTATCTCACCTTGGCCTATCTTGCATGATCACCTGCACTTTAGTTTATCTTGCATGCGCATCTAGGCCTAGGAGACCATACCTCGGCCAAGAGGTGTGGGACCTCGGCCAAGACCTGGTTGGTACCCAGCATGTTTTCCCGAGATGAGAAACAGTGTTTTAACTCCCAACACATGTTTTGCATTGTCTTGACTTAGTTTTGAAAGAAATGACGGGATCATTTACACTCATGTAAGGCTTGTTTTAGGGATACATTGCATAGCCATCTTTTGAGCATTCCTTCTTGTCTTCTTGAAATACAATCAGTGGACCTTGCCATGTGTTTGTAGGTCTTGGATTCTTCCCTTAATCCCTACACCCAAAAAGCTATGTGAGTGGTATTTTTAATAAAGCTATGTTCTAATAATTTGATAAAAGCTTTGCTTGTTTCGTTTTGGAAAAGTGTTTGTTCAAGTATGAATGATTATTCCTAGTTTTGTATCAAGTATTTTCTTGTTTTGATGACATTCTTGGAAAGTCCTTAGTACTAGGGGATTATAATGCAACTAGTATCCTTGTTTGAGATATCTCCCTTGCCACCGACAGTCTTGTATGGGTGGGTTTGTCTAATCAATTCCGAGTCGATTATTCCCTTGTTTTGTCAAAAATGTCATCCCTTGTATTATATTGATGCTAGTAAGCATCCCTTGACGCTTTGAAAGACTTGGTAGATGAACTTGGTTTATCCCTTGATTTTGTACAAGATATGCTATGTATTGTTTTGATAAAGATCTCGAATATCATTCATTCAAACCTTTATTACTAATATCATTCACTGAGTATCCAAGCTCACCCTCTCCTTATATATATATATGTAGGTGACGAGCGAGAAGGCGGTGACGCCTAGATGTCATTTGCAAGTTGTTTTGGATTCGTGTTGTGCTAGCATCTTGAAGATTATGTTTCTTAGTTTGTAATTCATGTCTTTTTTATATTTCGGCTTGAGAAGCCTTTTGATCAAGATGTAACATGCACTCTACTTTATTTGTATTCAAGTTGTAAACCCATATCATGATGTATGTCATTTCATTTGACTTATGCACAGCTCTTGTGGACTGTTTAGATTTAAATTTATTGCTTCCGCACATGTAAGCCCCATATGTATACTCTGATTGTGTGTGAATCCTTGTAAGTTGACCTTTGGTAATCTCGGATTACTGGCCATCATGGCACCATTCTACTAGGGGCGGAATGGGGTTGTGACAGATTGGTATTAGAGCACAAGTTCCTTATAGTTTGTTATTCACACAGTTGAGTCCCAAAAAGCATAGGATGTCCCTTAGAATGATGTTAGAGTTGCATTATATTGCTTACTACTTGATAAGATGTGCATCATCTCGGCATGATTATTTGGTACTTGCATACATGTCTATTTGTTCATTTTGTTTTAAAGTCACATTTTGCATACTCCTAGCATCATGAGAAGGGCTAGACCTTCAATTAGCCGAGATCAATCCGATGACAGGTTGGACATATTAGAAAGGATGGTAGAGGGTTTGGTCCATTAGTTGAGGCAAGCAAGGCAGCAAAACACTAGTACTACCTCTGCTTAGGCCGAGCATACGAACGGCCTACATGCGGTTCCACCTCCACCTCCCCCAGTACCGCAGGTGCCTCCACAGCCAGCTCTGTACAGGGACGGCACGATAACTTTGATCAAAGAATTCAAGAAGATGAATCCGCCGAAGTTCCATGGGGGTATAGAGCCGATGAAAGCCGAAGCGTGGGTTTTTGAAATAGAGAAGTTTTTTGAAATCTTTCCTAGCACCGACGCTCAGAAGGTGTCCTTGGCAGCATTCACATTAGACGATGACACTCGAAGATGGTGGATGATGATCCGAGAAGGCCATCCAGGTTTGACTTGGGCTAGATTTTTGGAGTTGTTTTATAACAAGCTTTTTCCCCTCAGTGTCCGAGATCGCAAGGCCACAGAGTTCCAGACTTTGACACAGGGCAACAGAATAGTGGCTGAATACGACCGTGCTTTCATCGAGTTAGCGAGATATGCACCTCACATGGTCAATGATGAGTACAAGAAAGCTAGGAAGTTCGAGAGTGGACTTCGAGGACCAATACAAGATCGAGTTAATATGCTCAACATGCCAACTTATGCCAGAGTGTTAGATAAAGCCATCCTGGCAGAAGCTAACTTAAACAGATATCAGAGTTTAGGGGAGAGCCAGTGAAAGAGAAAGAATTATGACAATCGCCAAGAAGAAGGCGAATATGGACAGTTCCAGCAACTCGAATCAGAAAGGTGATACTAGGCCGACATGTTCAAGTTGTGGGAAGCCACATTTCGAGGTTTGTCGTTAGGCGTCTAGAGCTTGTTTCGAATGTGGAGAGATGGGCCATCGTGTCAAGGACTGTCCCAAGACAAAAGCTAATGATAACAAAAAAAGTGGGAGTACCTCGAGTTCTGCACATAAAGGAAATGTCAGGAAAGGACAAATGAAGCATAGCAGGGTTTTTGCATTTGTGCCAGGAGACACTCAGAGTGACGAGACAGTAGTGTCAGGTACCCTTCCAATTTGCTCTCAAGATGCATATATATACATTGATTCGGGTTCTACACATTCATTTGTCTCTACTAAATTTGCCAAGAAGTTAAATAGAGAACCAGAACCCCTTGGTTATTTGTTGTCTGTGTCTGCTCCATTCGGGAGAACTATGACTTTTGCATCCGTTTATAGAGCATGTGTTGTTGTAATTGAGAATGTTGAATTACTAGTTGATTTGATGCCGCTGAACATGACTCATTTTGATGTTATATTGGGAATGGATTGGTTAGTAGTAAATCGTGCATCCATTAATTGTGTTTCCAAAAGTGTCATGTTGAAACCCCCAAACCAAGCCGAGGTTACGTTTCAGGGTAAAAGAGTAGTATCCCCACCTTACTTAATCTTATCCATGAAGGCTTATAAGTTGATCCAAAAAGGGTGTCAAGGTTATTTGTGTAGTGTACTAAGTAATCTGAATGGAAACGTTGAATTGGTTGATATCCCAATTGTTAATGAATTCCCCGATGTTTTCCCAAATGATTTGCCTGGCCACTTAGTCGATAGGGAAATAGAATTTACTATTGACGTCATATCTGGAACCCAGCCTATCTCCAAAACACCCTATAGAATGGCCCCAGCCGAGCTTAAGGAATTGAAACTGCAATTACAAGAGTTGTTGGATAAGGGCTTTATTAGGCCGAGCACTTCACCTTGGGGAGCGCCAGTTCTATTTGTTAAAAAGAAGGATGGTACACTTCGTCTTTGTATTGATTACCGAGAACTGAATAAGGTAACCATTAAGAATAAGTATCCATTGCCGAGGATTGATGACTTGCTTGATCAATTACAAGGAGCACGAGTCTTTTCTAAGATTGATCTCAGGTCGGGCTACCATCAGCTCAAGGTTAAAGCCAAGGATGTTAAGAAGACTGCTTTCCGGACAAGATATGACCACTACAAATTTTTGGTAATGCCTTTTGGAGTGACTAATGCTCCTGCAGCATTCATGGATTTGATGAACAGAGTCTTTAAGCCATACCTAGATGAGTTTGTGGTTGTTTTCATCGATGACATATTGATCTATTCGGAGAATAGTGATGAGCATGAGAAGCATTTCAGACTTGCCTTACAAATTTTGAGAGACAGATTATATGCCAAGCTTAGCAAGTGTGAGTTTTGGCTTTCTAGCATTTCATTTTTGGGTCATGTAATTAATGAAGAGGGTATCTCTGTTGATCCAAGTAAGATTGAAGCCATTGTGAATTGGCCGATGCCGACCAACGTGTCCGAGGTTCGTAGTTTTCTGGGTTTGGCAGGTTATTACAAAAAGTTTGTGAAGGACTTCTCAAGGATTGCAGTACCATTGACACAACTAACTCAGAAGGGAGTGGCGTATGAATGGACCAAGGATAGAGAATCAGCTTTCCAGGAGTTAAAGACGAGGTTAGTCACAGCAACAATTCTTGTACTACCGTCAGGCAATGAGGAATTTCAGATTTATAGTGATGCTTCACATAAGGGTTTGGGTTGTGTGTTAATGCAAGGGGGTAAAGTCATAGCATATGCATCTCGTCAGTTGAAACCTCACGAAAAGAATTATCCTACCCATGATTTAGAACTAGCAGCCGTAGTATTTGCCTTGAAAATTTGGCGTCATTACTTGTATGGAGCTTCTTGCCAAGTTTTCACTGATCACAAGAGTTGGAAGTACTTGTTCACCCAAAAGGAATTAAACATGAGGCAGAGAAGGTGGCTTGAGTTATTGAAGGACTACGACAGATTTAGTATCACCCAGGTAAAGCAAACTCGGTGGCCGACGCGTTGAGTAGGAAGTTTGTTGGGAGTTTGGCATGTTTAGCAATGATTTCAGTGAAGCCGACTATTATTGAGGAAGTGAAGACCAGACAGATGGAGGACGGATTCTTCAAGAAGGTATTTGACGAGATTATCACTAAGCCGAGGCCAGGATATACCATTGAAAATCAGGTACTTAAGTTTGAAGGAAGATTATGTGTGGCTGACGTCCCAGAGTTGAAAAGGAAGATTTTGCAGGAAGCCCATGGTTCCAGATTTGCCGTTCATCCAGGATGTACCAAGATGTACCAAGATGCGAAGCAGACTTTTTGGTGGCCAAATATGAAAAGAGAAATAGCCGAGTTTGTATCCCAGTGTTTGTATTGTCAACAAGTGAAAGCCGAACATCAGAGGCCAGCAGGACTTCTTCAACCCCTGCCAATTCTAGAGTGGAAATGGGAACACATCTCCATGGATTTTGTGATTGGTTTGCCGAGGACACAAAAGGGTATGGATTCGATTTGGGTTATAGTTGATAGATTAACTAAGTCAGCGCACTTCTTGCCCGTTAAGACTACCTTTAATGCCGATTGACTTGCTTTATTGTATATGAATGAGATTGTTAGACTTCATGGAATACCGATGTCTATTGTGTCAGACCGAGATCCGAAGTTTGTTTCTAGATTTTGGCAGAGTCTACAAAGAGCCTTAGGAACCGAGTTGAGGTTTAGCATAACTTTTCACCCCCAGACCAATGGGCAAACAGAGAGAACAATTCAGACACTTGAAGATATGCTTAGACTATGTGTATTGGACTTCAAGGGAAGTTGGGAATTACATTTGCCATTAATAGAATTTGCTTACAACAATGGTTTTCAAGCTACCATTGGCATGGCGCCGTATGAAGCTTTGTAAGGAAGGAAGTGCAGATCGCCGATATGTTGGACCGAGGTAGGAGACAAAGCTTTGATTGGTCCCGAGCTAGTTCAAGTGACAACTGAGAAGATTAAGCTCATTCAGCAAAGAATCAAAACCGTTCAAAGTCGACAGAAGAGTTATGCCGACCAGAGAAGAAGGGAGTTAGAATTCGAAGTTGAGGATCATGTATTCCTGAAGATTTCGCCGATGAAAGAAGCGTCAAGATTTGGGAAGAAATGTAAGCTAGCACCCCCGATACATTGGGCCATTCAAAATCCTTGAAAAGGTTAACCCCGTTGCCTACAGGCTTGCTATGCCGCCAGAATTAAGCCAAGTCCACAATGTGTTTCATGTTTCGATGTTGAGGAAGTATATTCGGGACCCACTGTATGTGATTGATTATTCCAGAATTGTGGTTAATGAAGATTTAGGCTACAAGGAGAAGCCGATGAGAATTATTGATAGGCAAGTGAAACAGTTGAGGAATAAGTCGATACCAATGGTGAAAATTGAATGGAATGAGCATTACGGCAAAGAGGCTACATGGGAAATGGAAGAGGAAGTGAAAATCCGTTATCCGGAGTTGTTTTCAGGGCAAGGTAACTTAAATTTGGGGACCAAACTTCTTTAAAGGGGGTGGACTGTAATGACACTCATCCTCGTCTTAGCCATGTTCATGTGCATCTACATGATTTTGTTTTGTTAGGCTTGCATTTGTAGATTTTGACTTGTTTTGCCTAAAGTAAAGGTCCCTGTCTTGTTTTGTGCTTATGTGATTTGCTTGAGTATTGCTTGTATGCTTTGTTCCTTGCTTGGTGCGTTAAGCCTAGGTCACACCCTTGAACCTCTTATACCTAGGACCATCTTGGAACCACTTTGGTTGACCTCCACTTTCACCTAGGCATATTCGCCGAGATGTCATCATCTAGGCCGAGGTGTGCATCACCTAGACCGAGATGTGTATCATCTAGGCCGAGATGTTATCATCTAGACAACCAACATCCTTGATCCTTGCACCTAGTAATCTTGTTCCTGGACTGGTGTAGACGCGCCCTTGGGCTTACTACTACAGTTCGGACTCCCTTTTGTTGTTGCGGTTCTTAATCTTGAACCAAAGAGTCCAAATCCGGCAAATCGTTTTGAGAAAACAGATTTTTTTGAAAGAAGTGCCAAACATGGACTGCTTTGCCAGATACAGAGTCGCCACCTAAATATTTTTTAATGGGGAAATTTAGGAAACCCTGACTCGGTGCCAAAGGCCACGTGTCCGTCATCACCAAAGTTGCCTCGGCTCGGGAACTTGGGTACGATCGGGGAAGGTCAGCTATGAGCACCCCCTCTCGCCCGGTCTGAAGACCGGCCTCTACTAACCGTGATATCCATTTTTGAAAACGTTGTGTGTTCTTATTCCGGTTATTAGCCTAGAATTACTATGTGATGCGCACAGCAAAAAGTATAGACTAGATCGCCTAATTTGGAAATAAGCATTGCATATCCGTTTTGTCTTGAAAAATACTTTGGAATTTGCTACTCGCAAGTAGGCTAAAATACGGATTTCAACGAGTTTTTCCAACTCAGGCAATCCAACCTTCACCCACAGGCATTCAAACAGTTTATCACATAAGCATCTAGCCACATGGTAAGCATGCTGTCATGTTAACACTCACACACATGCGGTATGCTAAAGCATGAAAATACTTACATCATACTCCGTGCCAAAACAATAAACTAGTTAGCAAACATGCATGGTCCTAGTTCATGGAAATTTGACTAATGCAACACATACAGGATGCAATTAGAGCAGGCTCGGCTAACCTAAACATGGCATGTGAAATGTAATCAATTGATGCATGTATTCAATTTGGGAATTGAAGTACAAATGCAGTTAGCATGATGCGCCGAGCCCGGTGCATGCAAGACAAATGTATGGATGCACGCATGCATAACATAAGGTATGCTAATTTAAACATGCCCTAATCTACCATCATAAGCAGGTAAATAAAAGGGAAGAAAGAAGTGGGGATTGGAAGACATGCACACACACGCACCCACACTTATTACAGATTCGCCCTGGCTCGGAGGGACCAAAAGAATATACAAATTAATTAACTACGCAAGCTAATTAAATATTACAAACCACTTAATTAATTAACAAATTAAATAAGCTAAGGAAAGCAATAAAATCCTCGGGAAGCAGATCCGATGCAATGCATGTTTGGTCTTGCTCGGAATTGCACTACCATGCATAGACTGCCTCTGTTTTCCCTGCTCTGCTCCTCTGAGGACTTCCAAAGCCTCTGAATTGCTTCCCTGGACACTGGGGAATACCACCGGCTGAGTAGAATTACCACCGGCTGCTAGATATGGCCATCGGCCACCAATGGATGGCCGGTCGGCACTATATGTTGCCGGTCGGCCAAAAATGCCTGCAGAACCTGCAACTTACAGCAGCAGAGGACAGAACTTGCATGGCAATGCAATTCAAGCAATATATGCACCAAACAAGCCCCTTATCATGTGTAGGACTCAAAGGGACATGGTCCTTGGTTCTCGGACCACCAATGGCGCATTTCAATGCGCGATGGCCCAAGAGAACCAAGTGTGCATTTTCAATTTCAAATGTAATGCATACAAACAATCAAAGGCCCAATCCCAATCACTAAATCAAGGGACAAGGCATGCATGAAAGATGCAATGCAACCTAGGCATACAAGCTAAGGATGCAACATGGCAATGCAAGGCACTTATGCAAGCATATAAGCGAACATGCAAGGTAAGCATGCAAACCAAATAAAGGGTAGACTTAAACATGAATTAGGCAACCCCAATTAGGCCTAAAATCAGTGGCCAAAATGCCAAGTACATGAAGGCAAATATTCACGCAAGCATGCAAAGATACATGGTTCAAGGCTTAAGCATAATGAAGCAACTTTTAAACGCATTTAAAAGGGACAAACATGGATTAATGGCATGCAAAGTAAGCTTTGAAATCATGCTATAAGAGGTGCCAAACCAACTTAAACAAGACAAACAATGGCATGCAAATGGTCCAAGTACTTAGGACAAGCCATGGAGGCTTAAACCAAGGTCAAGTCCACCAAGCCTCACAAGGCTAAGGGGACTTAAAACAGGTCAAAAGAAGGCTTGAACAAAGCCAACGGTGCACCTAGATGGCATCTAAGTGGCTCAAGTCCAAAGGCATGCACAATGGCCAAAACATGGAGCATAAGGCACAACCTTTTAAAGCAACAAAGAGACAACCAAGGCAATCACACAAGCATGTCTTAAGGACTGAAATGGTACTACAAACGGTGCCAAACCACCAAATCAAAGCAAAGCAAAGCATGCTATACACTTACATACTTAAGGCCAACAAGCCCAAAATGCAAATGGGGCATACAATGCAAGCTATGATCAACCCAAACAACAATGGACAGACCTTAAACATGGTGAAATAAGCACAAAAGCTTCATAAAGCTAAACCTAAAACATGCTAAAACAAAGGCTTGCAACCTAAGGCATGCTAGGAGCTAAACATGGCATTACATGGTAGGTATGCAAGGCATGCATGGTGTACCAAAACCAACTTAAAACAAAGTTAAATCATGACAATATAAGCATAAAATGCAGCCATGGCATGATCAACAAACCTTTAAACACAATGCTCCCTTAAGAGGCCAAAATTGGTCATTTTCAAGGACAATAAGGAGAGGGGGTGGCCCTCTCCTTCTTGAGACTTCAAGGCACCATCCTCACCACTGAAATCCCTCAAGATTTCAGTGGTGAGGAGGCCCAAGCACCAAAGCCTCGGAGCTCACCAAAAATGGCACAAAAATGGGACCTCTCAAGGCCTAAAGGTGGCCAAAAACCTCCAAACCACAAAACACTCTAAACAAACAATTTAGAGGGCCCAAAAAAAGAACTTTTTTGTATTATACACTAAGCACAAAAACAGTTCTAAGATAGGCTAATAAGCTATGAAAAAATGGGGATAAAAGGGGCTAGTGTCTCACCCTTGTAGACCTCTTCACAAAAGATGATCTTGTTGCCTCCTTGAGCTTCGATCCAGCCAAGAACACTAAGAACAAACCCCTGGTCCTTCAAAAGCCAAGGAAAGGTGAAAGACTAGGTGTTTGTGTGCAATAGTATAGACAAAAGCACCTAGAACATAAAAAAGGGAGAAAAAGAGAGATAGAATAGTTACAACTTTCTAACCCTAGAACCAGAGCTCTCCTCTGTGTTTTTCTCACAAAATTCTCCCCAACCTCCATGCCAAGAGAAGACCCCTTCTCTTATAGGCAAGCAATCTTGTAAAGCTTGTTCAATAAGCTTACAAGAGGAGCATCCCTCCATACACGTGTATGGAGGGGAACCAAATGCCACACAGCTGTCCTAAAATATCTGCAAAAGCAGATGAACAGTAGTCGGCTGCTCAAAATTGCCATTTTGACAAAATTGATGGCCGGTCGGCCAAATATATGGCCGATGGGCACAAACAGCAGCCGGTGGCCTCAAGCCACGGCCGGTGATGTGTGGGGAGGCCTCACAAGGCATCCCCTGCCCTTCTAAGGCAAAACACAAGTGTTTGGTGCAGAACCAGACACAAAACGGTCGAGTTCGGAGATCCTGAGGCAGGGCGCGTAGCCGAGACCTCCGGGAACTCCAAACGAACACAAACATGGATAATCACCAGGTGTTCAAACGGTGACGTCCAAGTCTTGAGGACGGTCAAAAATGGGGTGTCTACAGTTGCCCCTCTTTGACAGAACTCGAAAGTCATAACAATGACGGGAGTGAATGTCAAAGCCCAGAGACGACCCATTTTTGACAAGGCCGAAGACTTGGACAAACATGCAAGACAAACAAGGTATGCGCCCGAAGGCAGGGGCAAAATGCAAGACAATGCACGAAGCCGAGCATAACTTATGATCATGCAAAGAAAAGCTGTAACGAAGCACACATGCAACAGTTTTAAGCTAGCATACCCCAAACTACACTACAATGCAGAAAGGATGTAAGAGAATTATGCAATTCTCGAGACGTCTCACTCGGAGGATACAATACCTGTGCGGTTCGTCTGGTTCCACCAGTGGTAAATGAACCGTACATACAATATCGTGCCTGAAAAGAAAACAACTTAACATGTATGATATTGTTAACAACATGCATGACAATGCGAAAATGAATGCAAAATGATATGCAATATATACAAAACAATGTATAAACAAATGCAAATGAAAATGCAATGCAATTGAAACAATGCAAACTATATGCAAAGCAATTGAATCACGACCCAATCAGAAGTGGTTCGGAACCACACCTATGTCAAATAGATTGATGGAGGTAACAAGTCCGTCTACCATAGAACGGTCTACTGAACTATGAGTAATGTAGACGGACACAAGAACGAGTATTGGGTGGAATGACATAAGTGCGGTAACGACCTGCTGGGGAAAGGATAATGATCCTAATGCCGGATGCAAAACTACACTATAATGTAATATCTACAATGGATATGGCATGCAGCCAAACCAAATCTTGCCTAGGAAAGGCATGTGCACAAACAAGCCGCGGCTAAGCATAGAACGGTCTACTGAACTATGCTTCGACGTGAAAAGTATGGGCACATACCAGACCAAGCTCAACATGGAAAGACGCAAGCCATAGATGGAAGGTGATGCAATGGATGCATGCAATCTACAATGCAATATCTACAAATATGCAATGGAATGGATATTATGGATATGGCACGCGGGCCAAACCAAATCTTGCCTAGGAAAGACATGTACACAAACAAGCCATGTCTAACACAGAACGGTCTACTGAACTATGCTTTGACACGAGAAGTATGGGCACATACCAGACCAAGCTCAACATGGAAAGGCGCAAGCCATAGGTGGAAGGTGATGCAATGGATGCATGCAAACTACAATGCAAATGCATGACAATGCATGTTTATTTTCTACGATGCATGACAATGCAATATCTACCATGTATGCATGACAATGCACTACTTACAATGGATGCATGACAATGCACTATGATGCAACGGCTATGATTGTAGCTTTCCCTATCTTACCAACAGGGCGATATACTAGGTTGGTTCAGTATCCAGAACTGAGGCGCAAACATGCTGCCTCAACCTATGGGGCTTCCATACAGATTTCAAGCCGAGGATACACCCTTGGGTATTTAAACCAGACTTTAGTCTCGGAAATCCCGAACCTTTACGTTCTAGGCATAAATCGTTCGAACTCTAATTTCCACCATCCCAGTTGGTCTTCTAGGAACTCACTGCAAACACGGGCAGGTGGCTTTACCATACCACCGAAAGTCGTTCGAGCACGACAAACACCAAAGGAATTGCACCTTTAGAGGATTTAAGGTCTCCTAGACTGGGACACAAAATGTATGCATGACAATGCACTTTTTGTTTGGAATGCAAATGATGCATGATGTTGATGTGCGTGACAACGCAAGTCTTGAAATGCATGACAATGCATGAGAATTTGACACGCGGCGACGCGCGGCTTTAGATGCATGACAATGCAAATGAACTGGTTTATGATCTCGCCGGACCGCGCGTGTTTTTTTTTTTTTTTGGTCCTGCCGGACCCACTTTGGGGCAATGCATGAACTAAAGATGCGGTGCACAAGACAGTGCGATGCACAAGATCGCGCGATGGAATGCATGCCAAATGCAATGAGATGTGCAAAACAGCGCGGTGCGTTCAGACAACGCAAATGAAGGTTTTGCACCTCCCAAGGATTTAAGGTCTCCTAGACCGTCTGCTGGGAAAGTGCATGACGATGCAAAATGTGCGCTTTACAACGCGTGCAGTCATGCAAAACAATGCAAGGGATGATGCGTACTACAACGCATGCAGACATGCGTAACAATAAAGGTTTTACACCTTCGAAGGATTTAAGGTCTCCTAGACCGTGATGCAAAAAAGATGTATGACGACAATGCATGTTACATGGAATGCGTGACAACGCAAGTGAAATGAGTGCATAACAATGCAAACGGGATGTGCATGATAATGCAAATGTAGTGGGTGCATCACAGTGCAACTGGGATGTGTATCGTGGCGCGATGCAACGCACCAGACAGTATGATGAATGCATGCAACGCATACGGGGCAACTTTTGAATCTTGTAAAAGACAAAAGGATACAAAAGGATACAGCATTGCATGAATTCGAGTGCCACGCACAGGGGACACGGTCCGAGGTCAAAACGGAGGCCGGTTGAGCGTCGGAAATGCACTGTTTTACACTGTTTTAAGCAATGAAGGCTCTGGACCACTCATATGACCCAAGGAAAGGTGTAGGAGGCCCAAAAACCACTGTAGGAGACCACCGGCTGTTCACCGGCCATCACAATTCATCACCGGCCGTCCATCGGCCATCAAATAGTTCCATCGGCACAATATGTTGCCAACCGGCACATAATGTTGCCGACCGGCAAAAAGTCCTTGTATCGGGGCAGTTTCGACTTTTTGCTTCGGGTCTTTTAAAATAGGGTTTCTAACCCTATTTTCTCACTTCCTCCTTAGCCGAAATTTCACACCCTTTTTCTCTAGAGTGTTTTCCCCTCCTTGTTTCCTCATTTTATTCGCGTTTTACTCCCGTTTCGTCGTCGGATTTGCGATTTCCTTCGCGTTTCGGACGTTTTCATCCGAACAAATCTTTGTTTCGGTACCTCATTTGCCATTTCCACCTTTTTGGGGTTTGTTCCCCTCGCTTTCCTCTTGATTTCCGTGCCTTTTCACATCCCAACTTTTCCGGCCATTTTCCACCCTCCCGGGGGTTGACTTTTCGGTTGACTTTCCATATTCCAGCCCGATTTTCATTTTCCGACCATTTTCCTCGTCATTTTGACATGGCCGACGATATTCCACGCGGTGGGACTCCTCCGGATCACGAGATGGATCCCGGGGTCGAGCTCCTACCTTTGAGCGAGCGCCCGTTCGACCCGGCGACCTACCGGCCGGCGATTCACGTTCTGCCCCCCGACGGACTGCGCCAGTTCAGGAGTTTTGACATGGCGCTGGATCCCGAGCTTCTGCTACGTGAGCCTGCCTCTCACTTATCCTTCGGCGCTTCCGAGGTAACATTTTTTTGTGTTTTACTTTTTGCAATGTAGAACTTTTAACTGTCAACTGCCGTAGCTGATTACAGTCTTTAACTGCTTAGTTCAGATACACTGATACACTGTATATTGTAGTTGATCGCAGACACACTTTGCAACTGATATCTGTTTAAGACTGACACGTGCACACACACTGCACTAGCCTTGAACCACTCAACACACGGCACATACCGTATTTCACTGCAAACACCGGCACCTGATACCTGTTTGAATCTGAAAAACTTGCACGCATGCTACATTTGCACTGAACCACTCAAACACGCTGACGCATCACGCGTTGTAGTTCACTGTAAGCACACCGGCACTCGGTATCTATTCGAACTTGAAAATGCGCACGCATGCCAAATTTGCACTGATTCTGACTGTTTCTTCAAAACTGTACATTTTATATTGCTTCGCAACTACTTGTTTGAAAACAGGGAGATTCCCATACCATCCGCGGGTATGGGAACACTGTCGCTCGTAAGTGGTACGCCGAGCTACCCGATGCAGTTCGTCACATCGTGGACCAGGCCGGCTTTGGCACATTCTGCAGAGGACTCTCCAGGCTCACTACATGCAGACCTCTCATTGCCGCTCTGGTGGAGAGGTGGTGGGATACCACCGATTCATTCCATTTCTCTGCGACGGGGGACATGACGATGACCCCTTATGATTTCTCGATGCTTACAGGCATCGGGGTAGGGGGTGATCCGATCCCCTTCGATACTGATATGGATGAGTGGGAGGCCGCTCAGATCTATTTGCTCGGTGAGCTGCCGCCTCTGGCGCGTCCTGGCTTCGTCCGATATTCCTGGTTTGAGGTGCAGTTCAGGGTCCAGCCCACCCTTGTCGAGGCAGCCCCGATGACTCAGGAGGCCGTGGAGAGATACGCACGCGGCTTCCTCATGTTCTTGTTTGGGACGACCATTTTCGCCGACCGGGCGAACACCATGCCTCTCTGCCTGCTCAGCGCACTGGTGGACGTCAGGCATATCTTACATTACGACTGGGGTGGCGCCACTCTGGCCACTCTCTACGGATATATGAGCTCAGCTTCCCGCGGCAGCGGACAGTTGCTCGGGGGCTACTGGCGTGTTTGGAAGGTACATTCATTTCTCTGCTTTTCATTTCTGTTCTATATTTTCTGTACTCTGCACACTGCACACACTGTAGTCTGCTTTATACTTGTTGTATACTGTACACACGGCACACACATACTCTGCTTTACACTGACTGTATACTGTACACACGGCACACTCTGCACAATACACTGCACAACATATGGCTCTGCTATTTCTGTTTTTATTCTATATTCTGCTTTATCTGATAAATGCACTGATATTTGCTCTGCAGTTGTGGGTTTATGCCTACTTTCCTAGGCTTGCTCCTGTACCCGACGCAGAGACCCCTCTCGTCGTCCCGTTCTCGCGCCGCTTCGACGGGAGGTGCGTGCGGAGACCCCGCGAGTCATTTATCTTCTTCCGCCGCTACTTCGACACCATCACCCCCGCGGAGGTATGTTTTACTTGCAGTTTATTTAGGCTTCGTCTCTCCACTGCATGTTTCAATAACAGTAGATAGCAAACTGTATTTCATTTTCAGATCACCTGGCAGCCTTGGGCTCCTTTGCCAGCCGTGATGCGGGATCAGTTTGCCAGTGCCGATGAGACCTCGAGTTTCCGGATTCTGCTGGAGGGCCCGGTCTGTTGGGCTTGGTACCTGGGTGAGCGTTTCTTGCGTCAGACCCTAGGTTTACCGGAGCAGATAGTCCCGATGCACCCTCCTGAGCATATGAGGGATACCGAGAGATTCACCACCGAGCAGATGATCGACTATACGATCGGCTGGGAGGCAGACGACTTCAGAGGCGAGGGCGATTACTCGGAGTACATCCGGACCTTCATCATGCGACCTCTGAGCGGCGGCCGCCGAGCGGAGAGAGAGAGGCCTGCGGCGCCAGCGGCTGGAGCGGGAGCGTCGAGGAGAGCTCGAGTCCGTGGTAGAGGCGGAGTTCAGAGAGGACGGGGGACCGGTTGGCCTGCTCTGCCCACTTCACTAGCATACAGAGGGCAGGGTGGGGCGACCTACCAGATTCCCTTTGCTCCTCCGCCGGCTGATCATGAGTTTGTCGGTGTCCCCGACTTGCCTCCGGTATGTATTACTGCATTCTTGTACAGTCGTTTCATTTCAGTTTATTTAATATTCCGCAGAATACTGATGTATCCGATATTTTTGCAGGCTTCCTCCGAGTACACCCGGCAGTCATTGGAGATGAATGCCTCCATGATGGGGATGCTACAGCGGACCTTCGACCTCCTGGCCCTCTACAGCATTCCGGTATGTTCTTCTGACCACAGTCTTAAACCATACATAAACTGCTTTGCATAATCTGATGCACGACACAACACTGGATACTCAGCCCTCACGGCACCTGATACACTGTACTCACACACTGCATCCTGCACTGATTCACTGTTCACAGCATACATACACTATACTCATCTGCTGCATTCTGCACTGATTTACTACTTACGACATTCATACACTGCGCTCATACACTGCATTCTGTACTGATTTACTGCTCACAGTATTCTAATGCATTCGCCTTTCATGCTTTTTCAGCCTCCCTTCCAGATTCCTCCGGTGGGTGGTGCTCCGGCTGGACCTCCCATTTCTACCCGGGATGGCAGAGTATATCCCCGCACCAGAGGGGGGCGCACTCATGTCGGGAGCAGCTCACGGGCTCCAGTTCCAGATGACGAGTCTGAGGCAGAGACAGAGGCGGAGGCAGAGTCGTCGTCGGAGGAGACCGGTGATGGCTCGGACTCGGGCTCAAACGGTGATGCTCCTGGTGATGCTCCTGGACTTCTGCTCAGGAAGAGGGCGAGGACGGATCCCCAGGCGTGAGACCATTGATGCTGATCCAGATTCTTGCTGCTTTTTCCTTCTTTTTGTACTTTTTTTCTTTTTGGTTAGATTACCTTGTACTGCGGCAGACAGGTTTTTGTTCCCAAAACTTTGTACTTGAAAAAGATTATATGAAATGAAACAAACTCTTTTTTTTCTAAAAAAGTGTTATATCTGTACATTCCATACTTTGTACTGCATTACATCAAATTACGCCCCAAACGCAAATGAAATCGATCTGTTGTCTGAAAATTAAGCACTTGTACTGTGATAATCGGATAACCAACCAACTAACAGCAAACAACTCATACAAACCACTGCTCAACCTGGACACACAGCCCATACTCTGTTGGGGATTAGTCTGCATACGGCCCATAACACAGCACTCGGTTCATTCTGCACACCGCAAACCCCGAACAAACAGCCCAATCCGGCAAGACGGACCATAAAACTGAAATGGTTGGAGTTGAAACACACTTGGATGTCCCAAATTTCTTTTTCTTCTCTTGCTTCGCATGAATGTAGAGAATGGCACAGCATTCTGAGCACAAACGATTTCAACTTTTGAAGAGGGGTTCTGCAACCGGGG
Source organism: Camellia granthamiana (assembly GCA_036172215.1). Taxonomy (NCBI): domain Eukaryota; kingdom Viridiplantae; phylum Streptophyta; class Magnoliopsida; order Ericales; family Theaceae; genus Camellia; species Camellia granthamiana. The sequence continues at coordinate 8,101,898 of CM069917.1, forward strand.
TATCGAATCTGAAACCGAACACAGCGAGAAAGACTCAATTGAAGAAAACAAAAAGGCACACGACCTAAACGCAACGAGACACGCCCGAAAGAGGCTCAAGACAAGAATTGCGACAAAACCAAAACAAAAGACACGACTCACGGACATGTTCACGAGAATGAAGGACCTCAGATCACAAGGAGCCAGTTTCTCCGGGTTTGGTTCCCACCCTTCTGATTTGCGATTCTCACATCACTCGGCCCTCAAGCTCGGTTTTTCTCTCAAAACCCTCTTCTTACTTTTCTCTCGACTTACACCTCTCTATTCTTTATTCTCTCATTTTTCTCATCCCTCCCCAGGACGGTTGATGGGTGAATAGAAAGTTGCGGGTTCAGCGCCTAACACTACTAGCTCGTGGCTACTTATTCTGATGACATCCAGTCGGTGTTCCAGACGGGAAACGGTGTATCTTTATCCGGCAAATATGGTGCCTTTCTGGCGAGTATGTTGACGGCGGGGGACAGACGGAACATCTGACTCAACTGTGCCCCTAGTTCGTTATTTTGACCATTTTTTGTTTTATTTTCTAAAACAGTTTTGACCAAAATGAGAACTGGATTAACATACTTGTTCGATTTTCTGATTCAAAATCATGCAAGTTAGACTGTGAGTACTGAAAATTTTCCTTTTTGGATCTAAGAAGATGGTCCGGTTTTTGGAAAATGAAATAGTTTTCGAGAAAATAGTCAACTTCAGTAAAAATTTTCAAAAACTATTTTTGCAAACAATCAACGCTTGACGAGCGCGGAACTTACCCCCCCCCCCCCCGAGATGCACAACCTCGGATTGGAGGCAATGAAAAATTGCCCCTTGCTTAAAGGGGGCACATGGCAACGGAAAGTTGCCCCTGATTTGGACGGCAACTCAGGACAACTTATGGCAATGCATGGCAACGGAAAGTTGCCCCTTGTCTGGATGATGCCGCAGCATTTTTGTAGATGGTCTTTATCGAGGACGACTGAACTCCGAAGACGACGGTCTGAAACAATATATGGACACAGTCACTGTAAAAGCAATGGTGGCTGGACTTCAGGATGAAGTTGCCTACGTATCCCAAACATGGGAATCAAGCCTACGTAGTTCACGGTTGTTACAACCGGATTGTCGGATGCAGAGGAAGCAAGGATGATCAAAACCATTACATGGACTGAGGCGCTTATGAAAGCGTCGGGGGCTGGACTTCAAGATGAAGTTGCCTACGTATCCCAAACATGGGAATCAAGCCTTACGTAGTTCCGGTTAAGGTACACTCGGGTATTTTAACCTTCACTTTTCAGGCTCTAACTTTTGCCAAGGTGCCCGATGCGGATTTTCGACCTTGCGAGCTTCTCTTTTTTTCTTCCTTCTTTTTTTTTCTTTTTCTTCAATTTTTCTGCATTTTTCTTTTTTCTTTTTTTTTTCTTTTTTTCATTCATTTTTTTCTCTTTTTGCATTTTTATTTTTATTTTTATTTTGCCTTGCTCTAACTTTTGCCTGGGTCGCCCTTTCGGGTTTTCGGCCCAGCGAGCCTCTCAAAGGGTAAAAGTGTAACAAGTCCATGCCAAATGGTTTTTGAAATTGAAGCCCTCTGTATTCGGGAGAGTGACTACTGTGTTGATTTGCAGAAGAATCCATCATGGTTGCTTCACGAGCTTTTTCCAGTGAGACCTGACCTTCTTGATCTGATTCTAGTGCCTCTTGCTCGAGGGCAGCTTCGAATTGGGCCCCACAGGCCTTACATGGCAGTTGACTGTTGAACGTTTTGAACGGATTCCAGGTTCGCAACAGATAGATTGAATCTCGAGGCTGAGAGCGATCCTAGGCTGCACAATCTCAAGAGCAATTCTACACAAGTCTTCACAGGACCGCGCAAAACATTTTGTTTTTGAAAGTTTTTAAGAAAGCGACAAATCGCTCGCGCTGAAGATAGTGTGGAACCAGTCTGGATCAAACCAGGATCCTTCTCAGTACTCACACTAACAAGCATGATTTCAATCATAAAAAGGCTCAACATGCTCCTCTTTCTCTCAAAATGATCAAAATTTTACAAATCCCAAGGAATTCCTCCCTCTTCGTTTTTATCACCGCAGTGTTTAAAAAGGGTTTGAAAAACTCAAGTCATTACAACGATGTTCAAGGCACAAGAGTGTAGGTAGAATGTACTGTCGTTCCATTCACATCTTCTGGCACAACCAGCTTAAACAGCAACAAGGACGGAAACGTGATAGTCGCAGCTGTTTCATTCAGATTCCCTGATTGTGACTGGCTCCTCAACCGAGATAGACTCAAAAGGAAAACAAAAAGGGGTAATTACAAAACGGTGCTCGAGGCGACAACCCCGGAATCACCTGACATTCTATACAAAGGGGACTGACTCGCTACAACAAGACAGACCCGTGAGCAAAAAGGACTGACTCAAGACAACGAGACAGACTCAAAATAAAACAAAGACTGACTCGACACCCAAGCCAGATTTTTTAAAACCAGCATTCGCAGATGCTCAAAAATGCGTGCCAGACGCCACATCAAAAACACTGGGCGCCGCTCACAAGTGGTCCTTCCCTGATCACATACTCACAGTATCCGCATCCTCAAAATCCAATAGCTGGGTAGTAACGGACTTGGCTGAGGTGGGCGGGAGGATAACCTCGTTGTCAATCAAATCTTGCACCTCATGACGGAGGCGGAAACAATTGTCGGTAGCATGGCCTGTCTGCTGGTGGTACGCGCAGTACTGAGCAGGGTCATGAGTAGCAGGGAGATTCTTCGGGAGAGGCCGAGGCTCCAGGGGTTTAAGGTGTCCCCTCTCGGCAAGGATCTGAAGTGCCTTGGACAATGGCATGTAGAGAGCATGGAAGACCCTGCGCCCTCGGGGCAGGTACTTCGGAGGTTGAGTATTCTTGCCAGACGCACTAGCGAACGGGTCAGCAGGCGCGGCCTTGGATTTCTGATCCTTCCCGGGTACAAGGTTGGGAGCGGGAAGAACTGTTTTGGCATGACGGGGCCTATCCCGACTTTCTGACTGACTTGAACTACCCTCAAGTGGAGCGGGGAAAGCATCCTCCACAGCTTTTGTTACAACTGCAGATATCTGCTGCTTGTTCATCCCCCCGGCTTTCAAAGCCTCGACTGCCCACAGCAGTTGTTCGATAGGATCGGCATCTACCTTTATTTTGCCTTTGTCTCGGGCCTCAGCCTGATCTAGGATTTGAGTCGGTACGTCGTTGCCATAGCTGGAGGCCATCTCCGGTTGGCTAAGCTCAATCACAATCCGTCCCAATAGCGGGGGCTCCTGGGGTACAAAACTCCCGGCATATGGTGCGGCTGGTGGCGGAGCTGACATCCCGTAAGCGAGATCCGCCATGGATCTTTGGAGATCACCTATCATCCTCATTAGCTCGAATGTGGTAGGCTTGCGAGCCTGATATAGCTGGGGGGTCCAGACCGGGTGCGCAACCGGCGATCTAGGTGGATGCGGCACATCGACATTGGTCTCACTCTGTAGAGTGATTCCTTGATCTAATGCAGCTGTCATAACCACTATCTCTTCCGAATTCTGCGTCATCGTAAGTCCTGCCGCAGCAAGGGGGAACGCTGACTATTCTGGAACTCTCTGAACTGAAAGGAAAAACAAGCAGCATTTCAGCCCAAACGGATCAAACACAGGTGCAGCCGAACAACTGTACTCGACTATTGATCACTATTTCCCAGAAATCACTGTCCCAAAAACACTGAATCGGATACCCTCAGATATAACTAATTCTATCAAATACTGACATTGGTGCCCTCGGGCCTGATACTCAAACTTTGCAAACTAATATGTGCGTTCCTGCAGAGATACACTCTAAAAGCACATAACAAGTAAAAGAGAGCCAATACACCCCTATGTTTGGGGTACGGTTTCCCTGTCCTATTTTGTCAGGAGCTAGGGTTTTATTACGCACACAGCGGTTTCAAACAACCTAACATCGGGTAAGCAACTTGTCCTAGTTTGGAATGGTCACTACGGATTCCGAATATGCACTAGGTCGAATGGTCGAAAAAGGGTGCCCCGGTAAAACCGGGGTTTGTGTTCCCATACTGGCAGAGCCCGCAACCGGTCAGCCTTATGGCTTGCTTTGACAAAGTCAAGCCTCCGGCAAACCGCTCAGGAATAGCAGATGGCCAACACGGTGTCCTAGGCGCACCAATGCACATGTAATGCAAAGAGACACATAAATGAAATCAAAATAGGATATCACGAGTTCGAGTCAAGCTCTCTAAATCCCCAGCAGAGTCGCCAGAAATTGTAGACGCGCCCTTGGGCTTACTACTACAGTTCGGACTCCCTTTTGTTGTTGCGGTTCTTAATCTTGAACCAAAGAGTCCAAATCCGGCAAATCGTTTTGAGAAAACAGATTTTTTTGAAAGAAGTGCCAAACATGGACTGCTTTGCCAGATACAGAGTCGCCACCTAAATATTTTTTAATGGGGAAATTTAGGAAACCCTGACTCGGTGCCAAAGGCCACGTGTCCGTCATCACCAAAGTTGCCTCGGCTTGGGAACTTGGGTACGATCGGGGAAGGTCAGCTATGAGCACCCCCTCTCGCCCGGTCCGAAGACCGGCCTCTACTAACCGTGATATCCATTTTTGAAAACGTTGTGTGTTCTTATTCCGGTTATTAGCCTAGAATTACTATGTGATGCGCACAGCAAAAAGTATAGACTAGATCGCCTAATTTGGAAATAAGCATTGCATATCCGTTTTGTCTTGAAAAATACTTTGGAATTTGCTACTCGCAAGTAGGCTAAAATACGGATTTCAACGAGTTTTTCCAACTCAGGCAATCCAACCTTCACCCACAGGCATTCAAACAGTTTATCACATAAGCATCTAGCCACATGGTAAGCATGCTGTCATGTTAACACTCACACACATGCGGTATGCTAAAGCATGAAAATACTTACATCATACTCCGTGCCAAAACAATAAACTAGTTAGCAAACATGCATGGTCCTAGTTCATGGAAATTTGACTAATGCAACACATACAGGATGCAATTAGAGCAGGCTCGGCTAACCTAAACATGGCATGTGAAATGTAATCAATTGATGCATGTATTCAATTTGGGAATTGAAGTACAAATGCAGTTAGCATGATGCGCCGAGCCCGGTGCATGCAAGACAAATGTATGGATGCACGCATGCATAACATAAGCTATGCTAATTTAAACATGCCCTAATCTACCATCATAAGCAGGTAAATAAAAGGGAAGAAAGAAGTGGGGATTGGAAGACATGCACACACACGCACCCACACTTATTACAGATTCACCCTCGTTCGGAGGGACCAAAAGAATATACAAATTAATTAACTACGCAAGCTAATTAAATATTACAAACCACTTAATTAATTAACAAATTAAATAAGCTAAGGAAAGCAATAAAATCCTCGGGAAGCAAATCCGATGCAATGCATGTTTGGTCTTGCTCGGAATTGCACTACCATGCATAGACTGCCTCTGTTTTCCCTGCTCTGCTCCTCTGAGGACTTCCAAAGCCTCTGAATTGCTTCCCTGGACACTGGGGAATACCACCGGCTGAGTAGAATTACCACCGGCTGCTAGATATGGCCATCGGCCACCAATGGATGGCCGGTCGGCACTATATGTTGCCGGTCGGCCAAAAATGCCTGCAGAACCTGCAACTTACAGCAGCAGAGGACAGAACTTGCATGGCAATGCAATTCAAGCAATATATGCACCAAACAAGCCCCTTATCATGTGTAGGACTCAAAGGGACATGGTCCTTGGTTCTCGGACCACCAATGGCGCATTTCAATGCGCGATGGCCCAAGAGAACCAAGTGTGCATTTTCAATTTCAAATGTAATGCATACAAACAATCAAAGGCCCAATCCCAATCACTAAATCAAGGGACAAGGCATGCATGAAAGATGCAATGCAACCTAGGCATACAAGCTAAGGATGCAACATGGCAATGCAAGGCACTTATGCAAGCATATAAGCGAACATGCAAGGTAAGCATGCAAACCAAATAAAGGGTAGACTTAAACATGAATTAGGCAACCCCAATTAGGCCTAAAATCAGTGGCCAAAATGCCAAGTACATGAAGGCAAATATTCACGCAAGCATGCAAAGATACATGGTTCAAGGCTTAAGCATAATGAAGCAACTTTTAAACGCATTTAAAAGGGACAAACATGGATTAATGGCATGCAAAGTAAGCTTTGAAATCATGCTATAAGAGGTGCCAAACCAACTTAAACAAGACAAACAATGGCATGCAAATGGTCCAAGTACTTAGGACAAGCCATGGAGGCTTAAACCAAGGTCAAGTCCACCAAGCCTCACAAGGCTAAGGGGACTTAAAACAGGTCAAAAGAAGGCTTGAACAAAGCCAACGGTGCACCTAGATGGCATCTAAGTGGCTCAAGTCCAAAGGCATGCACAATGGCCAAAACATGGAGCATAAGGCACAACCTTTTAAAGCAACAAAGAGACAACCAAGGCAATCACACAAGCATGTCTTAAGGACTGAAATGGTACTACAAACGGTGCCAAACCACCAAATCAAAGCAAAGCAAAGCATGCTATACACTTACATACTTAAGGCCAACAAGCCCAAAATGCAAATGGGGCATACAATGCAAGCTATGATCAACCCAAACAACAATGGACAGACCTTAAACATGGTGAAATAAGCACAAAAGCTTCATAAAGCTAAACCTAAAACATGCTAAAACAAAGGCTTGCAACCTAAGGCATGCTAGGAGCTAAACATGGCATTACATGGTAGGTATGCAAGGCATGCATGGTGTACCAAAACCAACTTAAAACAAAGTTAAATCATGACAATATAAGCATAAAATGCAGCCATGGCATGATCAACAAACCTTTAAACACAATGCTCCCTTAAGAGGCCAAAATTGGTCATTTTCAAGGACAATAAGGAGAGGGGGTGGCCCTCTCCTTCTTGAGACTTCAAGGCACCATCCTCACCACTGAAATCCCTCAAGATTTCAGTGGTGAGGAGGCCCAAGCACCAAAGCCTCGGAGCTCACCAAAAATGGCACAAAAATGGGACCTCTCAAGGCCTAAAGGTGGCCAAAAACCTCCAAACCACAAAACACTCTAAACAAACAATTTAGAGGGCCCAAAAAAAGAACTTTTTTGTATTATACACTAAGCACAAAAACAGTTCTAAGATAGGCTAATAAGCTATGCAAAAATGGGGATAAAAGGGGCTAGTGTCTCACCCTTGTAGACCTCTTCACAAAAGATGATCTTGTTGCCTCCTTGAGCTTCGATCCAGCCAAGAACACTAAGAACAAACCCCTGGTCCTTCAAAAGCCAAGGAAAGGTGAAAGACTAGGTGTTTGTGTGCAATAGTATGGACAAAAGCACCTAGAACATAAAAAAGGGAGAAAAAGAGAGATAGAATAGTTACAACTTTCTAACCCTAGAACCAGAGCTCTCCTCTGTGTTTTTCTCACAAAATTCTCCCCAACCTCCATGCCAAGAGAAGACCCCTTCTCTTATAGGCAAGCAATCTTGTAAAGCTTGTTCAATAAGCTTACAAGAGGAGCATCCCTCCATACACGTGTATGGAGGGGAACCAAATGCCACACAGCTGTCCTAAAATATCTGCAAAAGCAGATGAACAGTAGTCGGCTGCTCAAAATTGCCATTTTGACAAAATTGATGGCCGGTCGGCCAAAAAGAGTGCCGGTCGGCCAAATATATGGCCGATGGGCACAAACAGCAGCCGGTGGCCTCAAGCCACGGCCGGTGATGTATGGGGAGGCCTCACAAGGCATCCCCTGCCCTTCCAAGGCAAAACACAAGTGTTTGGTGCAAAACCAGACACAAAACGGTCTAGTTCGGAGATCCTGAGGCAGGGCGCGTAGCCGAGACCTCCGGGAACTCCAAACGAACACAAACATGGATAATCACCGGGTGTTCAAACGGTGACGTCCAAGTCTTGAGGACGGTCAAATATGGGGTGTCTACAACTGGTATGACCTAGACCGAGGTGTGGCACAGCTAGGCCAAGTGTTATCCTTCCTAGCTGAGATCATTGAGACTCCTCTTGCCGAAGCCGATGCTTTGACCCGAGATCATTACCTTGTTAGAGTGCCCTTGTCACCTTGCTTGTTATACACACTTTGTCATACTCTTGTCTTGTCATTCTGTCACTTTTTTGAGGAGATCCAATCCGGCGTTGCCACGTGTCCTAGCAGAGGGTTAAGTCAGGTACTAGCTGAGAACCTATGTCATTTTGTGTCATACCTTTTTCATTGTAGAGGGAGAAGCTCTAGGAAGAGGAAGAGAAGTTTAGAGTGAGAGAGCTAGATCCCAAGCTTGATCTTTAGAGTTTGAACCGTTAGATCCGTGTTTTAAGGTTAGATTCTTGATCTACTCTTGTTGTTCTTTATATTGATCTGATCGCATTGCATGATCTAGCATGATTCACGAGCCATGCATTGATTTAAAGTTTGGTTTTAGAAAGAGAAAATGATGTTCTTGTGTTCTTGAAGAAAAACCATATTTTGATCCGAAAGTTTATAACAAGTTCCACGTTTTTGTGTTTGTTTCCAAGAGATCTTCGAGTATGGGTACCCAGGTCCATGTTTTTGAACTCATCTAATGAAATCTTAGATTTTGAATAAGGAAGTTATGATTTTGGCATTCATGTTCTTCATGTTCTTCAAGAGGAAACCCAGATTTTCCAGACTTCATTTCCCTAAGTGTGGTCACCGAGACCCACTCTTGCCTAGATCTCACACCTAGGCCAAGCATCGTATCTCACCTTGGCCTATCTTGCATGATCACCTGCACTTTAGTTTATCTTGCATGCGCATCTAGGCCTAGGAGACCATACCTCGGCCAAGAGGTGTGGGACCTCGGCCAAGACCTGGTTGGTACCCAGCATGTTTTCCCGAGATGAGAAATAGTGTTTTAACTCCCAGCACATGTTTTGCATTGTCTTGACTTAGTTTTGAAAGAAATGCCGGGATCATTTACACTCATGTAAGGCTTGTTTTAGGGATGCATTGCATAGCCATCTTTTGAGCATTCCTTCTTGTCTTCTTGAAATACAATCAGTGGACCTTGCCATGTGTTTGTAGGTCTTGGATTCTTCCCTTAATCCCTACACCCAAAAAGCTATGTGAGTGGTATTTTTAATAAAGCTATGTTCTAATGATTTGATAAAAGCTTTGCTTGTTTCGTTTTGGAAAAGTGTTTGTTCAAGCATGAATGATTATTCCTAGTTTTGTATCAAGTATTATCTTGTTTTGATGACATTCTTGGAAAGTCCTTAGTGCTAAGGGATTATAATGCAACTAGTACCCTTGTTTGAGATATCTCCCTTGCCACCGACGGTCTTGTACGGGTGGGTTTGTCTAATCGATTCCGGGTCGATTATTCCCTTGTTTTGTCAGGAATGTCATCCCTTGTATTATATTGATGCTAGTAAGCATCCCTTGACGCTTTGAAAGACTTAATAGATGAACTTGGGTCATCCCTTGATTTTGTACAAGATATGCTATGTATTGTTTTGATAAAGATCTCGAATATCATTCATTCAAACCTTTATTACTAATATCATTCACTGAGTATCCAAGCTCACCCTCTCCTTATATATATGTAGGTGATGAGCAAGAAGGCGGTGACGCCTAGATGTCATTTGCAAGTCGTTTTGGATTCGTGTTTTGCTAGCATCTTGAAGATTATGTTTCTTAGTTTGTAATTTATGTCTTTTGTATATTTCGGCTTGAGAAGCCTTTTGATCAAGATGTAACATGCACTCTACTTTATTTGTATTCAAGTTGTAAACCCATATCATGATGTATGTCATTTCATTTGACTTATGCACAGCTCTTGTGGACTATTTAGATTTAAATTTGTTGCTTCTGCACATGTAAGCTCCATATGTATACTCTGATTGTGTGTGAATCCTTGTAAGTTGGCCTTTGGTAATCTCAGATTACTGGCCATTATGGCACCATTCTACTAGGGGCGGAATGGGGTCGTGACATAAGGGACCTGGTAGATGAGGCCAGGACAATGGAAGAACAAACAAGGCTGCCCCAAGCACCAGCAGTAGCACCTCCACCAGCACCACAACCACAAACAGACGAACCTCGAGTGATCAATGTGATTCACTCGAAGGTCAATGAGAACGAGGTACGTGGGGAGACTTAGAGGGTGAAACACTTGCAGCATGTGTATCAGGTCCAGCAAAAGAGGCCTAGAGAAGACGAGTACTAGGGACCAATGGTGCCCTTTATTGAAGTCGACCGAAACATGGTGCAGTAGCCACACAACGATGCTCTGGTGATATCTCTCAAGATTGGAAAATGCCAGGTAAGGCGCATTCTGATTGACCAAGGTAGCTCTTGTGACATAATGTATGTCAAATGTTATAAAGAGCTCGGCCTTCACCGAGATGATCTGGAGCAGTCCAACAGTCCAATGGTCGGCTTCAACGGAACGCCGACATGGCCCCTAGGTGCAATAAGTTTGGAGGTGCAGGCAGACACCAAGAAGGTAAGTACAAAGTTCACAGTAATTGACACCCTCTCCCCTTACAATGTTATCTTGGGGAGGCCATGGTTGCACGGAATAAGGGCTGTCCCCTTAATACTGCACCAGCTGTTGCGGTTTCCAATAGAGCATGGAGTTGAAGAGATCAAAGGGGATCAGGTGCAGGCAAAGAACTGCTCCATGGCAGCAATGAAATCTACCTACAACATACAAGAAGCAGAAATAGTAGAGATTGAGGACGAGGACATGGAGGTCCTGGATGACATTGACAAAGAGCCGGCCGACAAAAATGAGGAAGCCTTGAAGAAAATTCTAGTCCAGCAAGGGAATGAAGAGTGCTTCTTCCTCCTCAGCTCAGGCTTGGCCGAGAAGGAGGAAAGGGAGTTAGAAGCATTCTTGCGAGCAAACATAAAAGTGTTTTCTTGGATGCCATACAAGATATCTGGCATTGACCCCGAGGTTACATGTTACAGACTGAATGTAGACAGGTCGGCTAAACCCGTCATTCAGCGAGCGAGGAGGCCGACGTTGGTCCATGTGGAGGCAATCGAAGAAGAAGTGAACAAATTGTTAGAGGCCAGAGCCATTCGCGAAGTAAACTACCCTACTTAGCTGTCTAACACTATGGTTGTAAAAAAGAACAATGGGAAGTGGAGGGTTTGCATGGACTTTACCAACCTGAATAAGGCTTGTGCTAAGGAGAATTTCCCACTCCCTAAGATTGATCAATTAGTGGATACCACTTCAGGGCATGGAAGAATGAGTTTCCTGGATGCTGACAGGAGGTACCATCAGATAGCAATGTACCCCCCTAATGAGGAGAAGACTGCATTTATCACCCAAAGAGTGCTATATTGCTACAGAATGATGCCTTTCGGGTTGAAAAATGCAGGAGCACCGTACCAGAGGTTAGTGACCAAGATGTTTAGACATCTGATTGGCAAAATAGTGGAAATATACATTGATGATATGGTCGTGAAGACCAAAGAACCTGAGGATCATCTGGCTGACTCGAAGGCAGTTTTTGACATCCTTAGAACTTATCGGCTCCAGCTCAATGCTTCAAAATGTGCATTTGGAGTGGGGTCTGGTAAGTTCTTGGGATACTTGGTTACTAGAAGGGGCATTGAGGCAAGCCCAGATCAAATCAAGGCCATCCTGGATTTGAAAAGCCCAATGTCGGCAAAACAAATGCAGATGTTGATTGGAAGGGCCGCTGCCCTGAACAGATTTATAAACAGAAGTTCAGATAAGTGTAAACCATTTTTTAGTCTGTTGAAAAAGGCCACAAATTTCTTGTGGGCAGAGGAATGCGAAACCACCTTGACCGACTTGAAAAGATACCTAATCACAACTCCAGTTCTCTCAAATCCAGTACCTGGAGAGAAGCTATTCTTATACTTGGCGATTTCAGAGCATGCAGTGAGTGCAGTGATAATTAGAGAAGAGAAGAGAGAACAAAGGGCAATATACTATGTGAGTAAAATCCTAGCAGGTGCAGAGACCAGGTATTTACCCCTGGAGAAATTGACACTGGCCTTATTGATGGCTTCCAAGAAGTTGAATCATTACTTCCAAGCCTACAAGATTGTGGTATTGACTGAGCATCCCTTGAAGTCCCTGCTACAACAAAGAGATCTGACAGGCAGGGTAGCCAGATGGGCAGTAGTATTAGGCCAATACGACTTGGCATTTAGGCCCAGAACAGCAATCAAAGGCCAGGTTCTGGCTGACTTCGTGGCTGAGTTCACACCCGGTGCCATCCTACGTCGGGCTCCGGTGAGCCGTGACTTAGGATGTCCAAGGGAACAAGAAGAGACCCAGCTAGGAATGAAAAATCCCACAGCAAATCAGAAGAAAGTAGAAAAACTCAAGCCTTGTGATATCTACATCGGTGACTCTTTCTGCCTGTTTATTGATGGGAGTTCAAACCGTCAAGGAGCGAGGGCAGGTGTGGTGTTGGTATCTCCAGATGGACGAATGTTAGAGTAGTCTATTCGTTTAGGGTTTAAAGCCTCAAACAATGAAGCAGAATATGAAGCACTGATCGCAGGATTGAAATTGACAGTAGCAATGGAGGCCAACAAGGTGGTAGTCTTCAGTGACTCCCAGCTCATTGTGAACCAGGAAACAGATGAGTATGCAGCCCGAGATGAGAGAATGATAGCCTATGTCAAAGAGGTTGTTAGACTGTTAGCTTTGTTTCAGGACTGTCGACTACAACAAGTTAGCCGAGATGACAACAACCATGCCGATGCCTTGGCTAACTTGGCTAGTGCAATGAAATCAGGGGAGGCAAGGACAATAATGATTGATTATTTGTCAGGTCCAAGTGTGGAACCACTAATCACAGAGTACTAAGCAATGTGTGTGGAGATGGACCCAAGTTGGATGGATGCAATAGTAATGTTCCTTAGAGATGGAAAGCTGCCAAATGATCGCAAAGAAGCACACAACACCAGACTGAAGTCGGCTAGGTTTAGTCTGACAGCAAAAGGACATCTCTACAGAAGGTCTTTTACTGGTCCCCTTTTGAGATGTGTGCCTCCCTCACAAGTTGAAGACTTCTTATATGAGATACATGAAGGAGTATATAGAAGCCATGCTAGGGGCAGATCACTTGCTCATAGGAGCATTACTCAGGGTACTGGTGGCCCTATATGCAAAAGGATACTGAAACATATATCAGAAAGTGTGAGACGTGTCAAAGGTTCGCACCTTTAATACATCAACCAGCAGCAGATTTGAACCCAGTGTCCAATCCTTGGCCATTTTCCTAGTGGGGCATGGATCTTGTTGGACAACTACCCCAAGCAACAGGACAAAGGAAGTTCTTGTTGGTAGCAACTAACTATTTCACAAAGTGGGTAGAAGCTGAACCCCTTGCAAAGATTCGGGACACTGATGTGAAGAACTTCATATGGAAGAACATCATCACTAGGTTTGGGATCCCAAGGGCAATAATAGCAGACAATGGTACACAGTTTGACAGTAAGTTAATCAAAAGCTTCTGTGCAAAGTACAAAATCAAGAACTATTACTCCACTCCAAGTTTCCCTCAGAGTAATGGTTAGGCAGAAGCATCCAACAAGACTATCTTGGATGGGATCAAAAAGAGGCTAGCAGCAGCAAAGGGAAAATGGGTGGAAGAGTTGCCCAATGCACTCTGGGCATATCGGACTACGCCGAGAAGATCAATTGGGAAATTCCCATTTGCCATGGCTTATGGCACAGAAGTAGTTATCCCACTAAAAGTCGACATTTCAGGGATTAGAACCCAAGGAGTAGAGAATGGGACTAACGAGGCATTCCTGGCCCGAGATCTAAACCTACTTGAGGAGAAAAGGGAGAAAGCAACAATTCGACTGGGGGCATACCAGCAACAACTTGCTAGGACTTATAATAAAAAGGTCAGCTCAAGAGGGTTCAAAGTTGGGGACCTAGTGCTAAGGAAAGTGGTCGGCAACAAGAAGGATCCTAAGGAAGAAAAGCTGGGCCCAAATTGAGAGGGGTCTTATAGAATCATCTCAGTCACCAGCAATGGGGCGTATCAGCTTGAGGACAGTGAAGGCAAAGAGTTGCCAAGACCCTGGAACACTTGCAACTTAAATTTTTTCTATCATTAGACTTTTTTGTTTTTCGAAATTTATGTCATAATTAGCCGAGGTAGTAATAAAATTTTAGCCTGATTTTTTAAGAATTTGAAATTTGTGTGATTGGCTTGACTAGGCCTATGACGATGTTTCTGGTTGAAACATGATGAATAACTTAGACTTATTATATGACAGAGTTGAATTATACTTGCATATAATAGATTTGAACTAAGTTGGCGATGTTTCTGATTGAAACATGATGAGTAACTTAGACTTATTATATGGCAGAGTTGAATTATACTTGCATATAATAGAGTTGAACTAAGTTAACGATGTTTCTGATTGAAACATAACGAGTAACTTAGACTTATTATATGGCAGAGTTAAATTATACTTGCATATAATAGAGTTGAACTAAATTGAATTGAAACTAGACTTGCCATGTTAGCAAAATTAAACTTAGAATAGAACTAAGTGCATTTCAGTTAGGTTAACAGAGAAACTAAGGTTGAGAACCTCAGCTAGTTTTTGTTTGAATCTGACTTCGACGAAAGACTATATGTGCTTAATGTGAACATAAGTGAAACTTAGGTTCACACTAGGGGGTAGAGAGTTGGAGATTTGAAGTGTTTGGGACTTGTTGAAATTTTATGGACAAAATTTACAAGTCAGAATGGGCTTAACACTTGTTGAAATTTCAGAAAAATTTACAAGTTAAAGTTAGCCGAGGTCATATTAGAAAAGGCATCCGAGATACATAATTGCCGAGATGGCCAACCAGGTTGCCAGGCTTGGAAAGGATAGAAGGAAGAATCCTTGTTAAAGAACAGTAAGTGAGAGTGAAATGGCAAGTTTTAAGAAACAACACTTGTAAAAATATTTTAAAATATTTTTAAGTGTTAAGCCAAGACCGAGATAAACAATCAGAAGATATGTCCGAGGTACTTTACCTCGAGAAGATTGCATAGTTAAGGTGTACTTTGAAGACATACAAAATTATTCTAAGTATGAAAGTGGTAAACATACATGAGAGAAACGAAAGCATACAACACTTTAAAAGAGAAAACAGATTTGCATTCAAAAGGTAAACTTGTTCGAGCACAAAAAGGCACATCGGCCAGATTGAAATTAAAACATTGTTCAAAAAGTTGCAAAGACTACAGCGGAAACTATTACAAAGTAGAAATAAGGAAAAGCTTCTAAGTAGACTATTCGGCGTCATCGGCTGGCTGGGTTTTGGGCTTAGAAAACAACTGGGAGATCTTATCGGCAGTCTTGTCAGCCTCGATCTCGGCATCAATCTCAAGAAGAGTTTGATCGAGGCTCTTATCGGCGGTATACACCTCGGACGTACTCTTCTTGGGGGAGGCACTTTTGGAGACCTCGTCCTCCTCATCTTGAGTCAAGTCTAGGACTTGCTCATTCAGAGTTGGGGACTTGGCCTCAGCAGCACCAACTCCAGCAAACTTGTCGGCTTCGACATCCTCCTCTGTCTCAGCCTCGTCCTCAGACTGGTTTGGAGTAAGGGGAAGTGGAAAAACAAGTCGGCTGGCATCGTACATTGGCAAACCTTCAGGGATAGCCAACTCCTTCAAAGCAGCGATCCAACCAAGGGTGTAACCCTTATTGCATGCCTGCTTGACTTGCTTTTTGTACTCATCACGTACATCGGCCGGCCCCTCGGCGTAGGCCTTTTCATCGGCCGCCTTGATTTCCACCTCCTTCATAGCCAGTGTCGTTTGAAGCTCGATTTGGGCTTAGGCGTCTTTCTCTTTGGCCTCTTTTACCTCGGCCTGAGTGACTTCGGCTACATTTTTGCAGCTTCGGCACGGTCCTCAGCATTTTTCAGGGCCAGCTCAGTAACCTTGGCCTGGTCAAAAAGGCCTTGGATACGGGCCTCGACTTTGTTCAAAGAGGACAGTAGTTTGGCTGCCTCCTTAGTCTTTTGGGTAAGTTCTTTCTTACAGTCCATGGCCTTAACTGCGAAGGAGTGACCCTGCTGGATGGCCTGCAAGAAAAAAAAAAAAAAAAAAAAAACTAATTAGTAAAAATTTGGTTAAGTGTTGAAAGACTTCAAAAAACAAGGTAAAAGACTTACCAAAACGCCGTGCTGCATCATCAGAGCATAGTTTTCATACTCTGTTAGCTCAGCCATTCGGTTGATGTCGATTGGCAAGAGAACGGCAGTGGAGATGGAGACGCCAACTTCAACACTGTCCAGTGCGCTATCGCCAGCTAGCAAAGGTCAGTCACCCACTAAGAATGTCGGGGCCCAAGGGGAGCTGGATTTAAAGGTACTGAGCTGATCTGTACCCTCAGACCTTGGCCTCTTCGAGAAGGGTGCCTCAAAAGAACCAACCTCGGCAGGCCTCTTCTCAGCGGCGGAGGAGATTTTTTCTACCTCGGCCAATTTGGATATTAGCACAGTGTCTTCAGAATCAATCTGAGTCACTGTAGCTTTAGCCTTGGCCTTTTTCATTCTTTTTGGCTTTGGTTTTGGTTGGGATGGGGAGGACGAGGATTGCATAGTCACAACCCCGGGGATATTGGCAAGGAGATCCTCAATAATGGCTGGTTTTCGGCCCATCTCTTTAGCAATGGCAGCTACAGTTACTTTGGTGCCAAAGCGAATAACTTGAAGTGCAGTAGGTAGGTTTGTTGGGTTGTAGGCCGATGACTCAGAAAGTCAGCATTTGTGGTTGCGAGTTCTGCCGGTAGGGGCAGAAATTGGAACTCAGCGTCGGCGTCGACGTTGGCGCGGGGATGGAGGAATTAGTTAAGGGGCTAAGGTAGATAGTTGATAAGCTAGGTCAAAAGTGGAGGCCTAATCTGGCCTTGGAGATGAAGTTGTTAGAGGAGTTGTGGCAGAAGGGGGAGTCTTGCTTCGGCGAGGTACGTCGGGCAAGGCCAACTTGTAGATTGGTATGTAGTTCAGTAGCAGAGGTGCCTTGCGCTTCTGCAGAGGGAGATTTAACAGCCTTTTCAAATCTCGGTTGGGAAAGAAGGATTGTCGAAATCCCTTTGCCGGTTTCGGGAGAGCTGCCCAAAAAAAAAAAGTAAGAAGGCAAAACTATTTAGACGAAGATATATCAATTTGACAAGTCCTAAACAAAAGTGTGATTAGAAGAATGACTCAGTCCTTACCACCACCGTCTTTAAACACTCTTTGGCTCAAGGGATAGAGGTGGAGGTCTTCATCAAGTGAGAACTCCCAGTTGCCCGAGATGATGAAGTAATCATCTCCAGCACCCTTGTTGGAGTCTGGGAGGTCGGCAATAAGTTTGAAGGCGGTGGATTTGGGCTTTAGGTAGTATATATAGCCTTTGTCGGACTTGAGGCCACTCATCGTATAGCAAAATTGAATGTTGGCTAAAGTGATCCTAGCTTTTTCTCGGTGTGCTAGTTCAATTATGCCATTGATAACGTGGTATGAGTTGATGGATAACTACATAGGGTTAAGCTTATAATAGTGAAGGACCTCCCTAAAGAGAATGTCTAGAGGAAATCGGAGTCCACACTCTATGAAGGCTACTACTGGGAAGGGCATGGCATCTCTATCAGGCATGATGGAGTCCTCCTCCCCAGCCAACCTAAGGTGAACATCAGCTGGGATGGAGAACTCTCGATGGAAATACTCTATTTTTTCTGGGGAGTCTACTCTCTACCTGAACATGCCCATGATGTCGGCTGATGAAGACTAGGACAAAATTTCAGAAATGAATGTTTGGTATGGGTTTAAGGACCTCAGCTAAACCCTAATCTGGCAACTTCTAGGGTTTTTTCGGATCTAAGGGGGGGTTTTTGGTTCAATTTTTCCTAAGTATGTAATCTCTTTTTCAAATCCCAAGCCTAAATCTATATGGAAACAAAGAATCAATGGCAAGAATCTGAAAACAAGACAAAGGGAAACAGAAAAGAAAACATGATTCAGACTCAAGAAATTCAAGAACACTGAGTGAGTGTGTGCAGATGTGCAAAAACTTAGAACAATGGTAAAGTTTTTAAAATCTCAAGTGCATGAACAGTTCATATGTACAGACTCAGTGACAGATTAAAAAAGAACTAAGTCGCAAACAGGCACGTTTGACACCCGAATGTTAAAATTCAAAACATAAGCAAAGATTCAAGAACATGAACAGATTCATAATGGCAGGAAACAACGTATAAGCATGTAACAGAGTTTGAAATAAATCAAAGACTGAAAAGGGGGAAAACAGTGGCTTATCAAAGAGAATGAAGCCGGATGAATATCGCCGAAGTCAGACGACGTGAGTGGTCGCAAACAGATGGTGAAAAGTTCGCCAGAGGAGGTAATCAGAACAGTTGTAGAAAGCTTTGAAGGAATAAAAATTGAGGTTTTTTTTAGAGAGAGGAAACTTTGAGAGAGTGGAGGAATGCAAAGTGAAGAGACGGAGAGAGGGAGAAGTTTTGTTAAAAACACGAAAAGACGACAAACCATAAATGATATACCTTGGACGACGTGTCTGTCAGGCGGCGTGTGCAGAAGCGATGCGACCTGATGGCGCGTGTCAGGTATGAATCAATGAGAAAATGATGAGTGGATGAAATGGTTGAGAAAACCGTGTGTGACAGCTCCTGCACAGATAAAACTCTTGGAGTTTTTGATTTAATAAAGCAAAAACCTCGGCTAGAGGAGCGATCTCGGTTAAAGAACTTGAAGAACTTGGTTCTTAAGTCTTGGTCATATGAAGCTGATATGTAATAATCTCGGTCATGAAGAATGGAGTAAGTCTTAGCTGATGTGCTATGTGGACAAATGATGTAGGTTCCATCACCTCAGGATGCCGAGGTAATGGAACCTAGGGGGCAGTTGTAGGGACATATTTTGTGAATGGCAACACGTGGCCAAGGTGACGCCGAAGTGTCAGCCGAGGTGCCACGTGTCTTGGTCATGCCGCCGAGGTGATCTCGGCTAGGCCGAGGTTATCTGCAGAGATACCGAAATTCGAGATGAGCGGATAAGGGACAGGAGTCCTAGAACTGAGGAGGACCTTGGTCTAGATAAAGATAAAGCTCTTAGGGAGTTTATCTCTATCTGGCTGGGAATCCAAGATGAGCATTGAGCCAGAGTCCATTGAAGCTAGGTTTCTACAGGGATCAAGTTAGTGCTGGCCATAAAAGTAAGGCACCCTCGTAGGTTTAAGGTATGTTTTTGTATTCTGGCTTGTGAGTTAAACACTATTTGCTATCTTTGAGAGATAACTAAGTACTGACTTGATCGTTGGAGTGCCCCCGGGTGGACGAACCACCGTCGGAGTCTTATCTTTCTGTGATAGGTTGTTCGGGCGTGATCTATTCTGCATGTGCTCTCCTGCTGAGTTCCTGTTTAGCAGTATGGTCGGAAATCAGCACCCATAGTATATATATACTATTAACATTAGTAAATGATAATGACATTTTATTTTCTTCATTTCTTTTGTTATACCGTTTTACAAATGTATCGTATTCTTTTTGTACTTCTTCTTCATCGTCTTTTGTCCATGCCATAAGATTCTCCTCATCTTCATATACTAGCACACTGGTAGTTCTATATCCTATTATTCTTTTGCTAACTGAACTCCTTCTAGATTGTATACTAGAATTATCTATAGAGTGTCTTCCTGACGATATACTTACATTATCCATTTCATTATTATTTTCTATTGTGCTAAGAGTTTCTATTTTAATATTTCCAGTATTATCGATTTTAATTATATTTTTTCTTTTTGTAATATTTTTAGGATTATTAAAACTTGTTATCCATCGATTATCTAATTTGATCTCATTAGGATTTATTCTTTTAGGTGTAATTCTATCTATTGGTATTCCATTGGTAGGTTCAAATTTATCTGCTTTTATAATTTTATGCTGCATTTTAGGATCTATGGTATTATCTAACTTATTTACTTGCGTATGCCCGTGCCTAAAGGCATTGTGTAAATAATATTAAGCTTAAAATACAGTTATAATTTATACGTATTATGTTGAAATTTGTGAAGTTTGTGTCATTTTTTTTAATAAAGATACTGAAAAAATATATTAAATATTTTACTTCTTAAAGAACTTGTAACAATTTTGCTTATATTACATGCTCTACAAAACTCAAATAAAATAATAACTCCCTCTAATCTTAATGCAAATTAAGAAACAAACATATAAGATTTATAATGTTCACCAATATTGAAAATCAAAATATAAAAGCAAGTAAAAAAAAAATTGTAAACACTAAATGAAAAACAGAAATTAAAGTTATTGTATACTTGTTAACGTTTTATAATAAAAAGAAAAAAAATTACTAAATCTATATAATAAAGCACATAAGTAAGTGCTTTACAATCTCAACAAATTAAATTGAAAATTAAATATCAAAAAATACATAACAACCTGTACTTTACAATTCCAAACAAATCAAATATAAAATAATGCACAACAGCCAGTGCTCTGCAATCTAAAAGAAATTAAAATTAAAATGCATACCAGTTAGTGCTACTGTTGCCAATCAAATTATAACTACATAAGAAAAATAAACATTATATTGTCATACACCAAAAGAGTGAGTTAAAACTTTACAAAAAGTGGGTTAAAGCTTTCAAAAATATGTATGCTTTACAAAAAATGTGTCAATAACATGTCTTCAAACATGTGTTTGCCCAAACTTCTTCCTCATTATTTTCCAAAAAGTTTTTGTATCAACTTATATGTATCCCTAATGAGGAACATGCACAACAATCTGGTAATTTGTAGAAACAAAAAAAATATAGATTAGTACATTTGTTGGAAATAAACTTCACAAAATACTTTGAGATTGAAATTACCTTATTACATCCCCATCGAAGCAAGCTAGTCATATTTCTCCTTTTAAGCTCCTTAGATTTTTCGATCCAATCCTATAAAAGTCCATATTTCAAATTATTATTAAATTAAAATTTTATAAAAAGTTATATAATCAATAGAAATAAATCTACATGGTTACCTTCTGATAAAACGTGATTTAATCTACATAGAACACTACAACAACACTTCAAGATAAACAATATTTGTAGTAGAATCCAAACTATCTTTAGGGAGGAGAATACTTATACGATCAAAGGATGTACATCTGGACAATGCCACACATAATTGCCCATGGCTAAACACCGGTATGCGCAAATCAACCCCAACAAATTTCACAGATTGTTCTTGAGATTTATTAATGGTCAAGGCATATGCCAATCGAACTGGAAATTGACGTCTTATCATTTGGAAAGGCATTTCTGAAGAAGATGGTGTCAAAGATATCCTTAGTATGAATGCAAAATTGCCAAACTTTTCTCCAGTTAAAATTTGAGCTTCAATTATGCGAGGGTTGCATCTAGTAACCATCAATCTTGTACCATTACACAGTCCATCTTTCGGTGCAATGTTTCTCAACAATATTATAGGACAACCCACTTTCAACTCTAACTTAAAAGTTGGCAGCCTAGGAGAATCCAATAAATTTAAATATTCATTAGGATATCTATTTGTAATGGTAGGATCAATTTCATTATCTTCAGACATTTTATCTGCTGTAAGATAAGTATATAATCTCCCTGGAAAGATATTCAACGCAGTAGTATTAATGTCACTGACATCATCGTTACGCATAAACAAAATTGTGCGTTCAGTTAAAAATGTTGGGGTTGACGTCTCTATCATATTCAACTGTGGGGTAAACTGTAGAGAGTAAATTATTCAAATCTTGACATTTGTGTATTGTTGATGGAAGGTTAACGATTTCTTGAGGATTGGTCCCAATCTAAAAAAAGTGAAATCAATAAAAAAAAATAAGTATAAACACAATTTATTAATTTAAAATAATTTATATAATAAGGAAAAATGTTAAAGTAGTGTTACCTCCATCAAAAAATTTGCAAAATTAGAATTTTCATGTCCTTCAGGATTCAACCGCATATTCAAATCCAAAGTTAAGATATGTACATGCTTTCATAGAATAGAATGTCTTAATGATGCATTCATAATTTGCTCATGAACTCCTTTGGGTATAACTACTAAGATTTGTCGAAAGTCTCCACCAAGAACAATAGTAATACCCCCAAATGGCTTTTCACTATCACAAACATCCCTTAATATATGATCAATCGCTTCAACACAATGTTTATGTTGTATAGGAACTTCATCTCAAATTATGAGTTTTGTTTCTCTAAATAACTCAGCTTGTAATGATTGTTTGCTAAACTCATAAAGTGAATTTTCCAAGACATCTAAAATGTTGAATGTGTAGTGCGACCTCCTACCAGTAACAATGATGCAATTCCAAATGAAGCCACAGTAACAACGATATGCCCAAGGCTGTGACATTTTAATGCAATCGTATTGTACATAAATGTTTTCCCTGTTCTAGCACCCCCATTCAAAAAGAAAATAGTTCCTTTATTTTGAAAATTTGAAGAAGTGATTGTGTTATAAGAATTTCTCTGTCCATTGTTGAGACAGTCAATAGTAATTTGTGGATCTACCTGTTGTGCCTCACTTTGCAGTTGTTGATGTTCGAATATCAATCGATTACCAATTGTTGTACTCCAATTTGCAGTAGGTTGTGGCATGGGTGAGAAGTCAATTAAACATTTTCCTGATTCATGAAGCATTTGATTCAAAAGATGGAGACCATAATCCTCAATTTGAGCCTTAGTTGGGTTAGAAATGGCAAACAATATACAAATCTTATGTGCAAGATCATCACATATATGCGTTGAGAATTGATTCCATAATGCACATGGATTTAGTGAAGAGCACTAGGTGAGAATAATACTAAACAATCTCCTCAATTGATATCTAGTTTTCATAACTACAACCTCTTTCAAGCAGTGTATCCATTCTTCATCATCTTCTAAAGGCCCCCTTGCAACACATGCTAATTTAAATGTATCATGCACAACATTATCAACTGTGTGTAAAGACTGAAACGACTTTCATCCTTTGACAATGGTTAGTAACAAACGCATATAAAACCTTTCACCACAATTAGGGCTAGCAAAGTACATTCTACCAATTGCATATCCCCTTTCTCTTGATTTCTATCTCTTTTTTGACTTAAGCCAAACAAAATGCTGTGGAAATTCTTCATAAGTGAATAAACATTCATCTCCACTGGCAGCACAATATGCAAAGAAGCCAGTAAGAGTTGACATTTGTTGACCAGCTCTAGATTGAATCATTTCTAATGACTCTTCTAGGTTAAAAACAACGCGATGCATTCTAGGTAAATGAAGTGCCAATCATACAACCGTTGGCATCTCTGCATGCAAAGGATGATCAAATATTCACCAAGCAGTTTCTGGAGGTCCAATATACCTTGCATCGAGATATTGTTGAATCTTATTTATAGTACGATCATAACCCTTATAAATGTACTTATGTATATACTTGACACATCTCATTCCAGCACAAACTTCCACATTTATATGACAGTTGAAAAGTTTAGAAAGATATGCATTGTATGGTACGACATCCCTATTATCAACTTCTTGCCCCCTCACAATATATACTTGACCATTATTGTGATGACAATAGATAGAGTATCCATCTTGATCCATAGTTGTTGTTTCTGTGAAAGCTCGAGGGTATCTCTTAGTGCATCTACCATTTTCCATACATGGTGCTTGCGGATTTTGAGCACCACATGGTCCATGTACCATACAACATTTGATAGTTTCAAAAAGCATAGGATTATCTTTTAGGTCTGGAAATTTTGCACAGACAAATTTGTCCACTTGAGCACATGTTTGAATTTTGTCTAGACCCTTAAGAAATAAAAGTGCATGCATATGAGAGAGACCTCATTTTTGAAATTCAATTGAAAAACATGTGCAACTTTATTTCCAAACACCTGATTTGTTTCTATCTCCTTCATCAAACACTTTCTCTTCAACTCAAAAACACGGGCAATTAAATCAGGACGATCAATAGGTTTTTGATGTGGTAATAATGCTGAAGTAATTTCTGGCCAATTGGGATTTGCAGTCATGGTAAGAAAAATATCTGGGTGTTGGTTGTATCGCATGATAGCCATTGAATCTTGAAAGATTTCAAACATATGTCTAGGACTACCAGTAAATGAAGATGGCAAAACAAACCTTTGACCAATTTGACCAGGTCGCACATAATCTAGATCAATATCTGACAACTCTTGATAAAGCTCAACCCAAAGTTTTGCTTGATTAAGCTTGCAGTATGTCAATCAATTTTGCTCAGTTGCAGCCCAAGCATCTACCAAAAACTCTTGAAATAATTTCCTACCTCTCAAAATTGTTGAATACTCTGTGGGTCGTTCAAACAAACAATAACTATAAAAATCCATTTGAGTAAGTCGATCAGTTGAAGGTCAATCATACTGAACGTTCCACAGTTTCAACTCAGGTTCCCATCTAAGCTCACCATATAGAAATAATAGAACATAATGTAATGGCAAGTATGCTGGGTGACATTCATTAATTTGTATCAATTCATTATTTCCTCAAAAATGTAAGATAATATCTCTCATTCCACTTACCTCTATTCCATCACCTAGTATTACAACAGCAATCTCATCTGCAGTTGGTAGGTTATACCGACGTCGATCAATTACTGAATTGTAATGTAGATGAGCAGGTAGATTGTGTCCTACCGAGTCTAATTGATGTAAAATGGCATAAGCCTGGCAAAATTTATCTACAAATGCATTGACTTGCAACAAACTATCCTGAATAGTTTTCAGAACATCCCTTCTCAAGTTAGGATTTCTACGATTACAAATTTCTAAAGCTGAATTAAGGTCATAGATATACAGTTGAGCATAACTCACATCCTGCCCTGGTTGTGGTGTAGTGATCCTGTTCGATGTCGCAATTTCCATGAATTGTGAATGATATAGGGCCCTTTCCACTAAGTACTCTAGGATCCAATGTAGCACCAAGACTCGTAACAGCATTGGCTGCATTATACACTTGAGTATAACTTCAAAAGGATTTTGATTGATCATTATTCCCATCATACAATGCCTGAAGTGGTGGAGGGGGTGTAATAAGTAAAGGTGGCCTAATCTTTCCTTCCAAACAGCAAGTTTCAAAGAGGGGACGCTTCATAGATGATTTTGTCAATTTTTCATCTATCCAATGTAAGGCTGAACAATAAGGACATAATACATCCATCTTGCGAAGATAATGGCGGCAGGAATCTTTGTGTGCCCGGGCGTCAATTGATGTCTTCATAGGTATATCTTCTAATTCATCATCCGTACATAGATCTTCTTGAAGAAATCGATTTATAGAAGTAGACCTATGAATATTTGTGTATAAATAAAATTATATAAAACAACACAGTATAAGTAAGAGTATGTGTTTCAAGATTAGATATAATAGATTACCAATTCCTTTGTAGAGCTAAAGATGTGCTTGGCATAGAAAACGAACATGTAGAATGATGGGTAATCATTGTTTGTTTTTGTGCCAAATGAGAATCTTTAGTTACTGTTTCCCACTCCAGGCAAGCGCAATTGCGACGAATTGGTGTTAAAGAAGGTTGTCGTGGTTGAAGAAATTCTTTTAATCCCTCTTGTTCTCGTTGCAAGCATTGAAATTTAAAATGACTTTTCATTTTTTTCACGCTCTCTCCGGGCACGTTGGGCCAAGACAGCTTTTGATATTACATTATCATGTTGTGCCTAAAATAAAAATATTTTATCATTGGTGCAAAAAATGCAAATATTATGCTTAAAATGAAAATATTTTCTTGTTTCTTTCCTTTCTCTTAATTTTGTTTTCTATTTTATTTGTTTTATATCTTTAATAGTGTTATCTTTATTTCTTTCTTTCTTCATTCATTTTGTATTTTATTAAAAAAATAAATAAGAATTAAAAATATTGGCCCATATATTTTTTCTTTATTCCTTCATTTCTTTTTTCTTATTCTCTTCATATAAGTTGCAACTTATGGATGGTACATTATAAATGCACATGTATCCATGTAAAATATAAATTAAAAAAAAATTAGAAAACACATACAAATAATAGCAAGTTACAGGAAAACATATTACAATCATTTTACAAAAACAACATGAAACAACAAATTCATTTTATACACCCATAGCTTTTAACTATTCAAAATTTTGATTAGTTTTGTATCATATTTTTTAAAAAGAATATACACCACTTAGCTTGTATTTGTCATTCTCTTGTCAGAAGGAGCCATCTTTTCTTTTCCCTTAGACATTGGGTTGACCTTTTCTTTCTCTTTCGCCTAACAAATATAAATAAAATATTCAAAAGATTAAAAACATCTTATATAAATAAAATACATACAATGTTTGACTTGATTTTGTACTTACTGCACAAACACAGATAACATTAAGGTCGTACGTACTCATCACGGATGACCACACCAACATTTCTAGATGGGGTTATAGGAGCAGGCCTATAGAAATGGATTGTGAACAAATTAAAATCTATATAATAAAATGGTAATAGTAAGAGTATATATTTCAAGAATTAAACACAGTTGTTTACCAATTTGGTGTTAAAGAATGTTGTCTTAGGTTAATACATTCCTTTGATCTCTTTCGTTCTTGTCGCAGGCGTTGTCCCAATTGGTATGCAAAACATGGCTTTTGATTTTTTTCACGTTCTCGTTCTACACGTTGAGCTAATGCAGCTTTTGATAACACATTATCATTGTGTGCCTAAAATAGGAATATTATATAATTAGCTGCATAAAATGTGAAGATTATCCCCTCTCTTGCTTCCCTTTCATCATGTATTTTTTCTTTCTTTTAACTAACTTTTCCTTTTCATTCAGTTGAGTTGTTAGTCATATAAGCACCAATGCATGTATTGATGAAATTTAAAAAAAGAGAAAAAAATAATTTGAAAACACATTAAGCATACAAAGCTACAAACTCACTATGCACTTATTGCTTTAAAGACACACTGACAAAATGTATGTTGAAAAAGTAAATATTATATCATTGGGTACGTGAAATGTGAATATTAACATGTAATGTTTTCTACTTAGCTTTTCCCTCTTCTTGTTATTTCTGTTATATTAAATTTTATTTTGTCTTTTTCTTCTTTCCTTAAGAACTTATAAGAAAAATAAAAATGAAAAAAAATTATATTCTATAGTTTCTTTTCATCACATATTTGTTCCTTCTTCTTCCTTTTCTTTTTCGTTTTCTTCTCTTATATTTTTATTATGCTATGTTGTAAATGCGACATGTGTTCATACAAATAGACAAGCATATTAAAAATTCAGATTAATGTTTATACAAATGCATTAGCGTATATGACATTATGCAATCAAATATGACACTATGCGACATGTGTTTAACATGCTTCAGAAAAACATTTCACAATCAATCAGAATTGAATAAATATTTGAAAAAGAAACTTTTAAAAAATGTAGATAAAAAAGCGTATATGACACTATGCAATTATTAAAAAATCTATATAAAAAAATTGTTTGAAGCTTTTAAAAATTGTTGAGAAATCATACCACGGGATATGCATTTTCCTTTCCTTTGCCAGAAGGGATAGCCTTTTCTATTTCCTTTGATATTGCTTTATTTTTTTCCCTTTCCCTTTGCCTATAAAAAAATAAGTAGAATATATTTATCAATTATTTTTAAAATGATAAGAAAATTCATGTCCAATGTTCAAGTGACTTTTAGGCTTACCGCACGAATGCGAATGATATTAAGATCACACTCATCGCGGATAACAACATTAACATTTCTTTCTTGAAGAAATCGAGCCTATATATACAAAAACTTTAGAGTGATAAATAAAACTTTATACACATAAATAAGAAAATTAGTAAACGGCATTGATATTATGGTTCGGTGTAAGTCTCCATCCACCTATGAAGTATGAGAAAAAAAAGAAGCATTTTATTAGAAGAAAATTAGATATGATAAGTTTTTTAAAAAAATAAATAAATAGGCCTTACATTATAAGAGAGCTACGTAAATTTATATAAAGAAAAAAACAAAAAACTTACTTGACCAAAAATAGTGATGTTGTCCATAATTGTTGTACTGGAACCTAAAAATGTTTGGTTATATAATTTTAGACATCAAGAAACAAAAAATTAGCAATACTAAAAGTTAACACGGATTTCATTGACAATGAAATGTTATTTCCAAATCAGTTGCTACCAAATCGGATAATAAAATTCAAAATCCTATTTAAATAAATAATTTCCACGGATAGAAAAACCTTAATGGGTTATAATCAAGAGGAGAAGAAATAAAAATATAGACATCTAAAAAAAAAAAAAAGGCTAGCCCAATCACATTAAAATGATAAAATTAAATATTGAAAGCAACCCTAATAACATGAAGAGTACGAAAATTGGAGCACAAATTTGGACATGAACAATATTAAAATTAAATTTGGATTTCAACTCTTCTCTTTCCAAATTGACTTTAATTTTATAGAGATGAAATTAAAACCAAAATCAAAACCCGTTATAATCATAAATATTTTGAAATTCACCATGTATCACTTGGAAAGTCCAAACATAAATTTATGCCCCCCAAAAAAAAAATTCACCAGACAACAAAGCTATTTTATAAACAATAATGAATATTTATTTCATGAAGGCAATTAAAAGCAATACACACATATATGTTCACCAGCTCATTTTGTCTCATCAAAAGCAAAAATTTTGTCTCAGCCCATTGATTATGGCTTTAGTTGATGAAATTCTTATAAACCCAAAAATATATTGTTAGGTTTTTATTCTTGGCAATCCCGTTTAACAAAACTCTTTTTAGTTGTATTTGTTTTCGCACTTTTTATTTCAGTGAGGTTATGAGTGTTTAGATACGAATCCAACTCGAATTGTGCCTTACAGAGAAGTTTGTGATGTTAATACTTTCAAGATTGCCACTTCGTTGATTATGACGGGGATCGAGCTGCCCGGTCAGCTCGCGAGGGTCTAAGGGGGCAGCGCCCCTTGGCGGGTCCGGGGCAGCGCCCCCGAAGCAAAATGCAAAAATGCATTTAAAGTTGCCTGTCCGCTCAAGCGGACATTTCCCCGCTCAAGCGGAGAATGCTGAGTTCCAGAAGTTTATTCGCCTGCAAAAATACTGGATGTTGTCTTTTCTCGCTCGAGCGGAACTTTCCGCGCTCGAGCGTGGGTTCGCTCGAGCGGCCAATCTGACGCTCGAGCGGAGATCACGGGACAGTTTTCTATAAATACATGTATCAGTCCAAATCTAGGAAAACTTCTCCAGATCTTCTTCTTGGGTTCTAGGGTTTATATCTGGGGATATTTTGCTAGTTTTCTTTGATGTTTAATTGAGTATTCAACTCATGGGTTAAGAAGAATACATCAAAGGTTTGTTTATTCATTCTATACAAAAGAGAGAGTTGTTCTTCGGTGGATTCTGAAGAATTCGAGCCTGAAGCTTTGGTGGATTCTGGAGTGGCTCATCGTCAAGACAATTCCGAGGTGAAGACGAGGTTGGAAGAGGCACATAGGGGTTGGTTCAATTCGAGCGTTGATTCGCTAGGTAATTGAGAGTATACCTGTGTAATTCCTTTATATCTTCTTAGTGGGTTGTTTTGTGGCTGTTGCCCATGATTTTTTATCACAATTGGAGGTGCTTCAATTGTGGTTTTTTCATGTAAAATCGGTGTGCCGATTTGTCTTGATTGTTTGATTGGGATTGTTATTTACTGCTTAAAATTGATACATAATCACAAATCAACATCTAGGGGATTTCTAGATTTTTCATATATAAACCCATCAATGTAGAGAGAGAAAATGTAAACCCGGAAATTGGAATCACCCAAAAATATATAAACCCATCAATGTAGAAAAAGAGAATGTAAACCCATCAATGCTCGTATGTGATTCGTGAATAAAAAAATGAGTGAATACGAAGGATCCATGCGATTGGTTTTGTTTTTTTGGACCAGACTAAAATATATTATGGTGTTGATATGAATATAAATGTTAAGCAAGTTCTAACTGTAAAATTTGTAAAGTAAAAATATGAATTTGAGAGTCACCAAAAACATAATTGACTTACTACCAAAATTTACTGACTAAAAATTTGAATGGATATCTTTTTTATATCAGTAACAACAATAAAATAAGAAAAGATTATAGTCATGTTTCTTGATCTTTCATGGACAAAACATGTACAGTCGAAACAAATTAGATGTACCATAAATTTTTATTTTTTTATTTTCTTAAACAATTACAGAATTTATATACAAATTAAAAATAAATAGTCACTGAGATGTATTTTGATACTACAAAAATAAATAATAAATAAATACCATTTTTTTTTTACTAAAAACAATTACAAAATTTATATACTAACAAAAATAAATAAATCAACAAATACTGATAGAACACTTACAGTAAAAGAAGGATGGTGTTGTTAGACAACCTCTTAAGAAATTATTAAACAACACAAAATTGTAAAGTAACTTGTAAAATAAAAAATAATAATAAATTGATTAACCATAAAAAAAGCAATTACATAATATATTGCATCATATATGCAATAAGATTTTTACATGTTGGGGTTGCATCATTGGTGTATTTTAACTTATTGCACAAACATTTTTTGTTTCTTGTGAATTAAACTACTCCATATAAATTAAACTACTCTCCCATAACCTGAAAACTTATTTAGCTAGAACATGAAAAATGGCTTCAATATTTTTGCCAGCTTCAGAAGCATTATTTAACTTAATTATTCCACGAATTTGAACAAAAGAAAGTCCAGTCCACTGAAAGAATACCAGTTGTTAGGACCTTTTGTTGTCAAATTCCATGAATCAAAACCAAGGTTGTAACAAGAGTTCTTTAAGAAGTTGGTTTCCTTAAAAAATAGGATTACTTTGGAGTTCTGCAAGAAGTTGGTTTTCTTTCCCAACTAGGATTGTTTTGGTTTTCTATAAATAGTTGGGTTTCTCCCAAATCTAGGCTATTCATTGATTCATTCATTGAATCTCTCCAGATCTTCTTTTTGGTTCTTAAGGGTTATATCTGGGGATATTTTGTTATTTTTTCTTTGATGTTTTATTGAGTATTCAACTCATGGTTTAAAGAGAGTACATCAAAGGTTTGTTTGTTATACACAAAAGAGAGAGTTGTTCTTCAGTTGTGGATTCTGAAGAATTCGAGCCTGAAGCTTTGGTGGAATCCGGAGTGGCTCATCAGAAAGACAATTCCGTGGTGAAGATGGGGTTGGAAGAGGCACATAGAGGTTGGTTCAATTAGGCGTTGTGGATTCGCTAGATAATTGAGAGTGATACCTGTGTAATTCCTTTAAATCTTCTTAGTGGATTGTCTTGTGGCAGTTGCCCGTGGTTTTTTGATCACAATTGGAAGGTGTCCAATTGTGGTTTTTCCACGTAAAATCTTTGTGTTTCTTTCTCTTGATTGTTTGATTGGGATTGTTATATTTTGCTTAAAATTGGTACATAATCACAAATCAACATCTAGGGTTTCTAGATTTTTCAATTGGTATCAGAGCGGGTCGTTCTATTTTTTTTTTTTTTTTTTTTTAAAAAATTCTTTTAGAACGAGATCTTGTTTGATTTGTGTGCATGTTCGTTTTTTGTCTTGCTTTGTTTTAAAAAAAAAATAAAAACCCAAACAGATTTTCTTAGTATGGTTTTGCAAGCTTGAAATTTGTGAGATGTCCTTGGTGCATATTGGAATTGATGAGAATAACCATTACATGTTAATATATGTGTGCTTTCTGTGGTCATTATTCATTTTAGAGTGTGTGTTTTTTGATTAGTATGTCTCATTCTGTACACACTCTTGGATTAGCAAATATGGGAGTCTTCCGCCTTAGTGATTATTTGTTATGGACTTCTGACATTGTATCTTTTGCTTTTCTAGAGGAATTGACCTATACTAGCATATCATGGGTGATGTTGAGTCTCTTAACCATCTTCCATCTTTTTACATCTCCATGGCTTTCCCCTCTGTTCTTTGTAGTCCAAGCATGAGGAAAAGGCTACCTCAGAGGCACCAACCAGGCTATCATTATTATATCCATGCTTCTCTGGTTCGGTTCCATACTCTTGAGCGTGTCAGCCGCCAATGAGTGTGAAAAAGAAAGAAAAAATGTGCAAAAGAAAGAAAAGAAAAAGTGTGAAACAGAAAGAAAAAAATGTGCAAAAGAAAGAAAAGAAAAAATGTGAAAAAAAAAAAAAAAAAAGATTCATTGATTGAGGGGGAGCCTCCGCTTTTACTCACCAAACACCCCTTGATTCCTAGTGGTTTGACTTTCCTTAGTTGTGCTTAGATTCTCTTGTCGGAGGTCCAGCTTTCATATCACTACTAGGATTTGATCTTGTGTTTGTCGAACTTCAAGAGTCACAAACACACTTTTCCCATGGGATCTATGCTTTTCACATAATGCATCACTTTCTTTCATGAGGAATCTTCTACAAACTGTGCACATTGTGTTTTCAAGTAATTGTGCTTCTTGGATAGTCTTGTGTGTTTTATGGTACAAATCTGAA
Source organism: Camellia granthamiana (assembly GCA_036172215.1). Lineage (NCBI taxonomy): Eukaryota > Viridiplantae > Streptophyta > Magnoliopsida > Ericales > Theaceae > Camellia > Camellia granthamiana. The sequence continues at coordinate 8,134,575 of CM069917.1, forward strand.
ATTCCTTGCTTGCTCCACCATATTATTTGTTCACTGTTTTCAGTGTTTGTGGTTGTTTTTAATGAGGGGGAGTTTGGTTCATTATTACCAGTGTTTGATGTATATTGATGGTACAGTAGTTTGGTTGATGGTACAGTGTTTTTACTTTTGCTTATATCCTTCTTTGGTACAGTTGGATTGTTAGTATTTTGTTTATGGATTGATTTATATTTTGTTATTTAATCCAGTTCCACATATTTTGGTTGGCTTGTGTAGAGTTATTTTATTTCAGGATAATTGTTCAAGAGCATGGATTTGAGTGTTGGTTCATAGTTGGTGGTGTTGCTTGAGAGATTTTGTTAGGAAATTTGTTTTAGATTGGTTTTATCCAGGATTTGACAAAGGGGGAGATTGTTAGGACCTTTTGTTGTCAAATTCCATGAATCAAAACCAAGGTTGTAACAAGAGTTCTTTAAGAAGTTGGTTTCCTTAAAAAATAGGATTACTTTGGAGTTCTGCAAGAAGTTGGTTTTCTTTCCCAACTAGGATTGTTTTGGTTTTCTATAAATAGTTGGGTTTCTCCCAAATCTAGGCTATTCATTGATTCATTCATTGAATCTCTCCAGATCTTCTTTTTGGTTCTTAAGGGTTATATCTGGGGATATTTTGTTATTTTTTCTTTGATGTTTTATTGAGTATTCAACTCATGGTTTAAAGAGAGTACATCAAAGGTTTGTTTGTTGTACACAAAAGAGAGAGTTGTTCTTCAGTTGTGGATTCTGAAGAATTCGAGCCTGAAGCTTTGGTGGAATCCGGAGTGGCTCATCAGAAAGACAATTCCGTGGTGAAGATGGGGTTGGAAGCGGCACATAGAGGTTGGTTCAATTAGGCGTTGTGGATTCGCTAGATAATTGAGAGTGATACCTGTGTAATTCCTTTAAATCTTCTTAGTGGATTGTCTTGTGGCAGTTGCCCGTGGTTTTTTGATCACAATTGGAAGGTGTCCAATTGTGGTTTTTCCACGTAAAATCTTTGTGTTTCTTTCTCTTGATTGTTTGATTGGGATTGTTATATTTTGCTTAAAATTGGTACATAATCACAAATCAACATCTAGGGTTTCTAGATTTTTCACCAGTCAATATATGTTTAATAATTTTGAGAATCCACCTCCAATATTAAACACATCACCAAACCATATTACTACTCTAACTTATCAAATCAAAACTATTTATTTATAATAAAAACAAATTTATTTGACCAAAGATAGTGCAATTGTCCATAACTGTTGTACTTGAACCTAAAAATGTTTGGTTAAATAATTTTAGACACCAAGAAACAAAAAATTAGCAATACTAAAAGTTACATGGATTTCATTGGCAACGAAATGTTATTTCCATGGATAGAAAAACCTTAATGGGTTACAATCAAGAGGAGAAGAAATAAAAATATAAACATCTAAAAAAAAAAAGGCCAGACCAATCACATTAAAATGATAAAATTAAATATTGAAATCAGCCCTAACAACATTTAGAGTATGAAAATCGCAGCACAAATTTGGACATGAGGAGTATTAAAATTAAATTTGGATTTCAACTCTTCTCTTTCCAAACTGATTTTAATTTTATAGAGATGAAATTAAAACCAAAATCAAAACCGTTATAATCATAAATATTTTGAAATTCACCATTTATCATTTGGAAAGTCCAAATATAAATTTATGCAACAAAAAAAAAATTACCAGATAACAAAGCCATTTTATAAACAATAATGAATATTTATGTCATGAATGCAATTAAAGCAATACACACATATACATTCACCAGCTCATTTTGTTTCATCAAAAGCAAAAATTTTGTCTTAGCCCATTGATTATGGCTTTAGTTGATGAAATTCTTATAAACCCAGAAATGTGAAGAGAGAAAATGTAAACCCATCAATGAAACCCATCAATGCTTGTATGTGATTCATGAATAAAAAAATGAGTGAATACGAAGGATCCATGCGATTGGTTTTTTTTTTTGGGACCAAACTAAAATATATTATGGTGTTGATATGAATATGAATGTTTAGCAGGTTCAAATTGTAAAATTTGTAAAGTAAAAATATGAATTTGAGAATCACCAAAAACATAACTGACTTACTACCAAAATTTACTGACTAAAAATTTGAATGGATACCTTTTTTTCATCAGTAACAGCATAAAATAAGAAAAGATTATAGTCATGTTTCTCAATCTTGTCATGGACAAAACATGTACAGTCGAAACAGATTAGATGTGCCATAAATTTTTATTTTTTTATTTTGTTAAACAATTACAAAATTTATATACAAATTAAAAATAAATAGTCACTGAGATGTATTTTGATACTACAAAAATAAATAATAATAAAATACCCTTTTTTTACTAAAAACAATTACAGAATTTATATACTAACAAAAATAAATAAATCAACAAATACTGATAGAACACTTACAGTAAAAGAATGATGGTGTTGTTAGACAACCTCTTAAGAAATTATTAGTTCTGAATAACACAAAATTGTAAAGTAACCTGTAAAATAAATAATAATAATAAATTGATTAACCATAAAAAAAAAAAAAAAAAAAAAAAAAAGCAATTACATAATATATTACATCATATATGCAATAAGATTTTTATATGCTGGGGTTGCATCATTGGTGTATTTTAACTTATTACACAAAAGGTTTTTGTTCCTTGTGAATTAAACTACTCCATATAAATTAAACTACTCTCCCATAATCTGAAAACTTATTTAGCTAGAACATGAAAAATGGCTTCAATGTTTTTGCTAGCTTCAGAAGCATTATTTAACTCAACTATTCCACGGATTTGAACAAAAAACAGTCCAGTCCACTGAAAGAATACCAGTCAATATATACTAATTGAGCAAAGTGATTAAAAGTCCAATATAATAAAAAAAATTACTATTTATTCTGGTGGCAACAAATAAACATCATTGTTGCCTACGCCTTTTCAGAGGAATGGTAGCTACAAACTACTCTTACATTGTTGCCTTCCCTACTTTGATTCTGGTGGCAACAAATAAACATCATTTTCTAAACCACACTTGGGTTGCATAATGTATTGCAATTGTTTGTTGAAATGTCTGATTGGAGATAGTTGTTTCATTTTCGGTTGATTGAGTTTTACAACTTGATTTTCTGATTTCAGTCTGGCTTGAGTTCTATTTTCATTTTTAACTATTAAGTTGGATTTGTTCAAAAAAGAGTATGGTCAACAATGATGAAAACTGGTTCTATTTTCATTTTTTTTTTCCAATCATATAATGGATGAGTATAATGGATTTGATCTTTTGTTCTTGCCATTTTTGGGAAATTCCACAAAAAGATGAGCATTGTGCTGGCTTCGACTCTATTGTTTGTAAGCACATAGCATTATTTTAACTTGACTCCAATTAATGGCTCCATTTCAAGCCATTTTTTAGCAGCCAATTTCATAACTTGTCATTGCTTTTTAGTAAATGGAAGAACAAAAACAGAATTGATTTTAGTACGAAATCCATATATTCCATTCCATTAATATTGTGGTGCTTAATTTTGTAGGTTGATTTCTTTAACTGAAAGGCGAAAGTAGATTAATATTCACTATCATGTGTTAGGGAAAAATTATGTATTCAATTAAAGTCAAATAATTTTTACATTTCATGATTATATTTCAAGAAAAAAAACAGATTACATAAAAACACTTTCCATTTTCATATTATTATCTCTTGTTGGGTATCTTTTTAGTATCTATATTTTTGTCAAAATAATTTATAATCACCAGAACATATTACCACTCTAATATATCAAATGAAAACTATTTATGTATAATAAAAAATTTCAATGAACCTCCAAGTGGGATCCCCAACTCATCCCCTTCCTCTGTTCTCTTCCATTTGTCTAGACCAGAGCACCATAGCAAGAGCTCAACCTCCCCAAGATTGACATGTTACCGCTGTGACTCAAACCCACAGATTTTACTTGATAAACCCACCATAGCTGCCACCTTAGAAAAAAAGGAAATATAGACAAACACAAATAAAATAAAATAAAACACATATCAGTTTCTTGAAATATAGACAAACACAAACACAAACACCAAAAAAATAAAAATAACAGACCAAATCATCAAAGCCAAAATGAGTACTCTGTTACTCTATTACTCTTTTGGCTATATAATCAGACCAAATCATCAAAACCGAGCTGAGTAATCATCAAAGCCCCAACAAAAATCACACCAAACCCACCTGAGTAATTTTAATGGATGTTGGAACTGAGCTGTCGGAGTGGTCAAAGTGAACGACGATCGGAGTGAGCTCTGATGAAGGCAGAGAGAGAAATGGGAACAGAGAAATTAGAGGCAAAAAGTGAGAGAGAAATGGGTACTGAGAGGGAGTTTGAAAGTTGAAATGAAGGAGAGAGATAGAGAGATATAGAGAGAGGCGTAGATAGGAGGCAGAGGCAAAGGCTTAGGCGGGAACCAAACTCATTTTTATATGTTTCATCTCATCTCAGCCATTAGATGTTAATTAGAAATCATCTCAGCCACTAATATGAAATGCATCTGTGATACATTTTATAAATTTTCAAAAACCTTCTTGTTTTGTTATATAGATTTTTCAAAATATCTTTAATGGATAGGTGGTTTCATGCATATCGATTCCTACGGTTTTTATTTTTAGAGTTAAAAATTTATTTATGAATCCATCTTTTAAGTTAATATAATATCCTGGTCTGCAATTAAAACCTAATGGTCCTCCACATAGATTACTTTTTATTCCACTGATTATGGATCTTCCAAAATTTCGTTGTCTAATATCATACAAAAATGCATATATATCTATATCTTGTCTTTTGTCAAATAACAGTGTTATTTGTATTTGTACACTCCCTATATGCATTTATTTATATTTATTATCTTTATTATTCTTTAATATATTTTCATAATTTATTAAATTTATTTCTCCTACCTCATATTCACAATCCTTAATTTCAATATCTCCTTCCATCCTTTCACATATATATTTACTTTTTAATTTGAATATTGATTTCTGATATATTTCGTCCTTTCGTATTATTGGTAAATCCAATCTTTTTCTATTCAAATTTTCTATACTTGTTTTTTCTGTCATCATAAAATTTGACTCTTCCTCAATGTCGCTATAGCCTTCGTCTTTTATTTCTATTTCTTCTTCAATTAATTCTATTATTCCTTTATTATTATCTAAAGCTAATTCTAAAGCTTCTTCTTCTTCTAATTCCACATAATCCAAACTTCCTAAGGCTTCTATTATTTTATTATTCTTTTTATTTTTACATTGATTAGCAAAGTGGCCTATTTCTCTACATGCTCAACATTTATAGATCTTTTTTCCTTTTGGACAATAATTATTTTTTCTAAAAAACCTTCTTCTTTTGTTGAAACTATAGGGTTTTTCTTATAATATTTTCTTTTATATTTTTCTCCTCTTTGCTTATTAAAACTTTTTCTTTTATAAAATGTTTTCTTTTTCTTATTATATGTTTTTCTTCTTGAAGGCTCACATCCCCATGAATTAGATGTTTGCTTGCAATGTAAATATTGTTTTTTCATTTTTATTATTTGCGTCATTTTCATGCATTCTTGCTCTACCCATTCTCTTAGATATTTAATTCTATGACCCAAGGTGTCACTTGTGGCATCTCCTAATTCTTTTAACCATTTTTCATATTTTTCTTCTATATTAACATTTATAGGATATGGTAATTTATGAAAAAAAACATTGTTAAATGAATTTTATTTCTACCTATTTGATAATAATAATAGGAGTATTCACATATATAATTTTCTGTATATTCCATGTTAGGACCTTTTGTTGTCAAATTCCATAGATCAAAACCAAAGTTGTAACAAGAGTTCTTTAAGAAGTTGGTTTCCTTCAAAAACAGGATTACTTTGGAGTTCTGCAAGAAGTTGGTTTTCTACAAGAAGTTGGTTTTCTTTCCCAACTAGGATTGCTTTGGTTTTCTATAAATAGTTGGGTTTCTCCTAAATCTAGGCTATTCATTGATTCATTCATTGAATCTCTCCAGATCTTCTTTTTGGTTCTTAAGGGTTATATCTGGGGATATTTTGTTATTTTTTCTTTGATGTTTTATTGAGTATTCAACTCATGGTTTAAAGAGAGTACATCAAAGATTTGTTTGTTATACACAAAAGAGAGAGTTGTTCTTCAGTTGTGAATTCTGAAGAATTCGAGCCTGAAGCTTTGGTGGAATCCGGAGTGGCTCATCAGAAAGACAATTCCGTGCTGAAGATGGGGTTGGAAGAGGCACATAGAGGTTGGTTCAATTAGGCGTTGTGGATTCGCTAGATAATTGAGAGTGATACCTGTGTAATTCCTTTAAATCTTCTTAGTGGATTGTCTTGTGGCAGTTGCCCGTGGTTTTTTTTTATCACAATTGGAAGGTGTCCAATTGTGGTTTTTCCACGTAAAATCTTTGTGTCTCTTTCTCTTGATTGTTTGATTGAGATTGTTATATTTTGCTTAAAATTGGTACATAATCACAAATCAACATCTAGGGTTTCTAGATTTTTCATTCCATATTACATATTTTTATGTTACTTCTTTTTCTGACCCATTCTCTTTTTCTTTTATCTTCATTCCACAATATTCCTACGAATTCTTCTTCAAAATATTTTACGAATATGTTTGACATACCTTCCGAGGTAGTTTCTGCTATTAATTTTTCTTTGTCACTTTCTCTTAGATTGTCATACTAGCTTGCTACTATACCCGTAAGGCTATGTTCAATACAATTTAGAAAACTTTGCGCGCTCCAACTGTTGCTATGGATATTTAAGACATGGTGCATACTACTCTTCCATTGTTTTATTACCTCACTTGTGTTTGTAGCACAATCAATATCTAATAAATACCATGCATTACTTATTGGCTTTAATGGTACCTCCTGTAAGAATACTTCCTTCCTAGGAGTAAAATCAGCATAATTTGATGTTCCTCTAGCAAAAGACCCTTTATTTAGATAACTATAATGCCATGTTCTTCTTTTATATTCATAATTTCTCATATCATTTTCTAGTTGTTGTCTGGAAAAATTTCTAAAATCTGGATGATTTGGATTAAGTGGGGCAGACGAACTACTTCCTTCTCGTTTTACTACTACCATATCCATATCATTAATGTTATTAGTTTCTTCTTCTAAGGTATTATCTTTTTCTATGTCTACAATGTCACACCCCACTTTTTATTACTCGAAGTCATTACCAAATTCATTAACTCAATTCAATTTCAGAGGTGACATATGGAAATAGACTCATACATTCAATCTGTATAAGGGGTTAACAATACTCTCATTCGTGTGCAAAGTAAATATGACATGAACATACTTTAACAAATTGCCCTTGGGCTTACATCACTTAAGGTACAAGAAGAAGGGTATAACCCTTTCATAACAATAGCATTCCGCCAACATAACAGAGGCCCCGTGGCCAATAAATAAGTGGATCCAAATCTTGCAGCTCAACCTGCTTAACACCTGAAAAAGATTCAACAACGTGGGATGAACATATAGTCCAGTAGGGAACTCAACATGATCCCTAACAATAACAACTTACAGATAGCTATGATCATGAACCCTCATTCTCATACTAGAATAGTAAGGTGACAGTTTACACAAAATACATATATATGTATGAACTTTTCTCGAAAACAACCATTTCATTCAACGTTACAACTAGTTTCCCTTCCCGTTTTCCTTTCATTAATTCCCGTTCCCAATCTTTCATGATATTAACAATCACTTAGGAAATAACCTCACTAAGCTCGATACTCTCTTCCCTTCCCATACATACACAGATGTACCCTTTTCTAACATGTTTATCTTTAAAACATTCATTCTCCTTTACACTTTCCAAAGGACAAATATGACATTTTGGTTTGTTTCCACTACCATCATAACTATACATGTATAACTTGTAAAAATGTAAATTTACAACCCACCAACATGTATACAATCAATCAATGGAGTAATTCAGTACTCCAAACGGTAACCAATCAAGCTCATGATACGTTCAGTTACAACGAAGCAACAACATTACACTTTACTCCACCTGCCATGCACTTAGTAAGCCAAGGATATACTGAAACAACTACAACCAACTTCACTCTACTAGCCATATGCATAGTAAGTCAAACTGCCAGTTTACCAAGCGCTCGCTGGAAGGGTATGACACCTTTTATTCTTAGCGCATACAGTTCTCCAGGCGCTAGCTGGAAGGTAACGGTACCTTTGATTATAAGCGCGGCATATAACGCCATCCACAATCATGCACACAAGGCATATCCCCGGCATATAACGCCGTCAACAATCATGCACACAAGGCATATCCCCGGCATATAACGCCGTCAACAATCATGCACACAAGGCATATCCAACATGCGTATCACATACACATAACTAACAAGAATTCAACAATCCAATTCTCAAACTTATTTCGAAAATACTTTCTTCCTTTTCACAAAAAACAATTTCATTTCCTTTTTGTTACCACAAAACCAACTCCACTACCCTTGTTCTCAACCAACCAATTTCCACACCATGGTTAATCCTTTAAACATTAAACACCATTACCCAACTCATTTTGATAAAAGAGATTTACACACAATAGTCAACAAATCCCCATTTTGATTTACCCAACCTAAATATAATTTAGGGCTTTTATCTCATTCAACTACCACATGCTAATTTCCATACTAGTTAACCAAAACAATAATTAATGAAGCCAAATCCATTTTCAACTCAACCAACCCTAGGTTTACTCATGATTTTCAAACAATTCCAACATGATACCATTTTCATGCAATACAAAAATTACCACATGTCTATCTATAGAGGAAGTATTGTAAAAGAACAAGGAGGATCCCTACCTCAAATGGAAAACTCAAATGGAGAAGATGACCCGAAATCAAAGTGCTCCAAACGCCAAACTATTCGGATCAAAATGACGCCCTCGACGATCAACACCCTTTTTGTGAAGACCTAAGGTGAGCAAAACACCCTAGCTAGATCAATCCTAAGAGAGAAGTTAGGTTTTTAGAGTGAGGTGCTCTCCAATGGAGGTTTTGACAAAGTAAGAGAGAGAAAGGAAATCAAAAAGTGAACCAAAAAGGTGAATCTCGGTGTACTAAACCAGACTCTCCCGCTCGAGCGCACAAACCCCCGCTCGAGCGCCACTCACAGACTCCCGCTCGAGCGCACAAACCCCCGCTCGAGCGGCCGATACAACCATCCAGAAATTCACCAGAACAGGTCTCCGCTCGAGCGTCCCACTCCTCCGCTCAAGCGTAACACACGAACTCCCGCTCGAGCGTCCCAAAGCCCGCTCGAGCTTACAACACTGCAGAAGAGAAAATACTGGGAGATGGATTTTCCCGCTCGAGCGCAAAAACCCCCGCTCGAGCGGAGAGGCCAAAAACTGGGCAGAAATTCTTAGTTCTAAAACACAACCAACTTATTTCCAACAAGCCCAACACAACCCAAAACTCCAAAACAAAGAGTAAGGGATAGAAGAGAGTATAAGACAATAATAAATCTACGGAACCGAGTCCGGATTACAGTTTAATAACAACAGGAAATACCGGGATCACTATAACCTCCCCCCCTTAAAGAATTTCGTCCCCGAAATTAAGGATACGCCAAAACACAAGGCCAACTGATCACACACAACACCAACACCCGAGAGCTAGGGAAGAGACTACTCTCACTACAAACCTTCAGTCCACCCTTACCAAGGAAGTGACTAACCAAGGGAACAGGTTCCAAACGATAACACTATAGGCACAGAAGCCACAACAAAACCAAACCACTTCCGAAACAATTCACCAATAACCGACTAGTGCTTCACGTTAAATTATCATTTAACCACAACATAATTCTTAATAACACGACCAAAGCAAATCTTGGGAGTAAATAATCAGAAAACATTTTCTTACTTAAGAGACATTTCTCAAAGATAGCCAAATTTTCAATGTTAACATTCCAAAATAAATCTTCCATTTTCCATGCGAAACCCAAAAGTTTTGCAAACACTTTTCACAAACACGGTGCTATCAAAAACGTAATCGTCCACGGTTTATTTGTCAAAAATCATTCACTTGGAATTTTCTCAAAACCCTTGATTCAATTCAATTTTCCAACCACACCCTAGGGTGACCCAAACACTAGGAAAAGTTTTGTTTTCCATTTCTTTTCAAAACAACACTAACAACAACCATCACGCACACGGTGATACTACAACCAACACAAAACATAACATTTCTATAATGATAATTAATAGAAATAACAACTTCACCTTGGATAACCACTAACCGGTTTAGAGGTACATCCCCCATCTTCCCCTAAACCGCGGAGTACATCCCCCATCTCCTCCTCTACACACATGTATATAAACACATAAGTCATATACACAATCAATCAATACATAAAATCAATGTATTCTATCAACCGTCAGGTTCAATGGCCTAACATGTTCGATTAGTTCCAGTTCTCCTAATCAACACACACAAGTCTACACCAAACGAGACTAACCTCAAGGTGACCAATGCCAACCCTGAACCCAAAGCCAACAAGCTGACTAATCAACATAATAAACTCCACACCCAATTACCCACACATTGATGTGCCACTAAAACCACCAACTACAAACACAAGGTTCCCACTCAAACCTCAAATTATGGAATCTCATCGGATCTCCTAAAATTAAACCGCACTAACCCTGTTTCCAAGGGAATTACCACCCTCCAAGGCTAGATAGCAAACTTGTTCAACTCCTCAACCGAAGACCGATATGGTCAACCTTAATTACGACTACCCAATCACAAAGGATAATTTAACCAACGCCATTCTCATTACTCTAGAACACAAATATTCTCCCTCCAAAGAATACTGCTAGCTTCCACTCACAAACCACACCCAACAACTGAGAGCCAATCACAATATGAACACTACCCTTATGCAACCGATGGGGTCACTACGAACTTGCTAGCCAGCAATGTCCAACACACGAACCAACAACAGGTACCATTTCCGCTAACGCAAGTTACAAATCTCACATCCCTACAAACATTCCCACATAACCTTGCCAACTCTAAGCAACTCTCAAAACCATCACATCTAACACATTCGTCCGCGGGTTCCCGTTCTCAACAATTAATCATTAAAGTGAACAAGGCACACAGGCCGTCACACAACCAACTCATCATACAGTACCAAGCAAGCAACCACATTAGGATTATTGACCCCAAATAACAACTTCTCAATATAAAATAGAGAGCTTACAAATCCATACATACTCCCCCATACTTGAGGATTAAACAAACAACACCATACATACATAAGGGTTACAAAAACATGGTGCCTCAGCATCCAACAGTACACCGGTCAGCAACTAAATCATCCATACAATACATTACCGGTCAACAACACACAAGTCCCCCCCTCCAGGGTGATACTACAGGGTTGACTAATGAGTCGCCCCTCGCGAGGCTCCCGAAGCCTGGCCTACCCGTTTCTGGTACCGATAACGTCCCCGATTGGACAGATACGACTGAGTCTGACTAGGTTTTGAAACACTGGCCGAGTTCACACGCAAAGGGCAAAAACGTCTACCATGGCCCTGCTGGCCACAAACGAAACAACCACCAGACCCCCTACTCTGAGACTGGTCTGAAACCTGCACCTCCCCGGACCTCCTAACCGAAGCGCCCGAAACCTCTGACAACGAAAGAGAACCATCCCCCGACTGAGCATGTTTCCGCCTCCACCCCTTACTGAGCCTAGAACGCTTAGGAACCGTAGGACTTGCCTCAATGGTCTCCTCCTTAGCCCCATCACCACTCGCAATCAGTGCCTCCACATGGGCCGCTGCCTCAACTAAATTATAATAATCCTTCAAAAGGGATCCAGCTACCTTCTCCCGAATATCGAAACACAATCGCTTCTCAAACTCAAAACAACGACGCTCCTCTGTTGTGACCAACTCTGGAGCAAACCTCGACAAACTAGCAAACCGCATCTCAAACTGTGCCACAGGAATATCATCCTGACGCAACTCCAAAAACTGATCCCTCAACCTTTCCCGAGCAGAAGGAGGGAAATACTTGGCCAAGAAGGCCTCGGTAAAAGCAACCCACGTGCTACCCACATTATTCTTAACATTCTTCCACCAATAACTCGCATCACTCCTCAACTGAAAAGTCGCCAAAGAAACCCTCAACTCCTCATCTTCGACTCTGAGCATATCAAGAGTCTTGGAAATCTGTTCTAGCCAACTCTCTGCCTCCAACGGCTTAGCCTCCCCTACAAACTCTGGTGGACTGGAGCGAAAGAACTCCTTAGTAAGTTTGAGAGCATGCCCGCTGCCGCCCTCAGTGCGTGCTAGGGCGTCTTGCACTGCTCTCACAATCTCACGTGCAACATCCTCGCCGACAGCCGATGCTGCAACGGCAGGTACTACAGGAACTGCTGTGCCTCTCCCAGCACTCCTACTACTCAACCGTCCTCTACTCCCTCATGTAGACATCCTATTAAGCACAAAGGTAAAACACACTTAGCGCAAAACACAATAGCCTTCTCCAAGGCACACTCCACTACTATTAAGTCACAAGACACACTTAGTCTCAAAACTTACATCTCTACTGCATATAAACATCTAAACAGGTAAACACATAATCGAATCAAGTCCACAAAGATAGCCACTCATCCCGGAACTCTCAAGGAATTCCCATTAGAAACCACGTTGATCAGGCGTGTTTCCAAAAGGACCTCAAAGCAAGTTCACCGGCTATGAATACTATCCAAGAGACTGAATCCCATGCTCACATAAATGCAACACATAAGTCCTAACTTTCATGTTAACTATATGCAACGACCTCACTACACGTAGTAAACCCACTGTGGTAAAAACCACTTCCCACGAGCTCAAGGTATTCAAACCCGGTAGCTCTGATACCAAGTTGTCACACCCCACTTTTTATTACTCGAAGTCATTACCAAATTCATTAACTCAATTCAATTTCAGAGGTGACATATGGAAATAGACTCATACATTCAATCTGTATAAGGGGTTAACAATACTCTCATTCGTGTGCAAAGTAAATATGACATGAACATACTTTAACAAATTGCCCTTGGGCTTACATCACTTAAGGTACAAGAAGAAGGGTATAACCCTTTCATAACAATAGCATTCCGCCAACATAACAGAGGCCCCGTGGCCAATAAATAAGTGGATCCAAATCTTGCAGCTCAACCTGCTTAACACCTGAAAAAGATTCAACAACGTGGGATGAACATATAGTCCAGTAGGGAACTCAACATGATCCCTAACAATAACAACTTACAGATAGCTATGATCATGAACCCTCATTCTCATACTAGAATAGTAAGGTGACAGTTTACACAAAATACATATATATGTATGAACTTTTCTCGAAAACAACCATTTCATTCAACGTTACAACTAGTTTCCCTTCCCGTTTTCCTTTCATTAATTCCCGTTCCCAATCTTTCATGATATTAACAATCACTTAGGAAATAACCTCACTAAGCTCGATACTCTCTTCCCTTCCCATACATACACAGATGTACCCTTTTCTAACATGTTTATCTTTAAAACATTCATTCTCCTTTACACTTTCCAAAAGACAAATATGACATTTTGGTTTGTTTCCACTACCATCATAACTATACATGTATAACTTGTAAAAATGTAAATTTACAACCCACCAACATGTATACAATCAATCAATGGAGTAATTCAGTACTCCAAACGGTAACCAATCAAGCTCATGATACGTTCAATTACAACGAAGCAACAACATTACACTTTACTCCACCTGCCATGCACTTAGTAAGCCAAGGATATACTGAAACAACTACAACCAACTTCACTCTACTAGCCATATGCATAGTAAGTCAAACTGCCAGTTTACCAGGCGCTCGCTGGAAGGGTATGACACCTTTTATTCTTAGCGCATACAGTTCTCCAGGCGCTAGCTGGAAGGTAACGGTACCTTTGATTATAAGCGCGGCATATAACGCCATCCACAATCATGCACACAAGGCATATCCCCGGCATATAACGCCGTCAACAATCATGCACACAAGGCATATCCCCGGCATATAACGCCGTCAACAATCATGCACACAAGGCATATCCAACATGCGTATCACATACACATAACTAACAAGAATTCAACAATCCAATTCTCAAACTTATTTCGAAAATACTTTCTTCCTTTTCACAAAAAACAATTTCATTTCCTTTTTGTTACCACAAAACCAACTCCACTACCCTTGTTCTCAACCAACCAATTTCCACACCATGGTTAATCCTTTAAACATTAAACACCATTACCCAACTCATTTTGATAAAAGAGATTTACACACAATAGTCAACAAATCCCCATTTTGATTTACCCAACCTAAATATAATTTAGGGCTTTTCTCTCATTCAACTACCACATGCTAATTTCCATACTAGTTAACCAAAACAATAATTAATGAAGCCAAATCCATTTTCAACTCAACCAACCCTAGGTTTACTCATGATTTTCAAACAATTCCAACATGATACCATTTTCATGCAATACAAAAATTACCACATGTCTATCTATAGAGGAAGTATTGTAAAAGAACAAGGAGGATCCCTACCTCAAATGGAAAACTCAAATGGAGAAGATGACCCGAAATCAAAGTGCTCCAAACGCCAAACTATTCGGATCAAAATGACGCCCTCGACGATCAACACCCTTTTTGTGAAGACCTAAGGTGAGCAAAACACCCTAGCTAGATCAATCCTAAGAGAGAAGTTAGGTTTTTAGAGTGAGGTGCTCTCCAATGGAGGTTTTGACAAAGTAAGAGAGAGAAAGGAAATCAAAAAGTGAACCAAAAAGGTGAATCTCGGTGTACTAAACCAGACTCTCCGCTCGAGCGCACAAACCCCCGCTCGAGCGCCACTCACAGACTCCCGCTCGAGCGCACAAACCCCCGCTCGAGCGGCCGATACAACCATCCAGAAATTCACCAGAACAGGTCTCCGCTCGAGCGTCCCACTCCTCCGCTCGAGCGTAACACACGAACTCCCGCTCGAGCGTCCCAAAGCCCGCTCGAGCTTACAACACTGCAGAAGAGAAAATACTGGGAGATGGATTTTCCCGCTCGAGCGCAAAAACCCCCGCTCGAGCGGAGAGGCCAAAAACTGGGCAGAAATTCTTAGTTCTAAAACACAACCAACTTATTTCCAACAAGCCCAACACAACCCAAAACTCCAAAACAAAGAGTAAGGGATAGAAGAGAGTATAAGACAATAATAAATCTACGGAACCGAGTCCGGATTACAGTTTAATAACAACAGGAAATACCGGGATCACTATATACAAAATTTTCTAGTACATTATTTTGTTTTTCTTTTTCTACGTCATTATTTCCCATTACTTGTTCTAATTCTTCTAGGGGAATGTGTTCCATTTCTCCCAAGCTGATTAATCCTAATTGTTTATAGATATCTTCTTCTAATTCTATTCTTTCATTATTTATTTCTTCATCCACCATATCTAATAGTTCAGCTATTTGTAATATTATTTTGTATTTTATTTTATTTTCATTTTCTTTTTCAACCATTTCTTCTAATTGTTTTAAGCTATAATTACTTAACTCCATTATCTTTTTGTTTTGCAGGTGAGATTAATTCAAAAGGCTCTTCCGAATTATTTCCTTTACATGGATGGGGATATAAGTCTAATTCTTTTTGTTTTTCTTCAAAAAAGGCTACTTGTTTTTCCGGATCTTGTACAAAATGTCTAATTTCGTTTATTATTTCTAATTGATTAGTTCTAAGTTTTTCGTTAATTTTTTTTAATAGCCTAATTAAGGTATTATTTTGTTCTATTATTATTTGTAAAGAAGTATTGTTATTTAAATTATCAGATTCTACTTCTTCACTATATTTAATACTCATGCAAGAGTTATTGGCAAGGCCGAGAAACTGGGCTCTAATACCAATTTACTAATTTTGCTGGATCTAATTTTATATTAACTCTTGTAATAATTTTTGTTGATAATTTACACTTGCCTTTTTTAATGATATTTTGTTTTTTATACTAGCAATTCTTTGGCTATAATTTATTATAGATTGTCCAGAGGCAATAGTCAAAAGAGAATTTAATCTATTTAACTCACTCTCTAATTCAGAAATATAATCTAAACTATCTTTTATTTTAGCTCTAAGTGTTGTAATTAAAAGCATATAAGTACAAAATTTTATTTTATTTATTTATTATTTATATTTATATATATTTTTTTTTTTGGTCAATTTATAATTTTGTGAAAGTTATTGATGACAAGGATTGCTAAGGTGGCTTTGATTTGGTGAGGTGGATGTCCTAATAGGATTTGAGCCAAATTGTGGCCTGTAGTTTCAAGCTACAAGGAATTAGTGTTGTGTTAATTTGATTCTTAGGCCTCGTTTATCAACTATACATTTCAGTCAAAAAGTTAAAAAATCACTATAAGTTGTCACATTATTCTCTCTATTTTTCTACACATCTTTTCTTAAAAAACTAAAAAGTTACTAAAATAGTCTATTCCCAAATGAGGCCTAGTGTATAATAAGTGTTTTAATTTAGTCTTTCAGTGTTTAAATTGCATCGGGGGACTAAATTGATTTTTTATTTTTTTCCTACATTGAGTACCAGATTGACATAATTTAAACACTGAACACCAAATTAAACACTTTTATACATTAGAGATTATGTTGACACAATTTATGCTATGATGTCTCCATGGAATGTCCTTTTTTTGGTGTTTAAAAAAAAAAAAATTTTTTTTGATGCAATTTAAATATTAGAGACCAAAATGATACAAATCTCATATTTTGGAGACAAAATGTAAGTGAGTTTCAATCATCTCTATTCACAATTCAAAAATTTTAAATTATTTTAATTCAATACATACAACCTCACTACAATCATAAATATCAATTATAGTGATACTAGGACATAAAAACTAAACACATGCACTTAGACTTATTGTATTGATTAAGCTCAAACTTTGCCTCTGTTAGAGAAAATAGCAAAAAAATTATATTTTATTGATAAATAATGCAAAGAAAATGAGATACAAATAGATCAGGCTGAGGTACGGATATCTCGTTTTCTTTAAGGAAATCAAGCCCACTGCAGTAGGAAGAACCCAAATACCAATGCAGCAGTCACAAAATTACGATTTGTCCCCTCTAGTATACAACAGCCCGACCACTTGTCGTATGGTTCAGGCCAACTCTACACAAAATGGTGAACCCAAAGCTCCACCAAGGAAAACACTCTTCTTTGCTAGTAATCTCTCAAAAATAAACAATAGTTAGTGTAGAAAAGAGTAGATGAGAGGAACTATTTATAGGCCACTTACCAAAAAAAATAATAATGACCATTAAACTAGAGAAAAATGAGAGTCTTCAAATATTAACTCACCACCAAGTTCATGAACTCCAATTAACCTCCATTCATGAACAAAACAAAAGGTCACCAAAACAATGGATCTCCATTCATGAACAAGATGAGATTCATGAACAAGACAAAAAGAGATTCATGAATAAAATATATAAATAAATAAATAAAAGATATTAAAATGGTCCAACAATCCCCCACTCATTTTAATATCAATAAGTACAAGAAAGATTACCAAACAAAGATAGACTAGTATGCATCATGAAGGTGTGCTTTGCATTGAACCTTCATTAGTGAAACAACAACCTCTACTCTAGAGTCAGTAGTGGTCTCAGACTTGAACTATGACCACTTAGGGAAAATAAAGTATTACTGCTCACACATAATAATCCAGGTGTTGACATAAGCTTTTAATAGCCAACACATAAAGGCCTTGTGCTAATCTCGGTTTTCATATGCATATTTGAGAATAAGCCTTGTTCTCATAGAAAGCAGCCCCACTTTCATGCTTACATAGTTGAAATCTATCAAGGATGTTCCTGTAATTTACACACCCCACTCAACAAGAGCTACAGAATTTCATTAAGAGTATAAAAAAACTCAACCCTCAAACATTACAGGACAAATGCACTTACATCATAGGGATAGATAACAAAATATTAAAGAGTGCATTTTTTTACAACCACCATAAGATTCGTTCTTCCCATTGAACCTAGTTACAGGATCTCTGGTCCCTAGGTTGGGTATCTCATACATGGTTTATGATTTTATAGGCTTCAAACCCATCCCCCTCGATGTATTCCAGATCTTATCTCTCGCCAAGGCCTTGATTAACGAATCCACAAGATTATCACACGATCTTACATAATTCACAGTTATGATGCCATTACTCAAATAGGATCTCACATTACTGTGATTCCTTTGAATAGGTCTAGATTTACCATTATAAAAATGGTTGTTCACTCAACCACTAGTGTTAAGTTTTTATTCTTGGCAATCCCATTTGACAAAACTCCTTTAAGTTGTATTTGTTTTCGCACTTTTTATTTCAGTGAGGCTATGGGTTTTTAGATGCGAATCCAACCTGAATTGCGCCTTACAGAGAAGTTTTGTGATGTTAATTCTTTCAAGATTGCCACTTCGCTGATTATAATGGGGATCGAGCTGCCCGGTCAGCTCGCGGGGATCCAGGGGGCAGCGCCCCTTGGCTGGTCCGGGATAGTGCCACGGCTAGGTCGAGGGGCAATGCCCCCGAAGAAGAATGCAAAAATGCATTCAAAATTGCCTGTCCGCTCGAGCGGAGAATGCTGAGTTCCAGAAGTTTGGTGAGTTTGCAAAAATACTGTGATCCGTGTTTTCATGCTCGAGCGTTGAAATCCTCGCTCAAGCGTACATCCTGGTTTGGAACACGTCATATAGTGTCCCCGCTCGAGCGTCCATTCCCATGCTCGAGCGGACCTCGCGATTTTAGATTCTATAAATTCGCAAGTTGATCCAAATCTAGGATTACTTCTCCAGATCTTCTTTTTGGATATTAAGGTTTATATCTGGAGATATTTTGCTAGTTTTCTTTGATGTTTTGATTGAGTATTCAACTCATGGTTTAAAGAGTATACATCAAAGGATTATTTGTTTGTTCTACATAAAAGAGAGAGTTGTTCTTCGGTGGATTCTAAAGCATTCGAGCCTGAAGCTTTGGTGGATTCTGGAGTGGCTCATTGTCAAGACAATTCCGAGGTGAAGACGGGGTTGGAAGGCACATAGGGGTTGGTTCAATTCGGGCGTGGATTCGCTAGGTAATTGAGAGTATACCTGTGTAATTCCTTTATGTCTTTTTAGTGGATTGTTTTGTGGCTTTTGCCCGTGGTTTTTTTTATCACAATTGGAGGTGTCCAATTGTGGTTTTTCCATGTAAAATCGTTGTGTCAATTTTTCTTGATTGTTTGATTGGGATTGTTAGATACTGCTTAAAATTGATACATAATCATAAATCAACATCTAGGGGATTTCTAGATTTTTCAACTAGTAGCAATGCTATCACAACGAATTAATACAGAAGGAATTGGTTTTTCCCAAAAATGTATTTCATGTAACAAATCTCTCAACCAATTCGCTTCCTCACATGCTGAAACTAACATTATAAGCTCAGCTTCCATAGTAGAATTAGCAATTATAATCTGTTTTTTAGACTTCCAACATATAGCACCACCATCCAAGGTAAAAATAAAACCCGAGGTAGAGAGAGAATCACCTGAAAAAGTGTTCCAATCGGCATCACTGTATCCCTCAAGTACCGCAAGATACTTGTTATAAAACAAATCATAATTTTGGTACCAAATAAATATCTCATCATTCTTCCTATGGCTAGCCAATGATCTCGCCTTGGCTTGCTAGTAAACCCTCTAAGTACTCCAACAGCATATGTAATGTCAGGTCTAGTACAGTCAGTAGCATATCTCAAACTACCAATCATGCTAGCATATTCCTTTTGATTAATTACTTCTTTTTTATTTGTTACAACAGATAAATGTATGCTTACATCAAAAGGAGTAGCAACATGTTTACAGTCTAGAAAATTATATTTCTTTAAAATTTTCTCAACATAATACGACTAATCAAGAAAAATGCCATCATTAATCTTGGTAATTTTAATTCCCAAAATAAAATTGGCTTCACCAAGATCTTTCATATCAAATTGGTTATTAAGCATATTTTTAGTCTCTTTTATAACATGCAAATTAGAGCCAAAGATAAGTAGATCATCCACATCTAGGCTAATAATCGCATGTGCATTCTCACAAGTTTTATAATATATACACTTATCACATTCATTAGTCTTATAGTCATTCTCAAACATACAGGAATCAAATTTCTCATATCACTGTTTAGGAGCTTGTTTTAAATCATAAAGGGATTTAGTTAGCTTACAAACCTTGCTTTCTTGGCTAGGCTCCACAAAGCCTTCTGGTTGGTCCATGTAAATCTCCTCATTTAGATCTCCATTTAAAAATGCTATTTTTACATCCATTTGATGAATTTTTAAATCATGAATTACAGTCACTGCTATCAACAGTCTAATGGATATAACTCTAGTAACCGAAGAAAAAGTATCAAAGAAATCAAGATCAACTTGTTGCGTAAAATTTTTAGTGACAAGCCTTGTTTTATATTTATCTATAGTTCCATCCGGTTTAAGTTTTTTACGAAGGACCTATTTACACCCAATAGTTTTACATCTGGAGGTAAATCCACTAGCTTCCATGTTTTATTTGAAAGTAGTGAATCTATCTCATCATTTACAATCTCTCTCCAGAAAATAGCATCAGGTGATGATAATGCTTCTTGCACCGTAAGAAGAATTTCTTCCACATTGTAAAAATAATAGTCAAGGCGAAAATCTTTTTTAACTCTAGCTGATTTACTTCTTATTGGTTGGATTTGAGAATTATCTTGTTCTTGAAAAACTTGAGATGGAGTAGAAGAGCTAGGCATAGGTAAAATATTTTCAGAAATTATTTAACCCCCACTATTTCTAGATTTGAAAGGAAATTTATTTTCATGAAAAATAGCATCACCTGATTCAAAAATAATATTATTTTCCATATCAAAAAATCTATAAGCTTTACTATGCAACGCATACCCAAGAAAATCACAGGTGGTAGCTCGTTCACCCAATTTAGGTCATTTAGGATCTACAAGCCTCACAAAAGCTAAACAACCCCAAACCCTCAAATAACCTAGATTTGGTTTATGCCCCCGCCACAACTCATAAGGTACAATTTTAGTCTTTTTGTGTGGCACTCTATTTATCACATGGCAAGTTGTCAAAATAGCATCACCCCAAAGATTTGATAGAGTACCTGAATCAATAAGCATAACATTCGTCAAGTCAATTAACGTTCTATTTTTTCTTTCAGTTACGCCATTAGGTGAAGGTGAATATGGTAGAGTAGTCTCATGAATAATTCCCAATAACTGAACAAAAAAGTTGAATCTAAGAGATTCATACTCCTAACCTCTATCACTTTTAATTCTCTTAATCTTTTTACCGAATTGAATTTCCACTTCAAGAAGGAATTTTTTAAATTTCTAAAAAGCTTCACTTTTATTTTTTAATAAACATACATTTGTATATTTTGAAAAATCATCAATAAAAGTGATAAAATATTGGTTACCACCACGAGTTAAGATTCTTTCAAACTCACACAAATCAATATAAAATAATTCTCGCAATTCGGTATTTTTTTCAACACTTTTATGAGGCCTCTTAGTAATTTTTGCTTTACTACAAACTTCACATTTCTCAAACTTTTTTGTCACTTTAGGAATTAATCCTAAACTACTCATAATTCCCACATATTTACTGTTAATATGACACAAGCGAGCATGCCAAAAATTAATAGAAGAAAACATATAAATGAAACAACGTTCACCTTTGTAGTGGAATTATTATTACCCTCTTGTGTTATTAAAGCATCTTGGCCTCTAGCCTCCTCTTCGACTCGGATGCGAGTGATCAACGCCTCTAAGGAAATCTCCTTTTGTTTGTGGCGCATGCTCTTTTGGAATTCTCTCCAAGATGGCGGTAGCTTGTCAACAAGTCCTGCAATTACCAAGTTGTCACCAATCTTGATGCTTTCAGATCTTACTTCTGCAACTATCATTTGGAAATCTTGTGCTTGTCCCACAACAGATTTTCCATCCACCATTTGGAAGCGAAAAAAGTGGTTAGTTACATACTTTTTTGCTCCTGCCTCTTCAGTATCATACTTAGTCTGTAAAGCTTTCCAAATTTTCTTTGCGAAAGTGTAAGTGGTATCATAGTAATCATAAAATTGGTCAGCAAGGCAATTTAAGAGATAAAAGCGACATTTATACTCATCTATATTGTAGGAAGCCACTTTTGCTTCATGTGCCTCGTAGTCTTCATCATTCATCTCCTCGGTTGGGATTTTGTTTGGGTTCTTCTCAGTAAGAATATATGCAACTTTCAAAAGGCTGAGGTAAAAAAGAACTTTTCCTTTCCACCTCTTAAAATGAACTCCTTTGAACTTGAAAGGCTTGTTAAGATCTCAAATTTCATCATTGATTTTTTCTGGTATTTGTTCCATGGTTGATCTCCTTAAAATTGTTAGAGAAAATACCATAAAAATTATATTTTATTGATAAATAATGCAAAGAAAATGAGATACAAATAGATCAGGCTGAGGCATGGATATCTCGTTTTCTTTAAGGAGATCAAGCCCACTGCGGTAGGAAGAACCTAAATACCAATGCGGCAATCACAAAACTATGACTTCTCCCCTTCGGTATACAATAGCCCGACCACTTGTCGTATAGTTCAGGCCAACACTGAACAAGATGGTGAACCCAAAGCTCCACTAAGAAAAACACCCTTCTTTGCTAGTAATCTCTCAAGTATGAACAATAGTTGGTGTAGAAAAGAGTAGATAAGAGGACCGTCCGATCTTGTTCAATTTGATGTTTTTGCTGAAAATGGGACGGTGACCCTCCCCTTTCCTGATCCACCAAGCTCCGGAAGTTGGGCTTAGACTCTAACCTTCTATAGAACAGCGTTTAGAAGAACAGCGGATAGCGAAACGCTGCAAGTAAACGCTGCTAGTATCCGCTCGAGAGCTAGGAGTCTCCAAATATTAACTCACCACCAAGTTCATAAACTCCAATTAACCTCCATTCATGAACAAAACAAAAGGTCACCAAAACAATGAATCTCCATTCATGAACAAGATGAGATTCATGAACAAGACAAAAAGAGATTCATGAACAAAATATGTAAATAAATAAATAAAAGATATTAAAATGGTCCGACAACCTCTATTGAAAATCATACAAAAAATAACTAATTAAACACCAAAATAGTTGTGTACACTCACTGTTCATGAATAGTATTGTTTTGTTTTATAGGTATGAGACCTATAATCCTCTCACATGGATTGTTGATAAGATCCAATGAAGTGATGAGCTGAACCCTTATAGATCTACAAAGATGAGCATGGTCGGCGCCACCCAACCAAGATTGCCGGTCGGGGACACTCCAATGATAAAGTTAGTCACTTGAATCAAGGAAAGTAGATAAAGAATTGAAGAGTGTTTGAGTGCTATGTGTTGCAGAGAGATGAAGCATACCTCTACTCCATGGGATCCCTTTCTTTTATAGATGGGGGGTGTGATATTTGCTTGGTGGGCTTTATTGTTGGTCTTGGCCCATTCTTAAGACTTGTTTGGGTTGGACCCAATTGAGTTGATAAATTTTGGGCTCCCACAATTACCTCAAAACTTTCATTGTCTTCAGTAGAAAGAATGAGAGTTTTTATTACCGAGCTACGTTGTTCAAATAGATGTTAGGTTTTTTTTGATAAAGTACACCTTCGATAAATGAATAAAATAAATGAATGAATGACTGTATGAATGCATACATGAATGTATGTATAAATGTATGCATGTCTAGGAAATTAGGATTTTGCTCCGAATTCGAAGGCTTTTACTGATGGCACTCCATGCCGAACACGGAGATTGCTTCGAATTCAGAGTCTTTTGTTAATGGCGCTCCGTACCGAGCAGAAAGATTGCTCCGTATTCAAAGTCTTTTATTAATGGCACTTTATGCCGAGTACGAAGATTGCTTCGAATTCGGAGTCTTTTTGTTGATAGTGTTCTGTGCCGAACACAAAGATTGCTCCGTATTCGGAGGCTTTTGTTAATTTTAAGTGGCGATCAATTTTAGACATTGTAAGGATTTTGAATAATACATCACGTGTCATTGATTGCCTGCACCAAATGATGTAGACTTGTTAATCACAAAAAAAAAAGTGTTAAGTTGAAAAACTTACTCCAATGGTAGAGCATTAAAAAATTGTATTATTGCTCTGTTGTAAGGAATTGCTGAGTGGAGTAGATTGAAGCAGATTGTTAAGGTGGTTTCTTGCCTGTGAACTAGTATGAGTTGTGGTCATGCCGAGTCAAATTAAGCTAGTCCTGTATTGTATACAACATATATTTGTCCCATTGCTTTGAATGAAATTTGTTATTCTGAAGGAATGCAGAATGGACTCTGGCCAAAAGTGCCGAGAAGTAAACCGAGAATAAATTGTTGAAGCAGATTCCTTGCCCCATTGCTTTCAAATGAAATTTGTTATTTGGATGGAATTTAGAATGGATTCTTGCCAAAAGTGCCAACGAGTAAGCCGAGAACAAATTGTTGAAACAAATTCCTTACTTTATTTCTTTCGAATGAAATTTGTTATTTGGAAGGAATTCATAATGGATTCTTGTAGAAATTGCCGAGGATCGGTCTGCCATGTTTTTCGGCAGGTTTAGCTTTGGTGACGAATGATTCTACTGTTATATAGTCAGGAAGTCGCCAAATATTTTCTAGTTGTTGAATTCGGCATTGATCAAACATTAGGCTTGACAACAAAAATGTTGTTTGAGCTACGATGGATATGCGGCACTTCATATAAAATCTACAAATTTTTGGTATTGAATTTTCAAAATTAGACCGTACGGATGTGCTTAAAAGGCTCCAAATAATTGGAAACGACTATTGGATCATTGTAAGCGGACTCTTGATGGCGTAGTTTTAGCCAAAATGGATCTCATGGCTCAGATCGGTTGAGAATTGTGCTTCGCGAAGCACTGAATAATTTCTCTTATATATGCTGAGTTCAACATCTCGACTCAGCTTGTTGGCCTACAGCTCGACTGGTCGTAGCTCGGCTTGGCTCGGCATGGAATTTGCAAAATCAGACTATATGGATATGCTCACAAGGCTCTAAATCGTTGGAAACGACTATTGGATCGTTGTAAGCAGACTCCTGATGGTGTATTTTTAGCCAAAATGAATCTGATAGCTCAGATCGGTTGAGAATTGTGCTCCGCGAAGCACTGGATAATTTCTCTTATATATATTGAGTTCAATGGCCTGACTCGCCTTGGTGCCTTAGGGCTTAGCTCGGCTCAGCCAGTGGCTTTGGCAAAAACAAACATAGGTAAAGTTATTGTCAGCCAGACTTGAACCTTCGCCCTTACGAATGAAGAATAAAACTAAACCACTTTGTTACAACAGATCCTTGTGTTTGTATTTTGCAAGTTATGTATTTGAATGTGATTGTTGTTCCGTTATTACGAGATGTAACTTAGCCGTAATACACTGAATAATATCTTATGTTTTCCAACTCTAGTTCATCTTCTTGGGCGAAATAGTTGAATTTCTAGGCAAACTTTGATTGGCTCATATGGCTTGGTTTTAGCTCCAATTTCGATGTGGTTTGTTATGTTGGACTCATCTCAAGGAGTACTTCACACTGGTATGTTCAAAACTTGATTTCGACAATTTCAAGAATTTTAGTTTTTTGAAAATTTGGTCTATTTTGCAACTATTAGCAGACTTTGATTACTTCTTAGCTCCTCAGGTTGGTGGATTTGGACTCCTTTAGTAGACACGAATCCTTTGGTATTGATTTCGATACTTTCAAAATCTTGACAAATTTCAAGCCGAGATGCTAATTCTATGCCGAGACAGTAGCGCCGAGCAATGTTGTTGTACTTCTGAAAATTTAATGAGATTTTTTCCGAAGAGGTAGATGAATTAATAATTGTAGTTTTTGTTTCGAGAATGTCCAATGCTGTAAAGCATGTTGCCGTGATGTGATTCCAAAAAGAGAATGACCAAATTTCTTCTCAACATTGTGGTTGTAGCCAACATGATTAAAGATATATACTTGCACCGTTCGTGACAATTATCATTGCCGATGAGCTTGGTGATGGAGTTGTGTGTCGAGCATTGAAAAACAATTGAGCGACTACACATTCAAGTTGGTAGCTACTCGGCATTACCGACTGACCTGTGCTGTCGAATGACCTATGTTGCTGAGTAATAATGTTGCCGAATTGTGGAGTCATCATTGGGTTTTATTGATGTAATTTGGTTCTTTGGTGTTGTCATGCCGCAGTGTGTACAAAATGTTAGTGGCATCGCCGCCGAGTGAGGTTTTGAGGCTTGTTTTCAAGCTGGAGGACGTCCAAGGAGATTCGAAGTTGCCACATTGTCCAAGATAATGGCAATGAGCAAACACAGATACCACAGCGTTTCAACAAGCGCTTCTCTAGCAACTTGCCTTGTCTAAACCTCTCAATCGAAGTATCTTCCTTCTTTGATTTGTCGACACCTCTTGGTAGGCAAGTCAGCAACTTCTTTTGCTTGCCGAAACGCCTCTCCTGTGATTACTTGCGATCTTTAGCATTACTTCGGCGAAGCCTCACTTTGGCGAAGTTGAGTTAGCGAGGCTCATGTTGGTTCAAATTATTTTCTTGGCAGCAATTGTGCACACTCATCGGCAGTTCAAGAGTTACTTTTATCTTGAGATGAGTTGTTAAAGTATTTTGTAGAAAGAGAACATTGAAACCCATTTGCAGATCTCAAGAGCACATGTTATCATTTGAACTCTTCTCCTCAAGATCTGCAATTGTCATAAGTTTCTAGTGCCAATACATGCAATTTATAATACATAAATAAACTCTTAGAATGCCAATTTTCGAGTTTTACTACTGCAATTCGTTGAATCTCAATTTTTTAAAGAGAAAATAATTAGTTAGTGACCAACATGCTCTTTGAAAGCTATCCCTAGCAAATCCAACTAAAGGTGTTTCAATGGGTTTACGTACATGCCGACTACTCTTCTAGAGATAATGTCGAGATAGATATTAAACAAATGCTTGGACCAAATCTATGAGCATAAATATATATATATATATATCTATATATATATATATATATATGTATATGTATATAGACAGGAAGATTGAACTTCAAAGATAAATTTAAACAAAGAGAAAAAACACAAGTTCAATTGTGGGTCTTGTTTCTAATAACATGTAACAATGATCTGAGCATCTTGAGTGTGGTGTTTGTTATCTCCTTCGTTGAATTCTTTCAGATGATTCCCACAGATGGTGCCAATTGTGAGACCCAGAATCCTCTCACATGGATTCTTGATGAGATCCAACGAAAAGATGAGTTGAACCCTAGTAGATCTACAAAGATGAACATAGTCGGCCCCACCCAACCAAGGTTACCTGCCGGGGATACTCCGATTATAAAGTTAGTCACTTGAATCAAGGAAAGTAGATGAAGAATTGAAGAGTGTTTGTGTGGTGCATGTTGCAGAAAGATGAGGCATACCTCTATTCCATAGGATTTCTTTCTTTTATAGATAGGAGGTTTGATATTTGTTGGTGGGCTTTCTTGTTAGTCTTTGCCCATTCTTAAGACTTTTTTGGGTTGGACCCAAGAGAGTTAATAAATTTTGGGCTCTGTCACTTGGCCAAATCATAATACTTGATCATTGATATTAGGACATAAATTCATATTTGTATGTGAACTAAGTTTTCAAGTATAGTCTTGAGATCAGCAATTCAATGAAAGAACATTCAAATTAGATTAAAACAATCACTAATTAAATAATCAATTAATCAATCAAAGTGTTATGAAAAAAAAAATTAACAAAGGAATCAATGAAGACATGCCTTGAACTTGGCTTGCTTGAAAATTGGGGCATCACCGGTGGCCCTTCGATGAACAACAACTACATCAAATAAAAAGGGAGGAACCCAAAAAAAAAAAAAAAAAAAGGAATTTTTATTGATAAATCTCATTTAGAGGTGTTCTAACCCCATAAGTTCACCAAGGAAAATTATAACATAGTTAGTCCCGTGTATTTATACATTTATTCTATGATATCCTTTTTTCCTTATTTATATTGTTTGTTAGACTATTATACCCTTATGTCTATTGTTGATATGTATTACCTAGAAAAAGAATATACACATTTCCTTTTTGTTGCTACCTCTATTTTGGTAGTTACCATTATTCACGTTTTTCTTTTTGATCAGTTTCATTCACATGTGTGGTATTGTTTCATTGTGCTAGGGTTTCAAAACTCTCTATTTGGTAGGGTTTAGAAACTCTAATTTACACATAATGGTAAAATAATATTATATTCCTCCATTGTTGTGGTAAAACTTTGTGTTCCTCCATTGTCACTTTGTGTTCAAAGTTTTGTGTTCGCCCATTGTTACTCTGTGTTCGAAACTCTATGTTTCTCCATTGTTGTAAGTTGAAACTTTATTTATATCCAGTCAATTTTATTATAAACATATTCTTCAAAGGTGGTGGTTTGATTTGGTTTGGTAGAATGATGAAATTGTATAGATTGTTAATGATAGTGATAATGATAAAGATAAGATGTGGGTGATATTTTTTTATTTTTAGAGTAATTGAGTTTTTTTTTTTTTGATTTCTAATTCTATTGCTGTCATTGTTTCCATTTTTTTGTCAATCAGTGTGAATGTTCACATTTCACATTGTTTGAAAGTCTAAGAATTAAGCGTTGGAATATAAATATGGACATAATTATATATTTTGCAAGATGTAAATGTTCACATATCATTGATTATTTATTACTATATTTGTTGTTTAAACAATCATTTTTTGTTACCACTAAATAATTGAAATAGTTTTTTTTTTCCCTTTCAATTTTGTTTTATATTGTAGTGTGAATGTTTACATTAGCGTGAATTTAGTTTTTGTAAGGTTAGTTGTATGTTAACTGTAAATTGTGAACATTCACATTGTATTTTGGTATTTTTTTTTTTTTTTTTTGAAATTTTTTCGAAAGTTAGTTGTATTTTATTTTATTTTATTTTTTTTACTATACTTATTGATTGAACAATCACTTTTGTTATCATTGAACAATTGAAATAGTCGATTTTCACTTTTTTCAATTTTATTTTATATTTTCACGTTGCAGTGTGAATGTTCACATTAATATGAGTTTATTATTTTTTTTTTAAACTAGTTGTATATTAATTTATAAATTGTGAACATTCACATTGTATTTTGGTATAAGTTTTTTTTTTTTTTGAAAGTTAATTGTATGTTTGTTATTTTGTTACTATACTTATTAGTTGAGCAATTATTTTTGTTACCATTGAACAATTAAAATAGTCGATTTTCACTTTTTTTAATTTTATTTTATATTTTCACGTTGAAGTATGAATGTTTACATTAGTATGAATTATTTTTTAAAGCTAATTGTATGTTAATTATAAATTGTGAACATTCACATTATATTTTGGCATGAATTTTATTTTTCGAAAGTCAATTGTATATTTGTTGTTTATTGTGAACATTTACATTATATTTTAGTATATGTTTTGTTTTTTCAAAAGTTAGTTGTATATTTGTTATTTATTGTGAGCATTCATATTGTATTTTGATTTTCATTCAAAAGAATTTTGCATTATTTTTAAAATTTTCAAATTATAAAAATGTTCAAAATTCATAATTTGATATTTTTTTCATGGAATGCGGGAAAGTTTTCTCCTTAAATAAGTGAGAGATTTTCTCTATGAAATAAGAGAAAGATTTTCTCTTTAGAATGAAGAAAATATTTTCTCCATGAAATGAGGAACTATTGTTGTATATTAGTTTCAAAATAGAAATATTTGTAAAAAATTAGAAAAAATGATTTGGTCGCATTACATTAAATAGGATGAATACTAAAAAAGAATATAGGTTAGATGGAATAAAACACTTAGAAAGAGAATTTATCAAAAAATTACCACACCAAAAAAAA
This sequence comes from Camellia granthamiana, assembly GCA_036172215.1. Lineage (NCBI taxonomy): Eukaryota > Viridiplantae > Streptophyta > Magnoliopsida > Ericales > Theaceae > Camellia > Camellia granthamiana. The sequence continues at coordinate 8,164,741 of CM069917.1, forward strand.
AAAAAAAAAAAAAAACACAACATTAATGAAGCTTAATCAACTAAAATTAAACTTTAATTTAAGAAAATAATTAGAGAGATTTAACAGAGACTGCTGACCTTTACGAGCACAACTCGGAGACTCCAAAGCCATATTTCTCAGGAAGAAGAAGGTTACGACTTTTGAAAGAGAAACAGCTATTTCCACCACATATTTTATTGCTTCCACTCTTTATTATTATTATTATTATTATTATTATTATTATTATTATGTGGGTAATTACCACACACAAAAAAATAAAAATTAATGTTAAAAAAATAAAAATCCAAAATTTCACCTTTGTAACAAATAAACTTTTAATTTTTAATTTTATCAATTTAAACTCTAAGTTTTTGATTTGTTTTCAATTTAAACTATCTTTCTATTTTTATTGAATAAAATTAAAAGCAAAAATAATATTTTAATCATTAAACTTAACAAAAAATGGTATTTTAGATATTTATGTACTATTACTTTGAGTAGAAAGACTATTTTTTTTTTTTTTTTTTTTTTTTTTTGCGTTGGCTTTACTTCATGAAAATAAACTGATAATTTAAATTGAAAATAAATTTAAAAATTAGAGTTTAAATTGAAAAAAATTAAAAACTCATGATTTATTTTGTTACAAAAACCAAATGTTATGGATTTTTTTTTCTTCTTCTTCATTTTTGGGTAAAATTCACTACATCTTTGTTTTTGGGGTTAATTATATTAGGACCTTCTCAATTATTAGTGAATATTAACTTATCTTTTTTATTTATAAATCCGCACATTTTGATCCTTTCAATTCAAGTATAAAAATATATCACTTTTATTCCTCTATATCACCTTTAAAAGGGGGAATATTTGTTCGATTTTTATAATTGATGGGACCTATATAATCAGGTTCATAAATGAAAAGGTAAGGTGATATTTGTTAATAGTTAAGAAGTAATAGTATAATGTGCAAATTACACTAACGGTCCCTATAATTTGAGACTTGTGCCACTTTGGTCCCTGACTTTTCAATTGTGACATATTTGACCCTGAATTTTGAATATTGTTCCACATAAGGGCAATTGAAGATATCATTGCTTAATTTTAAGGGCAAAGTCGTCAATTTGATAAAATATAAACTAATTTGACAAAAATAAATGTCAAAAAAAAAATTTGAATTAAATTATTTTTACCCAGCAAAGATAAAATTATGTAAAATTAATAAATCTTTTACACATTTATTTATTTATTTTACCAAATTAATTTTATTATGTGTTTGGATGTTGATCATGTAATGTGTGGTTGTTTTTATTTTCATTAAATTAGTTTCTATTTTTCCAAAAGTCAAATATGGCGACAACTTTGATATTATTATTAAACTAATCCATTAAATTAAAAAATTAAAAATTAAAAATATTTTATATATTAAATATATCGATTACACATTAAAAATTTAACAATCACCCATTACATGATTATTATCCAAACACATAATAAAAATTAGTTTGGTAAAATAAATAAATAAATAAATGCGCAAAAAATTTATCAATTTTACATAATTTTATCTTTGGTGCGTAGAAATAATTTTTAAAAATTCAAAAATATTTTTTTGACATTTATTTTTGTCAAATTAACTTATATTTTATCAAATTAACGACTTTATCCTTGAAATTGAGTAATGATGTTTTCAATTGTTCTTATTTGGAATAATATTCAAAATTCAAGATCATATATGTCACATTTTGTTACTCAATTTTAAAATCTTTTATTATTTAAAAGATAAATTACATTTTGTTCATTTTTATGTTTGGCCACTTTTTTACTTTGGCCCTTAAAGTTTGTTTTTTTTTTCTACTTTAACCTTTTATGTTTTAGGTTTTTTTCAGTTCACTCCTAAAACTAATTTCTATTTAAAATTTGACAGAAAATACAACGATATCCATCATATAATATAAAGAATATATTACTATATAGAAATTTGATTTTGTGTTAGAAATGTGAGTTATATAAAATATATATATATTTTTTTTTTTTTATGACACGTGACTATTAATGTGTCATTTTATGTCTAATTTTTAATAGAAATTAGTTTTAGGAATAAATTGGAAAAAACATGAAATATAAAGGGTTAAAATAAGAAAAAATAAATTTTAAGGGTCAAAGTAAGAAAGTGACCAAACATAAAAAGACTAAATTTAAATGATGCAGTGACTACGAATATTTTAAAATAGGAAAATGTTTGAGACTCCTAATAAAATCACCACAATTTCACCTACAATAATGTGAAATGATAAGTGTCAATTTTTAATGAGTAACGCTAGAGATCCCAAATGTTTTACCAAATATCTCACTTTGGTGTTGGGGGAGAGGGGTGGGTGCTGTGAGGCGATTGACAGCATTGGTGCTGTGTCCCTAAACGACGCGGTTTGTCGAATATTTTCGAACTCTTCCCTCAAGTCTACCTTCTGAGGTGAAGCCAACTCGTTGTTTCTCCCTATTTAAACAAGTATAGGTTTCGTTTGACCAAGTTGGTTGAGATCAAAAAAGTATAAAAAAAATAAAATAGACTAAATAAGTTAACAAAATAAAATGTTACATCTAAACAATAATTATTTCATTTTTTTCTCACAAAAATCAAAAAAAAAAAAAAATTTGCCAAACAAACTTTTTAGTTTCAAACTAAAAAAATCACAGCTCTAAAAAATCAACTAAATTTTTTTTTGTCAAACGGCAACATACTAACGTCCATTTTCTGTCAATTATCAATGCCAACTCCATTTCATGTTTTAAATTTTTCAAATAATGTAATTAGATAGTTGGGTATAGATTAACTCAATGGATTAAGTTTTTAACAAGTTCAATTGACGAGTTTGTGGGGTTTATTATAGATTATATTTTGATAATTCAAATTATTCATTTTTTAAAATTCTCAATGTATATCATCCATGAAAAAAAATTAAGTGGATCTAATAATCGTAACCATTTTATTTTATTGCGTTTTTTTCTTTAAAAAATGGACAACATGCATGTTTTGAAAATAAACCATTTATTTTTTTGGACACAAACACCATAAAATAAAAATGCTACGATTATTATATAAATGTAATTTTTTATAGATGAAATACATGAAATGTCTAAAAAAATTAACGATTTAGATCATTGAAATGAGATTACTATTGAGCCCCACGAGCCTTTCAACTCAATCCTAATGTAAGTAAAACGAAATCAAAATTTATCCTAAAAGTAAAACATAAGGTGTAGATTTAAAGTTAGAGTGTTGTGAGTCATATGCAAAATAAATTTTCTTTACATATTTAATTTTTGGATAATGTTTTTGGGTACGTGGCACAATTGTATTTGATTATGTACATATATGATAAGAGCAATGATATAGACATATAACTTTTTAAAAATATATGTATCATATACCTTAGTTACGACGTTTGTGATTTTTGGTGATAACATATTGTGGTGTTAGTGATGACATTATTGTAGTAGTGATCCAAAAGGTCTTTAGTTATGTCTGGTTATAAACCTTTTTTTTTTTTTTTTTTTTTTTTTAGTTATGACTAAACAAGATTTTGTTATAACATTTGTGGTAAGTAACATTACAAATGTCTTAACTTACATGTATAGCATTATCCAAAATGAATAAACAGTTTTGTAACACTTCGATTTTGTAATTTTAAAACAAAAAATTCATTTAGATGGTTTATATTTTCAAAATTGCCACAATTACATCATTTCTGTCAAAAATTTTGTGAATATATTTTGTATTAATATCTTTTTTTCATATAATAATCACAAAATTTATGGCATAAAATGGATTTGGCATTATGGACAATAAATGGAAGTAAGCATAAGCCAAAAGCAATGGATTTGGCCCACGAACGTAGACCTAATGAGGAGTTCGAAAATATCTATCAAACTACGTCGTTTAGGGGGCACATCACCAATGCTGTGAACTCCCTCACAGTACCCACCCCATCTCCTGGGTGTGGGATAGTATGGGTCCCACACCATAGACATTTGGTAAAACATTTGGGGTCTATAGTATTTTTCATTTTTAATGGGTAAATTACATTGGCACCCCCTGAGGTTCATGTTTATTATAGTTCCCTCTCTCACCTTTTGGAAATTACATCTCCCTCCCTGAGATTTAAAGTTTCATTACAGATTCCCTCCTTCAGCAATTTAATTTTTTTAAATACCACTTTTGCCCTCATTGGGTAAATTACATTGACACCTCTCACATTTTAGAAATTACAATCCGCTCCCTAAGGTTTAAAATAACATTACCAATTGCCCCCTCAGTTAGTATTAGTTGGGAAAAAAATTCATTGAAAAAAAAATTAATTGGAAAAAAAATTAGGGAGACTTATGTATAAGTCCATTTTCAGACACTTATAGTAGGTTAAGTCCTGTATAATTTCTTATAAAATCTCAAGTCCTATTTAGATAAGAATGTATTCCACAAGATCCTATATAAACGTAATGTGACGTGACACTTACATAAACGTAACGTGACGTGACACTTACATAAACGTAACGTAACGTAACGTGACACCTATATAAACGTAACGTAACGTGACACCTACATAAACGTAACGTAACGTGTCACGTTACGTTTCGCAAATTTAATGAATTTTTATTTTTTTAAATTGAATGTGAAAATGTTGCTGGTTTATGTTGGTGTCACGTTACATTTCATATAAATATGATCTATGGCAACATTCAATTTCCTATATAGGAAATTGAAAGTTGCCATAGATTATAGGTGTCACGTTACGTTACGTTTATGTAGATATGATCTATGGTAACATGCAATTTCCAATTTCCTATATAAGAAATTGCATGTTACCATAGATCATAGGTGTCACGTCTCGTTTATGTAGGTGTTACGTTACGTTTATGTAAGTGTCACGTTACGTTACGTTTATACAGATATGATCTATGATAACATTCAATTTCCTATATATGGTTTTACTATTATTTATTATATTAACAACTAATATTAAAAGTAAATGTGTCAACAAACTTTTCACAGGACTTATGGGAACATAGGTTTTTTAGTAGGACCATATGTAGCATAAATCTCCCTAATAGGACTTATAAATAATTTTCCCAAAAAATTAATTGAAAAAAAAAATTTGTTAGTAAAGTTTTTAAATTTCTGTTTAAAAACCAACGTAAGCTCATATTTTGAATTTACGTTTTTTCCTCAAATTCACAAACTGAGACAACCTTTTATAAACCAAAAAAATTATCAAACAAGTTTTTATGACAGCTTTTTAAATTTTTGTAAATATAAATTGAAAACTGAAAACGAAATGGTTACCAAACAGACTTAATGGTAAAAATATCGTAAAATTAATAAATAATTAAATAAGTTACCAACGTAAGAAATGACTTATCAAAAGATTTTTAGGCTATGTATGATTTGATTTTTAGAAAAATTTTTTAAAAATTAAAAATCAATTTGGTTAAGAAATAAAAAATAAAAAATAATTATCAAACCATACATAGTCTAAGAATACTAAATTCTTAGGCTATGTACCACCAAACACATAATATTTTTTACTTTTTTATTTTTTATTTCTTAACCAAATTAATTTTTAATTTTTAAAAAAAATTCTAAAAATCAAACCATGCATAGCCTAAGAATCTTTTGATAAATCATTTCTTACGTTGGTAACTTATTTAATTATTTATTAATTTTATGACATTTTTACCATTAAGCCTGTTTGGTAACCATTTCGTTTTTAGTTTTCAATTTATATTTACAAAAATTTTAAAAACTATCATAAAAACTTGTTTGATAATTTTTTTGATATATAAACGGTTGTCTCAGTTTGTAAATTTGAGAAAAAAAGTAAATTCAAAAAATGAGCTTACGTTGGTTTTTAAACAGAAATTTAAAAACTTTACTAACAAAATTTTTTTTCAATTAATTTTTTTCCTCAAATAATTTTTTTTCCAATTAATTTTTTTTTCAATGAATTTTTTTTCCAACTAATACTAACCGATGGGGCAATTGGTAATGCTACTTTAAACCTTAGGGAGGGGATTGTAATTTCTAAAACGTGAGGGGTGTCAATGTAATTTACCCAATAAAGGCAAAATTGGTATTTAAAAAAATTAAATTGCTGAATGGGGGAATCTGTAATGAAACTTTAAACCTCAGGAGGGAGATGTAATTTCCAAAAGATGAGAGAGAAACTGTAATAAATATAAACTCAGGAGGTGTCAGTATAATTTATATATTTTTAATTTGTCACATACTCAATTATGTGAGACTCTTCTTCCTTGCCACAGAGTGTATTTGCTGGTCTCAAATGCGAGCATCGGACATTACTCTTTGAAATACGAGATGTATGTTATATCATGTCATTCTCAAGTTTATTTATTTATTTGTTTATTTTTTTGAATTCAGGATCATTCTCAAAGTTGATACATATATATATTAATTAATGTTTTGAAATTAAAAAAATAATAATAATAATTTGATAAAAATACACATGACAAATTGACAATAATTGGGTAGATTCACATCTAAAAAAAAAAAAAAAGAGTAGTAAATTTTGTTAAGTGACAAATATTACCTTCCTTCATTGAAAGATTACATTACATCCCTTCAATACAAAGGTTGCGTCTAATTTTTAGTACATTCAATACTCAAAAGGCAACTTTTGAGATTCAAATTCAAAATTGTTTTGTAACAGTTAGAATCAAATTTTGCCTTGTTTAGTGTTTCTTAATTATTTAAGCACATCTTTAATGGATTGGGATGAAACTCTAAGAAGTTAGCCAAGAATTAAAGATTTGAGAACAAAATTTAAAATCTTGAGTTATTTTAAGAGGCTTTTGAAGATTTGTCTAATTATTAACTTTAGAATTATAAAATTAGTCGAGATACCTATAAATATAAATTCGGTGGATTAAAATAGTTCCTTACTAGATGTAATTGCCCCATGAAACGGTACTTTTTTTTGGGGGGGGGGGGGGGGGGGGGGGGGGGGGTTTTGGTGGTGTGTAAGAGACTTCCATCATAACGAAATTAGGAAAGGGCAACACGTCTACTAAACAAAATGTAAATAAGTGCACATTAGATTAATTCTACACGTCAGGGATTTTATAACAAAACAAATGACGAATCGCATAGTACATGTAATCAAATATCAAAACCTTTGTGTCTATCATAATAAGGGCTAACACAAAACAAACAAGGAGCTCAAAAAAAATCAGAAAAGTGGCTAAGAAGGCTCCTAGTTCACCTTCAAGAATATAGCCCTGGGCAAATGCAGTGGCAGAAAAGCCTGTGGAGTAGATAATTGTAATGCAAGAAATAATTGTTTTCAGTGGTATCGCGATATGAAAATCATTGGTGTCAAACCGCGATAGCTGAATCAACATCAGAGTTGCCAAGGAGAGAAAAGCGAAGAAAAGAGCTAATCCAATGTACACCATGAAGAACTGTATTTCCTGCCGATTGCTTTTGAGAAGCATAGGTATGCCGGTGTTTTGATCAAAGCCTCCAGGGAGAGTAAAGAGAGCTGCGAAATTGATTGTGCCGATAAGAATAGCCACAATTATTAAGTTGTCACTCACGTGTTTGGCGGCTTTCTCAGCTTCTTCTCGTAGAGCTTCGTGATTTTCTTCAAATAGTTCCTCTGCTGCCTTTCCATCAAAGTTTCGAAGATGCCATAAATGTGGATATGAGTCATGTTTTACGCGCTATTGGAACACAACACAAATTCAAATGATTTAATTAGAATCCTCAATTAGTGTTTAATGTTGTTATTCTAAAAGCAAGAGCAGTGATTGGTACCTTAAACCATAGCACATCCCAACTCATTTGGTTAACTACTCCAACACTTCCACGCTTCGCTCCAACATGAAAATCAGTGTTCCATCGACCATCAACATCATCTACCAATTGATTTCTTGCTAGTCCAGGAGGAGACCTAGTAGGATTTCCCACGCAGGTCGCCAGATGCAAGATAGTGTTCCCTCGGAAATCAATATCTGCTAACATCCTGTCCTTGTAAGCAACAAAATTCATCAAGTGATCATAGATAAATCTATGCTTTTGCTCAACCGATATGTGTAGTATGTTCCTCCCATTCTCATCAAACGAATCTGCAGCTTCTGGATATTTGTTTAGGATTGCCATTACCACCTCAAGAATGCCGAGCCTCGTTGCCTGTAAAAGTGGGTCTAGTGCCCTATTCCTCCTTCCAATTGAGCTTGCTTCAGAATCTGTATGAATGTAATGACTCCAATCTTCTTTTTCGATCAATTTATTTGTCAGCATCAAGGCAAGTACATGCTTTTGTTTTGCATAATCAATTTTTTTCAACAAATAAAAACCTGACAAAAGTGAGAAATTTAAGCATGGTGGAAGAAAAACCATAATGTGAAATATAATTCAAATCATATATTAGAAAGGACACGATAATTTTCAAACTCAAATTTGCTCATGGTTAGCTTGAGGGATGGAGGTCCAATATTATAGAGAAGTCTGGTTTTTTGTTTTGTTTTTGTTTTTTATTTTTTTTTTTTTACAGAAAAAAATAAATATCCATTAAAAAAAAAGGAAGGGTATGATATAGATTTAAACTTCAGGTGTAGGTCATACTGGAATAAATATGATCCATGTATATTTTATTTTTAAGGTACTTTTTGGTATTGATATCCAAAAAACAGGTAATCAGGTAATTTGGTTTCTCTACATTTTTGGAAGTAAATTACAACTTTTCCACCCTTAAATTTTTACTCGAATTTTACTTTGATCTATCATCTTTTAATTATAACAATTAAACTATGAAGCATCGACATTTCAAAACAAATGCCGTCTCCGTGTCAAATACACAGACACTTCGGGAACACGCAGACACTTCGGGGACACGCATAGGACACACCATATGGCGTGTCCTCTTATTTAATTAATTTATTTTCAGGAGACACGCTGGGGACACTTCGAGGATACACTAGGGACATGTCAAGTTGTCTTCTTCTTCTTTTTTTTCCATTTTATTTAGTGTTTTTGATGTTGAATGTTTATTATTATTATTTTTTTAAATTTAAATACTTAATAGATCATCCATAAAATATATACATATATATATATAAACTATAAGTGTTAATTTTAAAAAAAAAAAAATAGAATTAGAATTAATTTTTGTTAACGTTGATTGTTTATATATGGATGTAATATAAACCTAGATAGCAAATAAAAATATATTTTATACTCATACTCCCGCTATGTCCGTGTCCTTATTTTTTTGAAATTGTCGTGTCTCGTGTCTAAATCTATATCTGTATCCGCATGTATGTCTGTGTCCATACTTCTTAACAATAAAGTCTTTAAATTTTAACCTATATTTCAATGTTGCTCTCCCATCATCCTAGCTTTCAAAGTTAGTAAAAGTCGAAATATGAGAGATGAAAATGAAAGTTGAGCAAATGTTAGAAGGCAAAAAGTGTAATTTTTTCCTCTTTAATGCTCCTAAAATGTTGCTCATGTGGCCCGCATGTGAGTACTTTCCTTTCAAAATTTGAATGGAAAGTAACTGGGCATCTAAATTAAAACACAAGGACTTAGTTGTTATAGCTAAAGAATCATAGTGAAATTCGAAAATCAAAGGTAAAAAATGTAATTTCTCTCTCTTTTGATAAATTGAAGGGAAATAAGGTAATTCAAATCCGTAACCTCCTAATAAAACACAGCCTTTTCTTCATTTTTATATATATTATTGATTGTATGCAATTTAAATAAATAAAAATAAACTAAAATAAAATATTTATTATATACTATATGTCACTTAAATAGTTATTACTTAAAGTTAAAGAATTAAATTCATGTCTCACTCTCTTCTCTATCCATTTTTTTTAATAGAGAAATTGACGCTTATCATAAAGACAGAAAATCACTTCAAGACATCACCAGAAATAATATAGCATGGATAGTTTGTTTTATACATCTAATCAATAATGTGAATTTTTTTAATGATTTAAAAGGAGAAGAAGATGAGCACCTAGGATTGTTTTGGTGAAAGAAGGCCTTTCTAATTTGGACATAACAGCTCCATTATTGCTTGGATCCTCTACATTGCCAGCCGCTGGTAACTCCAAAGCTGTCTCCACATACATTGTTGGAATATCTGCTCAACCTCACAATTAGCAATTCATTAAAAAAAATTCACCAAAGCAAAAACAAATTTCTACCCAAAAAAAAAACAAATTTCTACCCTTCATCTCTTTAGGTAAAAAATATTTTTTAACTGTAAATATTTTTTTATATTTAGTGATGGTCACTGCAATAAATAAGAAAATGTCGCTAATAAATGCAAAGACAAAATAATTTGGGCCAACAAATGTTTATTTTTAAGACAAATTTTGATTCCAAAGAGGAAGCATTTCATCACTAAATATCTAATTTTGTCACCAAAAATACACATTTTTTGCAACAAAAAATTTCGTCTATTGTCTAAATTTTTTTCTCTAAAACCGTAGTAGTGGTGGTGGGATGAAGATGGAGTTGGAGGTGGTAGCATGGTGGTGGGATGGCAGCTGTGGCAATGGCGACCAATATGGTGGCGATGACCGTGGTGATGGTGGTGTAGTCGTGAAGGTGATATTGGCATTGATAAGGTGGTGACATTGATAAGATTTTAATTTGAAAAATATTTTTCACCTTTTAAAAGTGAAAAATATTTTCTATCCAAATAAATTTTTATTTTGTTAATTTTTATTTTTCATTGTACTGCCAAACCTCATAATGCAAAAAATATTTTCCCCAAACAAACATAACACTAGTTAAAAACTAGATCATCATTCTATAACTGCTTTAATAAATAACTTTTCTACATGCACAGACAGATAAAAAAAATGTAATAATATATTTCAACAGACCCAACAAAAGATAAGAAAAGTTAAATTCAAAACAGATGAAAAAATTTAATCCTTGATTAAAAGTTTTTTCAATTTGAATAATTTAATCCTTGCATTTTGAGTCAAGTTTCAATTTGGTATTTCCATTCAAATATAAGTTAAAATTAACGATTTTAGAGCACTTGTCAACCTCAAAAATTGCATATGTAGAAAAATGTAATGAAATTTTAACAAAATAATCAAATTGAAACTAGACTTAAAAGTGTAAAAATTAAATTATTTAAATTAAAATAATTAGAATGAAAGTAAAATTTGAATCAAATTATAAGAGTGAAAACTATAATTTACCCAAATAAAAATCATCACAATGTTGAAAAATGAGAATCCATGCTCCATGATTGGTTCATCTGAGGGGCGGAAAATTTAGAAGTGGAAATCTTTATCAATTTACATTTTCATTATTCATTTATTTTTATTATAAAAATGGAATTGGAAGAACTTTTTAAAAGCATATTAAAAAAAATTAATGTTTTAGCTAAATTCCAGGTATAGTGGTGTATATACTTACAAAAATAGATTATAGCTTCAACAATCTGCCAAGGAATGAAGGGTGTCCTGCTTAGATCATAAAGTACATATGATGATCTGCTTCTGAAAGAAGTTGGTTTTGTCACCAACAAATTCAATGCTGTCATGCCCTTTTCATCATGTTGCCGAGCAAGATTTGGGTATGATTCCAATATCCTAATTGCCAAATCTATTTCACAAAAACATACATTTTTAAAAAAAAATTAAAAAAGAAAAAGAAAAAAAAACTTCAACTTAGTCAATTGTCTTTCACATGTCCTACACATTTCTTAATTTCAAATTAAACAAAACTAAGTTTTGTATCTCAATTAAGTGAGATCGATTAGTATGTAGTAGAGTTCATCACTTTATATTAATGTTTGAAATGATTAGTATGTGACATGTCAACATGATGTTAGCATAGAATAATTTTTCCATATGAAAGACTTTGTATCTATTGAAGTATAGTCCAACCATTACATCAAGTTTATATAATCATTCCGAAAGTTTATATAATCGACCCAAACTCAACTCTAAACTGAAGCTCATAGGGTCAGTTGTACTCCTATAATGAAGTTACATTCATAGACCAATTGTAATTAAAAAGGTCACTAAAAATGCCTAAGAAAAGATGTTAGGGCCAGTGGAATTTACCACAAGTCATATTTTAATGATTTCAATAGTTTATTTTGTCGAATACTTTTTGTATATCAACTACAACAAATTTATATCGATCCAATAATCATAATATATTTAACTTATTGTGACTTTACAAAAATAAAATAAAATAAAAATGAAGTGGTTATTTTTAAAAACACAATTAACATTCATTTTTCCTTTAGAAATACAATAAATTCAGTAAGTTATGATAATTAGATCGACGTAATTTTTTGTTTGAATAATATACGCAAACTATCCGACAAAATAAACAATTCAAATCAATAAAATGAGATCTCTAAGTAAGTCCACAGGTTCAAACAGTATAATATAATCTAAATTATGAACGAAAGAGAATTGAGTTGTTTCGAAATATAGGTATTGGAAACATACAGTAACGTTCTCCCTCAACGGCCGCATGGAGAATGGTACGACCATCACGTCTCCTTGTCAAGCAATCGCTACCAAAATTCTCCAAAACTTGAAAAACTTCCCTCTTCCCATACGCAGCAGCAAGGTACAGAGGCGTCTCGTTCGACTCATTCCGCTCCATTACCAGATCTTGTTTCTTCCTCAACATGATCTCCGCCACGCCCGCCTGCCCAAATCTCGCAGCTTCGTGCAGGGCGGTGTTTCCATTCACATTCTTTTTCATCAGCAATTCGTTAGTCAGAAGCTCCGCTCCAACTAGACTTTCCATGACATCCACGTTGCCTTGGATAGCCAAAAGATGGAGAACCGTGTCGCCGCGATTGTCTATTGACATCGCACCATTGACATTCTCTCTCAGAAAATCACAGAAGAATGAAAACGATTCGGGTGTTTTCTCTGATGCGAATTTGTAAGCTTTGGAGCGGCGGCTTAAACCCGAGCTTTCCATTTTCACCAACTCTAGTCTCTAATGAAAAATATGTAAGTATATATTGTCTAATGTTTCTTATGTAAGTCTTGTATAGTGTTACTTGGTGCCCATTTGGAGTGAGATGAAAAAAAAAAATTTTTTTTTTTTTTGTGGTAATTGAATAGATAATTGTCAAAAGAAAAAAAAAACAATAATTATTATAATTTAAATATAATATTTTATTTTATTAATTATTTTAATATTTTTTTAATCTTTATTACTTAGTTTAACTAAAAATTTGCATCTCAGAAAAGAAAAAGCAGAAGAAAAGAATATTTTGCTTTTTTGGTGAATGAGGCTTCTAGGATGTCACCACCCACCGACCTCCCCGTGTGGTTCGTCTTTGGTACAACTGAGGCGTCCTTAAAAGCACCCAATTTGGTATTAGTGACATGCGGTGGTGTTATATGTATCAATTAATATACATATTAATGTACTAACTAATATTATGTCATTATTCTAACCCCACATATTTTACAAATTATAAATACTTAAAATCTCTATAATTATGTTACATAATCTGTTAATATATTAATTAGTACATATAATATTATTAAGTGACATGGCCTAAAAGTGTTGAAACACTTGCCATGTGTGTGCACTAATCTTGCACGTATAAATAAGGAAAAATTATAAATATATTTTTCAAATTTATTTAATTATAATTTTTTAAATTATATCCAGTCTCTTCAATTTTTTAATTACATAACAAATTATTCCTTTTATAAAAATTATTAAGTCAATTAATAATTTTTAATGATGTCAAAAATATATTTAAATTAACAATTCAAGTAATTATATTATTGTATAGGAGAAAAGTTAGAAATTTTATTTTTTCTAGTAATTATGTTAATTAAATAAAAAAATTTAATAATGGGATATTTATAATTTATAAAACTACAGAACGATCCATATCATATGCAAATCTCGGAGAGTATGTTTGTAATTCACCCTATAAATAAAAGTAAATTACATTCACTTTTATGAAGTTTTAAAAAAACACGGTCAATTTTATATTTTTTATATAATTACATTGACTTCCCCTAATATTTTAATTTATATAACAATTAGATTGTTTTTCATTAATAATTTGTTAGTTGTATGAATGAAAACATGAAATTGTCATTTATTTTGAACTAAATTGTATATTTTTCTTTGTTTATTTCATTGTCTACCTACAATTTTTATTAGTTTCAGTCGCTTTAGTCATACTAAAAGAAAGGTTAATATACTTATATTAAAAGTGTGAGACTAATTATATTTTCTCCAAACCTTAAGAGATGTAAGTGTAATTTACTCTATAACAGTTTCATTCATGGTTTGATTTAAATTTTACTTTTAGTCTCTATTGTTTTATTTTGAAAAGTTTAACTCCTACACTTTTAAGTTGAATTTCAAATTTCAATTGTAAGTTACTCTTTTATTTTTTATCTTTCCAACAATTACCGTAACCCAACCCCAACTCAGCCCAATGTTCGATTTGGGTTAATTTCATTCTATTTTATTTTTTATAACCACAATTTGATCAATTTCAATTTTAATTTTATTTATGTATCATTTTACTCCCTTAAAATATTGAATTCAAATAGTAACCGCTTAAAATTTGAAGTCACAATAATCACATCTTAATTTCCAAGAGCCAGCTTCTAAATTTAAAATTCAATTTTTTTTTTTTTTTTTTTTTTTTTTTGAAAGTGAATCAAATCCTACATCAAAGTCTAATGTTTCCAGTCTTTCAGAGAATGATTTCTTAATCAATTACGCATTTGCTTAATTAATGGATTAAGAAACCCTTCATTTTTGTTTTTGTATTGTTTTTTTTTCTCTCGAAAAACTCCAACATCATTTTCATTAATATATTGCAAAGAGTAAACCAAACACTGAATAGAATACTACCCTCTCACAAAGATTATTCTGTGTTTAATTTTTATATGTCTAACATTACTGTATTGCAAAGGCTTCTAGCTAAACGATCACAATATATATATATAAATTTAACTCAATGCATGACACTCCCGTTACATCGAGGTAAAGAAAGGACAACACATATATTAAACTAAATGTAAATAAGTGAATATTAGATTGATTCTACTTAAAAATCGAGAGGCTTAGGGGTTGGTTGTATGGATGCGAGTAGCAGTAGTAGGGGTATTTTTATACTTCCGAATCTCTCTCAATGCATATCATCTTCCTGTACTTTTAATTTCATACTGTTAAATGAAATTTTTCTTTGCCGATCAAAAAAAAAAAAAAAGATTGATTCTACATGTCAGGAATTTTATAACAAAACAAATGACGAATCGCATAGTACATGTAATCAAATATCCAAACATTTGTGTCTATCATAGTAAGTGTCAACACAGAACATACAAGAAGCTCGAATAGAATCAGAAATGTGGCTAAGAAAGTTCCCAATTCACTCTCAAAGAATATAGCCCTGGGCAAATGCAGTAGCAGAGAAGCCCGAGGAGTAGATAATTGTGATGCAAGAAACAATGGTTTTCACTGGTATCGCAATAAGAAAATTGTTGGTGTCAAACCGCGATAGTTGAATCAACAGAGTTGCCAAGGAGAGAAAAGAGAAGAAAAGAGCTAACCCAATGTACACCATGAAGTACTGCAGTTCTTGTCGATTGGTTTTGAAAAGCATGGGTATGCTGGTGTTTTGATCAAAGCTTCCGGGGAGGGTAAAGAGCGCTGCGAAATTGATTGTGCCGATAAGAATGGCTACAACTATTAAGTTATCACTTATGTGTTTCGCGGCTTTCCCAGCTTCTTCTCGTGGAGCTATGTGATTTCCTTCGAATAGTTCCTCTGCTGCCTTTCCATCAGAGTTTCGAAGATGCCATAAATGTGGATTTGAGTCATGTTTTACACGATGTGGGAAAACAAATTCAAATGATTTAATCAAAATACTCAATTAGTGTTCAAGGTAGTGTTTGAACAATCTTCTGTGTAAATTAAATAATGAAACAAATCAAACAAATAAATAAATTACTTATAGAATTTACCGAATAAATATTTAAACATCAAGTCGAGTGTGTGACACTCTGTCCTTAAAACAGATTTGCCCTACTACGGTGCTTACGAATAAATGGCGTCTATCTCCTAGGATACAATGATTTTCACAATTGGTAGCAGCACTCCAAACAATTTGTTCGGCGAACAAAACATGTGTTCCAAACTCTCTGAATTTTTTCCTAAAATAATATGAAGAAAAATGCAAACAAATAAAAAAATTTGGACGGCAAGAAATGTATTTTTCAAACTATTTTTCCCCGAATCCCCAACTGCTGGAACAATACTGGTATATATAGGCAAATTTTAGACCCGAACAGGTATTAATTTCAAACTGGAACAGATTCAATTCATACCAACATACTACAAGAAATTGCATTTTTCACAACGCAACAAAATATGTTTGCTAAAAGGCAAAACTCATCGGCAAAAAGTTTCACCGACACACGGAGCTACGTCGGCAACCCGTAGGTAAAAGTGAGTCGGCAAAACTTTTTGCCGACGAAATTATCATTGCGTTGGTAAAAGTAATGCCTTTAGCGACAAACATAGTTGTCGGTAAAAGCCTTCATCCATCGTCAGCAATTTACCTTGAGTCGGTAAAAGTAGTTCAAATATGATGATTGTGTGTCACTTTTCCCGACACAAATTTGCGTCAGCAAAAAATATACTTTTAGCAACACAATATGAGTCGGCAAAAGTAAACTTTCAATAACACATTTACCGACGAATTGTTTGTCAAGAAAGCTTTACTTTTTAGCAACAAGAAATTTGCATCGGCAAAAATAATTAAAAATCTTTTATATTTTTTGTAAGATTTATTTTACAGGCAATTGATTGTGTTGCTAAAAACGCAAAAATCGCTTGCATATATATACTGCACATATGACAATAATTTTCTACAAAATGCTCCCCTATGATCTTTGTTATAGCACCAACACTTGGGTAGAATACTAGTTGTAAATCTAACTTCTCTGGAAGCAACAACACAATTTTACAGTAACAAAAAGTATTAAAGCCATATCACCATTACTTTCTACAACTACCCAACCAAATATTATAGTATAATCTCCTACACAACCCGTAGGAATAGGTACTAAACTAATGGATATAATAGTAGCAACATCAAAGAGGAATGTATACAAAAAAGAATTGAAAATTGTAGGATGATCCACTTCACTAACACAGCATAGCAAAAAAAGTTTCAAACACTACCAAACTTCAAAGCCAAACCATTGAGCTTCAAAAT